>JAYKQN010000001.1:1905000-2532500 GCA_036785175.1 Eupleurogrammus muticus
TCTCTTCACCGGGGGTCACACATGCTGGCAGATATTGTCCAGGGGCTCGTATGTAAATAAAAGGAGTCCATTTGGCCGAAGCGAGCTGGCTGCTCTTTGATACTTTGGCGTGTGTCGCCTGTCTGGCCTCGCAGCGTTTCTAATGGCATTACCCTGTATTAGACGTTTGGCTGACGCTGCCTTAACAGGGGACACTGACCCACGAGGTGTGTGTGTGTGTGTGTGTGTGTTGATGGTGGGGGGGGGGGTTGTGCTCATATATATATACATTTGTGATCCTCCACTGCCACCACATACAGTATATGCTCTGCAAACACTGTATCTCTACATCTCTGATCAGCTGCTATTATTGCCGTTGTGTTGTCATTCAATACATCCCACAAAGAGACAAAAAAATGTGCACACTGTTAAAACTGCTACCTTAAATTTAACAAACATGCAGCAATTATCCAGAAAGTTACTGTAATTATATTTTTTACAGTAAAAATAGTGCACTTCGCTTTTTACTGTAACACATTTAAATACAGTGATTTCAGTGTATTCACAGTATGTGGTGATTAACTCTATCATGATACAGTAACTCTGACTACCGCGATTTACTGCAGTAATTCTTCACTACTGCGATTTTCTTCAGTAATACTTCGACTCTCCCGTGATTTATTGTAAAATATACGACGATCTACTGTAATAATCCTTCATACAAACATTACTGTGTTACACACAGTAAATAACTGCAGATTTCACAGCAAAGTTTTACAGTCCATGAGTGCGTGTGCTGCTAAAGACATACTTTAAATCTTCAATATACATAGGACGCATTATATTTAATTCTTTTTTTTTTTAATAGGCAAAGTAATGTCATTGAATGGCAGATTACTGTAGTTCAGCTGTGGATAAAAGCACATTTGTTGCATTAGTGTTTTTTTTTTTTTTTATCTGCATAAAGTAAAAACTGACATCCACGCCCCCCCCCATTCCTTCTTTCCAGACTCCTTTTCTCTGGCTGGAGCTCCCCTGGGGGCCTGGAGGAGGATGGAGCGAGGAGGGGAGAGTCCCATCACCCAGGACAGTCCCGAGCGGAGAGGGGGCAGCCCGGACCTGAGCGGCCACCCGCCCCCGGGGAAGAAGGGCCGTTTGGAGCTCAACGGGAGCCCCACCGGGCCCCGCGTCCGCCACAACGGAGCCCCGCTGAGACCACTGGGGGGTAAGCAACACGTTGACCCTGAGAAACCTGATTTTGAACCTCATGATTAAGAACATGAGGTTGAAACTTTTCAGATCGTTGCGATACTGTTACGTACCAGAGGAGGCTGGATGGTGACAATTCACCCACTCAGGTGTCTGAGGTTTTCCAGCCAGCATTTGGCCACGGGCTCAGCGCGTCGTAGCGTGGCAGTGGGCAGCGCTGCCGGGACGACCAGAGCTGTTCCTACACTGTTAATCTATAAGATTGCTCCATATAAACAAGATTTATACAACTCACTCTGGGTTATCGATCCTTGCATTCATTGTGAAAGTTGTTCCTTGTTTATGTGTGTGCATGTGTGTAGCCACTTGTCCCCCCTTGTCTGGGTGTTGCCATATGTTTGCAGAACTGCCTCCATTTAATCTCCCAAACTTAAATCCCTGTTACGTTTCCCTTCAACTGCTTAACTTATTTAAGCAGGATAATTGTCTTTTTACGGCAATGATTCTAAAACAATGGTGAACACATTTCTCTCCCAAATTCATTCTCTGAACTGTGCTTGGCTGCACAGTTTGTAAAGATGCATCCATCTGTGGTTTTAAAGAAGCTGCAGAGGTTAACAAAGCGACGAAGGGGCCCAGATCCGACCACAGTAAGACGAGAGGAGGGGGGGGGGGGGGATGAAGAGTATGAATGAATGTTAAAAAAAAACGTAAAAAACGTCTCCGTGTGAGAAATATGACGAGGGATCGAAGGAGGGACAGAGCAAGGAGGGAGGAAGGGGGCGGCCTGTAATAATGACAGGTTGTCTTTGAAGACAGGAAACTCGACGTGTCTCCTCCAAACCGCACTGGTGCCACGAGGAGGGGGCCACACACACACACACACACACACACACACACACACAATTTTGCATGCTCCCACATACCATATATACACACAAATATATATGGCGTGACACCCAAAACACACACACACCATATGTGCACACAAAAGTCACAAGCGCACACACACACACACCCGCGCACACACATCTTATTTTAATATCCCCGTTCACTCATCCCCATACATATTAGAGGGATTAGAGGTTTTGAGGCAACATCACATCATCCAAACCAGATCACAGAGTCAGCGGGCGAATCACAGGACGCTGGATATAAGAGAAGACAGACCGAGGTGGAGACGGAGGACAGAGTGAGATAGAGAGAGAGAGGGAGAGAGAACGGGAGGAAAAGAGAGAGAGAGAGAGGGGAGTGCTGGTCGGAGGGAGCTGCTCTGTGTTGACAGTTATATTTCCCTGTTGGGGGAAATTCACTTACTTGAATTGGCACGGCGCTCCAGTGTGTAATTCACTCCATGAGAGCCTGGAGGACTGGGAGCAGAGTGATTAATGAGGAGGAAATAGAAATATAGGAATTGACTGATTAAAACAACGGGTGGGATGGATCAGGAGAGGGGGGGGGCTAATGCTGCACCTCATGTGTTTGTACGGAGGAGCAAGTGTGTGTGTGTGTGAGCGGCGGAAAGGAGGTGTATGTGTTCCGTATTGTGCGATAAAACACATTGCCGTGCCCTGTATTATTAGTGCTGGGACGCTGCCTAATGCTCTCAGTCCATCATTTCTTCGGAGCTTTAATTAATTGCCAGTTGACAGGTGGCCCAAAACCAAAAACCTTTTAGGAAAAAAGCTGATATTGGAGAGGAGGGAATGAGGCTTGAGCCAAAAGGACATTGATGCCGTATGGGAATATTGGAATTGAATACTTAATATAACAATATAAGAGCAAGTGCTTTTCTTCATTTCAAGGTGAAATAGCCTTTTTAATAACACTAATGTAATTGGGGTTTATAAAAAATAGTACCAATAGTACACAACAAAGTGTCCGTATAAAGTAATAAATGAGTTGTAGAATGCACGTGTCTGAAGAATTACTTTCTGTCAGTGTTCAGTCCAGTCGAGGATAATATCCAACTTTTACAATTAACATCTGGCCTTTTATGAACTGTAACCATGACTTTTTTTTTTCTGACCTAAAAACAACAGTTTTAAATATGTTTTTGCACCGTAGCAGTCTTGTGGATTTTGGCCCAGTCATTTACATTGTGAGTGCATTATGAATCTGGGGATCTGCTAATGGTCAGTGTGAACGGGAGGAATGATTAAAGCAAGAAAAACCTTTTTTCAACCCTCATTTGGACGCCCGGCTATTGTTCCAAAAAACAGGCCCGAGAAATTGTGAACACATGCTACGATGTGAAGCAGAGGAGGGCTTATCGGTTTCAGTACTGAAACACGGCTCATATATAGGAAAAATAAAATATTGGCTGTGTTTTGTCAGTTTAGGCCATGGTTTAGTTTAGTATCACCTGTGGGCTAAACGGTGGAATTTGATTGGACCATTTAAAGGGGACATATCCTAATATGTGCAGGTTAACAAGGGCAAAATTACAGTGATTTATAATTATTTATACTATCAATCTCTCTTTAGCAGTAGAAAATATGGATTTTATTTCATTTATAAATATAAAAACATATATAGAAACACACATGTATTCAAGAAAAAACTCCAACAATACTCATTTGAGCTGAGGAACATGTATGAAATATTGTCACTATCCAGTGTATTAGTGATATATTTATTCATTTATTCTTTAAAGTTCGGGTTGCTTCTGATAAAAAGTAATATAAGTATATAAGTAAGTGTTGTCAGTTTACATTTTGGAACCATGGATTTGCTGAATGTCAGTATGTTGTGACTAAAACCAATATTTGTAGAAAATATGCACATCTAAATAAATATTCATATGATTCATATGTCACGTGAAAAGTCGCCATTGGACATCTCTGCTGAAACATACACTGTCAGCGTTTCCCTCTGGAGTGTGGGATGCAACATGATGATTCTGGGCTCAAATCACACATATTTTCTCATTGCAAAGTCCATTTGCAAAGTATAATCTGATTAGGTCATCCACAGAAAACACGATACTGCATCTGTGGCACAATGAGGTCGATCCAACCTTAAAACATGAAACAATGTGGTGACAGACAAAAAAACTGCATTTTTCTAGCGAATTTGTAATTTAGCAAATTCTCAAGAGTTTTTTCTTGGAATACTTCCTTCCCTTCTCCCTTTTCATTTTAAAATTTTTTTCTACAATGGCCTTAATCCTCTTCCCTGGGTATGAGCTGGCTGCTGATTTATTACACTATAAAATGATGGCTGGAAGTATGATTATAGTCTTCCGATAAATGTCAACCAATCAAAAGTGAGTATCTTTCCTGGGCATTGAAATAAATAATAAATACTAGAGCCTGTATACAGCATGAATTTATATATATGTACATATATATAGTGAGAATCATGACTGTGGAAGTATTGTGGGCTATGAAATCGCTTACTCAGTGTGGTGAATTTGACACGATTTGAATCCCGTCTAGGGCGACACGGTGGTGCGGTGGGTAGCACTGTTGCCTCACAGCAAGAAGGTCGCAGGTTCAAGACCGCCTTGGGCCTGGGTCTGGGGCCTTTCTGTGTGGAGTTTGCATGTTCTCCCCGTGTCTGCGTGGGTTTTCACCGGGTACTCCGGTTTCCTCCCACAATACAAAAAACATGCTCAGGTTAATTGGTAAACTCTAAATTGCCCATAGGTGTGAGTGTGAGAGTGAATGGTGTGTGAATGGTGTGTGTGCCCCACGATTGGCTGGCGACCATCTGGGGTGTATCCCTGCCTCTCGCCTTAACGCGCTGGGATAGGCTCCAGCAGACCCCTGCGACCCCGAAAGGGAATAAGCGGGATAGACAATGGATGGATGGATGGATGAATCCCGTCTTCCACCAGAAAAGTTGATATTTCTCTAAACCGTGACCACCGTCTTCCTCTAACCTCAGTGAAGTGACTTCTGTCTAACCCAACTGCAGCTGTTGAGCTGGCGGATCCAAAACTGCTCGTATTATGTTTGTGATTTCTCAGGGTTTGGAAGAAGTATTCAGATCCTTTGCATAAAAAGTGCCAATACAACACGGTAAAATACTCCATTAAAAGTCAAAGTCTTGCATGCACGACTAGTTTGCATGTAATTAGGTACTGACAATGCACTTAATTACATAAAAATGTAATATTATCCCCATTAGATTATTAATGCCAAAGTATCCGTGTGCAGCATTTTACCGTTTGCGCTTTCATTTACTTTATATACAATTAACTAGTTCAGTCTAGTGGTTCCAAACCTAAGGGTTGGGCCCCTTCAAAGGGTCACCAGATAAATCTGAGATGTCAGATGATTAAATGGAAGAGAGGGGAAAAAAACACAGGTCTGAGATATAAATCTGCCTTTTTCTGTAATCTTTTATTTTTTTAGTGAATTATTGGATCACACAGAATGAGTTTAGATGAACAAATCGCTATTTGTTGGAGCTGTTAACAACTCATTGATGTGACATTTGACCCAATGTCACATTTGTAAAATCAGGTTGCAAAACAGTGGAAAGTACAATATTTCCCTAGTATTTATCCCATAGTATTTCCCAGTACTTCGATAAACATTCTAAGTTACTTTCCACTCTTTATTTTCACAGTATTTTGATCAGAAATACTTGAAATACTTACAATGACAAAAATATTGTCACTGACACAGGAAGAAGCGTTGCACTGAGTAAGTCCCAGGTGATTATAGATGAGGTAATTATAAACAGAATGTCTATGACCCACTAGTTCAGAATCTTTGTCCGTTAATAATTAATAGAACTGGCCCCAAACCCAAACTTCCACACGTGTTGCCTTTGAAAGTGTGTCAAGGATTTTAGCTTCAGTTTCTTCTCAACTTCTGAAGCTTTGTGGAGGACCCGTCTTAGCTCCCACCTGGCCTGAATGTGCATGAAGTGGACTTGTTGCATTGTTTAAATTGAATGAGAGCAGCATCTGTTATCAGTGCAGGTCTTTTGTATATTGTCTTTGCATATCTGCTATACGACTTCCTATCTATTAAGCCATTAAAGAATTTTATTTTACTTCCAAATGAATTTTATTAAGAATTTCAGGTGTTGCGAAATTCTACATTGTAAAACCTAAAAAGATGACTTCATTCCAAGCTTCACCCACAACCAATACAAGCCACATGTTTGGTGTCTGCGAGGGACAAACCATGTTGTGACTAGACGCCGAAACAATCTTCTTTTCAACCCATTTTCTTGTTCTTGTCCTGATCGACAGGTCTGATGATTCCAGTCTTCTGTGTGGTGGAGCAGTCGGACGGAGGGAATCAGACGGAGGGATGCGAGGGGAGGGAGGAGCACGCGGAGTTTGTGCTGGTCAGGAAGGATATTCTCTTCTCTCAGCTGGTGGAGACGGCTCTGCTGGCCCTCGGCTATTCCCACAGCTCCGCTGCACAGGCCCACGGTCAGTCACAGTGACAACCACAATCACAATCACATCTGTCTGATATTCTGACAAAAAAAAGCTGGTGAAAAGCTGGTATAGCTACTTCATAGAATATCAGAACTTTAGACCTAATATTCCACGGTGGTTAATAAACTCACAATCTTTAATGTTACCATGACTTGTTAATCTTCAGGGTTTGATTACCATGTGCCCTCAGATGCACTGACTTAAGACTTTGACTTAAGACTGACTTTATTTTTCTGTGCTTGCTCATTAACTTTGTTGAAACGTTGAAGTTTAAACACACTCCATGAAAGCATTAATCCGCTTTAATCTGCGAGCGCGAGCAGGAGTCATGGAGTCACTCACCACCCACGCCGCCCACGCCCAACTTCATTGACAGAAAACTCGAGGCAAAAAGGATGTTGAAGCGGTGGACGCAGCTGTTTATTTGACAAGTGATATCACAGCAGGAGCACTTACCAAAAGGGAAAAATGCGTCCAAAATCAATAACTGTGCAGATTGCTTAACTTGAACCACACACGACTCGGCAGAGGGAATACTGAGAAACAGCTTTCTTCTAATCCTGTTGAAACATTTATTAAAGACAAATATGCAAAAGCATGCTGCCTTCTTTATTTCATGTGAGGAGAGTCAGGTTAAGGCTATTATTAAGAGTCATGACTTTCCAACCACCAGTGTCTCTCACTGTGTAAACTACGGGAACGACTGAGTCAGAATAAAACGCCGTGCAGCGTAAGGGTCAAGACGGGAATGATATTTGAAAGCAAGACTCTCCCTCTAATCAGCGGCATGTGAAGAAAACTGGATGCGAGGCTGTCTATGTGGAGCTGACACTGTACTGTCCCAGTGGCAATAAGCACAAGAATGCCTCAAAAACACAACTAAGACACAGACAGAGACTGCTAAACTCATTAAAGACACAACAAAGAGCTGGACAGGAATGTCTCCGCAAGACAGAAATACATAGTGTGTGTGTGTGTGTGTGTGTGTGTGTGTGTGTGTGTGTGTACAATATGTGTGAGAATGTTTATGAAGCGGAGAAGAAAAACTCTGTAATTTATTGTTGCACACATGGTCCTCATTGCAACAGGACAGTGTCATTTACTGCTGTCTTTTCTCAACTATGCAAAAAATTCCATCTGGGGAAATTGCCTCACATCGATATAAACTGGTAACAACAGGGCGACAGTGAACAACACGGCTAACGCAATAGACAGAGAATGGTGGGAGATCCCCATCTGTTTGAAATCTCACTCGAGTGTTTGTGTGTGTGTGTCATCAGCGGCAGGTCTTGTTGGATTTGAATCTGCACATGCATGAGTATGCAGATGTGGTTCTAACGTGCAGGAGCGTGTGTTCCCCCCATCGCAAGTGTACTGTCGTAGGTCATCTCATTACCTCTTTACATAGTGTACCAACTTCTACCACCTTATCAGGACCCTGGGCCCCCACAAGAGATGTGCATTCTCTGGCTCCACCAGTGGCAAGTACTCAAATCCTTCACGTAAATAAAAGTAGAAATCCTGTTGACTACATATATTATGTTACTGCAAGTAAGTCCTGAGTTAAAAATGTTACTCAAGTAAAGGTACATGGTCTATTACTATATTATATTGTAATTATAATGTTGTAATTCATCATACTATTTAAAACACATGCATCTAATTATCTTTTATATATAGGTGTATGACCCTTTTTTATCGCACTTTATATAGCACACTTTATTTGTACCTTTCCTCCCTCAGAGAACAACCTGTTTGAATGATCACTGTTAAAGTAGATGATCTGCTTTAATACTGCGACCCTTGTATTCACATTAACAATTCAGCTTGAATAAATCCCAGCTGATGTACAAAGTTCCCATAAAGTTCCCATAATTTACTGTCGCTTCCAGGTTATTTGGTGATGTTTTATAAGGGGTAATTTTTGTAATGTTTCCCTGCGGTTCCCTGTCTATAGCCTGTTTGTGTTCAATATAATCTCCTCGGAACATCCTGGGAATGCAATAATAATGTTGGTTTTATATCAGAAAAACTTTTTAGGGATCTCAACCCAACCATAACTTTAGTGTCGTTTAACTTGAAGGAAACATTGTGCAGAAATGTTCAATAAATGTTCCCAGAACATTTTGGGAACCAAATTTTACCATCTGGGCTATGTTGTTTGTATAATCAGACAGATGAATTAATAGATTACCTTAAACACCGGACAGAAATATGGTAATCAAACACATAAAAGCCTTTCAAAGACAGAGACAGGAATTAATATTTGGGGACTTGACCATACGTCATGCGAACAGTCATAATGTTGTTGCACACTCACACTCACTGTTTTCCAGGACAGTTTAGGCATCTGTTTTTCATTTTCTGGTTGTTTCCTACATTAGCATCGCAGACATTCAGGTTTCCGGGGGAGTAATCATTACCAAAGTAATAGTGATACTTTGGTGAAAGCACTTATGAAAAATGAACAGTGGAGATATCTGGTAGTCTGATCAAAGCCTGTTAGCAACATAATAAATAATCTGCTTTAGCAGTTTGCAACTCTACAAGCAAGTTTTAGAGATGTCGCTGTTTTCACAGATCTATGTTGTTCTTTGATGGGTAGAAATTATGGTTTATCCGACAGTTGATTAAAATTAAAAAATCCTTAAAATACAATTTAGTTGACAAGCATCTTCAACATCATCAAACATTTTGCCATATCCTTTAATAGTTCTCTTAGTCTTTTTTCACCTTTTGACTTTAGCTTGAAAGTTGTTTAACTTCTTTTAATGGCCACCGGTAGCTTATTTCACAATGCAAATGAACATTGGTCAATGTTACTTCTGCACCATACTGTATGTAAATTGACGTACTATCTCTGGTTCTTTGGCCTCTTAGCCTGCCATTACCTCTGGTAATGACCCTCTTAGTTCATTTTTGATTTCCAAGGTGGTGGGTTGCCAGTGCAATGAATCCCTCTTGTAAGGATTTCAGGTCATGTGCTTGTGGCCAAACCACAGTGTTTCAGGAGCAGTGTTGGGAAAGTTCACTTTCTACATGAACCATATTAAAGTTAGTTCACAAATTAAAAAAAATAAATAAATCAATTCAGTTCATAGTTCATAATTCAAAATTTTCCAAACCATAGACTGCAATTATTTGATGAGTTTTAACATTAAAACTATTTGTCAGATTCTTCTTTGTACCAATTTTAGTCCAGGGTTTAGTATTGAGGGGACAGCCATCAAAAGACTAATCCTTTGTTTCCATTCCTTCCGGTAACGCTATTAGCTGCAACGTTCACCTCACAGTAAATTCTGAAAAGGACTGTAGTCCTTGAGGTTCAGTCTGGGCCTGTACTGACATTCCATCAAATTCTGTTAACTGGTCATAGCTGTGGTGCTGCCTTCCTCCATGCTCCTGTTGTTCTGTGTTTTTATGACACATTTGCTAGTGGGACAGGTAAGACAGCAGTTTGTTTATTGAGTGAGTTATAGCTGGGTTATTTGCCTGGAAGGATCTAATGAAATCTGGTACACTCTTTAACAAAGTTCTACTATGAAAGAGCGCAGTTCACACCTAAAGGAATGAACATGTTCACACTAATGTTCATCAAGCGAAACATATGGTACATTCAATTCATATTCACACAAAATATGTAATAAGTACAAACACTGCCTATGAGAAACTACTGGACACTATGGGCATGGGTTAGGTGTAACGACAGCCATTAAAACACAGCAGCAGTAGCAGCTCCTAAAGAGGTTAGCATCAAGGTTGCTCTAGCACCAGTTATATCAGATATGGAGAGTATTTCCTCTTTAAAAGAAGAACAAACAATGACACTGAAGGCTTTTCTTAATCACGAGTAAAACACACAGTACCGAGAGCAGTATTGGGAGTGGCGAGTGGGAGAGGTTTCTATAATAACAAATAACTGAACAAGTGAAAAAATAGGTCATAGTATAGCATGTCATCCAAAAATGGTCATAGTATAGCATGTCGTCCAAAAAAGCTCATATTATAGCAATGCGTCCAAAAGAGGTCATAGTATAGCATTTTATCCAAAAAACGTCTTATTATAACATTCTGACCAAAAAACATCATAGTTATAGCATGTCGTCCAAAAATGGTCATACAATAAATAGCATGTCGTCCAAAAATGGTCATACAATAGCATGTCGTACGAAAAAGGTCATATTAAAGCATCTCATCCAAAACACGTCATATTATGGCATTTTGTCCAAAAAACGTCATATTATAGCATTTTTCCAAAACAGGTCATAGTATAGTATGTAGTCCAAAAATGGTCATAGTATAGTATGTCGTCCAAAAATGGTCATAGTATATTATGTCATCTCGTCGAAAAAATTCATATTATAGCATTTTGTCCAAAAAAGGTCATAGTATAGTATGTCGTCCAAAAGAGGTCATACAATAGCATGTCGTCCAAAAAAGGTCATATTATAGCATCTCGTCCAAAAGAGGGCATAGTATAGCATATTGCCCAAAAAACGTCATATTATGGCATTTTGCCCAAAAAGGTCATAGTTTAGTATGTCGTTCAAAAGAGGTCATAGTATAGCATGTATTATGGCATTTTGTCCAAAAAACGTCATATTATAGCATTTTGTCCAAAAACCGTCATAGTATAGCATGTCGTCCAAAAAAGGTCATACAATAGCATGTCATCCAAAAAAGGGCATATTATAGCATTTTGTCCAAAAAATGTCATATTATAGCATATTGCCCCAAAGAGTCATTATATAGAATTTTGCCCAAAAAACGTCATAGTATAGCATGTCATCCAAAAATGGTCATAGTATAGCATGTCGTCCATAAATGGTCATACAACAGCATGTCGTCCAAAAATGGTCATACAGTAGCATGTCGTACGAAAAAGGTCATATTAAAGCATCTCATCCAAAACACATCATATTATGGCATTTTGTCCAAAAAACGTCATATTATAGCATTTTGCCCAAAAAAGTCATATATAGCATTTTGCCCAAAAAACGTCATAGTATAGTATGTCGTCTAAAAATGGTCATAGTATAGCATGTTGTCCAAAAAAGGTCATATTAAAGCATCTCGTCCAAAAGAGGTCATATTATAGCATTTTGCCAAAAAAAGGTGATATTATAGCATTTTCTCCAAAAAACATCTTATTATGACATTCTGACCAAAAACCATCATAGTATGGCATGTCATAGAAAAGTGGTCATAGTATAGCATTTTGTCCAAAAATGGTCATAGTATAGCATTTTGTCCAAAAAACGTCATATTAAAGCATTTTTTCCAAAAACCGTCATATTATAGCATCTTGTCCAAAAACCGTCATATTATAGCATCTTGTCCAAAAAACGTCATATTATAGCATTTTGCCCAAAAAGGTCATATTATAGCAATGCGTCTAGTATGTCGTCCAAAAGAAATCATAGTATAGCATGTCGTCCAAAAAAGGTCATATTATAGCATATTCACCCAAAAAGTCATTATATAGAATTTTGCCCAAAAAACGTCATAGTATAGTATGTCGTCCAAAAATGGTCATAGTATAGCATTTTGTCCAAAAAAGTCATATTATAGCATTTTGCCACAAAAAGTCATATATAGCATTTTGCCCAAAATAGGTCATAGTATAGCATGTCATCCAAAAATGGTCATAGTATAGCATGTCGTCCAAAAAAGGTCATATTATAGCAATGCATCCAAAAGAGGTCATAGTATAGCATTTTATCCAAAAAACGTCTTATTATAACATTCTGACCGAAAAACGTCATAGTTATAGCATGTCATCCAAAAATGGTCATACAATAGCATGTCGTACATCCAAAACACGTCATATTATGGCATTTTGTCCAAAAAACGTCATATTATAGCATTTTGCCAAAACCGGTCATAGTATAGTATGTAGTCCAAAAATGGTCATAGTATAGTATGTCGTCCAAAAATGGTCATAGTATAGCATGTCGTCCAAAAAAGTTCATATTATAGCATTTTGTCCAAAAAACGTCATATTATAGCATTTTGCCCAAAAAGGTCATAGTTTATTATGTTGTTCAAAAGAGATCATAGTATAGCATGTCGTCCAAAAAAGGTCATACAATAGCATTTCGTCCAAAAAAGGTCATATTATAGCATTTTGTCCAAAAAATGGCATATTATAGCATATTGCCCCAAAAAGTCATATTATAGCATTTTGCCAAAAAAATCATATTATAGCATTTTGCCCAAAAAAGGTCATAGTATAGTATGTCGTCCAAAAAAGGTCATATTATAGCATCACGTCCAAAAGAGGGCATAGTATAGCATATTGCCCAAAAAACGTCATATTATGGCATTTTGCCCAAAAAGGTCATAGTTTAGCATGTCTTCCAAAAAAGGTCATATTAAAGCATCTCATCCAAAACACGTCATATTATGGCATTTTGTCCAAAAAACGTCATATTATAGCATATTCACCCAAAAAGTCATTATATAGAATTTTGCCCAAAAAACGTCATAGTATAGTATGTCGTCCAAAAATGGTCATAGTATAGCATTTTGTCCAAAAAAGTCATATTATAGCATTTTGCCACAAAAAGTCATATATAGCATTTTGCCCAAAATAGGTCATAGTATAGCATGTCATCCAAAAATGGTCATAGTATAGCATGTCGTCCAAAAAAGGTCATATTATAGCAATGCATCCAAAAGAGGTCATAGTATAGCATTTTATCCAAAAAACGTCTTATTATAACATTCTGACCGAAAAACGTCATAGTTATAGCATGTCATCCAAAAATGGTCATACAATAGCATGTCGTACATCCAAAACACGTCATATTATGGCATTTTGTCCAAAAAACGTCATATTATAGCATTTTGCCAAAACCGGTCATAGTATAGTATGTAGTCCAAAAATGGTCATAGTATAGTATGTCGTCCAAAAATGGTCATAGTATAGCATGTCGTCCAAAAAAGTTCATATTATAGCATTTTGTCCAAAAAACGTCATATTATAGCATTTTGCCCAAAAAGGTCATAGTTTATTATGTTGTTCAAAAGAGATCATAGTATAGCATGTCGTCCAAAAAAGGTCATACAATAGCATTTCGTCCAAAAAAGGTCATATTATAGCATTTTGTCCAAAAAATGGCATATTATAGCATATTGCCCCAAAAAGTCATATTATAGCATTTTGCCAAAAAAATCATATTATAGCATTTTGCCCAAAAAAGGTCATAGTATAGTATGTCGTCCAAAAAAGGTCATATTATAGCATCTCGTCCAAAAGAGGGCATAGTATAGCATATTGCCCAAAAAACGTCATATTATGGCATTTTGCCCAAAAAGGTCATAGTTTAGCATGTCTTCCAAAAAAGGTCATATTAAAGCATCTCATCCAAAACACGTCATATTATGGCATTTTGTCCAAAAAACGTCATATTATAGCATTTTGTCCAAAAAACGTCATAGTATAGTATGTCGTTCAAAAATGGTCATAGTATAGCATGTTGTCCAAAAAAGGTCATACTATAGCATGTTGTCCAAAAAAGGACATACTATAGCATTTTGCCAAAAAAAAGTCATATAATAGAATTTTGCCAAAAAAAGTCATATTATAGCATTTTGCCCAAAAAAAGTCATATTATAGCATTTTGCCCAAAAAAGGTCATAGTATAGCATGTCGTCCAAAAAAGGACATACTATAGCATTTTGCCAAAAAAAAGTCATATTATAGAATTTTGCCAAAAAAAGTCATACAATAGCATGTCATCAAAGGAAGGTCATATTATAGCATTTTGTCCAAAAAAGGTCATAGTATAGTATGTCGTCCAAAAGAGGTCATACAATAGCATGTCGTCCAAAAAAGGTCATATTATAGCATCTCGTCCAAAAGAGGGCATAGTATAGCATATTGCCCCAAAAACCTTCATATTATAGCATTTTGCCAAAAAAATTCATATTAAAGCATTTTGCCCAAAAAAGGTCATAGTATAGTATGTCGTCCAAAAATGGTCATATTATAGCATCTCGTCCAAAAGAGGGCATAGTATAGCATATTGCCCCAAAAAACGTCATATTATAGCATTTTGCCCAAAAAGGTCATAGTTTAGTATGTCGTTCAAAAGAGGTCATAGTATAGCATGTCTTCCAAAAATGGTCATATTATAGCATCTCATCCAAAACACGTCATATTATGGCATTTTGTCCAAAAAACGTCATAATATAGCATTTGCCAAAAAAACATATTATAGCATTTTTCCCAACAAAGGTCATAGTATAGTATGTCGTCCAAAAATGGTCATAATATAGATAAGATAAGATAACTTTTTTGATCCCACAACGGGGTAATTTGTCTGTTACTGCAGCGTTACAGAATAAAGAAAATAAAATAAAAGCTGAAGAAGATAAATACTATAAAAAAAAATTAAAATAAAAATACACAACACACAACACTATGTACAAACATAGCATGTCATCCAAAAATAGTAGTAGTATAGCATCTTGTCCAAAAAATGTCATATTATAGCATATTGCCCCAAAAAGTTATAGTATATTATGTCGTCCAAAAAAAGTCATAGTATAGCCTGTCGTCCAAAAGAGGCCACAGTATAGTATGTCGTCCAAAAAGCATCATATTATAAAACTTTGCCAAGAGACGGATTCATAACAGCATCATTGGTGTTCCAGGTGACAACCGAGAACCTTTGACCTCACCGCTCTGCCAGGTGTCCTGCAACGCTCTTGACATGTTCTCATGGCGCATTTCACATCTTCAGCTTAGAGGTTGCCCGTTAAAATTCAATGCCTAAGAGCGGCAAGAGACTGCTTCGAACCATCACCTGTGGGGTTCAAGGTGACAACTTGTAATCTCTGATATCACCACTATGCCAGGAATCCTGTCACACCTGGGGCACATTCTCCTGGCGCATTTAACATCTTCACTTTATATGTTGCTGTTTTAAATTCAAAAGCCTAAGAAAGTCAAAAGACAGATGTAAAACAGCATATGTGGGCTTTCGGTGAGAGGACTAATCACCTTTGCCATAAGTTTTCTCATCTTTATTTTGGATGTTAAAATTCAGCTAGACGGGAACCCACAAGTACCAAATCATAGTCCGCATTCTAATACACTGAACTACAGAGTCTGCCATGAGCATGACAGTATTTTAGAGCTTCCGTTCAAAATTTGGGTTTCTGACTTCAGAAAACTCAACGCAACTGTTGAGCCTCTTAATCGTTGTCTTACTTGGTGAGCCATTGAGTATTTATGACAGAAAATGTTTTCTTTACAGCTTTTACTCTTTCCTTTTGTTGGACGTCAAAATGCAGGCGTGAACACATGACCCTAAACTTTCAGCAGAGCATCCTAACAGCCTGAGCTAGATGGCGTACAAAAAAACCTCTGCAATTTCAACAGCAGATTCTCAGAGTTTCTTACTTCTTTCTCAGGGTGTCTGATAAAAAGAATACATACTTATATTTCATGAAAGTATAATAATACTATCTAGTACACTGTATAATTTTGCATTATATGTGCTGTAAAGGTTCACAAAACAACACATAGCTTTTAAGAATGTAGGAAGTTTAATTTGCCAGCATAAACCTGAACAACTTGTGTCGCGTCGTGCATGAAGTAACTGCCGTCTGAGTTACTTATGGCTTAGTTATAAGACTTGACAGAGTTTTTCAGGCACATTCATCAGTTTACTTTAGGTATTGACTTATTTAAATTCAGAACTTTAAAGGTCATATTATAGCATCTCATGCAAAAGACGTCATAGTATAGCATTTTGTCCAAAAAACGTCATATAGCATTTTGCCAAAAAAAACATCATATTATAGCATTTTGCCAAAAAAGTCATATTATAGCATTTTGCCCAAAAAAGGTCATAGTATAGTATGTCGTCCAAAAATGGTCATAGTATAGCATGTCGTCCAAAAAAGGTCATATTATACCATGTCGTCCAAAAAAGGTCATACTATAGCATTTTGCGAAAAAAAAACCCATCATATTATAGCATTTTGCCCAAAAAGTCATATTATAGCATTTTGCCCAAAAAAACGTCATAGTATAGCATGTCGTCGAAAAAATGTCATTGTATAGCATTTTGCCAAAAAAAGGTCATAGTATAGTATGTTGTGCAAAAAAGGTCATAATATAGAATATTTTAGCATTTTGGAAAAAAAACATCATATTATAGCATTTTGCCAAAAAAGTCATATTATAGCATTTTGCCAAAAAAAAGTCATATTATAGCATGTCGTCCAAAAAAGGTCATACTATAGCATGTCGTCTAAAACAGGACATACTATAGCATTTTGCCAAAAAAAAGTCATATTATAGCATGTCGTCCAAATGGGGTCATACTATAGCATGTCGTCCAAAAAAGGACATACTATAGCATTTTGCCTAAAAAAAGTCATATTATAGCATTTTGCCAAAAAAAGTCATATTATAGCATGTCGTCAAAAAAAGGTCATACTATAGCATGTCGTCTAAAACAGGACATACTATAGCATTTTGCCAAAAAAAAGTCATATTATAGCATGTCGTCCAAATGGGGTCATACTATAGCATGTCGTCCAAAAAAGGACATACTATAGCATTTTGCCTAAAAAAAGTCATATTATAGCATTTTGCCAAAAAAAGTCATATTATAGCATGTCGTCTAAAAAAGGTCATACTATAGCATGTCGTCTAAAACAGGACATACTATAGCATTTTGCCAAAAAAAAGTCATATTATAGCATGTCGTCCAAATGGGGTCATACTATAGCATGTCGTCCAAAAAAGGACATACTATAGCATTTTGCCTAAAAAAAGTCATATTATAGCATTTTGCCAAAAAAAGTCATATTATAGCATGTCGTCTAAAAAAGGTCATACTATAGCATGTCGTCTAAAACAGGACATACTATAGCATTTTGCCAAAAAAAAGCCATAGTATAGCATTTCGTCGAAAAAATGTCATTGTATAGCATTTTGCCAAAAAAAGGTCATAGTATAGTATGTCGTGCAAAAAAGGTCATATTATAGAATTTTGCCAAAAAACGTCTTATTATAACATTCTGACCAAAAAAAGTCATAATATAGCATGTCGTGTCCAAAAATGGTCATAGTATAGCATGCCGTCCAAAAAAGGTCATAATATAGCATTTCGCACAAAAAAAACATCATACTCTAGCATGTTGTCTAAAAAAGGTCATACTATAGCATGTCGTGCTATAAAAGTCATACTATAGAATTTTGTCCAAAACATTGACCTGTATGACTGAGAATCTTTACAGACCAATAGCCACAGCTTTTAAATTACATGTAACATGTAACATAGGAACTTTGCTACTTATAGCTTGGTCATACAATTTAACTGAAAAATGGGCATCTTAAAAGGTTAATGGAGAAGTTATTTTAAATCTTCTTCTGGCTTTAGCAGTAGTTTCAGTTTTTCCTGGCATATAGATCATTGATCTGCTTGGTTGAACTTAGTATGTGATCGATGCTGGTAAGAGATGTTGGATTCGATCACCTGCAGTTTCTAAAGACAACTTTGTTAGATGGTTGTGTGTCTCACCAAATCTTGTTGGAAGCATGGCATAGACAAATTTACATACAGTTGTTTGTACTTATTTTGGAGAAACGGTGTCCAGTTTAGTTAATGCTGTCGTGATATTCAAGCCAACAGGCTGTGCCACATAATAAAGATTCGTTTGGTTCCCAGGATAGATCCATGTGTCCTGCCAGGATTAAAAAAGATTATTAATTTATTTGTTTCAGCTGGTTATGTTGGAGATCTTTTTTTAAATGTTTTTCACTGTAAAATTTAGAGCTGCAATTGACAGCCTGTTAAAGTGGGTTCGAAAAATAAACAGCACACAGATGCACATTATTCTACAGCGATGGTCTAAAATAGGCCACTAAATTGCATGGCGAGTGATTGCTATGGTTTGCAGATGAATGCCATTAGTAGCACTTTTAGCCTCAATGTTTTTGCCAAGTATCAGGGGAGGTCTCTGTCTGTCTGTCTCATCAGTGTATATGGAAAACAGCGAGCCACATTGGTCCCCTGTCCACATCAATGCACCCCTCTCTGAAATCACCACACCAGGGGTTTCATACACCAGACTAAACGGGACATCACAACTTGGCACAAACAAAACTTAGATGACTTGAGCTCTGTTCACCTAACACGTATACACACACATGCACGCACGCATGCACACACACATATGCACACACACACACTTAAACTTTATCTAACCCTAAGAACCCATGCACGGATGCCTTTGCACATGGTCACAATAAAATTTACATACACTCATTGTAGAGTGTGGCGTAGTCATGCAGTATCACAGACAAAACACACACACTTCCCCCAACTTCACTCAAATGAATACTTTTTGTTTTTTAAAACAAGCGTTTATGTTAAATGAATAATTTCTGGCTTAAATTATACATTTTTTCCCCTGCGGTCCATGACCAAAATTACACAGAGTCCCAGCTATTTTCTCCCTGTTTGAATTGTGTCCTGCATTCTTGTGTCCCAGCGGTGTATTTAAAGTCCCGACTGAGGACCATGGCCTTTCTTTAATTAGCTTAGCCCAGTAATTAACTGGGAGATATTGTTTATTTCAATTATAAGGGTCTGAAGGCTTTTATAGAATGAATGGGCGCAGACCTGTACTTTACGGCTTTAGTCAGTGAACAGTTAACAGTGGTCAGTGTGTGTGTGTGTTTGTGTGTGTGTGTGTGTGTGTGTGACAGAAAGAGAGAGAGAGACAGAGAGAGAGAGCATTGTTGCAGTGCCACGTCTGACAGGCCACAAAGGGTCACTGCTGCAGACCATGTCAGCGATTTACCGGACATCTGAGTTAGGACCCAGATTGTAGTCCTGGTTCTGTCACATTTGAGTATCACGTTCTTACGGTGGAATTGGCTTCACTTAACATAGAATTTCTTTATTAATTGTTAATAAATAGATAATTCTTGCTTTGGAAATCAGCTCAGCTGAGGCTGACTCTGATCTGGACTGAAGAGCAGTGACTGTTCCTCTCCTCCTGATGAACGCTCAGTCTCAGTTGGATCAGATCCATTTTTTTATTGTTGACCAGAAAGCATGATGGAGTAGCAGTGTGGTCGCATTAGACGTTAGCTGCTTCTTCTTATCTGAGCCGTTGTAACCTTCTTGGCCAAGTTACACTCCTTGTATTACCTGCAAAATTAAAGAAGTCCCTGACATCCTTTAAACCATAACCGGGAGCCAGAGAAATCACACAAGTGGAGCTAAACTGTGCAGATCTGAGTGTCAAGCAAGACAAGGGAGGTTAGAAAACTGAAAAGAAGAAATAGATAAAAGAGTTGAAACGATAAAGCTAAGCTTCCAAACCCCAATGTATGCTTTGGCTTACAGACTTACGGCTTTTCCCTAACAGAGCACTCGACCTATTGCACACCGTTACACCAACGAGTGTTTCAGAACCGTTGAGTGAAGAACATCCTCACAATGACCACGTACTCATTGACAGATGTTTATCAAGAGGAGTTCCTCGGGGTTGAAATGGCGGACGATGGGCAAATGAGGGTGAGTCAGGCGTATGGGGTTCCCCTGTGTGTGTGCCACGGGCGGAACCTGGAACCAGTTTGGGAGAAGCCCCGCATGCATGTGCAAGCTGCTGCGACCATTAAGACCTATTGTAGCATGGGACAATGGGATTACTGTGTGTGCATATGTACATGCGACCGTGTGTGTGTGTGTGTGTGTGTGTGTGCACGCGGGCGCCCATGCGTGAGCGTCGAAGAGGGGCCGTCAGAGACATGAGTGTGTGTTTGTGTACGGATTTTGCGTTTGTGCGGATGGGCACACTCAGACGTGAGCCAAGCCGCCAGCCGGCCACATAAAAGCATGTCTCTGGGAGGTGGAATTTTAATGTGGAAATGGGAACAATGATTTCTACTTTTAAATGTGGACAAGAAGCAGAGCCCATTGAACAGCAAAACCAAAAAATGATGGATCAATTATTAATGCGTTTACCATCACACTGTGAGCGTGCGAGTGTGTGCGTGGGTGAGTGTGTGCTCGCATGCGAGCCGCTACATGTACATGTCCACTTCCCCGTGTGCTGTCATGTGTCCTCTGTGAGTTTGTGTTCGTCTGCTTATTCACGCGTTGGCTTCCACCAAGCTCGACATTAGCGAAATTGTCAGGGCTTATTTGTGGATGCCGCCTGTTCAAGATAGCTAGAAGCTGCAAAAGAAAAAAAAGACAGAATGGCTGGAGATGGGCTCAATTATTCGCTTTTCTGCCATAAAATGACTGCATTTTACTACATCTGTTTAAAATGTACTTTATGACATTTTCCAGACATAAAGCGCATGAAAAAAATCCTTTCACATGTGATATTAATGATTTAACAAATTGAAATTGATGCTTTTATTTGCAGTGACTTTAATTTACTATGTGAAATATCTAAAAATCACGTTTACCCATTTCATAAAATGTGCTTCTCAAGTGAAAAACTCATGTGTGCACATTTTTTTTTAAACGTTATTCATTAGGAGTTTTTATGCTTGTTACTCAAATGCATTTTGACTTTGAAAGAAAACCTTTCAAAGAAGAAAATAACATTTCCATATAGTAAATATCAACTAGAGCTTCTATTATATCTAGTTTTGTTTGGGTTCCTAGATGTTTTTTTTTTGGTTCATGTAGGGGTTTTTCCACTTTCAGTTCAGTCCATTCTGTTCATAGTGGATTAAATGATGTTCCCACTGTATGGCCAGATAATGAAGAACACAGTCTGGCCTGGCTGGAATCAAAGATATAACCGAGCTATAAACACAATGAAAAGAAGAAAAGGGGGCTTGAATGATCAGAGGAGGAAGGAGGAGAAGAGAAAGGAGAAGAAAGGAGGAGGAAAATGAGAGAGGAAGACATGAGGGGGATGAGGAAGAAGGGGACAGAGAGAGAGAGAGAGAGAGAGAGAGAGAGAGAGGGAGAGAGAGAGAGAGAGAGAGAGAGAGAGACTCTCAGGACCCGTCTGGATCTCATTTGGAGGATAGTAATGTGATTAGCTTTGTTTAGTTTTCACAGCTCAAGTCCCCATGAAAAAACAGTGTGTGTGCATGTGTGTGTGTGTGTGTGTGTGTGTGTCTCTTGTGGGTGACCTATGTGAAGTGTACGTGTGTGTGTGTGTGTGTGTGTGTGTGTGTGCGTGTGTGTGTTTATATGTGCGTTAAAGACATTCAACTAGATTGTTCAAATCAAAAGGCTTAAATGAGACATTTGCAGGTCACCAGCATATCATTACTCTGCAGAAACACAAACACCTTCTAATTCATAAACACGTAAATGATTGCACACAGAAAAAGCTGCTCTGTTCTCTGTGGAATTTTGTTTTTTTGGCGGCTGGTGCATCGACCCAAACCCCTGTTAGCTGCAGCATGAAATACAGGTTAACCGAATCCAAAGGTAGCAGTTTCTGCAGGGCGGCTTGCAGCATGACTCAGGAAATTGTGTCCATCCATTTGTGAGCAACCAGGACCATGTCTCAGTTAAAGGAAAGCCGCTGTTACGATTCTACGACGTAATATTTCACTTTTGGTTTTGTCGTTTTCAGGAGGCCGACGGTGTTTAAAAGAAAAAGTAATGTTAAAATGCTAGTTGTAGATTTCGCTGCTTTATTATTTGAAATGATGGATCCTTCGTCTTTAACTGTGGCACAGTAAAATATCGTTCAAATATAATCTGTCAAACAATTTTTATTGGCAGCATCAACGGTTCTGAGGGGTAGTAAATGTTTCTTACAGCTAAATAAGGGTGCTCACTAGCAATCAGAGCGGAGATCCAATAAGAACACTGTTGGAAGTGAAAGCTGCATATGGTTGAAATATTAGTGCATTGTTAGTGCAGGTTACTGGGAACGGTATTTGCTGGCTTTGGGCAAAATGCATATGTTTAATGAAACAGGTCCACAGTAATATATCATCTGACTGCTTAGGAGACGTTAAAATGACTTTGACAAAGAAATAATGGAAGTCAATGGTTCACTGTGATCAAATACATGTGTGGTTGCCCTGAGACTTGATTCTAAAAACACATGTCGTGCTCACATGTATGTATTTGGTAGACGAGATGTGTTCAAATGGGATTGAATTAACCGATGGTGACTCTTCCCCCCCCCACCCCCGTCTCTGTCCAGGCATCATCAAGGTGGGGAGGTGGAACCCTCTGCCCATCCACTTCCTGACTGACGCCCCAGAAGCGACGGTGGCCGACATGCTGATGGAGGTCTACCACATGGTCACGCTACGCATCCAACTGCAGAGGTCAGAGTCACTTTTAGAAGTCAGATGTTACAGGGTGAAATTTTCACTCCCATTTAGACTCATTCGTTTGGATTTACTGCAAAACTGTGTGTCAGTCACCGGTAACGTTACTGCTCCCTCCGCTATAAACACAGGAAAGAATGCATGACTATATTTCATGGACACAGTGTGGGTTTCACACAGCGTGCGGTTGCAGTGAATCAGGCTCTCGGTTCACTGGGCGGCTGATGTCATTGTGGCTGATTACGGTCCAAGAATCCACTATATCTATCAGAACGTGAAAGCAGCAATATTGAAACACTAAAGCTTCAGTTAAACAACCCGGTGGGGATTTATCTATTATCTGTCTCCGTCAGGAGGAGCGTGGGTGCCAGGAACTCCTTCTTCCCAAGAATAAGTGAAGCAGGGTTGTTGATGGACAGATAAAAACAGATAAACTCCAGATGAGAGGGTTATTATTGTTATTGTCTTGGCACATACCAGCCAGGTTTGTTTGCGTGTTTAGATACGTATCCGCGGCAACGGCAGGGCTTTTGCACACTTTGTGTTCGGTAGATTGTAATGATATATTTGGGGTTAGGATAAAATAAAAACAGGAAAAACCTCCAGGAAGATAGGTCTATATTGGTAGCGGTCTGCGGTTGAGGTCGTGAGTTTGAGGTTCATTTGGGGAGTTGTTGGACATTTAGGAAAATATATCCACTTACTCGCAGAGTTAGATGAGAAGATCGACACCACAAGGCAGTGGTGGAAAGTCACTGACTTTAAAATTTTCTGTATCATGCACTTTGCTTGAGTATTTCCATTTGCTGCCAATAAACTACTACATTTAGGGGGAAGTCATCTGCTTTCTCCTCTACTACATTTATCTGACAGTTTCAGTTACTTTAAGACACTACGATAATATTACGAATACATAGTTAAGGATTAAAACAAGTAGTTTCCAACCTTCTTGTCATTTGATAACTTGCAAACAGTCAGGTCACATCTTACATGTCTTTGAGTTGTTAACAGCTCCACCAAATAGAGACTTTTCCCCTTTAACCCTCTCACATGGTTTTGTTTCAATAAAAT
The DNA here is from genome assembly GCA_036785175.1 of Eupleurogrammus muticus. Lineage (NCBI taxonomy): Eukaryota > Metazoa > Chordata > Actinopteri > Scombriformes > Trichiuridae > Eupleurogrammus > Eupleurogrammus muticus. The sequence continues at coordinate 1,928,967 of JAYKQN010000001.1, forward strand.
GTTAAAATGATCCAATATTTCACCAAAAAAAAAAATCAAAGCTCAGAGAGAGAAGTCCAAAAAAGTGAAAACAGATTTGTTTATCGGATCTTTGCTCTTTCTTCTTTCCTCTCCCATTAATCGTCTCACGACCCTTCGTATTTATCTCGTGACCCTTTGAAGGGCCGTGAACCATGTTTTTAGAAAGTAGCTGAAACTCGCTCCACCTGCAGCAGCTATAGGGGTAACATGGTGGTAACACACTGCTGCTTCAGGATCAATGATCTTAAGATGTCACTTAATAAAATAAGTCAGAGTGACCCAAACCACCATTTTTAGTGCAATACTTTAAATACATCAAGCTCATAACATATGCACTTATGCAGGATTTTTCATGCAGGAATGTTTCTTGTAGTGTTTTTAAAATCGTTCTTACACAGTAGAATAAATATGATGGTGTCAGCGTGTGTGAGTTAGATCAGCTCGGCATTAAAAACTCAAAACACACACACAGACCAGCACCACTGAAGCTCACAAATCAACACATTTCACCTCATTATCTCACACTGTTTCAAGTCTTAATGCTGAGCGACTGTTTTTTCCCCAAGACACTGAAAAACGCCTTCAACTGCATAATGATTTTGTTGTGAAGTGATTGTGTAAAACAGCTCGTATGATAATGTGAAACAGTTTCCAAGATGCTCGTTCATCGCTCGACTTTCTTCGTGTGGTTTTCGGGTGTCGTAGTTTTTCAAAGCTGGAGGACCTGCCCTGTGAACAGTGGAACCACGCCACCGTCAGGAACGCCCTCAAAGAGCTGCTGAAGGAGATGAACCAGAGCACTCTGGCCAAGGAGTGCCCCCTGTCACAGGTAGGCACGCACACACACACACACACACACACACACAGGATCTTAACTTCATCTGCACATCAAAATCAGACAATTGTCATCATCAATAAAATTCTGGATCTCCACAGTTGTGTTGAAATCTCCAGATGCACATTCAAATCACTATCCTTGTCGTGTGCATGAGTGTGTGTGTGTTTGTGTGTGTGTGTGTGTGTCCATAGATGCAGCATTGTCGACAGTAAAAAAAAAAATCCTGTATTAATCTTTGTCATGCACTTTGCATTAAAGTTGCTATATAAAGTATATTAAAGAAACATGTGATACACTTATAATATAATAAGATGCAGGTGTTGTCTCCACATTAATGAGGTACAACATTAAAATGCTATTAAATAATGTAATATACTATAGTCATAGATCACAGCAACAGACAACTGTGTAAAACTCCCCAGATGCACATTTAGCACCATCCTTGTCGTGTGTGTGTGTGTGTGTGTGTGTGTATATAAATGGAGTTCTGGTGGGGGTGTTGATCACAGCATCAATTGCAAGCATATGTGTGTGTTGCTGGAGATTCCCTCCATGCACTGTTACAGGCTCCAGTTTCCATGGTTGGCTTCCAGTCATGATTAATGTTTGTCTATTTCTATTGTGTGTTCTGTATACGTGTGTGTTTATGCGTGCATGCCATGTGGTCGTTGCGTGACTGTAAGCATTTCATATTACACCGGTTTATTAATGACCTTTTCCCTTCTCTTGCTGCTCCTGCAGAGTATGATTTCCTCCATCGTGAACAGTTCCTACTATGCCAACGTCTCCACTGCCAAGTGCCAGGAGTTTGGTCGCTGGTACAAGAAGTACAAGAAAATCAAAGGTGAGCTGACAGTAGATACCTGGGAGTCACTTTTAACCAACGTCTGCCTTTTTTAGGAAAAATAGGTACTCTAATAAGAGAAAATCAGTGCTGAAATCTGCTGAAAACTGGACTTTTATCTGTGCATTAAGGGGCGGCCTGCAAGAACCGTGGTTGGTCAGCTTGAGTTTTTAGTGTTTTTTTTTACCCACAATTTTTCAATAGCTATAGCAACCACATGAGGACGTTGAAGAAGTCAGTTTTTCACTAAAACGCGTCTAACACACCACAGGCGAAGACGTCGCATTCTCATCATTCTCTCACGGTGAAGGAATGAGTAAAAACATGGCTGTAGCCCGGCCGCGGTCTCCAGTTCAGCAAAGAAACGTCACTTCAATCTTACAAAGTGAATGGAAGCATATAAACACAGCGAGGAATATAATTCAAGCCTGATCAAACCGATCATACAATAGATTCATCCATTGCTGCCGCGGTGCTCGTAAACGGGCGGAATCCTACGCGGGATTATAAATCATAGCATATGGAGCCGCGGCCCCGCATGGGGAGAGAGCGTGCGCGTCGTGGAACCTCTCGTTTCTCGCTTCGTTCCGTGTCGACGGGTGAGAGCAGCCACAGCCCACACGGGCGGCACAGCTGCGTCATCCAGGGATCCTCAGTCTGGCTAATTCTGCTTTTTGTCTTTCGCCTGACGCGTGCAGTTCTCAGCTGGAACACAAAGGAAATTATCTGTTACTCATAGTTATATGTCGACATAGACATCCATCAAGCGGCAATTGGTTCAAACTCAATGTCTGTATCCGTATAAATGTCTGTATTCAGGTCTAGTAATACAAAATAAAAGCTGCTCAGGTAAGTTAGGATATTCCAATGTTCCCTACCATTGGCTACACTGCAGCCTGCTCTCAGACATTTAACTCAATCCAATTCTCTTTTGTCAGCAGGCAGTTGTTTGTGCAATTTGTGATGAGGGGTAGAAGTTAAAATGACTCCGTATGAAAAGGTTGGAAACCGCCTCGGCTGCAGAGAAGTCCGGCAACGTGGTTCTTTTGACAACAAAAATCGACTGTAATGATTCCTCCGCCCCGCTGACTTGTCGCCATCGTCTCATCGGCCACATTAACCGCCGTTACCTCCTAGGAAGATGCACCATAATCATCACAATAAACGCTGAGGCTAAACAAAGAGGGGGGGGGGGCGGAGATAGAGAAAGTGATAGATGGGGTAAGAGAGGAGCCTGTGTGTTAGATTACGCTGCTCAGCTGGCTCCAGATGTCACGTAATAGAGCTGCTGCTGTCTGACTGCCTGTTATAACAGTCATACCGAGAATGGATAACGTCTAAAGGTATGATGGTAGGAGGATAGATGCTCTGCACCGTTTCTCCTCACATGAATGAGCAGGTGACAAAACACTTCTCATTTCAAGCTGCATTTTCTGCAATTCACAGATCTTTTAAGAGCCCCATTATATTAAGTTTTACTAAAAGTAAAATAAAAATGGACAGACTTTTGATGGGCAGTTTTCTGGGTACGTACCTGTATATATTTGCTGGTTCGTGCTGCATTTTCTACTTCCTGTGGTGGCCGGTGATCAGAGCAAACACACGATGTCTTGACAGATCGGGCGTTTATTTGCAAATTTGGCACATTCGATGGATCCCTTTGTCAACAAAATCTTACTTAGCAAAACTATTAAGAAACATGGCAATTTACTCTAATTATTTTAATAAACCAGTATGGCTTAGATTATTCAAAAATAGGATTACAGTAGTGTAGTTAAGCATCTCACGACTGTTTCTGCTGAGTTTTAATCTGCATATGTATATACATACATATGTATATATGTGTATATATATATATATATATATATATATGTATATATTTGTATATACATATATATGTATATATATATATGTATATATGTATATATACATATATATATATATATATATATATATATATATATATATATATATATATATATATATATATATATATATATGTATATATGTGTATATATAGCATTAATCTGACTCCAATCAAGCCCCTGATTGATTTTCTGTATTTGTTTCATTGAGCAGTAGACTACCTGGAGAAGATGTGGTCTGGACGAGATCCTGCTGACATTAAAAGTAAGGAATCTCTTTTCTTTTTTTTCCTGACATTGTGTGTGAGCTGTGTGTTCCTGACTGTCTCCTGTCTCCCTCCAGTCGAGAGAGACAACATGGCGGACTTCTGCGTGCTGGGCCAGAGACCCCCTCCCCACCTGGCCGGCCTGACCCAGCTCAGCCACCTGGGCAGCCCCCTGCTGAAGGGGGGGTCCGGGGACCTGCAGGCGCCCTCCCAGCCGCCCCAGCAGCCCCCCCTGCCCCAGCAGCAGCCCTCGCCCCACGGCCCCCTCCACCACAGCCCTCCCCTCCGCACCGGCCAGGTGCCCCCGCCGCCCCCTCCGCCCCCGCCCGGCGCCCTGCAGCCCCTGCTGGGGCCAGGTGGACTGCTCTCCCCCCAGCTCTCGCCGCAGCTGGTCCGCCAGCAGCTCGCCATGGCCCACCTCATCAACCAGCAGCTCGCCGTGAGCCGCCTGCTGGCCCACCAGCACCCGCAGGCCCTCAACCAGCAGTTCCTCAACCACCCGCCCATCCCCCGGGGCTCCTCCAAGGCCGCGGGCGACCACGCCGGCAGCAACCCCTCGGCCGCCGAGGTCTCCTCCGAGATCTACCAGCAGGTCAGGGATGAGCTGAAGAGGGCCAGCGTCTCCCAGGCCGTGTTCGCCCGCGTGGCGTTCAACCGCACTCAGGTAGGAAAACAGGAGGGGGGACAAGAAGGTCAGGATGAGTTAGGGAAGTGTGGTGGTGAGATTCACACACAATTCAGTTTTATATGTATAGCCCAGATGCAGAAATCACAGATTCGCCGACTTTACAGTTTGTATAAAAGCAACACAACATCCCCTGTCCTTGACCCTCACATCGTACAATGAAAAACAAATTAATATATTGCAAAACACAGAGAGATCCATCTTCTCTGACTCATCTCCTCATGTATCACGTCTGCAACAGTCTATCAGACATGGACATACATCTGATAGACTGATAGACTTCCCACATGTAAGTGGTATTTTCCCCACATGGCGTTCAGCAAATTTCGCGATCGCCCACCTTGTGGTATTTTCAGTAGGATTAACGGAAGCGTGGCGGGGTGTCTTGCTGGGTCATTGACTCTCCTTTCCCACCCTCGCAGCGGCACACACACCTGATGCATTCAGGCTGTGCTACGGTGACTACACGCCCCATTAGATCAATGTAATGGGGAGGAGGCTCATAGGCCGACCAGTATAGAGTAGAGGCCAGGTGTGTTCCACCGAGTCCTGTGTGTCTGTGTATTTATTTGTATGCAGATCCATATGTGTGCTACAGGCTTGTGCATCGAAGGCGCACTGTTTTCAGTTTTGACCAATTTGTGGTGAAATAGAGAGAAATTTGACCTACATTTTAAGTCCTAATGCACCTAAAGATTCTGCAATAGTTTACAGTGAAAGGGGTGCTTTTGTAAAGAAAATTAAAGTAGTACCCTCTATTAATATCGTACTAAATTATCCCACATTCAGATGGAAAAAGGCTTTTGGGAAAATCCACTACACTGCACATTCTTTTTTAGATTTAGTTTGACATTGGTGATTAAAGCAGAGTTTAGAGTATGTGTGTTTGCCTTGATCAGGGTCTGCTGTCCGAGATCCTGAGGAAGGAGGAGGACCCCCGCACCGCCTCGCAGTCCCTGCTGGTCAATCTGAAAGCCATGCAGAACTTTCTCAACCTGCCCGAGAGCGAGAGAGACCGGATCTACCAGGAGGAGAGGGAGCGCACCATGAACCCCTCGGTCGGCCTTCCTGCCTCCAACTCCTCGAACCCTGGGACCCCGCGAATCTCACAGGTAACAACAACCTACAGGTAGATTAACGGGTCAGCCAGGTTCCTCTCTGATGAAGTATGTTAGTAGTGGTAGTAGCAGCAAATACACAATGACCATAAGATTATTAATGATGAAGCATCATGTGCCTCATCAGTATTATGGTGTGTGAGCACCATATTACTGATAAAGCATCATGTGCTGCATCAGTATTATGGTGTGTGAGCACCATATTACTGATGAAGCATCATGTGCCGCATCAGTATTATGGTGTGTGAGCCCCATATTACCGATGAAGCATCATGTGCCGCATCAGTATTATGGTGTGTGAGCACCATATTACCGATGAAGCATCATGTGCCGCATCAGTATTATGGTGTGTGAGCACCATATTACCGATGAAGCATCATGTGCCGCATCAGTTTTATGGTGTGTGAGCACCATATTACCGATGAAGCATCATGTGCCGCATCAGTATTATGGTGTGTGAGCACCATACTACCGATGAAGCATCATGTGCCGCATCAGTTTTATGGTGTGTGAGCACCATATTACCGATGAAGCATCATGTGCCGCATCAGTATTATGGTGTGTGAGCACCATATTACCGATGAAGCATCATGTGCTGCATCAGTATTATGGTGTGTGAGCACCATATTACTGATGAAGCATCATGTGCTGCATCAGTATTATGGTGTGTGAGCACCATAATGCTGTACTGTGAAGTCTTAACAGGTGAAAATATCTGGTTTTTGGTACAATTAGTCTGATATTGAGTAGAATTTTTTATTTTACTGGCAGATAATTTAGCTTATTTCAATTTTATTGTTTTAAGACTTATCTGTTTGTCACAATCTGCTAGTGGAGTAAGACAAATATACTCAATGTTGGACTAATTATGCCAAAAACAAGATGTTTTCACCTGTTTAGACAGTATTACAGTGTGTTGTGGCTTCTGTTTATACTGTTTTATACACAGTTAGCTAGTATAGCTGCGGTTCAAAACCTAGGGGTCGGGCCCCTTTATAGGGTCACCAGATAGATCCAAGGGGTCATGGAATGATGAATGGGAGAGGACAGGAAAAAAAAAGCTTAGTTTGATACACAAGTCCATTTTCTTGGTCTTATTCTTTAATCTTTGAACATTTATTGGAACCAAACCATGTTAGACGTTTAAAAGGGAAAATATAGGTGCCTCCAATGAGTACTTATGCACAGTACACAGTAAAAGTTGCATTTAACCTCAGACTAAAACTCCCAGGAAAAAGAAAACTCTGGCATTTGGCTGCACATGTAATCACATCAGTGATGTACACGTTTAATTCTTGACATGCCGCGTGTTCCCGTGCAGAAAGTGTGGGAGAGGAGCCTGGACGACCAGATCACCCCTGATACCTGGGCCTCCATCTGGAAGAACAAGACTAAGATCTCCAACTCAGTGAGTTTATCTTCAATCTTTAACTTGCCCTCACGGAGCAGGCCACAACACACATACACACACACACACACACATACACACACACACACACACACGCACACACACACACACACACACACGCACGCACACACACACTCAAATCTACGCAGGAAGGGATTTTTTTTTTGTTTAATCTTAAACAAATTCCATTTATAATGGAACAACAACTTCAAAGCTATCACAGCAGCATATTTTAAACATAAAGGACATTATACAGCATTTTGAAATTTAGCAACGTCAGTGATAAGACTCTCTCTCTTTCTTTCTCTTTCTTTCTCTCTTCCTCTTCCCTCTGTTGTCAGGGCGAATGCCCATTCATGGCTCTGGCTGAATTTCAGCGCTATTTTTATTATGTCTATGTAAAATTATCTCAGCATCGTTTACACTGCGGGAATGTCAGCGGGCCGGTCTGTACATGTCTTGTGGACGACTTCAAACACTGTGTACACAAGCCCTCCGAGAGCCAATACATGTTCGTTCAAACAGAAACAACAAAGAAAGACAAAAGAGAGCGACTTAATGACTTTGATCTGTAAACAGATGTCATGTGGAGACGTGCGCTGCAGATGTGGCCGATGCTCTCCCCGCCGCTCGCTCCGGGCCTGATCATCAGCTGATAACCTCGCCTCGTATATGTATACACCAGATCTGGTTTAGCGGACGCATTTTTTTTTTCTGAACTAATAGATGGGCGAGCTTTCCTTTTTTTTTTGCCTCCCAAACATAAACCATCCTTTAATTCGTGCTTCTTCTCTTTCTTTGCAGCCCAAGCCTTCTGGCCCGGCCCCGGACCTCCCGGTGAAGCTGGAGTCGCTGGTCAACATCACGTCAGGCATCTACGAGGAAATCCAGCAGGAGATGAAGAGGGCCAAGGTGTCCCAGGCTCTGTTCGCCAAGGTGGCCGCCAACAAGAGCCAGGTGAGGTGAACCAGTGCGTCACATCGTGTTCCCTCCGTTTATCGGCCGACTCTGTCTGGTCCGGTCACATCAGCTGCAGGTCCGGTTTGATCCACTGATTGATTCCTTCCTCATCCTCTCCTCTCCACCGTTGCTGATTTATAAACACTCGATGTTTCCTGCAGCACGAGCCAGCCCCGCGCGCTCTCTCTCTCTTTCTCTCTCACCGAAAGTACAAATTCATTCTCAAATTGAAACTGTTTGCACGGTCTTGCCAGGGGCAGACGCGCATGTTTGTTTTCCTCACCAGGCCACGAGAGAGGGCGGAGGACTGAAGGAGCAAATGTGGAATTAAAAAGAGAGGAAAAAACACATGCATTTTGTAATTTATCTCAAAGGACAGCACCACAGTCTTAAAGCGACAGTCACGTGTCTCTTATGAATATATACTGTATGTATATATTTATTTTGCCAGCTGAACTGAAACTCTTATTAGACTTAGATATTTCATCTTATTTCATTTTTTTCCCGCTGATTTGGGTAAATTTTCATTACATTAACAATTTAAATAATTACAAAATGATTAAAATCTGGTAAAAACACTTGAACTGAGGTGAATTATCTGCCAGATTTAAGATAAGATAAGACTTTATTGATCCCACAACACTCCCTCTTTAAAGAAAGAGAAAAGAAAATAAAAGCTAAAGAAAATAAAAGCTATAAAAAATAAAATACACAACACTATGTACAAATTTGTAGAATTTGTTGATCAGCATACACAGTATGCATTATGGACATAAGAATGGAGAAAAAATACTAATAAATAGCAAGAAAAAAGTATGCATAAGCAAAGCATATAGACATACATACATGCACGTACATACCTACATACATACACACACGTACACATACATAGCTAATGCATACTTAAGGTGCAGGATGTACAATCTTGCAGGTGCAAGATTTGAGGTAATTCTACTCAATGTTGGGCATATTGTACAGAAAACAAGAGATTTTCACCCATTAAGATGAAGTTGGGCTGCTGTCAGCTAATAATGAGTAAGACTGAACCTGATGAAGCCGCATGGTTCAAGTCCAGGTCATAAACTGGACTTTAGTGGGAAAACTCAACTATTAATATGATAATATCCTCGAAAGAGAACCCATCGCCACTTTTCAGCTGCTCCACTAATGCAACTGAAGTCACATTATGAGCGAAACCACACAGACGCCGTTCAGACTGTGTTTAGCTCCGGTTCGTTGTTGCCGTTAGCTGCACCAAACAGCATCTCACCAAACAGCAAACGTGTTTATTCGCCAGTCTAGAAGAAATACTGCGAGCTGAGTCTGCAGCGGGTGGAAAAACGACGCCAACGTCGACTCCTGATTCTCTGAATCGCCACAGAGCCAAACACAGATTAGTTCCCCAGCTCTTTAGGCCGCTGAGAGATCAGCTGATCCCCGATCCAGCGGCGGCGACCCCAGACTTTTCCAGAGCATTTATTTAATAAACCGACCGCAAACCGAGGACCTAAACGTTACTTTCTCACATAAAGCATGTTCGAATTTAATGAAGTGACACATTTACGGCCCAACAGCAAAAATTACAGCAGCTTACCTCATGTTGAACTGAAAGCAGCCTGGAACGCTTACAGCGACTCGTTATCGCCTCTTGTGGTAGAAGTGGTATTACAGGAGGAGGCGAGGCTAGCACGTTAGTTCATACAACACGATACACAATTAATGCTGTTATTTCCCTATTTTCCTGTTGAGTTTTAGTTCAATTCTGTTTTTTTTTTTCACCTTAAAGTCCTGCATGTTGTACCTTTAAGAGGAACAAAACACAAATAATTTATTGCGGTTGGAGCAGCTAAATAATTCCATTTAAGGGATGAGCGTATTCAACCGGTGGGTTGTGTTTGTGTTTCAGGGCAGCGGCGTGTTACCAGGTGTAAGCGTGTGCATTTTGTATACAGTATAAGAGCGTGTGTGCGTGTGTGTGTGCGGTTAGCCAGGTCCCCCAGGTTGGCGGGTCTGGGGGTGGCTGGGGGGTCACGGCTCAGTGCACCCATCTGCTGCAGCTGGCCACAAGGACGGAGAGGCAGGAAGAGCGAGCTGATCAGGCTATTAGTGGTGCATGCTGCCCGAGGTGGCTGGTTGAACACAACAGCTGGTGTCACAAACCGAACCAGTCTAGCAGATATAATTGAATCTCCTCCGTCTCTCCATCCCCCCATCTTCCTCTGCCGCGTTCGCTCCACACACCTTGGCCATTCGCAACTTTTCCAACTTTTTTCTGTTTTTTTTGGAGCGGGGACAAATGTCTTTCTTCTCTGAGTTAATCATAATTTGTTGATGTTTTTTTTCTTGACCTACTTGAATTTTTTTCCTTTTTTTAACCCCAGTGTCACTGGTAGCATGCTGAAGGAGAGTTTGTGTAAAATGTAAAATTTGAACCCACAGCGGTATTTTCTTTGGGTGGAAAAGAATTCCTGTCCAGAAATACTCTATTTATAAGGAATAGGCAGACATTTGGAGAGGAATGGTCAAATATGGCAGCGACAACGTGCAGTGCAAACAGTGTCCTATTTCCCTTGACAAAAATACAATGTGATTTTTCCATTGGATTTTGGATTATTGCAATAAATCCTAATGTTAGGCCTAAAGGAACAATATCATGTCTGCAGGACTTTTTTTTTTTAGGTATTATTTGACTTATTTTTATCTTCTACTTATTTTTTGCTTTACTTACTTGCTGAGTGGTAAATATGAAGCTATATATATTTAGTTATGGTTTTGCATGCAGGAGAATTCATTCTCAGTGGATCAATTTCAAATTACCGTAAATTACCAAATAAAAGCCCAGTTTCAATCACTTAACAGATCAGCCGATTGTTAGAGAACAGGCAGCAACTTTAGATAATTTTTTATTAGATTACCAATTATTATTAATTCCTTACTGGCAAAAATCTTGCTCAGCAAACTCAAAAAATCTGTCGATTTACTCAAATTATTTTATTAAACCAGTAAGATGACAGTATTGTAGTTATGCGTCTCGCAGCTGCTTCTCCTGAATTTTCCCTTTGCATATTTTATGAAAAAAAGTTTGACTTCATGTCATACTGTTTCTCTTCCTTGTTTTTTCTTGTTTTTTTTTAATAAATTAGACTCTGTGTTTATGTGGAACCAGCAGTATTTGAAACTCTAACATTATTTGATCATTTACGGTACAACTATAACTATATGTGTCAGTGACAAATCATGGTTGGCAAGATGAGAAAGTCAAAAACCTTTTTAAAACCATTCATCAGCTGTCTTAAAATGTACATTGTGCCCTCATGTTGGTTTCATGTCTTTTGAAAGTCCATTTGTAGAATTTTTTTTTAATCACATGGAATGTCCATTTTTTTCAACACAAAAGGTCAAATGAAAAAATGAAAAAATTGTAATATTTAAATCACCTAGAATATAAAACTAGTTACTAGATGATAGCAACAATTTCTCTGTCATCGTCCTGACCCCCCCTCCCTCTCTGACCCCCCCTCCCGTCTCCAGGGCTGGCTGTGTGAGCTGCTGAGGTGGAAGGAGAACCCCAGCCCGGAGAACCGCACCCTGTGGGAGAACCTGTGCACCATCCGCAGGTTCCTGACGCTGCCGCAGTCCGACAGGGACCTGGCGTACGAGGAGGAGTCCAGACACCACCACACGGAGCGGCTGCACACCGTCCTGCACCTGCCGCAGGACACACAGGTAAAAACGCACACACACACACACGTCTCCACATCCAGATGTGATGGGTCATACTATAGATCAACACCTGGAATCCAATGCAAAACCCATTGAAAACAGATTTCCGCCAACTTCACCTCTCCCCATAATATTTACATCGGTTGAAATTGACTGTAAACACCTTTTCCAGCACTTATAGCAAAAGTACCGTTCAGACACACAGCCAATCACGTCGTCTCCTGTGAATCTACCGACTGGAGAAGTAGCAAACGCCATCTCTCCACCCGCGGAGGCCACGCCTGTGCTTATTATTTATTATCGTTATTTTCTCATTACGCCGCGCCGTTTGATCTGCTTGTGTGCGCACATGTGTTTGTGTGCGTGCCCCGGCGGAACGAAGAGTAAACAGTGTTGCTGGGTGGTGTGGCACTGGAGGAAATGCCCCATTAGTTTGTGAGGAGGGAGGCCGAGAGGCCGTAGGAGGGCTGAGGACGGGGGGAGATCAATGCAGGAAACGCACTGATGTGTCGGCCTCTTTCATTAAGCGTCCCGCCGGCTGCTCCTCTGATACCTTCTGAACCCACCTACCCGTCCGCCTGCTTCCCGCTGGCCTTCTGAGCAGCAGAGATGATGCCTTATCTGTGGAAGATACCACAAAGACGAATGAAAATAAGCACAATATATATATATACTTTTATAAACAGGATTTTTGCTGTGTAAGCTCAAAAATAACTCCTTATTACTCCCCCAGTTTCACAGACACACATCATGTACATAGTTAGAAATAAACTCAATCATAACTAATACTACTAATTAAACCCTTTGCAGACATAAAATATCCCATAAATATCAGTAGATACCCTGTTTTCCCAGCACCTTCTGTAGTTTTTACTTCCTTTCAGGCCTTTTTTCCCTCAGTCTGCTCCTCCTGTATAAAATACCTTCCTGTTTTGTCTGAGGTCAGGGGAATGACTCGGTCAGTTCGGCCATAAAAACCTCCGTCTGTACGTTTGAGATGATTATTGCTGCATTGTCTTAAATTTGGGACTTGCCGATGTATAAAAAGCATTCTCCCGCCACATAAAGCCCACAGACACCCTTAAAGATGAAAGCGAGGGAAAGCGTTGTTTCTATGTATATCTATGCCGCTGTCTTTTCTCCTCGCTGACTCCTCTGTGAAACGGACAAAGGTCGGTGTCGTCACACAAACTGAACTCAGCCCTCGCAAAAAAAAAGAAAGAAAAAAAAAAGAGCTCTTTGGTTGGATGATAGTCTGAAAACCACGAGCCCCCCACCCCGCCGCCTAATGCAAAGCTATTATATACCACGTATAGTATGTACCATATGCCATAAATCAAAACCAGGCAAAAGCTGAAACTTCCCGTTCAGCGTCCCGACACGAATCATTGGGGGCCGCGTTGAGGCTCCGCCCCCCTCCGGGCCGCCAGTTCCGAGCCGCGTATTAAAGGCTGATGGGAAGACGGGGAGGAAGCTGTGGTGGCACCGTTAACACATTCCCCTGCTCCTCTCACACTGCGGGCTAAAAATAAAGTTAACCCTCCTAACGCCCATGTCCTCACCCCCCCCAAAGACCCCCCCACCGAGAGAGAGAGAGAGACAGCACGATGAACTGTGGTTGAAACACTGGTGATTTATTAATGGGTGGTGAGGTGTGTGTGTATGTGTGTGTGTGTGTGTGCAGCATATATGTGTGTTCATGCTGTCTGTCTTCAGAAACGCCCCCCCCCCTGCACACACACACACACACACACACACACACACACACACACACACACACACACACACACACCCAACCTCAGGCTCCAGCCAGCCTGCCACAACAGACCACACATGTGTCCCATCTGCAACACATGCACGTACACAAACTCTCACACTGACGGCTGGTAATGTAAGCGCTCTGTTGTGTACGGACAACGAGGAGGGTCTCTGAAACTGCAACAAACGACCGCAAGATGCATATGAAAAATGAATGTCTGTACCGGGTCCAGTGATGTGTGGGTGTGTGTGTGTGTGTTTAAAGTGGGCTGTATGTACAGTAGCGTGAGCCATGTGTGCATGTATAGGGAGCTCTGGGAGATCTCAGTGCGTCTGGTGAGTTTGCAGGTGTGTGTGTGAGTGTGTGTGTGTGTGTGTGTGTGCATGTCAGTAACCCCGGCAGCGTCACATTTCTTCATGACTGACACGGTCCTGGTGCTCGCTCCGCAGCTCTTATTCATACGGCTTTTGCAGTTAAGTGCGTCCCACAGCTAATTTGGCAGAGTCTGCCCTTATAAATAATTTCTTTATTGTTTTTGCTAAATTGATTTCTGCTGCACGTCTGGGGGTGTTTATGTGTGTGTGTGTGTGTGTGAGACCGCTCACAGTGACTGAGACCCCAGGAGTGGTGGACTAGAACAAGGAGAAACAACTCCTGTCGCCCTTCCTCCTCTCTTTGTCTCACTTTAATCCAAAGGCACTTCACAGACAAAACCAGCAACAACTCCTCTTGTCAGGACAATAGGAAACTCACATCTCTGCTTTTAGCTGATTATCAAATCTGCATTTGAGCTGCGGATAAAGTACATCCCTCTTTGTCAGACCCTCAAACCCCTCAGCTTGTAACATTAGTTTATAGTATTAATAAGTATTAATTAACTCTGAGAAAAGAAGCATGAAACCTGACTTTGTCCACTCTATTTGCAGGAATATTGTAATCCAAATTAAATTTAGAAAATCTGTATTCATCGAGTAGTGCTATATTTTTTACCCCCAGTGATGTAATGTCATATTCATGCCTTGTCATTTCCTCATCCGGACATGTAGGGGACGCAATCATTAACACTAAAACAAAAGGTTAAATGCTAATTCGTCTCGCCAGGATAAAAATCCCCCACCCCTCCTTTCAGTGTTGTGGATAGCGTCACTCGGCCAGACGTGCCAATACACTTAATGTCGTTCTCTTCTCTTGCAAGTCACTGTTTAATTCAGCCGTGTGCGCAGCGTGCAGCAAACTTCAATACTCGATAGGAAATAACAGCAACATGCTGTCGTCATAAAAAGGAACAGGCTGCAGTATATGTCTACTTCTGAGACCTAGTTAACAGTCTGGGTGACGGGCTTCTGCCTTTTTTTATGTTTTTCGCCGCCATCGCTCACCCACATCTTTGCAAATCTCTGACTCCTGCTTCGTTCACCATGTCTGGACGCTGACAGTGAAAATCCATCCCTGATTTTATTTTTGTTTGCACTTTTAACATTTTTTTTTTTGATATTTTATACCGTCAGAATAAATCACTTCGAGGGGGATACATTTTTGTCCTGCATCAAAATAGCTGGGCAGAGGCAGCGATATGCAGACCAGAAGGATGGAAATCCCCAGCACCTCCTGGAAAACTGTACCCTGGTTGTCTCCGATTCCAAGCAAATGAAAACCCCCGAAAATAGAGGAAAAAAAAAAAAAGACTTTGGAAAGGTTCTACCAGAGCCATGACACAGGCTCAGCAGTATTTCCCAAGATGAGTGTCGTGATGTGTGAAATCAGGGGAGCGCCTCTTTAAAAGATAAAGTTTGACATTTTGACACTTTGCAGGAGGAAATTCTAGCAGGTGCAAATAATAAAATAGATAACGGCCGAATTCCACTTAGCCGCTTCGGTTTTATGTGTTCTAATGCCGGCTCACTGACACCTGAATAGAACAGTATCGTGTAAAGTGTCTGTGGGAAGCAGCTGTAGCTCAGATCCTGTCAAGATGTGTACTTATTAAAAAACAGCCTAACATGTGCTAGTAACATTTGATGAAAATAAATAAATAAAAACATGTTGCTTTCAGAATCAAACAATTTTGAATAATAAAATGAAGCAGAGGAAAAGGAAATTTAAAAAAAGGGAAAGACACCAAGTGTGAAACAGCACCTGTCTGATCGCCATGTCTCTTATTAACCTGATCCATTGGCTAATGTCAATGAATGAGCTGCTCAAGTCAAGATTAATTTGAGTAGCCTGTAAGAAGTTAGAGCGATGGAGCCATAACCCCAGACTACATCATGTCTCGCCCTGACAACTTTAATCTATCGCTGCAGCCGCAACCCTTACATAATCCTTAAAAATATCCCTAAAGCAGAAAACCCCATGTGAAAACACAGGGCATCAAGTGGCTCCACCATATTATTAATTTCCAATAGACACATTTGTTGAAGGTGACATTAGGCCGTCTCCTTTCTTTCAGTCACTTTGAGCATCCTGGTGGCCTCTTATTCACTTTTGCAGGGTGGAGTTTGGAAAAACCACAATTAAGTTAATTGTTTAATTGCAGATAAAGGGAATGAATACCACACACAGCGTGAATGAAAAAAATATGCACCAGCACAAGCTTGTGCATGCATGTATATGATCTCACAGACAATCACGCACACACACATGCATAAACACACACACACACACACACACACACAAGCTCAGCTGCACTCCCAGCTCGCCTCAATAACATTACGTGCACACAGTTTTTCATCAAAGACGCATTATTTTATTAAAAAAAGGAAACTGTAGTGACTCATGTACTCCTTTAGCCTGGATCCAGTCATCATGAAATAAACCACACACACTCATTCAAATATAAGAGACAAGACAGAGAGTCTTCCCTTCACTTCTGAGTGAAAGAGACAGACGGAGAGACACAAGCAGAAAGAGAAAACACACACACACACACACACACACACACACACACACTGATTAACAGGAAAGGTGAAGTCATGCAAAAAACTAACAGAAAAGTGATTTTTCCTTCATTATATATTTACTCTATCTCAGTGTTAATGGTGTCTCTGGTGGTCACAAACTGCCCCCCCCCACACACACACACACAATCCCCACCCACCCAAAACACACACACACACACACACACACACACACAGGGAGAGAAGGAGAGTTAGGGGCCCTGAAGGACCAGAGCTCATTAAGGAGAAGATTAATATTTTATGTTCTATAATTCTTTCATAGTCCTGGGTCGTAATTTGCCGTGATTTACGTTTAAAAGAAAACTTTTTCATTTTACTGCAGTGCACTCACAACGTTGCCAGGAGAGAGAGAGACAGAGAGAGAGACAGAGAGAGAGAGAGGGAAAAGGGGAAAGAGTAAGACGAAGAGAAGGGGGGAGAGAAAAAAAGAGACGTTTTTCAGGAATATTGAATCACGCCATGAGAAGAGCTGGTCTGGCCGCAGGGCTCCAGCTCGTGTGGTTTGTGGAGAGCAGGGCTGCATTGTGTTGTTGCTCTGAAGTGACATGCACTTTCTTCCAAAGTGTAACGGTCAGAACTTGGAGGAGCGACGGAGAACGAGGGCGAAAGGGACGGGGGATGAAAGCCTCGCGACGGCATGAAGAGAGGGAAACGAGTCAAAAATAAACCGGAGTTTCAGGAATCTGTAATTGTTCAAGAGACAAATCACGCTTACGCATTGATTTATGTTTACCTGACAAGGTTGTCTTGTGGCTGTGTCATTATAAAAGAAAAGGAGGACGGTGAGTGATGTTGTTATAGCGCCGCAAAAAGATAGGAGGGCCAGCGACGCCAGCGACTTTGAAATGCACGACCACGCTTGCGGTGTGCTTTTCTTTCAACCATGATCTTATTCCTGATCACAAGCGAGAAGTTCCTCTTTTAACCGTGATCTTTCGCTGACCTTGGTTTTAATGTCAGACCTATGATTTTACCAAGTGGTTTCTCAACCCAAACCGCCATCTTGCCCTAACCTTAACCAAGTCGTTTCAGACCTGACCAACCCTCGACCATAGAGGTGGAAGATAAACAAAAACAGCCGTATGAATCACTGTCGTAACGCCACGTGCATGTCGACAGGGAACGAACGGACAGGCGACGATGGTGCAACGGCGACGATGCACGCTACCTCGGTGTCCTCTGGTTCATCAGAATCATCCGGGGACATCGATATGTGCAGTTTGCAGCGACACTTTGCCTGCATCACGTAATCATCATCATCATCATCATATAATCTCCATGACTAAAGAGGCCGATCGGTCTAACGCTTTTCACCTGGACATTACGTGCCCTTGGGAGAAGTCCACTTTTTTTTTGTTCTTTAGAAATTTTTTCATATCGTATTTTGGAGCAGACGGACATCGAAGTGTAAAAAGTGGGAGGCTACAATCAGAGGGGTGGGGAGCAGGAGGGGTAAGAATGGGACAAAGGGTAAGGGTGGGTGGAAGGGGGGGGGGACTCCTGGCATCCACCAGTTTGGGGCTGATTTGGACGCGGAGTCATGTTGGCTTGGCAGAGGCCCACTTCATTAGTGTCCTGATGCATTAGACCTGAGGAGAGAGGGAGGCGGTGGGGGTGGGGGTGGTGGTGGGGGGGGTTTATCAGGCTGGTAGAGAAGAGTGGGAAAAGACACTGAAGAGAGAAGGAGGGGGGATGGGAAGAAGGAAGAGTCGAAGGAAGAGAAACAAGTCATTTTCGAGATGAACTTTGCAGGAGCCGAGCAGCCCCACGTTTGACTCTGCTCCTTAACATCATCATTAGTTCATGAGGGAGACCAGGCCCCGCCATCAGCGTGTGTGTGTGTGTGTGTGTGTGTGTGTGTGTGTGTGTGTGTATGGGGCGATTGATCCAAGAGTCCTTGCTGTCAGCCCAAATAAGCTCAGAAACGATGAAGGTCTGTGGATAGCAGGGCGGGGGGGGGGCGAGGGGGGGGGACGCTAGGTTTCACAATCCCCTCCATGATTTACCCTCAATTTAGTTATTAAGTGTCTCAGAAACTTTGTAAGGGGGATGTTTGTGGCTGTGTGGTCCTCATTAGGGCAGGCAGAGATATATATTTTTTTGGCCCGCCGTCTCCGCCTCGCTCTCCGCCGTCGGTTTTCCGGCATTCTTACAAGCTTTTCTCAATATCTAAAACCATCACTCACTTTGCATGAAAGAAAGAGGAGACGAGGGAGGGAGGGAAGGAAAATGACAAAAAAAGGAAAACCTTAAAACCTACCGAATTCCTGTAAACGGGTCATTCCCCCCCTCAAAAATAAATCCCCTGCGAATGAAATTGGAGCAATTTCATGGTCTGGCCTGCCCTCAATATTATTTAAGTAATACCCTGTTATTATTGAAGAGAGGGAGAGAAAAGCGAATGACTATTATCTTTATGTGGGTCCTTTAATTTTAATGCGCCACAGATTTATAGCTGGGCATTCCAGTGGGGAGGCCCCTCCCTGCTCTTAAAGCGCGCGGGCGGGACGCGACCACAATGCTCTCACAACAGCCTGTACCTTCTGACAAACAACCAGAGTCCCCACTGTCCCCTCCCAACACTTCATCCTGCCCTGTGCACCGCTGTCTGTCAGCGACAGCTCCACCCTGCAGTAAAATAAACACATTTACACACCTACCGTCCCTGTCTATTTATAATCATCGTCTCCTTTCTGCCGCTTTCTGCACCTCCTAGGATTAGAATATTTTAAACAAGGCTTTTAACTGTGGTGGAAAGTAACTAAGTACATTAAGTTTATTTATAGGTCTATTTGACTATTTCCATTTGATGCTACTTTTTACTTCCTCCTCACTATTTCAGAGGGGGATATTCTACTCCACTACATACACATTTACAGCTTTAGTTACTTTTCAGATGCAGATTTGACACAAAGGGTAATATAACAAGCTTTTATGCTACAACACGTAGTGAAAGATGAAACCAGTGATTTTTTTAGTCTTTTGAGGTCTATGAGTTGTTAAGAGCTCTGCTAAATATTGACATTAACTCCAAAATTGGTTCCTTTTTAATACAGCTTCAAATAATCCAAGAATGAAAATGATCAGAACGTTTCACAAACACTCAGATTTATCCGATGACCCTTTGGAGGGGCCTGACCCCTAGGTTGGGAATCACTGGAATAAACTAGCTGAATAAATCAATAAAGTAGTTGAATCTAGCTCCACATCCGGCAGCCACAATAGGACCATTCTGCTTTTTTTACTACCTGATGCTGAGCAACTTTCCTGTCCAGGAACATGATAAAAAATTCATCTAATCACAAAGGTCATGAAGTCTACTGATAATATCGGTGAGGACAGGCTTAATCAGCCTTGTGTGGGCTTGTTTATAAAAGATCTTGAATGGACCAGACTGGATTCACCTTTTTCTGAATTAAGTATTAAGTGGTAATACATCATTCACAAACCATGTGGCGAGCAGTTGTCAATGGTTCACAAGATCATTGACAAAGTTTAAGTCAATGACTAACAAACTATGTAGATTTACATTTATACATGTACTACTGGTTAGTTAGTGTTTTATGAACAATACTGTCATTTATAGTTAATTCAGGTATAATTAAGTCAGAAAGCATTTACTAGTTATTTGTTACCCAACATAAACACATTATATGCAAGATGTTATTTTTGTGGAAAAGGATAAGAAAATCCTACAACTTGAACTCGTGACCTCTGGCTCTGACTTTTACATCGATTTGTGAATATATAATATAATGAATATAAATAGACAGTAGACTACAGCAGTTGTTATAGACCTAATTTTATTACTGATTGAAGATGATTCAATTTCTTTGTCTCTCTCCCTCTGCAGTCTGTCACTCGTTTTTTTTTTTGTT
Source organism: Eupleurogrammus muticus (assembly GCA_036785175.1). NCBI lineage: Eukaryota > Metazoa > Chordata > Actinopteri > Scombriformes > Trichiuridae > Eupleurogrammus > Eupleurogrammus muticus. The sequence goes on from JAYKQN010000001.1 coordinate 1,949,289, forward strand.
GTTTTTTTTTCTGAATGGGCTGGTTAAATAGTGAATGGGGTGTCATAAGTTCGTAAATGAGAGACTTCCCGGCAGAGAGGTTGTGGTTGGCGTTTCACTAGGGCTCGTCTTACACGCACCAGGTCAAAGGTCCGCTGGACACACGGCGGTGTGGACGCCGGCGTCAGAGCTGGTTAATAGACCGTGACACTCCGTGAGCTGTGAAATACCCGTTCTCACCCTCGCTTCACCCCGCAGCCCTGGCTACTGTGTGTTAGAAGGGGAACAGGTTACTGGTTATGATATAAACGTGAACGTGTTGCATCACACAGGGTTGGTGCCAGGTGCAGAATATCCTTAGGACAAACCATTTTATCCTAATGCATGCATAAAAGTTAGCCCTGGCTGCAGTCTTGATCAGGGGTCACTGTGCCCCATTAATCAGCTCTTTTGCCTTTCTCGGCAGGCACTCCACAGACCACCTCCGGCCCCGATGAAGGAGCACCGCCTGTCCCCGATGCGTGAGGAGCCGCTGCCCGCCCCGATGAGCGAGGAGGGGTCCCACAACGCGGCGGCGGGGCCTGCAGGAGGATGCCAGCCTGGCAATGTTGGCAGCTCTGGGAGCAACAAGAAGCCACGATCACGCACTAAGGTAGAAAATAAATGACTGACAAAGTGATTGGTCACTTACCTTACCAACCATTTTCCATCCATAGGAGGCAACTGGACTTGTATTTATCTAGGAAGAGGTTTCGCCTCTTACCCAAGTGGCTTCTTCAGTTCTGAAGGTTTGGTCTGACTAGGAGAACTGACCCCAAGGACTGCTGTTCACCTGAGATACCACCCATGGTCAAGTAAAACAAGACCAGCAATGGTCAATGAAACCAATGCGTTCACAGGTACTTTGGTTAAAACACATCCACAGAGGTTCAGTACCAGGGTCTCTTCAGACCAAAGCCCAAGAAACCACTTGAACAAGAAGCGACACGTCTTTCTGGACAAATACAATTCCAGTTGCCTACACTGACCTGTATGAATGAATAATCACAGACATTTTCCATCCATCTCTCCTGAACCCTGGTTGTGTGCCTTTCAGATTTCCCTGGAGGCCTTGGCTATCCTGCAGAGCTTCATCCAGGACGTGGGCCTGTATCCAGACCAGGAGGCCATCCACACCCTGTCGGCACAGCTTGACCTGCCCAAGCACACCATCATCAAGTTCTTTCAGAACCAACGCTACCACGTCAAGCACCACGGCCGCCTCAAGGAGCTGAGCGAGGGGGCGGCGGCCAGCGGCGGCGTGGACGTCAGCGAGTACCGGGAGGAGGAGTTGCTTTCGGGCTCGGAGGACCCGGAGTCCAGCGAGGACGGAGCCGAGGAGATCTACCCGTCCACGGAGGGGAGCGGCGGCAGCCAGCAGCCGGCCTCCAACTCCAGCCAGTTGACCCCGGGGACCAACATGGCTCAGGAGGAGGGCAAGGACAAGGGCCACGGTCGGCCTGGTGGGCCCCTGGCCCCGGGGAGCTCCTCGTCCAGTCCCAGAGAGCAGGCCGACTACCAGAGGTAGAGACAAACTGAGAGACAAAGAGAGGGAGGGAGGAAAGAAAATAAAGTGAGGCTCTCTGATAAGGAAGCGAGTAAGGTGATGGATTGATAAATGGAGTGTGGCTGCGTAGGAACTGCGAGAGATGAATGTCTACGTCGGCACAGATTAATCAAGAACGCATCAGGCTGAAATGACCACACGCTCTTTATCATGACAATCCCATCAATCACAGACAAACATCTGTGAAAACCTGCTCTTTTCAGAGTGACAGCTGTTGATTTACCTCAGCGAGAGGAGAGCAGGTTCGCAGTGTGCGGCGGTGATTGTGTAAATGTGAACGAAGGGTTGTTGTTTTTTCTTTTTTTTTCTTTCCAGCTCATGCCTTCAACACGCGAACGAACACAACAATCTTCAAGACCAAAATTAGCACGGGACCCTCTCCTAATCAGCTCCAGAAAAAAGGCACTCCAGAAAGACCGTGGTCCTCCTCTCTCTCCTAATTCTGAGCACAGTCACACAGGACAAATCCCCGACACGCTGGGTTGACGTCCATAGACTGGATCCTGGGGCCTTCTGAGACCTCTAATCCTACAACTCCTCAGGACACACACACTGATGTTGCTAATGCTGTTGCCTGCCTGAGAACTCGGATGGACCCGGCCTCGCCTCACCATCACACTCCAGAATCACTAAGTCCTTTCTAGCACTTACAGTTCACAGAGGCATTTTGTGGACGTTTTACTTTTTTTGTTGTTGCCTCACGGTCTCCACGACGAGAGAAATGACTCAAGAGGCGAGCGGATGGGAGAGGATGTGGGAGCGTCGGGCCTGTGAACCCACGGGTTCTGAACTCTTTTTTTCGGGCACCGCCCCGCGTCCGTGTGGCGGGCGGACGGCGAGGAGATTCAGCAACCAAACAATCAGTCACTTTATGTGCGGTAGTCCATCCCTTCCACTCTCCCTCTCCATCTCTCTGCCCCGTTCCCTCTCTTTAATTGGTGCCCACGGTCTTGTGTTTCACCACACCTACCCGCACTTAAACTCCACCAACCCTATTTATTGCTATCTTTATCCATGATTATTATTATCATTATTGTTATTATTGTTGTTATTATGGTTAGAATTGCTGTCATTGCGTGCTATTTTTAGTTTTTATTTCCATGGTTTTAAATATTGTTTTTTTTTTTGGAACAGGGCAGTTATTTGGATAACAAGAGACGTTGAGAGCGCTCTGCCCTGAAAGAAGAGGAAGACGCGGGGTAGGAAAGTGAGAGAACAGAAGCAGTTACTGAGTGTTATTCGGTGAACGAAAAAAAAAAAAAAGTCCTGTCACGTTGTATTATTTTTACAGTTCTGTTTCCCAAAAGTAGTAAATAAAGACTTGGTGAAAAGAGAAATAGTGAAATAAGAAAGCAAAACTGTGCTTTTTTTGTTTTTTTTTGCTGCAGTTGATGACAATCTACTTTTTTGAGCCATTTCAGAAATGTGGCAGGTTCGACTCTTCACTTTTAATGTCTGTAAATACCCAAAATGGGATAAATTGTTATGGATATACGTCTATTTTTTATTTTGCTGAGTGACTTTAAGTGTTTGAGCCAGTTTGAAGTGCCAGAAGAGTGCTGTTTTGTTCTTTTTCCTTTTTTATTTTTTTCCTTTTTTGGACAACTCAGTGAAATCTGTTCATTTCATTGTGCCAGGCGAATCCAATCACAAGAGTATTTAAAAAAATAATTCAAACTAGTTTTTTTTCCTGTTCACTGTCTTGTGCAGTTGTGTACAAATATGTGTTCAAAACCTTATCTGAGAAGGGACAGTCTCTTTTCTGACTGTCTCTATCGGCTGCTACGCTCGAACAGATGAACCTGCCTTTTAATTATGACGTCTACTCCGATCACTCCGTATGATGTTATTGTGCTTTTCTGTATGACAGGAATCAGGGTTAAACTCAAACGCAGTTCCAATGAAATCTCAGTTCATTCAGTGTTGAAGTGAATTAAAAAAAAAATTTGTGAATTCAAACCTGGACTGTTTTATTTGTCGTATTATTTCAAAAGCATCTCGCCGCCTCGCTACTAAAACACACACACACACACACACATTGACACGACATTGTATGTGGGCCAAGCCGTACATCGAGCCAATCAATTAAAGGTCTGTGTAAAGCCACAGGGGCTGTGGTTTCTAATAAGTGCATGGGCAGGGACAGTAATTCACACAGAAAATTCTCTCTCTCCGCTGTCCCACACGATCAGAGCGACTGGGAAACAAAGCTCTCCCCATCGACACGTCCCGGCGTCGAGAATAGCACATTTTTATCACAGTTTTAAATATATATGTATATATGTATATATGAACATGCATTTTAAAGTACAGCAGTGGAATATGTCAAAGTGTACACACATAGATGCTTTGATTTAAACTATGTGTGTTTTTCTTCTTTATTTAAGTACAAATACTAATGCAATAATGTAAAATACTCCATTACAAGTAAAAGTCCTGCATGACAAATACTTTTTTTTTGGATTTCTATACTTATAATACATAAGTACAAGTAGTCTGATTGACATAATATTCTATGTGTTATGAAGGAGGCCCATTGATTGTCTGGGGAGCTGCAGGAGCATCAGCTGATTGGTGGGTGTTGTTGAATCAGTTTTTTTGTTCCTCAGCAAGGTGCAATTTTTGAAAGAGTTTGCAGGAGCTTGCCGTTCATTGGTGAACTGATGGGGTGATTTGGTGAATGCTCACAACAAGTTGCACGTACAAGCAGCTCTAGCTGGTATAAAGAACCCGTTAGGTGATGAGCTTGCTAGTTTCGGTCAGCTTGTTTTATGCTGGCATCAGCATTAGGGAAATGGTTTGCATGCGTGTTGTAGTAACATATGACATCAATGGATTATTAGTATCTTGAACAATTTCATATAAAGTTAGTTTCAACCTAAGGGTCAGCAGATAAATCTGAAGAGGTCGTGAGATGATTAATGGAAGAGGAAAGAAGAAAAAGAAAAAAAACGGTTCTGATACACAAATCTGTTTTCACTTTTTGGACTTTTTCTCTACTCTTTGATTTTTGGTGAAATATTGAATCGTTTGAAGATTTATTGAAATGAAACCATGTGAGACATTTTAGAGGGTTCGAGCTGTTATAGCAACACATAGACTTCTGCAACGTGATCCGGCTGCACAGTGGTTTGTGCAGGACGTCAAATCACTAAAAGGCCGAAACCACTTGTTTCACCTTTAAATGTGCGTTGCATTATAAAAGCTTGTCATACTATCCATTGTTTTTACATCCATTCGTACATCTGAGAAGTAACTAGAGCTGACAGAAGAATGTAGGAGCACAAAGAACAATATTTCCCTCTGAAATGTAGTGGAGTGGAAATTTAAAGTTTCATCCAAGTACAATCACCTCAAAAAATTACTTAAATAAATGTACCTAGTAATAAAACCATGTTAGTGTTCAAAATTCACCTGGTCCGTCGAACCCTGCAGCAACACTGTGTTTCTCATGGCTCTTTCTCTTTTACTTTGTGACATTGATTTTACGTCAGTCGGGGAAATTTATTCCGCTATGATATCCGTTCTGTTTGGCGCGGGGACAACTCCGAGCAAGCCTAAGTGTCCAATATTTTACAGTTATCCTGGGTTTTATTTGAAGTTTTGATATGCCTAACAAGATATATTTGTGGCTTTAAGAAGCAAAAATCATCTCAATATAGTTTTACATTTCCCTTCAAGCGTCTCTCTCTGCGGAGTGCATTGAAAAAAAATAAAAAAGAAACGTGCCGTTTTGTGTCTGTCTCATTAATATTATTGAGTCTCTCCTCTGAGAAGGAGCCGTGAGCAGTTACTGCACAGTTGTGACATCATGAATTTACAGAAGCCCCGACGGCTCGTTTGGAGCTGCAGTTTCTGAATATGAGCTGTGTGCATATTGGACCTTTAGACTGAAAACTGAAAGTAAAGCAGTGCACGGAGTAGCTTACAGCTGGTATAAAGCCTGAATGAGAGGGATGATTCGACGGCATGAATGATTGATCTGTGAAGGAAAACGTGACTAGAACCTCTATGCTCTGTGTGAGTAAAATGAACCTTTAGGCTAATTTGCATTAGAACTTTAAGTCAAGTGAGAATATAAATGAGCCTGCCTTAGCACACGTTGTTTTGTGCAACCAGCCGCACAGTGTGGTTGCATGAAGACAAACTAATTTGCTGTGTATTCTGGGTAAATTAGGACTCTTTCATAATAAAAAACATTGCAGACCAAAAACTGATTTAAGCTGCTCACGGTTCTGTTTCAACACAAAACACGTGGAAGACTTCAACAGTTGCATTGTTGTTTTAAAAGGAAAATTCAGTAATGTGTAGCAATAGCTGTGTTTTTGCTCTTTTTTCTATATTTTTGTTATGTTTGCCCTGTTATTCATTTCTATTACATAAACACAACTCTAAGTGCTGCGATAGCTTAGGGATTTGTATAATTTTAGGCGCTGAATGAGCCAGTGTATTTGCATGACCTTGTCTTCTCTGACTGGCCTCCCTCATTAGACCAGTCCAGATAAGAGCAGCTCGGCTCCAGGGCCGTCTGTGGTTCAGTGGTTCTGTTGGGTAATAGGTACGTTTTCTCTTACAATACTGTTTGTCTGATACGGTTTTTCCACAAAAAAAGTATAATTACCACAATAAAACTCCTTAAAATGGCATCTACTCCTTCTCCCTCACTTGCGTAAAGTGAACATCAGGCAGGGGTTGGCTCCCAACTACTCGTGACGACTTTGACGCACACATTTACACGAGTGCGTCAAAGTCTGCACCACTCTGCCCGGTGACCCGGGAACTTTCAGGAAGTAAGAGGACACAAATGAATCAAGATTCAATTGTGCTTCAAATGAGCGAGAACGTGGATCTGAGACGGTTTGTCAATCAGGAACCATTTGTCAGACCCCAAAATCAACTTTCGTTAAATGAGTGAAATAAAGGAGCTCATCTGCCGGGCTACCCTAGGACAATCAGCCCCCCTCACACACACACACACACACACACATACACGCACACACACACACACACACACACACACACACTTCCTGCCAATGCTTCTCTAGTCACTTTTAAGTGAGGTGCGGCAGGCCAAGAACAATCTTAGTGTTTAACCTGCCATTAGGGGGTGGTGAGTGTGTGTGTGTGTGTGTGTGTGTGTGTGTGTGTGTGTGTGTGTAGGTGTGTGTCTGAGTCAGTCGGACACCCTCAATAAACAATAGAGCATAAGTGTCGGTGATGAGCTGGAGGGTGGAGGTCCCCTCGCTGAAGCAGCTCGTCTCCTCTAACTGGAGACAATCAGCTCACGCTGCGACTCTGCCACTGTGGGATAATTATGCCTGTTGAGATACACCATTTCTCCCCGAGCCTTTTCCTCTAAATAGCCAGTCTGCCTGCCTCCCCGCTATATAACTCTATGGGGTAAGGGTGAGAAGCACTGCCCCCCCCCCCCCTCTTCTCTTTCATTTTAAATGGGGGCAGCGTGTCTACGCAGCGGGGAGCGCTCAGCACAGGGAAAAAAAATTAAATCCTACCAGGCTCAACTTTTGCTGCAGCACAATGTGACGTCGACCAATGAGACGCGTGCATGCGGGCACATATTCGTGGTGTTTTTCCCTTCACTGCCAATGAAGTCCTGTCTGCGCCTATAAGAGCTCAGGCGACCGATGAGCTTCTAAAACGGGTAAATCTTCGCCAAAGCAGCCCACCGACCCAGCAAGGAAAAGAATGAAATAAGAATGAGAAGAATTTGCTGACGGAGCAGCTGCAGCAGTGAGCAGAAACCTGCCGTCCATTCCTCCGTTTACGCATGAATCACGTCCTCTCTCTCCGAGAGTTTACGTCGAGCCCTCCGAGTTAACCTTGGAATGACTCGTTCCATGATGTTCAAAGGCTTCCAGAGATTTTCAGAGCGCCTTGTCTTCTGAACAATGTTGTGCATTGTGTATAAACTTGAACAGGGCTTGGCCTGCTGTAGGAGGAGGGGGGGGAAGGCTGGGTTGAGTCAACTATGTGGCCACAGGAACCAAATATTGCTTCATTTGTACACGTATGCAATCAAAGAAAACCAGAAATGGAAAAAAATACTACCCGAGAGGCTGTTTTGTGTGGAATTTACTGGAAATTGTGGATGACAATGCAGCTTCCTGTGTTTATATAGTAAAAGAATACGCTTTTAAAAGTGCCATTACTAAAGAAGGGCACTATGGAGGTTCCAAGAAATTAAACTCTGTCAAGGCGCTGCCCGGCCAACACGAACCAGCTCAATCGACGGAGAAGTTTTCATTTGAACAGCCCAAACTAATCAGCATGAAACAAAGTAAAGGGGGATATTATGCACCGTAAAGCTAATAAGTGGCCAACAACTCAATCCGAATGGAAATGTTATTCACACCTGCCAATTTTTCTGAGAGCAAACTCAAATGAAAATTTTATTACAAAGGAGGCCTCTGTGGAGGTTCCAGGAAATTAAAAAAATAAACTTCATCAAAACCGTCGCCTCGCCTCCTCAAAACTGATAAACACTGAGATGCACATTTTCCCTCTAATGGTCCAAACTCATCAGACTAAAACGCGACCAACAAATATTATGCAGAATGCGGCTCCTTAAAGGGACGACAACCTAATCTGAATGGAAATGCTTTTCTCACCAGCATCGTCTTTACAGTTTTTCTGTTTTTTCCCCTCCTCACTGATGACATTTGCTCCGGTAATAATATCCCAGGGCCTGTCGCTCAAATGCATATTACATCCATGTTTGCGAGTGAATTACGGGAATATCGAGAGTGTTTTCCTCTCACGGCGCCCCGCCTCTCGCTTGATGCCCCCCCCCCACATTACGCTCCAACGCAGCATCCGCCACTCGGCGGATTTTGTGGTAAAGCACCTCTGGTTTTCATTCAGCGCCACCCGTCCCCTTTCTCCTTCCACCTCATCCTTAAATCTCCTAATTCAACTCATTATTCGCTCAATTGGTGGGCTTTAACCCCCCCCCCCTCGCCTCGGGTCCTATAGAGCTGGTAGTCATTAGGAGACAGGATTAGTGATGAAGCGGAAAAGGGGGAAGCAGGCCCAAACTCCCTCTCTCTCTCTCTCTCTCTCTTGCTCTCTCTCTCACACACACACACACACACGCACACGCACGGAGTGTCATAAAGTGCCTGAAGAGCCTGCGGGGTGTCGCTGCAGTTAAACACACGTCAGCCTCCCCGCGTTACTGTCGGGAACTTGGACGGGAGTCAGATCTGCTCCAACGCCGACAGACAGACAGCGATGCGGCGGGACCACCCAGAGGCCTGTGGTTCTCCGAGATGCTCGCCGCACTCCGCGCACGCTCGGTCGACGCGAGCCGAGCATCCGCCCCTGCTGACGGCTTCTGGGAAGAGAAAGACTCATTGGAGCTTTTTTTTGTTTTTTTATTCTGCAGATAGGCTTGTTAATAGGCTCGTGTTGACCAACATGGCAGAAGTGACATCAGTCGTTGTGGTAGTCTGCATTTTCCAGACCGTACGTAGATCACGAGAAAAAAAACTCATTTATAAATTATATTGAGCAGGACGGGATCAAGAGCAACCACTGCATTTTTGTTTTTTGGTGTTTTTTTGCATATTTCGATGAACTTTGGTTAAAAAAAAAAAATACCAACACTGCCACACTGACTCAAACTAAACTTTGTACAACAGATAAAACACCAGTGAAGACAATTCATCATCACAGCAACACAAACCAGAATGCCATATTATTTCCAAGAGCCTAGATAGAGCTAAAAAAAAAAAAGAAAAAAAGAAATAAGGACCTTGAAGAAAATGCGAGCCAAGCTGCTGTCAGCGGAGGTTCAGTTTCACTGTGCTGCAGCTCTTAAACAGAAATACAGTGGGGATGTAACAGGAATCCACTGATCTCCTCAACATATATTAGGTTTTGCTGATTAAAGTAATACACAGGGCTTACATTACATTTTGTATATTGAAGAAAGTTCATGGTGAAGTTGTGCACATTGTTCTCTGGATGTTTTTTTTATGTTGATGTATGTGAAGAACAAAAGTAGGAGGAATGCATTGAGAAGGTGTTTCAATTCATTTTCCCTGCAGAGACTTTGCTTTACATCGGTTTCATCCAGGCTTGATTACTGTAACGTTCTGAGTAAACAGCTTCAGATTGTTGTAGAATGCTGCAGCGAGAAACGTTGCTGAAACACAGTTTGACCGTATGACACCAGTTCCACCCTCGTTTCATTGGATCCGTGTTGGCTCAGATATAAAAACAAACTCGTCTAACCCTGACCGGGCCCGGCCCATCATACCTGTCAGCAGTGGCGTGTGGTGAGGTCTGTGGCAATGACCACTCACATAAGGACCTTCCACTCATATGCTGTGGATTCCACTCACATATGTAAGTTTAAGTTGGACGATGATGCGTTCAGGTACAACGTAATGCAGTTTCTGTAATTACAGAAAAGGAAAAAAAGGACTGATGCATCACTGTGTTTTAGAAATAACCACTAAGTATGTAATAGAAAATAAATTTATATCAATATCAAATACATTATATTCATAAAAGTTGCTTTAGCTTTAAGGCACATATGTGAACCAAAGTAAAATAACACTCACTCAAACTCTGTTGTAGCTTGAAGATGCTAACACGCGATAAAGTGTAAAACTGACAGTTTACTAGTGTAAATATATGCAGCACCTTTCTGATGCAAACACTCATTTCACTTCATACAGACTCAATTTACATCATCGCTGATGGCTGTAAACATGTTGTGGAATTAAAGTGTGTAAAATACAAACATGAATAAGCAACATCTCCAACATGAAGGTGTGTGATCATATTATAGATAGCAGACCCTCTATTGGTTGGCCACATTGGTCACATTTTGCAGTGAGTGTTCACCTCTGATCCCCCATTAACCCTCAGGTAAATTATGTAATATACATGCATACCTTACAAAACAGCAGCAGGGGAAGTCGATGCTGAGGATGCAGGCCATTCCCATGGCAACCGGTCTGGTTCGCCTTGTGTAGTTCAACGTTGTGAATCGCTGTTTGCATAAAGTAGTTGTGAAGTAGAAGTGAAATGAAACATAAACTTACTTTGAAATTACAACTGAAAATTGCATTATAGAGTATTTTTTTTTAAGTTACTCACATCCTTGCCTGTTGGATCTCCTAAAACTTAGATGCCATCTTGAGCACTCAGAATGGAATAACCGCTCTGCTGATATCAGACTAATCTCATCTTTCTCCCCAGCACTTTATGACCTTCTCCTCCATAGCAGTAGAGTTTCAGTCTCAATGAATTTACTGAGTGTTGCTGCTGAGATCACTGCATTTATTGATTGCTGCCATTGTTCTAATCATCTCCTCTCTCAGGTGTTATTTTGTGAGACCAGCAGCCACCCAGGAGCTGCTCCGCGTCACTTCCTGTCGCTGCCATTTCCTGATTCCTGATCCTGGTTTTTGGTCTCGTTCCTCATCCCGTGTCTCTCTCTCTCTCTCCTGCATGAAGAACGTCTTTTCTTGTCTCTTCTCCTGTGTGCATGGTTGTGGTGACGTGCCTGTGTAATTCTGTCTTCCTGCCAGGTCTCCATGGCGATGAGGTCGCCCAGCGGGGCGGCTGTGGTGCTGTACGTCAGTCATCCCCCCAGCGGAGAAGTGGCGGTCCGATTCCTGTCTGACTGCATGTCAACGTATCCTTGAGAAACATAATCAATCACAATGTGGATTAACAACAAAGCATTAATAAAACATCTGTCTCAATTGATTCATGTTTAATTTGAAAGTTACTGTCCTACTGGAGCACATGCACTTCCGGCTATTTCATAGCAGAACATTATTTATGACGTGTAGGTCAGATGAACGTCAAAAGAACAGAAGATCAGATGTGCACCGGTCATCTTCAACTCGCCTTGGTCTGTGTCGATCAGATCGCAAGAGATCAGATAAAGCTTGTGTCAGATTTCCATCACATAATATTAGATTGAACGTGTTCTACACTGCAATACACCCCAATACGCTGTGGAGAGGGTGCATTTGGCATCAAATCAGAGGCATTTTTTAATATTAGCAGCAATAGCTTTGGAATATGTTTTTCCCTTTGCTTTTGTGTGTGTGCATGTGTGTGTGTAAGAGGGGGGGTAGATTGACAGGTGTCTCCGTACCCAGGGCCCCTCAGACAGCTGTGAGGGCACCACTGCAGGGTATTAGGCCTGATAGAGGGATGATTAGAGAACATTAGAGGTTAAGGAGGGAGAAGGGGGGGCACAGCTGTTGCTGCTAACTATTATTACCCACAATGCAGCACGGGAGGGGAGGCTCTCTGCAGAGTGGGCTCATACACCTGTGGCCCTCCCGCCGTGGGTAGAGAACATACAGCACCAGGCGAGGGTTTGGACACAGACCTCAGACTTGGGATCAATAAACGTGTTTTAGCAGCTTCACCTGACGAAATGACGCCGCGACCCGTGACGAGGCAGGAAGTATGGACACGTGGAGAGCGGAGGGGGTGACGTTTGTCCCGCGGGAGCTCTGCAATGGAGCTGCAAGACAGCTGGCGGGTTGAACGCAGCGCAGCGTCGACGCTAATGCACCGAGGAAACAGAAGGCAGCGGCTGCAGCCACTGGAGGGGCGACATGGAAACAAACAGTAAACAGCAGCAGACATTCAATTAGCCGAATGTTACGGCGAGATTAACAAGCGCTCGTCGAGGGGGCGAGCCTCCTGTCGGACCGTCGGCGAATATGGTTTGTGACATTTCGAGTCGATCAGAACGCTTTTCAGATGTTGCTCCGGGAGACGGGGCGAGTGCGAGTGGAAAACCGCAGTTGTGTTTGTGTGTGATTGGTGTTTGTTTGATTGAACATGTGCGTTTGAGCACGAACTTGAGTCTGCTGGAAAAAATAAAACATGGCCGTTCTCACAGCGCTGGGCAGTGGCATCTCACACACAAGTAGCGGCACTGGTTGCTTAGCAACATCAAATCACTTTTCAGCAGCTCTTTTAGTGATCATGGTCTCCCGGAGTGACCACACAAGCTTTTTCCTCTGAAGCTGGAGCAGAGCTTTCTGCTGTGCTCTGAAACAGCTGACGAGGATGAGTTTGGTCAGGTGACGTCACCGACCAATCCCTGAACCCGTGACGTGCTGCGGGAATTCACTGATGAGAAGTTTGTGTGAGAAACTACTCTATTCTTCTGCTACTCTGGTTTTACTGGAGTTATTCCGAGCTCACAGATGCAAATGTGCGTGCACACATACATGCGTGCATGTAAATTTGATTCCAAAAGGTAAAATCTGGTTTGTGCCATCATATCAGTTCATTATTTAATCTCAGTGATATTATCAAAATGATGACAGCATTCACAATGTGTAGGTTTTCAGCAACATATTTTGTTTTAAAATGTATGTAATAGGGTTAGAATTAGTAATTATTGATTACTGACATAGTCTTGACTCAATGAAGGTAGTTCAAGGTGTACAGTAGCTTAGCTTGCAGATTTGCCTTCATTTGATGTAGACTAACTGGTAGATTAGAGTTTATCTCACTACATTTTCCAAGTAGCGTTGAATTAAGTTGAATTATGTTGAATACGGTGAATTCAAAATGGAATGGGTGGCACCGGGGTCAGGTTTGTCTCATTCAATCTGGGTCTTTGTCAGGCGAGATCTTCAATACGAGAAGGCAAACAGCTGCTGTGATTAAAAATAAATCGCACTCAGCATTTCTCTAAACCCTGGAATAACTAATCTGGACTGGGACATGAAAGATGCATGAGGGCAAATGTAATGATTTCATCCATCAAAGGATTTACTTAAACACTTTAAACCAACATCTCGGATACAGAGAGAAAGAGGATTGTTCCACCGCAGCAACATCCCAGCGATACTGAGGATTCACCTGGAATAAAGCCACTCTGTTTGTTGTAATTACGCCTATTTAAGTGGATCAGCTCTTGCATTTGTCTGTATGATGAGACTCTGTGAACTCCATGTATTAGTTTGTTAAACCACAAGAAGAAACAATCTCTCAAACCTCATGGTTTCTGAAATATCTTCATATGAAAAGATCCAAAAAACAGATTTTCTGCGGATCGAGCCGAGTCGTTTAAAAGGAGCTCGGAGGAATGTTGTAACGTAATTAGAACAATCAAGTTCAAATTCTTTTTTAATCCATCATTAAAAGGTCATAACAGATGTACCCGTGATCTGGTTTTGATAAAACATGCAAGAACAGTGCATGTTGCTGCTGATTAGTCATAGGGTGCCTGCGTTATTCTTATGGACCTTTGGGTTCAGTGCACATCAGAAAATAAATAGGCTGAACTTCCAAAACTTCTTGCAGGACAATGTCCACAATGTGGTGTTCCTGTTGGATAGGAAAAGAAGAAAGAGGAGGAAGAAGCTGTGGGTGCACGAGAGTGAGGAGCAGCACTTTAACTTTGACAGTCTGGCTGGCAGACTTGGTCAAGTAGTCCGACCTGGGGGACACAGCCTAAGATGGTGACATGTGAGGCTTCTTCAGTCCATTAAAGGAACTGATGGGAGGCATCAGGCACGTAATATAGGACCAAGCCTTCACCCTTCACCCCCCGTGCACAGGCTGCCTCCCTCCGGCTGTGCTGCGGTGGGTGAGCTGAGGCAGGTGTGTGTAGGACATCGAGGCCTCGGGGCGTCCCAGGACGACGGCCCCCCCCCCCGATCCTGGTCTGATGCTTCCTGACAGGGAGGCTGTAGCCACCACTGCTGGAATGAGGCAGCAAAGAGAGGAAAACGCAAACCAGGCGAAGGCAGACGGGAGCGAACGCACAAACCTCAGTCAAAGTAACGCGGGAGCAGCAAGCGCCATTTTATTGGTAATTGATCCTTTCTGTGTCCCACCACCCCTTAGTTACTGTTGCTAGGCGTGAGAAAATCAGGGTAAACATTTACTAACATAACTTTCCCATTGGGTTGCTAGATGGTGTGTACATGCAAAGAAATAATGCCAAAGTTATGTTTGCATTTCACATGGTCTTATGTAGATCGTAAAAACAAGGAGATAGTTAGTTAACATGGTCTTTAAACTCAATATTGAGGAAGAAAACCTGACTGACATTTGTGATTTACATCAGGCTAATTCCTCTCTTTAAGATAATGACACACAAGATAAAAGTGATTTTGATTAGTAATGTTACCTCCTTAAAAATGTGCTTTTCTTCTATACAAAATCGCATGTTAATATACAGGAATAAGGAAAAAGGTTCTCATATATGTACATGTATGCACCTTAAGTGTGCATTGGCTATGTATGTGTACATGTGGGTATGTGGGTGGATATGCATGTACATATATATATATATGCAAATATGTGTGTATGTGTATGTATGTAGGTATGTACGTGCATGTATGTATGTATATATGCTTTGCTTATGCATACTCTTTTCTTACTATTTATTAGTATTTTTTTTCTCCATTCTATGTCCATAATGCATACTGTGTATGTGGATCAACAAATTCTACGAATTTGTACATAGTGTTATTTATGTTTTTTTATTTTTTAGAGTTTTTATCTTCTTTAGCTTTTATTTTCTTTTCCTTATTCTGTACACTGCTGTAACAGACAAATTTCCCCGTTGTGGGATTAATAAAGTTATCTTATCTTATCTTATGTATGACGGTTAAGGACAAGAAATACATTTTTTATCCTATTTTCTTTGGGCCAAACAATTAAACTAGAAAAGCTCGGTCCGGCTGCACCAATTCACTCAAATGACCAGTGTGTAAGATTCAGTGTCATCCAGCACATTGTGCACACAGTGTTTAGGAGAATCTACAGTGGGGAGAGAATAAATAATCAGCACAAAATGCAGTTTCAAAAGCCAGTGTTTGGTTTGTCCATTGTGGGCTACTGTACAAACATGACAGTGCAGAATGAAGGGCTTTTACAGACAGGGGTCCACTGTAGGTAAAAAATATGATTCCTGTTTTCATTATTATAAACTAATTAAACATAATTTTCTGGCGAGTCCATTCTGCTGCTGCCACTAAATCCTACACGCCGGTCCTGTAAACTTAAATAATGTGGTTGAAAAAAAAAGATCTAAATGGATAATCTAAATGTGTGCATGTCACTGTGCTATACGAGAGTTCCTGTTGACTTTGTGTCGAGTTTGTCGGGAAGGCCGTGCCAAGCAGAGAAAACGCTCCATTACAACCCTGTCATTTAACGTAAAAGGCTTTTCTCACAGTGCACATTATGACTTATGTCATCGTAGGAAAAGCACAGATGTTACTAATAACATTAACAATGACTTTGATCCATCCGCGTCCCAGAAAGCCGCGGCGCTGAGCCCGCATGCACCTTGAAACCGGAGCAGCCAAACAGGATTCAGCACGCATTAATTTTATGATTTACACCTGTACTTTTCCTACTGTGACAGTGAGAAATGTTCATTGGCAGGTGAAGTGAATGTGATTAATGCGTTCTGGCGTTTTTCTTTTCTATGTGTATGTCAGGGCCCTAACTTCGATTTATACCCGTTGCAGCGGCTTTGCGTTATAATTCCACATCTTTTCACGTTATCAGGCCCAAAACGTGGCGGCTGCGGTGGCGGGCTGTCAGTCAGTAACCAGTCACTTTGAGCGTGTGTGGATGTGGGATGGTGAATGCTCATTAGGCATTAACTGCATCAGTAGCCTATTGAGCGCCGCGTCCTGCTTGAATGGACATCTGTCACTCATTCCCCGCGTCTGTTTATCTTAATACAGACAAACAATCATTCCGTGGATCGGCCTGTCCTGCCACCTCAACAAAGATAAACAAGAATCATTCAAATATTTACTACTGTGAAAAAAGGTCGGGGGCTTGTGTGTGTGTGTGTGTGTGTGTGTGTGTGCATGTATGTGCCTATTTGTGTTAGTGTGCATGCTAATAATGTAATCAAGCTGCTTCTAAATTGCGTGCATTTCCCGCACAGAGGAATCATCATCTTTCAGATCTTATCACATATTTTACAGCTACAACACACACACATGCACACACACACACACACACACATGCACGTACATGCACGCACATGCACACGTTCTCAGACATTAACAAGGGCACACAGTGTATTCAATATTCATCACCACAAGCTGTCACATAATGGGCTCCTTCCGTTGAAATAGTTAAACAGCTGACGGAGCAGTAGTTAACACACACACACGCACACGCACACACACACACACACACACACACACGCATGCACGCTGATGAGCGATTCCCCTGCAATGGTGAAAATGACAAAATGAAAAGCGACCAAGATACAAGGGAAGCAGAGAGAAGAAGCGTGTCCTGATTAAAAATACATCCGATAGATCCGATTTCGACGTCTCTTGACCCATAAAAACGTGGCGCGGGTCACGTTTGCGCCGCGGTGACGGTTTTTCCTCGTCGGCGTCGGAGAAGTTTTTTTTTTTTTGTGTACGTGTTCCAGCTCAGGTCTCACTTAATTCACTGAATTTTGAAAAAAAAAAGGCGTATTAGTTCACCTGCTCCACAACAATGCCATCCATCTCCACTGTCACGCTAAATTAGCCATCACTGGGCACACACACACACACACACACACACACACACACACACACACACACACAGCCAGACGATACCAGTGATTGGGCGATGGTGGCGGCGATACGGCTGCATCCATGTCTGCTGGGTAGCGACGCCTGTCTGTTGATGCCAGCGTGGATAACATTCACAGCTCCTCTCCTCGGGCCTTTCATCCACTCGCCTCTGGAACAGGACACATACAAACACACAATCCGCAGACTGCCCCTCACTTTTTTCCAACGCGCTGTTGGGAGAATCTTTATCTCATTTAACTGCGATGGCCGGGATGATAAAACAAGCGAATCTGTGTTATTTCGGAGAGGAGCTTCTAAAAAGCTGCATATTTGAAATAAGGCCTCTTTTTCTGCCAACATGTGAGTGTCACATAGCTGCCTTGTTTGAGTAGGCTAGCCCAACCTGAGATCTGGGAAAGAAAAGAAAAGAAAAGGGCTGATTTGCCGCTGTGTGACGTGTTGTGATCGCTGACTGCTGGAACTCGCTCACATGTGACTGATTGGATATGAGCTAAAGGTGAGAAGGGCAACGAAAGACAGACACGAGCACTGAGGAGGAGAAACAGAGAGCTGGTGTGTTTTCATTATTCCCCCTAAATGTCTCTGCTTCATTATCCAAGTCAGCCATTTACCTCACTAACGGGTACGTTATTACTGAGCTACCCCCCCCCCCCTTAGCTAATGTTGCCTGCAAATTACACAACAAAATAGATTTTTTTTTATAATACTGACACGTCTAACACCAGGCTTCCCATAGTTAAACCAACACTAAACTCTGCTCTGGCTGCACCTGTGTTCATTACTGCTACAGGAGGAAAAACTCTAAAACAATAAGAATCCTCTTGGGCTCAGGATGCAGCAACGGTAAAATAGTGTTGGGGGGGACTTGTTGGAGCCCTGATATTAAATTGGCTAAAACAAAAAAAAAGATGTATGAGAACATATACATATATATATATATGGTGAACTTATACCAACATTCTGTTAATGTCTGTTAAACCAGACTAGAACAAAAGTCTGGACCCACGGCTCTCCAGGACCAGGGTTGGAGACGCGTGTTTTGGAATTTTGACCATAGACAATTGAATTTTGGTTGTGATTTGGATTCAGTTTTTTTTCTTTACACCATTCATGAAGAAGGGGCGTTGGGAGGGCAGAGTAAAAAGGGTCAGAACAGTTCACTTGTATGGGAACTTCTTTGGGTTTCAGGAATGAGGAGCAGAAGCAACTTAACGTGCAAGGTTTTCTCCAGTATTGGTGAATCTTGGCAACACAATAAATCTGCTTAACCATCCCTAAACAAAAGCACAAAGTCGCTCATGCTGAAAATATGCATTGTGTAACTAAAATATAATCATTTGATTTCAACATTGACCAAAATAATTGTGATTTTTTTTTTCCCCATAATCAAGCATTCGTAGCTTCAGTCTGAATGTTACCTACTAGAATGCTCGTCTGCTACAGCCTTCCTTCCTAAGGCTGTAGCTGAGTTTATTCTACGAGTTCTCGTCCACTTGCATATTTCAGATCCGATTCTTCCCCATTCTAACGTTCCGTTGACCCATCCAAACCCTGATCTCCTCCCCTTTTTTTCCTAATTTGTAGCTCCATGACAAAATGACACTATTTCATCCTTTGCTACCAACAGAGAAGAGTTATAACTCCTACTGTGACGTAAATATGTGTCACTATCAGGCTGAAATGACTGATGCTGTCGTTGTTTTTGGGGAGACGTTCTCACTTTACCTTTTCGTCCCCCCCCCCCTCTTCTCGTGGCTTTTCTGCTTCCCTCCCTCCCTCTCTTTCCTTTAACTAGGCCGTGCCAGTCAGTGGGATCAGGCCCGGGCCTCCGAGCTTCGCCTCCCAGACAACTGCAAACAATTAGGGAAATTAGTGGCTCCAGCATCACCATCAGGAGGCCTGCTTGTTTATAATTTAATCGGGGCGCATGTCAAAACAGTCAGGGCTTGAGAGAAACAAGATGCGTCGGTGAGATGAAATTCAAACTGCCAGCCAGCTCAAAATATTAGGACTGTTTGTTTAATAGCGTGCGACCAACTGGGTAAGAGGAGGAGGGAGGACAGCAGGACGACGGAGGAGAAGGAAAATACTAATGAATGCGCAGGGAAAGAAAACAGCATGGGGAAAAAATGAAGACGTATTAATTTAGATTTTTTTTTTTTTACTTTTTTAAATCCATTCCACATTTCGCAAGTTAATGCATTTTTTTTTTTTGGGGGGGGAGGCCTCTTGTCTTTCTCTAACCCCCCCGCCTCGCCCCTCGCCCCCCCCTCCCCTCCTGTGTTTCACTTAGCAGTGCTCTGGGAATTTCAAACGCTTGGATCTGTGCCGCCTTTCAAATTCATTATAAAAGCTTTTTGCTAACTAAATAGAGAGAGGGGGGGGAGAGAAGAAGAAAAAAAAATGCCACATTCATCTCTTAACCCCCCCCCCACGCTCGCCCCTCCCTCCCCTCCGCCCCCTGACAATATATAAATAAACTAGAGTGACCTGATTGAGATGTAAAAGGCAGGGAGTTAGCACTGGGACCCATACATTACTTCCCAACATTAACAGTAGTCTACTCAGCCGACACATGGTGGTGGGAGTACGGCCTCTGGGCAAATGGTGAGGTTAGAACTAATGCCCCCCCCCCACCCCTCCCTCCCTCCTTCAACCACTCGCCCGTGCCCACACCCTCGGAAAGTATGGCCTATGGTTGGCAGCGCCATGACACCTCCGCAGAGCTGACATGTTTCACGTAGACGCTGCGGGGCTGCGGCATCCGTTAATGTAAAGCGTTATCCTGCTCAGACCGCTTGGCCCTTCACCAGATTCAACTATTCCTCCCAAAAATAAAAAAAACTAAAAACTCCCCGAAGCGACGAGAAGACGCTATCTCGCGTGCCCCCGTGGTGTTTCAACCCAAAGGCTCAAACCTAAAGAGAGAACACTGGTTCCTATACAGGCCTCTCATTACATTCATCATAAACACACAAAAAAAGAAAGGGTCATTAAAAGCACGTCATGAGAGCGCGGTGAGCAGACGAGCCGAGCGTGTATGGAGGGGTGAGGCTCTGATGATGATGATGATGATGGTCTCAGCGGAGCATCATTAAGCTGATGAGAATCACAACGAGGCAGTAATTGGTGATAAGCTGATGCGCGGTGAAAGTGATCCAGAGCCAGGGATCATGATAGTAACACGCACACACACACACGCACACACACACACACACACACACACATGTGCACACACACACACACACACACACGCAGACTTCACGGCTGGCAGCAGACGCGCGGGGTCCTGGTCAAAGAGCGTTATGCAGACAACACGACTGCATGCAGCGCGGCACCAAGCGGCGTTCATTACACCGGGGCTGCTAATGTGCCCCCCCCCTCAAACCCTCCACCCCCTCCCCCAGCTACGTCGGCCGGCCAGTCAGGCAGACACACAGGCCCTGACCATCAGCCGCCAGTCCACGCAATCAGCCGCCTGCTATCAGCCCTCTAATTGGATCAGTGGCACGAATGTGATTACAGCAGGCGTATTTATTTACATAATAATTATTACTGGCCTCCCCAGAGGAGCCGGGAGAGGACGTCAGAGTCCGGCGAGAGATGAAGGGAGGGATAGAAAAAGGAGCGGGGGGGTGTGGAGCGGGGAGAGAGGAGGGTACGGACAGTGAAAACAGCAGGAAGGATGAAGCGTCCTTCCTGTTGAGAAGTACAAATGGGCCAAGAGGCAAACAGCAAAAAAAAAGTCTCCAACGGTGTACACAAACATGCAAATGAAAAGTCATTTCCTCCTGGACACGAGGTTTTCCATGTCTGTAAGAAGGGTTGATGGCATAAAAAGATGATTCAAATATAAATATTCACATATTATTCAAAAATCAGATCTGTTAGTTCAAAGGTCCATTGTCGTAGAAAGTGAGATTTGAATTGCTTTTTTTGATTATAAAAATCTAGATGTCATATAAACAACTGTCCCATGTTGCATGATTGCATTTAGAAACTGTACCTTTAACAAACTTTCAGGACTTCCCTGAAGTTGTGATGTCACAACCATACAGTCACCGCCCATTCACAGACATTGAAATCAGACATTTAGAGGTGAGGCTGAATAAGAAGACAAAACAACATGTTCTCTCTAGCGGGGCAAAGAGAAGCTTGAGAGTAGATATAAAATTAGATTAAGATGATTTTTACTCTTCAAAACATCACATACCGTAAATTACTAAATAATAGCCCAGGTGATTATTTATTTCACTCATTTCACAGATCAGGCTTTTATTTGAGACCAGGCCTCAATTTGGGAAAATGGACTAGTTCCTTCCTGACAAAAAATGTTGCTCAGCAAAACTGGAAAAAAAGTCTATTTACTCAAATAATTTAAAATGTATTAATATTAAACTAGTATAACTACCATATAACTTTCAAACGTAACATAGCAGTAGTGTAGTTTAATGTGCCTCTGCCTATTTACAACAGAAAGTTACAATTTCATGTCGTACTTTTTATTGTTTTGCTGCACCGAAGGTAATCAACAATTAGGTCATATTACCAGAGAGGATGTTCTTTAATGTTGTTTGACCCCAACAGTGATGCAAAAAAATAAAGCCATGTGATACATCTTTTATTTTTTTTATTTTTTTTTTTATAAATTAGAAGAATTCTACGAGTCAACATTTAGTCACTAATGCAGGTCAAATACATTTTACAGAATATATAACCATTAAAATAACAGATATCATGCCTAAGATATAAGAATATGTAAGTTCAGTCGGTGCTGTGTCCATAACTTTATCTGGTTGGAGGTTGCGTTTGGGGAATTTGTGCTGGTATTTACAGCCCCAGGACGAGCGGCTGCTGTTTCATTGACAAAAGGCCTGTGAGTGGAGGTTCCTGTGTGGTCTCAACTAACTGGATTAGCATGCAGGTAAAAAGAGAAAACCCAACCAGGTTAGCCATTAGCATGCTGATGGCGGGGGGGTTCGGTTATTGCCGTTTCTGTCTGGGGACGCAGCGTTGGCATCGCGCCAGACTGGCTCCTACCCCTCCATACACACACACACACACACACACACACACACACACTAATATGTACTGTACATAATGACACACACAGAGCAAACACACAGATGCATGGACAGATTCATTTGGCCTCATAATTTCAGAGAGTGGAGAGGCTTTCCACCTCAACATGGATTTCCTATTTTACCAATGACAAGTGACGTGACGCGTTTTTATTTTTTTTATTTTCAATGTTTGAAAAAAATTCAGATAAATTTACCCCCCCTCCCCACCCCCACCGCCCCCCCCGAGGATCCTTCTCCAAACTCAATATAAATACAGCTCTCTATTTCAATAACACAGGCAGACGGACAGAGAGTGAGACGGACAGAGAGGGATGGAGGGGCTCTGGGGACACGCTGGCGTTTACGTTTGCTGCCATTGAAGTTGTCCAAAAGCCTGGCTCCGCTCGCCGCTTAATGGCGCTTAATCACGGAGCTCCAAAAATAGGCCATTATATCAGCTCCGAGCTCTCGGGTTACACGGAGCCCTCGGGGCCTCCACAACAGAGCTTTTGTTAATAAGCTGCCATTAATCAGATCCATTACGGAAGCCACCGGGTCCGACGGGTGGCACCGCGCTTGATAAATACCTCAGGAATAAAAAACAATTTACTCACCTAGTCTAAACCGCAGTTGATATGTGCATATACATGTGTGTGTGTGTGTGTGTGTGTGTGTGTGTGTGTGTGTGTGTGTGTGTTCTGATGTCTGTGTGTGTTAACAGAGAGGCTGGGTGGGACAGGAACCACGCCGGCTGACTGAAGAGACCCAGAGGACTGGTAGCCGAGCGGTTCGTTGTAAATATTCCTCGGTGAGTTGAGAAACAGAGATTAATACCACGCACTCAAGTCGATATCCGCTAACCTCGTTTTCCGATAAGCGTGTGCGTGAGAACGCGTCGCGATGGGGAGCGGGGCAGGAAGCGAAGAGGACGGTGTCAACACAAAGGCTCCTCTGGGGGCAAGCGCTGTCCACGCTAATGGGGGTTAATCAAATATCTGGCAACCCTGCTCTCCCCCACAGCCACTGAGACAGCGTCAAGTCATCGATCGCTGCTTTTTCAATACTTGTGATTAACAGAGCGCTAACACCACCGTAAAGTCGGCCTATTTGAGCTGCTAATAGAAATGCGTGTTGATTGGGGCGTTTTGTGTCTTAATATTGATTGGAAATAAGGTTGTTGCAGTTTTAACAAGCGGGTCTGTAGCGTCATACACGCTCGCTTCCCCTCAACTTTCCCCACTCATTACCCACTACTCCTCCTAATTGGTTGTGTCTTTCCCATCAATCTCTGCCTCCTTCCAGCCCCCCCCCCCCCCCCCCCCCCCCCAACCTATCTGTCTCCCTCCAGTCAGCCAGAGACAGACGCAAGGTTCTTCATAGCAGATAAAGCTGCTAATTTCATTAATTATGAACCAATATGTTACAGTGTGTGCATGCAAGTGCATGCCTGTGTGTGTGTGTGTGTGTGTGTGTTATTTGAGTGTCCCTTAAACTGGCATCTGGTCCACTCTTGCACCCGGGGAGAACAAGGGAATAGAAAAGAAGAAGGGAGACACAGAAGGAGGAGAAGGAGGATATTAGAGGAAGAGACAAAAGATCAGAGTGAGACGAAGTGTCGCTGCAAGAGGGAAACATGAGAACAAAAACAGCCAAAGCTGCAGAGAAAGTGGAGAGAGATAGAAAGTGACAGTAAGACAGGAAGTAGACAGGATGTAGAGGGAGTAACGTCAGTGCCAAGTGAATCATTATTGGCTCTCGTGGCTCAACTAAAGTATATATGTGTGTTACTTTTACTTTTATAACTGTGATTTCACTGAAGTTGGCCAGTTTCGTATGAGCTGTTTTCACCTACTGCTTATCCCGTGGGAACTTTATTTCGGAAAGATTTTGTAAAGAAGTCAATGGCGAGAGGCAACAAATAATTGTGCCCTGAATCAAAAATATGATGTTTGTCAATTTATAAGATCGTTTCGCAAGGCAAGAAAGTCGAACTTTGTCGTCGGAAGTAAGAGACTAAGAAAGTGTGTAATTAGAAAGGCTACGGAACCGGTAGTTGTGTAAGTGACAGTCATTCTCTCTCTTGGTGCAAGACGAGACGAGTATAGCTCACTGAGCAGTTTCACACAGACTTACTGAGAACTTAACCCGAAGGCAAAAGTACTGCAGCATTGACATGAAATGTCCGGGACAACATTAAAAGTATTCTCCATTCTATAACAGCATTAGCAAGGACTGACGTGCATATGGAAAAACTGGAGGAAATATACAGAGTCTCCAATAATCCTTACTTCTAATATGAAGTACAGTTTGATTTCATATGGAAAGTCAGGCAGGAGATATTCTATGGTTTTGTTAATTATTTATGAATAGAGGATTACATAAAATAGTATAACTCATGCATATGGATGGGAAGCACATATAGGCTTTTAGAGTGTCTCGAAACCTAAGCAGAACCATTAATGAGAGGATTTTAGAGACTTTTAGCCATGTTGTAGTAAAGGCTAAACTAATCATTTAAAGATTAAATTCTGCTGTGTTTCTTTGACCTTGTGCACCTTGGAGAATTCCCTGTGTGACTCAGAATTGTAGCTGTGAAGAATGCATTCAGTGTTTCCTTCTAACAATGCTAAATGTTCCATTCATTGAGGTTGCATAAAAACCGATAAATCTGGGCTGCAGGAAAAAGCACAAACAAGTGTTTTAAAATAACAATGGCTCTGTTAGCTTCAGGTTATGACAGTGAGTGAGTGTGAATAAGATGATTTTTCAGACCATAAATCTATACAACCAGAATGTTAATCTTCAACTACACAGCTCATCGCTAACAAAGCAAAAGTATCGGCTTGTTCATTTGGAACAATAAACGTGTCAAATTCAGAACAGAACTGACAACTCTGACAACAGCTGGAGACTCAAACCAAACCAAGTCCGACCCTTTAATCATCCTTATTTTCACTGCCCACTCACACTCGACTCGCAGGGTCACTAAATCCTCCTATTGTGTGATAACCTTTGCCTGCTCCGTGTTCGTGTCTGTGCCTACGCTTGTCTGTCCCTAACAGGTGTGTCCCTCACGCTAGGCTGCCTCCTGTCTCTTAGCTCTGTCTTTTTCTCTCTCTCTCACACACACACACACACACACACAATTTGAGCAGCCTAATCAGTCGCGCTTCACGTCCAAAAGATGGCACAGTGTGAGCTGGATAAATAGCGGAGGCGCATGTGTCTTTGGTATTAATAGTAATTGTGTGTGTAAACTGTTTCACATCAGCCCACTCTATTACAACAGCTGCCCTGCAAATCACCACAGGCTGTGGCAGCTGATGACTGTGTGTGTGTGTGTGTGTGTGTGTGTGTGTGTGTGTGTGGGCTGCAGAGAAAGAGAGAAAACCTCCATAAGCGCATGCACAGGTTTTCACAAAGGTGAATGGATTCATGTGAGACATGTGACTGTTATTTGACAAAGGTAACCAAGTGCACTTTTATCGCGGGATCATTGCCATTTCATAGGCTGATAAATGGAGGTTTAACAGTCCAGATATTGGAGGGAAGCGACGGTATTGATGGGTGTGTTGTGTGACTTATACACGGGAGGACGGCCCAGGTCGTTAAATTGTACTCATAAGCCAGCAGTTAAATGTTGGTTAATGATGCGCCCAGAAACGCAGAGAAACAGACAGCGCAGCGACCTTTGGACCCTGCAGAGTGTCCTCAGGATAATCCCTGGTCATAAATATCACCCTATTCATGCTGCACGTACACACATCCATGCCTGAGCTACACACACATGCAAACACGCACACACACACACACACACACACAGAGGCATTGGTTTTTGTCCTACTGTGGTGCGGTCCTGTGGTCCATAAGGGTCAGCGGTGTTGCTGCACACACACACACACACACACACACACACACACACACACACACACACACACACCATCTCCACCGCCCTAGCCACAGACGCCTAGCCATGCCTCATGATTAGCATTGCCTGCTCCGTGCTTTTGTTTTTTTGCTTTGTTTGTTTGCCACTGTGCAGAAATATTTCTGTGGAATCTAGCGTGATTGCACCATAGGTTAGCGACACCCATCCATTACAGCAGAGAGGAGCCTTGTATTTAGGCTGCCTCAGCGGCGGCTATATTTATCAGCGCATGCCTGGCCGGGACCAGACGCGGGCCCCGGTCGCTCCGCCGTCCCGCTGAGCTTTCCCCACACATTCCTGCAAGCATCACGATACGCGTCTAAAACCGGACGACCGATTCCACAAATCAGTGTGGCGTGGAGAAGTAACATTTTCTCATACCTTTATTCGAGCGTAATACACAACTTGGAAGCACTCTGCATGAGTGTCTGCAGCTGGAGTCACCAGATACTCTGCAGATTAGGCCTATGTGTACAGAAACAGGTGATTCTGATCTACGATTATGCGATGTATGTTACGGATTAAAGTATCTGAAAGGATCAGGATCAAAGATGATTGACAGAAATCAGATACTGCCTTGTTCCCGATAATACTTCTGTGTGGTTTCCTTTTCTTCTTCTTGCTTCGCTTAAGGAAGACGTTTGGGTGCCGCCACACAGGCGATACACGTGTGTTAAATTCAGATAACTTTGGAAAAAAAAGTTATCAAAGAGGAACAGTTTTGGTTGCTAAACAGCATCTGTGTTACTGCGTGGCTCCAGTGTCCTGCACATTAACGCCTCACTCAACCCAACACACTCTTGTTTACCATGTTTGCAGGCGCTGATTTCCTAAATTATGCAGGATAGAAGAGAAGTGGGGGAATGACAGTGCATGAGTGTGTGTGTGTGATGCTTGAGTGTGTGTGTGCGCGCGCATGCGACAACATGAAGACATTAACGGAGGAAATAAGAAGACGAAGAAGGAAAAGCTGAGGTGAATCAAACAAATCATCACTTTGACTTAAAAACGCACTCATTATGTGCAGTCATGAATAATTTTGCACCAAAACACTGAGTTTGCATTAGACCGAGCGACGATTCGGCAGCTCAGGAATATTCATACTCTCGCGGGGATTTTTCTTGTTTTTTTTATTCCTCATTTAGTGATGTTTTTTCTGGTGAATATAGGTCAAATAAGCGGTGGGCTCACTGGTGGCGCCGAGGATGGCGCTGCAGGTCTCCAGGCGATAGCGCCACTACCAAGGGAGTCCCCATGCAGAGTGTGTGTGTGTGTGTGTGTGTGTGTGTGTGTATACACACACTAGCGCAAAGTGACTAGCACACCACATTGCTATTAATATAGCCACAGCCATTTTAATATTTAATTGCGCTGATGGACTGCATCTGTGCTGCTCCGTGATGCAAACATTATTATACATACTAAGTGGCTTAATTGTAATTAGAGCTGAAAATTTAATTAAACTCAACAATAAAGGAGGATCGCAGCATTCCCCCCCCCCCCCCCCCCCCTCTCTCCTGAGCAGACTCTTTCTTCCCCCTCGGTGCATTCATAACTCCTTCCGTGCTGCAGCGCCGCTCTTGTCCAGATGCCTCGGCTCGGTTGGTTGGTTTCATCACGGGCCAAGTGTCAAACTGAGGGAGTCAACATTTTGTAAGCAAACTCGTCCGGCGTGTAGACTCGCACACTTCATCTCAATCATTGTGGTTTTGTTTTTTTTTTTCGTATTAAGGCGAAAAAGAAGAAAGCAGGATTTAGGACATCTACATCAGTGATTCCCACCCATGTACAAGCCCTTAACTCTGACTACTGCTCACACTGTTCAGTTATTCAGGTCAATTGTATTCAATTTATTTGTATAGCCCAGAAACACAAATCACAGTTTACAGTTTGTACAAAAGCAACACAACATCCCCTGTCCTTAGACCCTCACATCAAACCAGGTAAAACTCCCTAAAAAAACACTTCTTAATACATCACATTAACTTAAAACTAATATATCAATCAAATGTCTAGTGTCTCAAACTGCCATTATTAACACACACACACACAAGCACACACAGATGCATGCAGCGGCCGTCTGGTGGTGTGTGTATTATTCATCAGGTGCGAGGCGTGTCGGCGTGGAGTGTTTGTGGCCTGGTGTGTAAACAGCTGTGTGTTGCTTGACATGCTTTTGCACTCTCAGCTCGGCGCTCGCCGGCTCTGTTGGTGCTGATCAGACCCGAGCTGAGGCGACAGGACAGGCTGCCAAACAAGCCCCGGCCCGGCCCGGCCCGGCCCCGCTCTGCCTCCGCGCGCACACACACACGCACACACACACACACCTATTTGTAATTAAACGAACAGACCTCCAGTCTGTCTTGGTTTTTGTTTCAAGTTACACGACTCTTCTCGAACTGCTGGCTCCACGTCTGGAGATAATAGTTGGGCGGAGACCAGAGGACATTTTCTTCAATAAACTAAGAACAAAGACACACCGATTTCATAAGGACCAAATATTGTGGCATCTCAAGTTGGTCTATAAACAAGATGGGTGTGTGTGTGTGTGTGTGTGTGCGTGTGTGTGTGTGAAAGCGGGAGGGAATCCACAACACTGAACATCTTAGACATCTTAGGGAGCAGTGTTGGCTTTATCCGTTCACATACATTGTTATTATTCCTCTTCTGGTCTTTGTTTTATTATTTCTATTTTGTGGTATTCTGAGATGAGACAAGGAGAAGAAAAAAAAAAAGAAGAGAAGAGAAGAAGAAAGCGAATCTGTGGGTTGACACCAGATTGTCATAAGGCCTGCAAATGCTATTACAGTCTTTCTGGTAGAATGAATGTATGTGCATGTGTGTGTGTGTGTGTGTGATTATTCAGCCCATTTGCACTACAAGAACAAAGATCACTCCAATCTTTAGCCAAGCAGGATATCACCATCAAACAGCACGGACCCCCGAGAGGGAGCTCCTTCTTACATGAAGGTCAGCTCATCACACTCGGAACCTCTTTGGATTAAATTGACAGGAATTTGCCGTCCATTAACTGCAGTTAAAGCCATGGGGCGAGCACTATTGCTCTCACTTCATACGGAGTACTTCAAATATTATAGGAGAAGTGAAAATGAGCAGAAAATGATTGACAGCGGGTAAAAAAAAAAAAAAAAAAAAAGGTGGAAGGAAAGGGGAAGTTAAACTGAGCCACAGAGCTGAGGAAGGGAGAGCCGTGTGGAGAGGTGGTGTTTGGAAGGAAAAGGTTCAAATCGATGCGGGGACTAATGTATTCAATGCCCACTCTGTTTACAGAACATGTAGCAGGCCTGATGATATCCAGACTTTTGGCCACGATCGAATGAAAACCTTCCACCGACTGCTCCTATTGCTCATGTCTGAGCGGTTTTCAGCCCGAAAGCCCGAGTGAACAAGCTGTTTCACGGCGTCGCACTGTGGGCTACACAGGACACGTACCTAGTGTTAAATCCCCCTAATAATGACCTTTTTTTTAAGCATATTAAGATTTCAGGAAAAGTTTTAGAGAAACAGACACACATTCTGGTCTATTCACGCTGCTTTCTTATGATAATAAAACAGAGATAGTACAATATATAAGATGCAGTTATGATGTGTGGGCCACTGCTGCCCACATGCATTATCACTATTACACACCTAACGAAGCTATTAATTGAAAGAAAAACACATGAACGAAAAGTAAAAAAAAAAACAGTAAATAAGATGAAGAAAAATAAATGAACGGGATTCAAATATAAAACATTCGAAGCCACGTTCAATCGGAGGTGTGTCCTCCGACGAAGCTCGGTAATCCGAATGGATCCTGGAAGTACCTTTCAACATCATTAGCTAATTGAATCCAGTATTGATTCCATATCAGTAATAAGTGATATATGGGGCTCATATTAGTTATATTAGGTTAAATAGGCAGCCATAAGGTCATGTGCACGAGACATTTCATATTCAGCCATAAATTGATCTGCCATGTTTTATTAGATTGGTGTGTGTTGCAGTGGCTGTGTGGGATACAACTTATTAAAAAGCATAGTGTGGTTCATGTGGAGCAGCAGGTTGCAGTTTTCTTTTTTACAATAGATGCATGTAGAATCTTTTTCCATGCTTTCATTAATGTTTATCTAATTATAATGTCTTTATGAACCTCTACAAAAGACTTTTAAAAGCAATTTGCATATATGTCTTCTCATCTATCCTTATCTCTAATCTTTACGTCTGCCCTTGAGATGCCCATGTGTGATTGTAAAATTTATAATTGACTCTTTTGCAGAATCTGTGTTTTACAAGATTCTAAATTTTATTAGTGAAAGCTGGCAAAAAAAATGCAGTATACTCCTAAAGAATTACCAGGATGATTTGGAAATTGTGTCCATTTTTATAGGCTGATCAAGGTTTAAAGTGCATAATAACCGCATCAGCAATGTGTTTTCCGTGTTTTTTATGACAGTTGAGTGTGATGTATTGGCAAACGACGCCGTAGTTAATGACAGCGCTGTTTTATGAGCCGTGTCACTTGTTCGAAACCCACACTTTGACCCCTGATGGTGTCACACAAATGTTAAATTGTGTGTGTCCGTGTGTGTGTGTGTGTGTGTAAGCATGCATGAATAACAGGCTGCGTGCATCACTGTGCATGTGTGCTCGACACTGCGCCTTAATCAACGCTGCTCAATGTAATTTGACCATTTGTAAGCATTACCGGATTAGTGTGCCCAATTATCTGCCATCCTCAACGCTGATATGAACAAATGCTGTATCCATAACCTGGACTTAATAGACGTATGTTGGGTTGATGTATCACGCGGCTAATTTCGTGATTACATTTTCAGTGACCAGACCTTTTCCTGTCTGCTAATTGCAGCAGGTTAAGGAGCAAGCAAGGCAATACGAATCTATTGGGTCATGTTCCAAACCCAGAGGTCTGTTCTGTGTGTGTACTGGCCCCCATCAATCCTCAATGATATGCAGGTTTGTGTGCATATCTGTGTGTGTGTGTTTGCACATCCATTGCCTGTGAACTCTCGCCCCATCCTATTGATGGTGCTCATATGACCACCTTCTCCATTAAAATGAATTACATGTTCAGCAGGTCCTTTTTTTACAACTCCAGTAAAAATAAAAAAAGAGTCTTTTACAGCGTTATTGTTTTCAGGCGGTGGGTAATGATGGAGGTGACGAGGTATTTTATGAAGATTTTATGAGGGTCTTCTTTATGGAGAATCTGTCAGTTATAGATATAAAAAAGGGACCGATTCTCACGCTATGACCTGATGCAACCTGAGGGGGCCAGAAAACCGAGAACTTACTCTGAACTCATTGCGAAATCAAGTCTCTGGTCGTTGGCTCATTAATCAATATCCTAATTAATCCCCGACTGATCCTACTATTTCAAATTTAATGGAATAAAACAGTC
Source organism: Eupleurogrammus muticus (assembly GCA_036785175.1). NCBI lineage: Eukaryota > Metazoa > Chordata > Actinopteri > Scombriformes > Trichiuridae > Eupleurogrammus > Eupleurogrammus muticus. The sequence goes on from JAYKQN010000001.1 coordinate 1,980,874, forward strand.
AGGTCAGTTTTTGAGGTATTTTTTTAAGGCAACTATTAATTTTATGAAGCTGCATGTGGATAAAGTTCAGAGATATTTGATCTGAATGTGGAGGGCATGCAAACTTCATCTGCCACTGTAGGGCTGTACGTGCACGCTCCGTTTTGCAGGTATCTGTCCGTGTAAATGAGTTCCTTTTGATGTTCGCTATTGTACCGGAGAGAAACGAGCATGTCAATAACTCCAGTGGCTGGCCGAGCGATTTCAAAGGAATGAGGGAAACCCTAATGCCTCTATTAATGCCTGTATGTATATTTTACAAAGAACATACAGTATTCAAATAACCGTATAAATAAGTGGCTCTGAAATCTGCATGAATTAATGACAAGCATCAACGATCAAAAGTCAAATTCAAAGGGAATACATTAATCACTATTATTTAATTCATACCCATTTAAAATGTAGAAAACCAATAGATGATCATGAATATCATTATTCATATCATTAGCTCTTTTTTTTTTTTTATCTGATCGACAGTTGCTGTATTCATTAGAAATGAGAGACAGATGGATGAAAATCAGCAGAGCTTCATACTGACCTGACTCCACTTTAAACTAAAGTTAAGATTTAAAGGCTGGAGCCAACTACAGATCTTCCAGATGTTTGTTTCTGGATATTTGGCACATTGCAACGTGAAGCTGCTTGTTTGCATTTTTGCTTAAACGCTCAGATCTGCAAAGGTTCATACCACAGATCAGAGATGAGTGTTAACATTCGGGGTTAAAGTGACAACACTGACCTCATCCAGTCTGTCTAAAAACTTGGGTTTGAGTGCATAACCTTTTCAGACTGAATAATAGAATTAACTATTGTGTCCATTCGAGCACATTTTGCTTCCAGTGGGAATCTGATAAGTGTCAAGTTTTTTTGTTCTAAAAATAAAACCGTTTTCAGTAAGAGTTTTCCAACTGGATCTGAGGTCAGCGCGTGGTCGGGGGATGTTTTCCTGGGGCCAGAGAGGAGCACCAGGATCCTCAAGCCGAGGTTGGAACACGGAAACGATCAGCGACGGAGATGTGAGGTTTTCACGGCACATTGGCGATCCGTGTTCTCGTGTAGCGGCTCGACTCGCAGCTCGTTTCTGTCTGGGTGTGAGCAGATGCCAAGCGGCATTGTGGTCAACCCCTCCCCCCCCCCCCTCCCTCTCTGTTGTTGTCCAGTGTGTTTACGGTCCGTGGGCCGCAGCCAGCCAGAAAGGGCCCGCGGCTGGCCCGGACAGAAGGCGCCTATGTGGGTCAGCTCTGGTTCTTGCCTCCCCTTCATCATCTTGACCACAGCCTCACAGGCCCTGCCCAGGCCAGCGCGGCCACAGGACACGCTGACCAGGGCCGCGTCGGGCTGGAGCTTGGGAACAAAAACTCCGCTGGTCACTGCATCAACAGAGAGCTGATGAGGTAACGGCCGGCGGGACAGGATGGCGTGGGGGATGTCTGGAGAAATCTCCTTTTTTAAATTTTCACAGGTAAAGACGGAGGGAACAGAGATATGAACCTTTCAGTCTGTGTTGCTGTGCAGCTTCCTCCTGGCGTCCTGCCCCGTCCCTACAGCAGCACACACAGTGTGAGAAAACATGAGTGCACCCCAACACATGGGGCAGGCAAAATAACATCAAACAAGTCATGAAATAAGTGCAATTTATATTAAAACGCTTTACACAGGTAAAAAAAACAAGTCTCCCTACAAATGAAATTGTTATCTTTAACTACACTTTGTACTACATACTCCATTATGATCATTAGTAGATCAGTTTCATAATAATCTATGATGCAAAGATCAATTTACGGTCAATTCACAATGATATGAAACAGGAAATCAACACATTTTAGAAGCTTCAGGTGCTTAGTTTCAACACAAGTAACCATCACAATGTAATTCTGCATATTGAATTATCTCAAGCATACAGATGTAAAAGATGCATTGCAATGAATGGTTTAATGTGTCATCAGTTTGTAGATGTGTGTGTGTAATGTGTGATTACAGGAGAGAAATTTAAATCAAAAGAAAAAAAAAAAAGGCAGATAAATCCTCACAGGACACATACAGTATTTTAACGCAGACTGGTTATCATAAAACATTTTGGCGGAGGACAGCGGCGGTCCTATACTTAGCCGAGTAATGACTGGTGCCGTTTTACATGGACAAGTATTCTGATTAGACTGTCATTTGGAGGGATGTCTGCGGCGGCCGCGAGGCCACTAGATACAGTTCACATGGAAAACAACATTAAAATAAAAAAAAACAACTTGAAAAACAACTCGCGTGCAATGCAGAGCGCGGAGATAGAGGACGTGTTGTTCACGCAGTTCGTCCATCAGGCACGTTTGTTTCAGATCCGGAGCTGTACAGTATACGCCGTCTCGCTGAGAGACGTCTCACAGCTGCACACACACACACACACACACCTCGGCCTGATTGGACGCTGCCTGGTAGGCAGGGTGAGAGCCGGGGCCAAGCGAAGAGGCCAAGAGAGGTGAGAAGAGAGTTTGTGTGTGCAGCGCTGGGTCAACACTGAAGGAGAACAGCTGGACTCGTGCTGTTTGAAACCACACACGCTTTTTACCAGGCCTCTACTGCTCTCTGTTGGCCACGCAGCAAACCTCCCGCCTCACGTCATGCAGCCTGTGTGTGTGTGTGTGTGTGTGTGTGTGTGTGTGCACTGTACGCTTCAGAGGTTTTTATAAGCGGTTGTACAGTACCCATGTGCCGTCACTAACTTCCAATGCCCTCGTAAGTCAAAAACCTGCAGCCCTTTCTCTTCAAAGGCACCCACCCCTTTCCTTCCCTACACGAAAAACCCAAGGAGTTTATCTGATTGCTGGTCAAACTATGTGGTGTCACGACGGGACAACAAAGCCCGTAGCCCCTGCTGCATCACAGAGAGCAGCGTGACGCTCCAGACGCGTCCACACGGGCGGCTCCAGTTACAGCCGCCGACCGCCGCAACCTGTTATCCAAGCCTCGCTCCCATAAACACGCCGCGTCTCCCCGGCTTCGCCCGCTTTCATCTCAGCCCGTCTGATTGTTGTGGAGAGGTGGCCTTGAGAGAATACCAATCCCCACACACACACACACACACACACACATGCATGCATGCACACAAACGCGTGCACACCCAGCAAGGGTCAGGAGAAACACACAAATATACACACTTGCAAGCATGCAATCACGTCCTGCACAAATATATGCAGACAGACGCAAGGACACAAGTACGCGTTAGTACACAGAGACGCAGACCAAAGCTTTCTAAATGTTTTTTTTTTCTTTTCCCCTAATGAATGTGTTCGAGCGTAACTATGTGCTCATGTGGGTCCGCAGCGTTTTAACAAGCTATTTAGTCTCACAGTCCTAAAAGTACAATTTTCTTAAAACAAGTAAAAACAACAGATGGGGGATGAGGTAATTTAGTTCTTTTACAGTAACAGGAAAAACATGAGGCAAAGAGTTTTTATCTAGATATTATAGACAGGTTATTTACAGCAGTATTTGATCCTTGAATCACGTTGGAAACAAATGAGATCATTTTCATAAACACGCTCGAAGATGAGAAGATTTCATTTAAGGAAGATATGTTTTCCAACACATGTATCAATAACCACAGTCATGCAATCACAGTACATGGTAAAGGTACCTGTACTTTGCTTGAGTATTTACTTTAAACTGCTACTATGCTTTATTTTAGAAAGACATGGGATCAACAGTAATGACATCCAGCACATATGTTCTGTTAATAATATATAATGCAATGTATAGAATAAACTAGCAATAGTAGCAATAAATGTGATCAAATCAACTCCTGGTTGACCATCATTAAACATGACAACTTTAAAATAATGCTTAGAAATCATCAGTAACACCAATCCAACAATATATGAAATAATACATAGAATAGTTCTGCAGAAGGAGTTTTTATACCTGGTACTTAGGAGCATTTCCTCTCAAACTCCACAGAAAATTAACTTTCGTGCAGAATGATGGACACTTTGTGCAGAGCCTCACACTAAAAGGTTTCACTTTTATGATTGCTCATCTAAAATCTGCATAGCATGATTTGTGGGATCACAACTAGTTTGGAGCCAATCGTGGTGCGGTACGCAACTTTCACGAGTGTGACGTGGAAACCTGAAGCTTCCAGTGAAAGCGGACTCGGGGAAATGATTAAAATCGACATGTTCTTGAGTCAGAGTCAGTTTTTTCCTCCTCCTTCCAACAAAGGCGTAGTTGTTTTATACATTTTCTAACTAGGCAGTTTAGACGTTATGTGGAAAATCAGACATATATTATTATGTTTATTAATAACTATTTTTCTAAGTCTTAATATATGTGTAGAGAGGATCTAAATAATAATAAGTAGTTTCATTTCTTAGTATTTTTATTCAAAGCATGTTGTAATGTTCCATTCATTCAACCACACACACACACACACACACGCACACACACACACACACACACAACTTTATATTTATACAAATATAAAGCATATTAAACTAACCTTCAATATGTTAATATCGCTGCCTCTTAATAAAAACATGGCATATATTTCACCATTCGACCTAACGGTTCACGAGTGTCTACTTGAATGAATTAATCCCATTTGCAGCTTGGAGTGCACATGTGCCACAGTGTGTTCCAGTGGCTCCCGCCTGTTCGATCCTGAGGAGCTCAGGCCTTATCAGAGGGGCTATCTGAGCGCTGCATGCCCAGGAGAAGAGGGGGCGGTGGAAGGTATGACACACGGCCTGGTCTGGAGCCCAGACGCCCAGCTCCTGTTACCAATGAGAGAGGCACGAAGAGAGAAGCACGAAGCTGCTGGCAGGCGGGAACGTGGGAGATGGAGCCCCGAGGCCTCCGTGCATACGCGTGCTGCAGGTTTTTTTTTTTTTTTTTTAACCCTGAGAATCTTTCTCTGCACAGTTAGCAGGGTTCTCACTCACTTTTCATCTTTCTGGTTTGTGGCTGACACTGTAAGTGCCTGTTTGCATGCATTGTATGCAGATGCACATACATATAAATCTATATATGCACTATATATATGTGTGTGTGTGTGTGTCTTGATTCTTGGCTGCTTTTTGATTGATATATTTTAGCCTACGGGCGCCCATGAATGTAGACCCCCCCCCCCCATTTTATTTGTGTGTCACAGTTACAAATTGTGCAGACTGTGCTAAAAATCTGCATGTGAACTCAAAGCCACATTAACAGCGGGAAGTTGTGAGAAAACCATCAAAGGGGAGAAAAGGAGTAGTTGACAGTCTAAAAAGAAAAGGCGCAAGAGAGAGAGAGAGAGAGAGAGAGAGAGAGAGGGGTAGAGGGAAGAAAGAGAAGGAGAGAGACAGAGCTGGAGGAGAAGAAGATGTCGAGTCAGAGCGACATGTGTTATTTATTTCCCCGATGTAAACAGAGAGAGAAGGCAGACATAATCAATAGGAAACTCCAGATTGTAAATAGACGGCTCTAATAGCCTAAACACTGGCCGCTATAGTTACACTCACACACACACACACACACACACACACACACACATATCAGCAGCACTTAGACTCCACACACAGAGACGAGGAGGGGGACAGACGTGCAGGGGAGATGGAAGCGCATGAGGAGTGAGAGAAAAAGGAGAGAAAGAAGGGGGCCAGGCTGGGCGGGCCACCCTTATTTACCAATAAAGAGCCCTGATGAGAAGATAAACACACAGGAGACAGTCTGGGAGGGGGTGGGAGGGGGGCGGGGGGCGAGGGGGGGGGGGGGGGGGGGGGGGGGTCTGAGCTTTTTATCCTCCACTTTGTTCCAGCAATAAATAAGCAGTAGTGAGGAAAGCAAAGGGGGAAAGGTGTGAAGGGTTAAGAGTTTGGAGGATTGCTGCGGATGGGGAAAAAAAGGTAAATCTCAAATCCCCCCGAATCAACTCCACGAGAGCTCGGTACAGACGGCATGAGGAGTGGACGCTAGAGGACGTATAAACATGTTTTATGACCTGTCCACTGGATGTATACACATAAAGCCGCGCTAATCAGAGTTTCTGCAGTGGACTCGTACGCCTGTGTCGCTGGTGCTGACTCTCGTCGTTATTTCCAGTAGCAGCAGGACGCTGTGATAAACCCGCTGTACACCCACTACCCAGACACACGCAGCACACACAGGAAGTTCACAACCACCTGGTGAATATGGAGGAGTGCCCCCCCCCTCTGTCCTTTTACAGGGAAAAAAAAAATAAATAATACATTTAGAATAGGAAAGGTTCATGACATCAAATGGAATAACAGAAATCAAATTAATTGTGTGGAGGATGAGGCCAGAGGTCAAAGGGATGGATATAATGTATTTCACACAGCAGGCGGTGGAGACCAAAACAGAGGTAAAAGGAAACCAGCTCCTAACAGATTTGCGAGGTGTTTAAAGGGACAGTTCAGCATTTAAAAGAAAGAAAATTCCCATTGTCATGATTCCTGCAGCCATAACAACAGGTGATTTACATTTTTTTGGCAATACAAGCTGTTTCAAGACTAAAAAGTCCAAATTAGCTGAAGCTCACTGACTGACTGTGGGTCATTAATGATAAACTCAGGATGAGCAGCCAAACATTGCTCAAACCCACAGAGCTTTATTTTAAATGGAGATCCCAAACACAACAAAATATGTCATCATGGAAGCATTTGTATAAAATACATTGGGGATAGTTGCTGTTTTATTCACCAGGTTCGGACACGACATGAAGCTTCAGTGAAGAGTTGGACAGAATGATGTAGAATAAGAATGCTCTATTTCATAAAGTGAAATAAAAGGGAAAGCTGGATCTTAAGACGGTTTCCTGAAGAGAAAGACGGGTTAGAATCTTTTTTTTTACTAACTTCCTAACTTTTAAAGTAGTTTAGTTTGATCTTTACAATATTTCCTGAGGATTTCTCGCTATCTCACGTTAAAAGAAAAGTCATGTTAATAAACATGGTGACATTTCATTTTTAATTACAGCGTGTCTGAGGCTGGTACGTTCAGACTAAACTAGTCAGTAAAACGAGACTCGTCTCGTTCAGAACCACAAATTACTGCTAATTTGGTGATATGATTAGAGCGCAACCCTTCCTGTGAACATAAGCCTGATGTTGACCCACTAATCCTTAGGAACAGCGAGCACGAGAGGTTATCACTTCATATCTGGGATTTTTTAAAGAATATTCTTGCAGGTATAGCGTTGAGGATTTTGATGCAGTGACGGCGGAACATGAAGTGTGTGCGTTCCTAAATGGTTTTGGTTGCTCAATGCGGTGTCAGAAGTCATCAGGGTGAGGCTGAGCGGCGACCCCGTGACCCCCATCAGAGATCAGAAGTGAAGCACTTAGCGGTCGCCCCCCCCCCCCCTCACACACACACACACACACACCCTCCCCTTCCTTCCTCCTCCATTCACGCAGACAGCCTTCTCTGATTCCACCGCTGCTGCTAATAAAGGCAGCGGGAGGCTAATTCAAGTCAACAGTTGGAGAGAGTCCTTGGGAAGGAGGAGGAAAGTTAAAGGCTATTCCGTCGCTCGGCCTCTTTAAACAATTGATATCGTGATGAAAGTGAAACAGGAAATTAACTCCAACAGGGCGGCGGGACCAGAGATGCCATCGCGCAGCGTGACGAATGGCTGTAGTTCTGATTCCTCTGTATTCCTAGAATTACAGATTGTTTAAAAGAAAAAGCAAGTTGCTTCATCTTTTCAAATAGCAGCAGTTTAATAATGGGCTTCTATGTGCTGTGTTGCCAAGAACACATTTACATTACAAAGTATTAATATAGCAGACTACAAAAAACTCTGATAGTGTTTAATATAAAAAGATAGAAATATAGATATATATATATATATTTGTTTTTCAAGTAAAAGTATTTCAGTAAAAATCACCTATTGATGTTAACATGACATCTTTCCAGCATTAAATGTGATTAATCTTGATATAAAAATACGAATAAACTGGGCTTTTTATAATTTTCATGGGTGTATAAAGTTAAATAAGTTACGACGCTTGTCATCTTTCACAGTAAAGTTTTGTTCAGCTGCCTCAGTTAAGACTACTTAATATCCAGAGTTCAGGATGCATAGCCAGAAATGTTTGTGTCGAAATATTACTTTAGCTGATTTATCTACAGTAAATCAGTGCTTTTTTCTCTCATAATGATATACACGCCGCCCTAAAAATACTTGTTAAACTATATAAAGCTCTGCAGAATTAAATGTCTTGTGGAGAAAACTTTTAAAAAAGGAAATGTCAGGGTCACTATGTGTGTCCATTAAACCATCCTATACACACACACACCATGTGTGACCAACCAGGTCTTGAGCATTAACCCTGACGTTCATGCATCTGATGCCGTAGCCAGCGATAAAGGGATAGAACCATTCGCACTGAGACAAGCCCAGCCTCCTTCCCGGAGGTTGTTGTCTAGAACCATTAATTGCTGGTGCTGCCTGGGACTGTGGGAGTTGTTGCTCATTTCCCTTCTGCTGGAATGCCCGCTTCATTAAATTGACTGAGCGGGACGGGTTTTTTTGGAGGAAAAAAAGATGATAGTTTCTCGGGGTAATAACAGGCCTCAGGACAAGCTATGTTTAAGAAGGGACCGCAATGGCTGCCCTGTCCTGCACCGCAGCACTCCCATGACCCTGGCTGCTGGGGACGGCACTGGCCAGACACAATTAGTGGTCACAGATACATAGGTGCGTGTGTGTGCGTGTGTGTGTGTGTCTGTGTGTGTGTGGGTGGGTGGATGCTTGCATGCTTGGACGGATGGGCGTGTATGTGTGTATGAGTGTGTGCTTATATGTATGCATTGTGTGTGTGTGTTTTATGTGAGCCCATAAAACCCCACATTCCACATTCAGTATCAGTGTCAGTGTGTGTGTGTGTGTGTGTGTGTGCGTCCCACTCGCCTGTTGTCGACGACAGTGTCAACGTGTCCCTAAATAACAGCTGACCACAGCCTTGGTCAGCGGAAAACTATTTGCCGCCTAAAGATAAAGCATAATATGGTCAAAAATAATATCAGGCGTTGATTTTTTTTTATTTATACCCTGTTGCTAAAATCGCCTCCTTTAAAATTATCCTTGGTCGGGGTGATTGGACTGATTTTAAATTCAGAAATACTTTGCAGGGAAACCCGATCAAAAACACACCGCTCGTCTCACTTTTCAAGGATGATGAAATCCAGAAGAAAAGATTTTTTTTTTTTTTTTATGATTACTCATCATTACCTGGAAATTCATCTTAGTTTCTTGTCGCTTTCTGTACTCTGGGTCTTTTGAGTCTTTTTATGGCATTCAGTTCTCCCGGGTTAACAAAGGAGAAGAAAAGGACCTAAAGTGTATGCGAGGGGGGTCTGATCGGGCCAATTTGGCACTGCAGGAGATTGCAAAGCTGTGTGTGTGTGTGTGTGTGTGTGTGTGTGTGTGTGTGTGTGTGTGTGTGTGTGTGTGTGTGTGTGTGTGTGTGTGCGTGTGTGTGTGTGTGCATGCACATGCATGTATGCATGCATTTGGTTTTACTCGTAAGTTAACCAGAGATGTAAAATAAAAAATTAGAAAACAAAGCCCTTTTCTTCATCTTACATCTTGTGTTTGCAAAGGATGATTTAAAAGTGCATCATTTCCACTCATTTCTGCTGCTTTTTTTTTTACTTTTTCTACAACAGCTATGAAATCTGAACTTGCAGCCAAGTGCCTGCTGACAGCCTGGTTCATCTGCTGGTTGTCGTCTTCATTTTTGCTGTGAAGTTTCAGGTAGTTTCTGTTAAAGTGTGAAGTTCATCAGTAACTAATCTAAGTAACTCAGATTCTATTATTAGACATTTACATTCTATGATTTTCTTTTGAAACGATGGATGGAGTGATTTTTCATCGATATTGAAGTAAGTGAAATTTCAGCTGCTCATGTGGCCACCTGTTACCTATTATATATAAATATATATATATATATATATATATATATATATATATATATATATATATATATATATATATATATATATATATATAAACCATTTTTAAATTGTACCTTTATCCTAACATTTTAATACATAAAAATTAATTGTGAATAAATATTTCAAATCTATTAACAGCCTCAACATCTTCACTTTACCAATTTATTAATGCTGGCATGCTCCGATTTGTCCTGATATTTAAACTGTTGCTTGTCTTAATTATTTTTCATTTAATTTCTATTCTTTTCAAATCTTTTTTTTTTATATTCCTTTCTTTTCACATTCATTCCCCTGTTTCTACATTTTTCTGAGGCTGCAGGTAAGCAAACCCTATAACACAGCTTCACTGCAAATCAGCATCAGCGATAGCTTAACTTTGTTATAAAATCTGTACAGACCACTTTTTTTTTTTTTAAGCGGATTTTGCATTTATTTGGAATTTTGAAACGATCATATGTGCGTTTCAGTTTCTGTGAACCATGCAGAGCCTCTGGTTAGCTTCACTGTACCTGCTCACACACACACACACACACACACACACACACACACAGGCAGTGCATGGCAGTTCTATTGGGGCTCTTCACATTGTCCAGACGGCCTGGTGTCAGGCAGTGAAATGAATGGCTGTTTATATTAGCAGGCTGGTTTAATGAATTAGACCCACAGCTCCTCCGTGTCAGCACCAGGCCGCATACAGACCAGACCCCCCTCCCTCCCTCACTCCCTCACTCACTCACTCTGCCTCACCCTTCACTCAAGGTGTGTGTGTGTGTGTGTGTGTGTGTGTGTGTGTGTGTGTGTGGAGGGAGGGGAAGGGGGGGTGAGGGAGACGCCCTGATTGCGTCCGTCGGGACGGCCGAGTCAAGACACCCGACGGCGCCCCTCTAAGGACTCGCTGCTTATTTACAAGAGGGCATCTGGCAGAGGCTGCACCCCCCCACCCCCACCCCCCCTCCTCGCTAACCTCACCCATCGCATCCCCCCCCCCCATGGTAGCTGAGATGGGCAAAAGCTCTGCCTGTTTATATACATGTGTGGGAGGGGTGGGGGGGCAGAGTGGGGAGGATTACTGAGCAACTTGCACATGTTTGAACAAATATGTATACAACATGAGGTTTGCCACCCAGCCGTACATATATACAGGCCTCCAACGAGACCCACCTCTGGTTCTACTCATTCAGCGTGAGCGGGTCTGTCAGGGAGAAGAAAAAGAGAAAGATAAAGAGAGAGAGAGAGAGAGGGAGAAAGGTGGCTGTCAGCCCGCATCACCATCAGAGCAGCTTCTGATTTTGTGCCTCGGGACAGACAAGGACTAACAGATGGAGGAGAAGAGAGGAAAAGGGAGGAAAAAAAAAAGGGAGGAGAGAACACGAGAGGAGAGGATGAGCCGGCGTTGGAACGGATGCCAAGACAAGTTTGCCTCTCAAGTGACTCCTGAGAACTGTTTAAATAATTTGATGACTTTCGGTGAAGATTTACGGACATTAAAAAAAAAAAAAAGAAAGGAATAAAAGAGGCAACAATACGGCATGAATGTCAGATACAATTATAACAAAAAGGAGAAGAGGGAGACATATATTTTATAATCACCAGAGCTTCTTCCCCGCACACGTTTAAGCTGCACAGGAGCAAATCACCCACTGTTTACACACGGCCATATGCTATGAAATGATTCCACCCCTTCTCCCCTTCATAAACCAGTAATCAGCGCTCATCTCCCATCATTTTCTTTTGTTGTCTCCCTCTCTCCCTCTTGTCCTCATCTCTAATTTACCCAGCATCCTGCGGTGCGCAGGAGCCTCTGGAAATTGCCTTTGTCCATTTGCGTACGAGGCTGGGGGGGGGGACAGTGTGTGTGTGTGTGTGTGTGAAGGGAGTCTGTAGCAGCGGGGTGGTGGGTTGAGATTGCTATAATCATGGAGTGCTACCTGTTCATTAAACACACAGTGGGAACCCTGCTTACAGTGTTTAGGAACCAATTAAAGCAGCACAGGCTATTAACATTAGCAACATTAGGTAGAGGAGGTATGTGTGTGTGTGCGTGTGTGTCTGCGCGCGTGCGAGCGTGCAAAAGAGGAGGCGTGAGCGCCACAATTCAATATACAAGCGGGTTCAAGCGGAGTGAGGCTGACTCCTGGTCTGACTTGGTGGCTAACTCACTCGCAATCAAGGGAGGAAAAATAAATGAAAAGAAAAAACGAGCGGCGCGGACGATTCGGGATGATCACTTTCAACTTCAGCAACTTGTGAATAGCTGTGATTAGAGTCGGGTGTGTGTGAAGAGTCGGTGTGTGATTGCTCAGGTGGGGGCGGGATGTGTGTGTGGGGGGGGGGGGGGGCCCACAGGAACGTGAGAGCTCAGGAAGGTGCAACAGTTATTGTCGTGAGTGTAATTACTGACGTATGTTTCCCTTCACTTCACACAATATAGCGTGATTAGATGGAGAAAAGGCTGATGGGACCTCGGCCCTCCACCAAAGATTTTTGGAATTCGTTCCAGTAAGAACTGTGGTCGCCTGTTGTCGAATTAGGATTCGTAGCAAAGACAATGACGAGACGTGAGATGCTTTGCTATAAGATAAAGGAAGAGCTGCTGGGAAGTCTTATTGGACAAAGACTTGTGGGTCCACGTGCACCGCGACCTACCTGGAGCCAACATCTGGTGCTGGGTCAGTGATGAATCATGGTTGGTCCAAACCTTTTTAAAATACAGTTTTAAGAAGCATCCATCAGGTCTCTCAGGATGTGCATTTTGTGTTTATGTTGGTTTATTGTCATTTGAATGTCTATTTGCATGATTTTTGTGCTATTTTTTGAGACATGAAATGTCAAACTACCTGATAGCAAGTTTTTAGCAACAACATGACAGTTTTCACATTGTCCCTTATACCTTTTCTATCTCTATATATTCTCACATAGACTCTCTATTTCACCATGTGCTACAAGGAAGTTCCTGTCATTCAAGGCTTCCCAAAAAAAAAAAAGACAGACGCTGCAACCCTGAGAGCTTCTATTCACTACATCTTTCTCCTCGTCCTGAGGTGGAGCTCATGTCCTCGTTTCCAGAGACTGAAAATCCACTCCGCTTCCTACTCTGCACCATGCAATCATGTTTACTGCCCCCAGGAAGTTATTCATGGTCTCGTGTTCACCAGGTGCAAACTGGGGAACTTTATAGTTGAGCTGCACATCTGATTCGATTCTTTATGTGAACACTGAACAGCTGATTGCAAGAATAAAAATTCTTGGTCTCCATACAGTAAGCAGAGGAAGAAAGGGAAACCAATAAATAAACAAATTAGCACATTAAAAACTGCAATTTTTTCCTCCCTCTCCCTCCACTAAATACTAATAATATAATCTATAGTATCTTTCTACTCATTACTAATAGTGTATGTTATGTTAAACATATGCAAAAGGGTGTAAGAAAAGTAAAATACTTATTCTATTACCAAATGTGTACAATTATTATTTCCTGTAAACATCTATAGGATTCTATAGTCATGGTTATGAACAGCACATCATCAGTATAATCATATATTGATGATGCAAGAAAAATCTAAATAACATTAGTACATTCACATACATACAGTAGTATAATAATACTGATAATGGATTGAACACAGTGTCCAGCTTCTTCTCTAAGCCGCTTCCTCACAGTATTTAGTGAAGGCCATTTCTCTATATTTGTTTTAACCATAGCTTTGTGCCATAGCTTTAATCCATAATTTTCTTATTAGTTCGACATCTTTGGACATTGAATCTCTACGGCTGGTAACGGGAGACGTGATTATCTATACTAACAAAACTCAAACGAGCTCACTTCTGTGCTCATTTAACCTCTAACAGGTGTCCACCCCCAGCAAACACAGAGCAGGTAAATACTACATCGTCATTCTCCTCGATGGATCGATATCCAGCTCAAATCAACTCAACTCGTGCCCACAGAGTTCGCAGGAAACCTGGGTGTCATGATTGATTACCGGCGAACCTCTGAGGTTCACGTGGCCTCAGTTGATCAGTCGTATTGATTTCTATGATCAGGTTGCACAGGAGAGTCTGTGTGTCCACAGCTAAGGTCGCTCCTGCTGCTCAGAGTGTGGAGAGGAAATATTTTAGCATTTTCATTATTCTTTTTGCATGTTTTGGCTTCATATGACAGTGGAGAGAAAGAGACCAGGAAATCAAACCTGCAGATTGTTGCTTCATAGTTGTATTCGTGCCTATGTGGTATGCATCTTAACCACTTATCTATCAGGTCACCTGTAAACCATTACTTCTCACCTGTTTAGGCAGCTTTCTCAATGCACTCTTGGTGACTATCAATGACCAGTGTCACAATCAACATCAATATAAACACTTTCAGCTTGTTTGCCTGCTTTTGATGGATTTCTCACTGAGAACATTCTTCCACAGGCCACTAGAGTCAGGGTCAGCAGCGACTTTCACTCAAGCCTGAGAAGATGAACATATCTGAGTACTTGTCAGCAGCACTGTAGGCAATTCTTGCAGGAGGTGCATTTTTTTCTACATTATCAGTTGTTTCTACCTTTCCTGCAAATAATGGATAATGCTGCGAGGGCTTAACATGTCTTGACCTTGTTAAAGGCCCCCCCCACCTTCACAACACATGCCCATACAAATGGTAAATGGCCTGCATTTATATAGCGCTTTTCTCGTCTTTTCTGATGGCGGTGGCGATACACAAAGCCGCCCGCACATCAGGAAACTCCACATTCACGCACCGATGGCACATGCAATACAGTGCACATATGCACAACCACTGCTTTAAAATAGTAATTATAATAATAATTAATGAATGAATATTCTAACTTCAATGTGCACAGTCGTCATGCTGAAATCACTCAAAAATAACAATACATAAGAAAAAAAAACAAATTTACAGCAGGTAACGAATTAAGAAGAAATTATTTCACCTCACAGTTGCAGGTTATTTAACTTAAACAGCATGAAATGCTTTCTCCTGGATTCATAGCCAGTTACGTATAGAGAGCCCACCTACACCAAGCACAAATGAGAGGACAAGCCTCTAATAAAAGAACAATGATTGACAGCAATATATGGATAAAGCTGGATTAGTATCAGTAAACATATACACTTACAAACTCATGAAATACAGATATAAAAATAGCCTTACCTTATACAGATCCTGATGTGCTGAGGTCAGTTCTCTCAGCTGCTGTCAAAGAGCCTTCAGTCGATTTAGCTTCATTTCCGTCCTGGTCAGTCAGAGAATGAGGCTCTGCTCCAGTTGGTGCTAAAATCACAACCTGAAGGAAGCAGAAATTTCTGCTGCTGGTGTGGCTGCAGCACGTAGCATTAGTATTAATATTCCTGCCACCAGCTCATCCCTCTGTGCACTCATTGTCTCTTATAAATAATCCGACCCACAGAAACATTTTCACCTTCCAGGCTTGTTTTTATTACTTAACTTTCATTTCGCTCCACATAGTTTCTGATTCATCTGACTTATTTCAGTTTTGCTTGGTAGTTTATTTGTTGTTTTAGTCTGCAGTGTGCTCAGATTGACCTCTGACCCTGGATGAGACATTTAGCACCTTCTTCTTCTTCTTCTTCTTTTTTCTTCTTTGAGTTCATTGGAGGTCAGGAACCCAACTGAGAGGTGCATTACTACCACCAACTGGACTGGAGTGTGGAACATGGGAAAGATTCTAGTTCCTTTTATCTAGGTATTAAGTCATAGATTTTAAATATCTATTATATATACATATATCCTTATTTGTTTAATAGGGACATATACAAGTATCTTGCAGGTTTTTATTGATTTCATCGTGGTGCAGCAATGCCTGCATTCACCTCTGGCTACTACATGCAGAAATAAAAAATTCCCCTGATGCATGAGGTGGGTGTTTATTAAGAATTTTAGATTTATGATAGTCAGTAGTGCATTTCTGAATACAGAAAAGGCAGCCTGAGTAAAAGGGGCCCCTATATTTTCCATAGACCTGTTGAATACTTTGTCTTTTCTCTCTCTTAATTTAGATGCTCAATCCGATCTATTGCAGACTTCACAGTAGTTTTGGCGAGTAGGGAGATGAGAGACCCTCCACCTCTTGTTCCACTGGATCAATACGATTTCCTGGTCTTTTCTATACAATCATAATTATGCTCTTTTAAGCAGGCGTCATATTTTCAGAATGTGGTTGCAGCGCATGTGTGAAAGGAGATAGAGAGAGCTCAGGGGGGATGCAAACTCATCAATGAGGCGTGAGGAGAAACACATTTATTATAAAGATATTATCAGAAGTACCGTAAAATAAACATGTGAGACCCCCACACACACACACTTAAGCCTGTGTCAGCTCCTCTGCTGCAGATCTGGTGAATGTTATCATCATTCACAAAGGTTATGTGCGTCCCTTAAAACCAAAAAAACAACAGGCCAATCCTCCATGTTTTATGGGCCATTCAAAAAAAAAATAATACTGTTGTTATAGGCCAAAAAGGCATATCGGCCCACCAGGAAAATACCCAGCCAAGCCAGTCCAGCCCTGACTCGTGTAAATCTGTAAAATCTCATCCGTCTGAACGCACCATGACAGTAGGATCCGTCTGGTTCAGGTTAAATAATGCATAACGCCTGGTTCTGATCTTTTCCTTTATATTTTTCACACAAAAACATCACTTTTTTGTCTTCAACTCGTAGTTAAATGGCCAAAAGTATTTATGGGATGTCCTCTCCACATTAAAATAACTTTATCTGAGTTAATAGGAGTTATAAATGTCTCATTAATGAGTCACATATTAGTCATACATTGTTTTATAGACGTCTGATATGAGCAGAGCAGCATCCCATCACATTAAATTAAAGGTATATTAGTTTCTGTAGTTCCTGGTGGAAGGTAGTGGTGAATTTGCAGATTCAATCATTTGATCAATGATTTAACTGGAGTGGCTACAAACTGGTATTATCTATTTTTAATTCTTTTTTTACAAGTGTATTGTTGCACATACAATCGCATACTGTATGCCTTTTGTTTCTTAGCAACTCGTGTATTCTATGGGATCCATGACAATATTTCATGGTAATTCAACTGATATTTGGTGAGATACTGTTTTTTTTTTTGCACCAAAGTGGTGGAATAAATTGACAGAGCAGCTTTGCTGTCTCTAAACATGGCTAAATGATCCACAGAGAGAGGGCATTAAAACAAAACCACTTGTATCAGACGGGTTAAAGGAGGCCTGTGCAAAATAATAATGAATTAAATAAAGTTTTTAAAACAATCATTTAAACTTTTCTTTCAAATCTTGGCTCCGGCTTCTCCCGGGTGCCATATTTAATACCTATGTAACTGTGGAGAAGATAATGTCTGCAGTATAATTGTTCGCCAGGAGAGGTCGAAACATGCAGTGCCATTGTCTGTCTCGCTTTTGTAGTTAGTTAAAAGGTGGATAAATAAGATGCAATTTAGAGACTTTTAAGAGATTTTTTTTTTCCTCGTGCTTTAATCACACTGAAATTACCTCTGGGTGAGAGCCATTAAAATGGAAGAGGCACTTGCTTCTTGGATGCTCGAGGCGAGCGTGAAGCACTAATAGCACAGCGTCTCAATGGCACTAACGGTTTTAACTGGCCCTGTATTATCCTGCTGTGCATGACGGGTCTGCACCACCCACACAGAAGATGTCTCATATATGTCATACGTCTTTATTTGGAGTTAGAAAGATGCTTCATTATTGCTTCCAAAGCTGCAGAGCACTTCATTCTAAAGTAAATTCATTTTCCCTTTTTGCGCCTTATGCAGGTGCACTGAGGACCTTTTTTTTCCAGTTTCCTATATATACTGTAGCTCACTCAGCCCAACACACACGCTTAGTTTTTTATTTTCACTTCACCGCAGAAAGTGAAGTGACTCCTGCTGCTCCCCCTCTCAGGGGCCCAGGTTTAGCCCTGGGTGTACGTCCCTCAGGGTGGCTCCTGGCCCCGGGCTAGAGGACCCCGCCGCCAGGCAGGAGGTGACGTGGCCAGCAGCCTCCAGATGTTCGGCTGCATTAGGGCCTGACGGCCTGTCATGTCGCCGCCTCCGCTACCACACAGTTCCATCACCTCCCATCTGCTGCCTGACACCTCCGCAGGGAAGGAGCGAAGAGGGCAGATACAGCGGCTTCTCGTCCCAGACAGGAGACAATACATCACCAGATCAGTAGATATGTCAAAGCTGACTAGGCCTGAAAAGCTCCTGTTTGACGACATGCGAGCTGCAGGATGCAAACATTTGGCAATGTAATATCTCCATCTACAGGCAGATGGTCCTCAAACACGTCCATAATCCAGCACAGATATTTAATATATATTCGGTAGATATATTTATATATATATAATATATTAGATATATTTATACACACATATTCAATGCCGCACACCTCTATTAAAACTAAATATCAAAATAGAAAAGAGATTAGTGAAACATATCTGTACAAAATAAAACAAATTTCTTATTTGTTTTACTTAACTTCTTGAATAAATTTCACAATGTGTTTCCTGGAGTCATGAAACATTCTCAGGAGACACAGCACATTAAAAATTTGTAAAAGATGATTTAAATAAATATGTAACATGCACATAGATTGCATGCAGCATACCCTGCTATAGAATAAATATCTTATGCCCGAATAAATATTTTACACCAAAAAATATTGAAACAAATAAATTATTTGCAGCAGTTTGCAGTGGCTGTCCTACGCTCTGGAGTTTGACACTAAATGGAAAAAGCTTGATGTCTGGCTCCACCTGCTGGAGAAGCTGAGTAATGCGTGGCCACACATAACCACCTCAGACCTGAACCTGTCTCAGTGCTATAGGGACCAGTCACATGACAGGAAAAATTACATGTTCTCAAAATGTTTCAGTTAAAATGAAGCTTCAGCCATAATGAGGTAAATCAAGTCGATAGTGCCAAAGTCAAACTTTTGGTTTCTGCAACTCTTTTTGCACTGCAGCTCTATAAGAAAACACTGTCAAAGGATACACATATGGCTGATATGAGTGTTTCAGACTGCTAAAGCTTAAATAAGCGTCTGATTTTTTTGCATTAAATGCACTTTTGCACAAAAGGACTGTGGACATAACTTTAGATGTTGGCGGCAATCACTAACATTAAGAGTAGATATATTTTTAATAGCCAGTAGGAACCGGAGGAATGATTATAGCAAGGAAAAACTTGGCTTGGTTGTTTTTTTAAAGGCAAATTTATAAGGCAACATAGTGAACCTGTCCTTTAAGGATGGTGAAATGCTATGTTTCAGTTTCAGATGGTATGTTAGTATGCTGGCTCACACATATGAAGAATAGAAACGGAGGCAACGAGAGGATTTGGTCAGGAAAAAGCTAACTTTATTTAGTCTGGGATACATATTCTTGTTATATTTGATTACTTGTCAGATAGAAAACACAGTAGCTTTTCAAAATAAAAGCAATGTCCATTTAATTATATTTGTTTAAGGTTTTTAAAACACACTTCAATAAATATTCTTTCTTCTTTTGGTCTATTTTACAAAAAAAAAAAAGAAAAAACGTACAGTGACTGTAAGAACAGTTGAGGGAACAATACTGGTTTAAAGGTCAGCGGTGTGGCCACAGGCCGACAGGACCGATGCCATGGGTAACATAGAACCTAAAATACCTTCACATATTTCCAAGTGTTTTACACAGCTTTGTCCACATCACAGGTATGGCAGGTATAAGCATACTCTCCGATTATTCAACTGAATGTAGATAAGCGCTATTTGACCACAGCTCCGCGAAGATAGGTAGCGTCACACACTGAAGGGCACACAGAGAGCTAGCTCTAGGTTAAGACACGTGGGTAACAGAGATACAACGTGACCCGACGCGGCACCCTGCTCCAGGAGTCAGGGTGCAGCGTGGGTCATAAATGAGATATAATACACATCATAGTAAAGCACAGTAGCGAGTGGCAGACTGCAGTACCTTCTGAGGAGGTAAACACTAGTTGTAGTTTCAATACCGCGGTACTGTCAGGTAAAGTGTGCGCAGTGACATTTGACTGTGTGTAAGCGGCCCGGAGAGGACGGGGAAACACTGTGTGTCTGAAACTAGAACATCTGAATGTTTAAACACCACGCTGCTGCAGTCGATGTGGGGTTTGTCGTGTGTGTCATGAATCATGTCCTGTTCTTTCTCCAACACTTGCACACACACACACACACACAAAAACAACCTGCAGGGACTTGAAACTTCCTTGAGGTAAGCGACGCATCGCGGCAAACAACAACACTCGGTTTCATTTAACACACTGTGTAACTCACATTACCACGGTGCGCTTGATGCGATAGAAAGCGTTTAATTTGAAAAATCTGCCGCTGTGGGGCGACCATGTGCTCCTGAGAAGCTCAGACATGCAACTCTTTAAGATGTTTGGCTGCTGCACCGTTTTCATTGACTATGATGATGATGTTATGAATTCAAACCTCCATTTTGCCGGAAGGTTCATGTAAATTTGATGGCTTAATGAAAAGGGAGCTGTTTTGCTGTGCATATCACATAAAATCCAGCGGCCATCTTTATTTGCATCACCACAATACAGTGTTGTGCAAAAGGATGTTCACTGAAATAGATTTACCCTGACCAAGTCTCTGCAGGATCGTTTTCGCATCATACAGACACAACTGAAATCAATACAGTTTTTTTTAAAAGAAACGTTCAATCTACAGCAAACACCCTAATACTGTGGTAGGTTTTGGTGCTGTGTACTTTGTGTAGTACCGTAAGGTGGGTCGCACAGCTCAGGTGATCCTGACACTGCAATGATATTAACAAGCTGTCATGTTCCACTACGGTACAGTATGTACCTAATGAATTATTCTGAAGATGAGGTTTACCTGGAACCTATGAAGAACTAATGACGGAAACCGAAGCCGGTGACCCCTAAGCCCCGTGACCTGCAATATCTCCACAGGTAAATTAAATCCCGCTGCCTGTTTACCGTGTGACCCACTTGTACTCCCCATGTCAGCAGCCATGTAAACTGGAACGCAGAAAGCCAATACGGTGGCTTATTTTACTGGAGCGGATGTATCATTAATGCAGAGGCAGGTATAGATGACGTGCCCGCGATCTTTTTTTGAGATCTGTGGCTTATAGATACCCGCGTGTGCCGCTCGCTCAGGCGCAGGTGGAGCTCCGCTAAGCAGTTCCAGAAGCCGCCGCCTGCTCCGCTGCATTTGATATATGGCGAATAGTTTGGCAAGGACGGTGTGTAGGAGAACCAGTTTGCATCATCAGGCCGGGGAATTGGGGCAGAGGCAATATGACAGACGCAGGCACACCAACAACAACACACACACCCCAAGGCCTCCAGTGAGTCAGAGTGTTATTAATAAACCACAACAGCAGGTGCTGTCACTCCGGCTGTATCTGAAACCTCCTACTATTTTAGCGGTGCACTGATTCTGCCAAAATGTGGCATGAACTGTGGCGTGCAGCATGCAGACGAAAGAAAACGTTGTACTGATTTGGAGGGGGAAAAAGGAAAAAAAAAAAATCTCAAGTATGCATCCACCCGGGCTGCGTGCATTCATTGCAGTTCCAGGTCCGGCCGCCTGCCTGTTAGCTCGCGGCCAGTGACGATGCTCTGCATCTGCATCTGCCTGCACGACTACACATGCAACCAAACAGCTGACCCAAAAACAGCCCCGCTTCCCTCTCCAATAAACTATTTGTCATCTACTTATAGAAGCTCTCTCTCACACACACACACACATGCATTAAAACACAATCACATGGAAATGTCATTAGGTCGACCCCCTCCTGTGCTATGCTATGGCTCAGTGTCACCTGCAGCCACCAGAAGGAGCAGGAGGAACAAGAGGATGGAGAAAGGCGGGTTTTAACGCAGTTTGCGAAAAAGGAATGTGTAGAGCAAAGGAACGTACAGTAGTCCTGCACACGCACTTCAGAGGGCCCACGCCGCCAGCGTCGTTCACGTTTCAGTGTCACTCGTTTTTTTCATCCAGCTCAGCTCCGTCTGCTGCAAAATGCCACCGGCTGCGAGGCGTTAAATGTGCGGCCGTGGCCCCCCGGCCCCCTCAAAGGGCAGAATAAACATTCAAAATGTCCTTTTTTCAATAAAGTTGACCGTTAGACTCAGACAATTTTCACTGTCGGCTGCGGCAGGGGTTTTTTGTGGAGGAATACATTTGTTTGAATAAAATCAGAAGGTGAACACGACCTGCCTCAAAAATGAAATGTCAACTTTATCAGATGAAATCCTCGTCTCTCCGAAATGTTACACAATGGGAACTAAGGAAAACATCTTTCCTCTCAGATTGATGATGATGCATTGTTTTGTTTTTTGGCATAATGCAAACATTTGAATCGGGTGATTTGTAAAAAAAAATCGACTTTGTTCCCCAGAGACGTGTTATCGTGCAACAATCACGGAGGTATATTTCTAATCAAGTTAGCTTAGTCTTGTGTGTTAGCTACCTTAGCATCACCTCTGTCATGTCTGTGTTCAAACGCGGCGTTACGAGATCCAAGAACGTGAGTATAAAAGCAGAGTTAAAGGAACAAGAATCAGGCCTTTTTTCCTGAATTAAGAAGAAACACACGTTTACACTCAAAAAGGCTGAGAAGACCATCATCACCGACAGGAAAAAGCAAAACTATGATCAGTAGCACCCGCTGTACACCTTTTGGAGTCGATCCATACACATTTAGGAGCATCACTGAGTTATAAAGTTAGTTATATCGTTTGCAATCCTTCAGTCGACACACGCAGAGTTATACAACTTTCTTATAGGTTAAACTATTGTACTTTAAAACACATCAATACAGTGTACTTCATCAACTGGTTTAACGTTGCTCTTCCTAACACACACAAACACACACACACACATCTACAGACTCTGAGCATTCATTACCCCAAATGTGAGCGGAGTGAGGAGGTTATGTGATCCACACATGTACTACAGCAGACCTTTAGTCCAACAGGTATCACACACATACACACACACACACAACCTCTCCAA
The DNA here is from genome assembly GCA_036785175.1 of Eupleurogrammus muticus. NCBI lineage: Eukaryota > Metazoa > Chordata > Actinopteri > Scombriformes > Trichiuridae > Eupleurogrammus > Eupleurogrammus muticus. The sequence continues at coordinate 2,003,899 of JAYKQN010000001.1, forward strand.
TTACCGAGTCTCCTCCACCGACACACACACACACACACACACACACACACACACTCCTCGCGTTTCAGTCGTCACCTCTGTGAGTTAACACGACGGACCCGAGGAGATAACAAGAAACGGCCTGTGGGTGCGTGCCCCCGCTGGTTATTTAACACAATACATGAATGAGAGTATAGCAGTTGTGTGTGTGTGCGTGTGTGTGTATGTGTGTGTGTGCACGTGTGTGTTTGCGCTCAGAGTTGCAAGGGGATCTGTGTAATTTAAGCAACGTCACCACTGCTCCAGTTGTAATAATCCTCCCATGTGAGGTTCCGTTTCACCGCGTACCGACTCGTTTATTTTATTCTAGGAACTTCTGGGTCTCTGCTATGAGACTGAAGGATGGAGATGTTCAGGAAAGGCTCGGTCAAATAGATAAATCAGATGGTTAGGTCACGGCTTTCCAAATGTTTCAGCTGATGCTGAATATAATCTGGAGTAATCACCTTAGAGGTCAAATAGGGGCAAAGAAAGTAGGATAATTTTTTAAGTTGCAGGGTTTCATTTCAAATTATGTTTTTTTTAATCTTTTGATAAATCATAGCTGCTCACAACCCCCACTTTGGATAATTCTGACTTTCACCTCTCTAACAAAACTCCATTAACATTCTTTGATTCTTGAGAGAAAGTAGTTTCTCGCCTAAAATGCATTTATTATATTTTATTTACTGTGACACCAGAAGTGCTGTCATGTGAGAAACTAGAAGCCAAAGACAAAGACAACCCACTAAGGGTGACCATCTAAAACCATATGTGATATATTGATTAAAACCTGTGTTTTTTGTTAAATAGAATTTGGCTACACTAAAATCTGAGGCTACTGGTATTAGTTACGTACCTAAAATCCTGTTAATTATTCTCTTATTTTACCATTTGCAACCCTGTACACGTGCACACACACACACACACACACACACACACACACACACACAATGTGCCTCCTCAGCTCTACATTCCTTCCCCTCTGCATCTCTGCTGCAGCCTCCTTCTGAGAGGAAACTCCAGCAGGGCCGTAAACAGCCGCTTCACGACGGCCCCGCTGTCACGAATTATTCAGTTAACAATGTCGAGTCCACACGTGTTCTCTCAGAAAAAGGAAAGAAAAAAAAAGTTCTCTCTTAAGCTCCCCACCACGGAGCTGGGACATTCATGAAGGCCTGGAGCAGAGGGAGCTCTGGTCTGGGCTAATCTAGAAGCTTACTGCACTGGATAAAGGGAAACACTCTGCCCTGGGGGTTTTCACTCCCACATTTTTTCGTTTTTTTTCGTTTTTTCCTCATCTCCTCTGTGATGAATCCGTCCTCTTCAGAACCCGGCTCGGGCCGTCAGATGCGCCCGTTGCCGTGCGTGCTGCCGCGGCGGCCGGCCAGCGGGTGGGAGGAGTAGTGCAGCTCGGCCGTGGAGAAGGTGGCGGACGAGGAGTTGGAGGAGGAGGAGGAGGCCGACGTGAGCCCCGACGCCTCGCAGGCCAGCGCCAGCTGCCTCAGGGCGTCCAGCGAGTCCATCTTGGCGCCGCGCAACAGATCGCTCTGACCCTGCGGCACAGAGGCACAAAGCCATGTCAGCTCTTTTCCAGGGGAATATCGGCATGTTTGGGGTTCGAAATGCTACGCTACTTTCACCAGAAACTTCCTAACTGTGTCTGCTGTTTGCTGCTGGACATTTGTCGCCACAAGCAACTTTGCTCACATTCATCCATTATCAACATTTACAAAATGGACATTTCTGTTTTTCCATTTTAATGTCATATCCACCTTTTCCTGTTCTAAATGCATTGCTTCCATCACATCATCTATTGCACGCTTGTCCGTCCTGGAAGAGGGATGCTACTATTCCTGACTATTCCATTTTTTGTTTTTAATTCTCCATTAACAGGGTTTTTAGGTAGTTTTACCTCGTATGATGTGAGGGTCTAATAACAGAGGATGTTGAGTTGCTTTCGCACAAACTGAAAAGCCCATCGAGGCAAATCAGTGATTTGTGATTCTGGGCTATAAAAATAAAACTGAATTGAAATTAAGCACTCCACCATATTCACCAGGTGGTTGTGAACTTCATAAATGTTTCTTTATATGTGAAGCGCGGCGCCATCTTGACTATAATGTTGTTAATGGAGGATTATTTTTCCGTCTTGCCTCATTGCAGAAATGTGTGGTCACCCTGAAAGTTAGTGGGGAGTTTTATTGCTAGAAGAAACAGAATACAATAGAAATCACAACCAGCCTTTTTTATACACTTTAAATAACTGCGGTTATTGGATGAACTATTGTGCTTTGTTGCCTCCAATGAGGAGTTCCTGTTGACTCATGTGTAAATCACTATATAAAAAGGGTCTTAAGTTTTGATATTTTTGCATCTTCTGTTATGCTTTCCAGTACCTTCAGCACAGTGATGTTCCAGGTGAAACTCTCCACAGCTTTGCTTAGCTTGCGTCCTTTCAGTCCCTCCTTCTCCCCGAGCCGAGAAAGCTCCTCGTGGAACTCCATGCCTGCAAAACGCAGAGAAGACACTTCATTACTGAGGGGTCAAACTCTGGGAAGAGGCAAGCGGAGACAAAGACACACTTTAACTGAGATGGCCAGTCAACGGCCCGGTATGTGGGTTTTCTAATGATTGTTTAAAGGTCAATAAGATATCTTAATATCATTTTCTCCCTGGCTACAGATTTTTTTTTTTTGATTCTTATTTCAAAAAAAATAAAGATGACATAACCACTCCTTATTCTCTTAATTACAAATGTATGTGGACAAACTCTGGGGCTTATCAGGATCACCACAGGTGCTCTCTTATCACTCGTTTTCCTGCAGATTTCCTCCCCAGACGCTTCTCCTTCGTTAAGTTGGGGCTGTTTGATGATCAGAAACAGCCGGGGTGCGTTTGGTGAAGTTTTTACCGCCGCGCTTGTATTCATGAGCGCTCATCAAAAACAAAATTCCACCCGGTTCATTATCACCTGGCGGCAGCCCGGGCAATCACTCATCAGCCGTCGGTGTTATTTTTACCTTCTCGCTGCACCTGCGCGATCCGCTCCTGAACAGCGTCGGCGTTCTCGATCAGCTGCTTCTGGGCCATGATCATCTGGACAGACAGGAAGAGAACACTGTTCAAGGCCTCCAGCTCGCTGCGAGCTAACACACAGAACTGTGTATCAGCTTCTGTTGAAGCCGATACACTTCAAATATGTCAGGAGTTATTTTCATTCATTTAGTTTAAATAGAACTGTTGTGTTTTTTATACCCTTATAATATTTATCTGAATGGGAAGAAGGTTTCTCTCATCCCAAACTTGGACAAACAAGCATTTTTTTTTTCCCGCAACGATGAGGTTTTTAGGGTTTTCCGACACCAGGGGTGTCAAACAGGAGGCAAAAGCAAAAAATGAACCAGTTCCTGATCGTTCTAATCTTTCAGGACTCGTGAGATAATGGCTTGTATAGACTATATAAGATAAGATAAGATGTGACTTTATTGATCCCACAACGGGGAAATTTGCTTGTTACTGCAGCGTACAGAGTAAAGAAAAAAAATAAATAAAAGCTAAGGAAAATTAAAGCTATAAAAAATAAAAATACACAACACTATGTACAGAATTCGTAGAATTTGTTGATCCGCATACACAGTATGCATTATGGACATAAGAATGGAGAGAAAATACTAATAAATAGCAAGAAAAAAGTATGCATAAGCAAAGCATATATACATACATACACATACACACATATTTACATATTTACATATTTACATATATATATATATATATATGCACATACACACATGTACACATACATAGCTAATGCAGACTTAAGGTGCAGGGTGTGTGTGTAGAGAAAAGTGACTATATAGGTTAGTTTTACTCAATATTGGACTAACTGCACCAAAATCAAGATTCATTTCATTATGGGATAACTGGGATATCTGCTGTTATTGATGAAATTTCACATGTATTAGTAGTGTAAATATGTGTAATGTATTTCTCTACACATATAAAAGGAGACGAGAAATTCATAGTTGGTATTTATATGTAAATCTGTACTGTACTTGAATTCAAGTTGTGCTGAATGAACTCACTAAATTGAGTTTAACACCAGTGCTACATGTTGGGTTGCAAGAATTTATTATTAATTTAATTTATGGACAAATCTAAATAAAAAAGCCAAGTAACTTGTAACGAACCAGAATATTCCTTTAGGTCAAATGTAAGAGTTAAAGTGGGATTGAGTTGAACACTGAAAGAGATATGCTCGGTTTTTGTTTTATTTAAACAAGTGTGTGGAGAAAGATGAAGGGAAATGAAAGAATAGCAGACCGGCCTCCGGCTATCAGAGAGACAGGGATGGTTGAGTTTCTGATGACTAAGCCGTGTGTGTTCGTGTGTTTGCCCAGAAAGGCTGAAGAGGTGTGATGTACAGCTGGACATCACTCCAACCGTGGCTCCACCGCGCTGTCGCATGCTGTAATGTCAAAGATCCGAAATAAGAGGTGAAAGTATGGTAGGAATCACACCTTTAGCTCCATGTACAGAGCTACCTCTTATTCCTATAGGCTGCACATACAGCTGATGGCATGACAGCTCTGGTAGAATACAGACTTCGCCTCTTAGTAACATGGTAGAAACTAATATTTGCAAATTAACACTCATTAGTGTGAGTCGGTACAAACATTTACAAAAATCCCTACAGATATTTCAGTCTGTACCAATAAAGCCATGCTGCCAGCATGACGTAGGTCGAGTTTGACTCTTTTAATGACTTTTACAGGTCTACAATACTGCAGCGTGTTGTAGCCAAACATTTTTTGCTGTAAAGTAACTAATCACTTTGTGTAATTTTCAAAGAAAAATGCTAAATTATAAGTTTCAAGCTTGTTATATTTGTGATGTGGACTGACAGCTAATCGAGTAATTGAAAAAATGAAGTGTTAATTGTAGCCCATGTTTTAAAATGGTTAATATATACTCAGGTGATTATAAATGTTGTTTTCTGGCATCTAACAGTCCATCAGTGAGCGAACAAACACACAAACACATGCCCACATGTAATTATACAGTCCTGTGGCATTAAATATGCAGAAAGACATTCTGACGCCTCCTCAAGCACACACACACACACACACACACATGCACACACACGCGTGCTCGTGCACACACACACACACACACACACACACACACACACACACACACTGCCAGCTGCGTTTCCTCCCACTCTACCTCCTCTTGTATCAGATCAGTACAAATCTCTCCCACCTTTTTTAGCACTCTGCTATTAAATCCACACACACACACACACACACACACACACACACACTCCTAACCATTACACTGTGTTTACCACTACATGCATGAGGGTGGGTGACGAGGTCTGTGTGAGGACAGCAGTTTGTTCCTGTTGCAGCTCTACATCATCTCTTCATCTCAAAACACACAAGTGTGAGAGAGTTTTTGAGCAATTTACTGTGTAATTAAACACGGGTGAGTTTTATGTGTGTGTATGTGTGTGTGTGTGTGTGATCAGTTGATACTACTACTACATAACAAATGATACATGAAAAAAATATAAAATACATGAAAATGATCTTTTAGATAACTGGTGAATGAGCTGGAGCATTTTTATTGAAATTGGTTAATTGATTAAAATAGTGGATAGTTAGGAATTTTTGAAATGATTATTTAATAGATCAATCAACTAATAATTGCAACTCTAGAATTAAACAACAATGACATAATGACCACGGATAACGTCATGCTAACATTATACAGCCTGTGTAGTTTAAAGCAGATATAATGTAAACATAAACTTGATAAACCTGTTTTACCAGGTTTTTTGGTAGAAAATAGGACATTTTACCTTGAAATAGGACATTTCTTGGCTGTAGTTACTGCTGTAGCATTTGATTTTAGTAGAATTTTACATTGGAAGTTAAAACTGATGAAGTCATTTATTTCCACCTTAGGCAGACGGACATGTGAAAGCTGCAGCAGGTTTCCCTCCATCACCCCGTGCAGGTTCCCCGTACTAACCGTGTCGTAGGCAGCCAGCAGTTTGCGCGTGGGCTCGGACAGGGTCCCCAGGGCCTCCAGACAGGGGTAGCCCTCCTTCAGCACCATGGTGGCCCCCATGGTGCCCTCGGGGCCCTGCAGCCTCGTGGCCAGGCTCTGTATGCACTGCTTCAGTTTGGCCACCGCGGGGAGCCCACACTGCTCCTTGAAACTGACGGTGGTGCTCTGGAAACAGGGCGAAAAACGGCAAAAGACACGAGTGAGACGAGCAGGAAGGAGAGGAGCTGGGAACCGCTATTAGATCAAATGGCTGTAAAAGAACTAGCAGTGAAAGGTCAGAAAGGGCGACGCGCTCTCCCTCCTTTGCCCTGTCATCTGCTGTCTCTCACACGAATTAAATCAATATGGCCCCTTTTAAATCATTACCTCTTTTAATCCACCAAAATCAGCATTCATTTAAGCGCATTTGGAAATAATAACGATAATCCGTCATGAACGCGGAACCAAAATCACAGCCTTTCCACTGCTTTTTAGCAGCTGCCTCTTACAGAAAGTGTCAGGATGCGAAAACTGGGTCAGCCACCGGATTTGACAGGGACAAAATACATAAATAAATAAATAAACATCATATGTTTATCTGTTGAAATTCCATTTTGGGTTACATCATATTGAAGAAAAAACATTCTACGCTGTCTGCACCATCACGCCATCACGCCACCTCGCAGGGCTCCGACTGGACTGGCAATTACCACGTCTCACCTGTGTAGGAGTGTGAGCGCGAGGGTGTGTGTGTGTGTGTGTGTGTGTGATGAGACCCGGAGCAGCAGAGGCATGATGGGTAAAAAAATGGACTCTGGCAGATGAGCCCACAGCTGGATCCATGGCAGAGAAGGGCAGTTCATGTCACGGGGTAAGGACAATGACATTGAAGCAGGCTGATTAAAAGCTGCTTGGGAGTGTGTGTGTGTGTGTGTGTGTGCGTGTGTGTGTGTGTAGGAAGGTGTCCAACGGGCTGTTGTTTTGGGGGTTGGGTGACATGTGAGACTTGGGCAGTATCAAGGTTTATTACACTATGACGAAGGTAAATTTAGAAATCCTGAAGGTGTGATTTTTCAATACTGTCAAAAAAAAAACACACACAGACGTTCCTCTTCCTGTTCTACTGATACCGTAGACGCTGTATTGAGTTTTCTTAGGAATCCACTGACATGTCAGACACCGTGCCTTCCCAGAGATAAAGCTAGAAAAACATTTTTCTTGTTATATGAGTCATATTTATAAGAAACTGGAGGCTCTGAGTTCGACTGTTTCCCAACATCTATAAAAAAAATAGGTTTGGACTCTACCCTACATGGAGTTGATAGGTGTGCAGCATGTGAGTTATTCATGGGGTTTAATGAGGTAAAATACATTTTTTGGTTCTATATTTAAACATCATAATAAATATATAGGTGTTTAAGGCTTTTCCTCATCATAAAGTCCACCCTAACCCACAGGAAATAGAGAATCAGCTTTATTAGCCAAATTCATGTGACCATACAAGGAATGTGACAGATTTTCTCTAATCCATGCACATACGCACAAATATCTCAAATAAATATTTTTTGTCTGTTTAAAGCACACCCTGTGAAAAATGTGTCTTGCTGCACATCTCTGATCAGCAGCTGTGCTCATGTCAAAGGTTTTGCTGTTCGACTGTTTGCTTTATTTTATTTTGACACAAATAGCATCATGTACCCTATAGGCTATCTCTGTTAAATGTCAGGATGGTATATATATATATATATAAAACAACAGATACTGGCCAAGCCTATGTGAAACCATAAAAGGATGAATCCAGGCAACAGTCTCATGCAAACTGTCCTTTTTCTATAATGGTTTGTGTACAGATATGACTTGTTAATTACTGAGCTTCAGAGGTGACGGATGCTGAACTTCTCAACTTGAACTGGACGCAGCCCCCTGCTGCTACCCCCCGCTTCCTCTATTTATGATAAGCAAAGGTCTAGCCGGGGCCTGTTCCCATGCTGAATAGCTAACACGCACGATACGGGAACTTCTCATCTAACCTTCGGAGAGGAAAAAGAGGAAAACAGCACTCTTCAATTTTTTTTTTTTTTTGCACACCGGCTGCAGGATGTTGCTCCCGTTCAGCCACGGCTGCATTAGCGCAGCCAACCTGATGCTGGCTGATAAGGTCCGGTTCGCTGTCGGCATTCCATTTCATCCCAAATGAGCTGGAGGTCAGGGCTCTGTGCAGGTCAGTCAGCGTAGAGGCAGCATCCTGTGGCATTCACAGATTAGCTGCTGGGTGCTGTGTGACGAGATTCTATTTTAGCTGGTATTTATAGGTGCCTCGTAATCCTCCTCCACTGTTCTTACTGGCTTTTCTTTTGTCACTGGCTCTCCTCCTCCTCCTCCTCCTCCTCCTCCTTACTTTCTCTTGTTCATCCTAAAGAGAAGTCTCAGGTAGGGTCTGATTTCACACAGTCACACAAGCTACTCCAAATCCATGCTCATAGTTCGATATCTCATGAACACAAACCTAAAAATACAGAGCTGAGCGACACCTTATCCGTGGTGACTCAGCTGCTTGCGTTTCTTTAAACCTGCCCGGCTTTAAGAGCCATGATCCTTCCCGTGAACAACTTTCATTTTCATTTAACCTCTTAAGACACGCCCCCCTTTTAAGCCTTATTTGCGAAATGGCATTCCCCAGTTGTAAGTAGCTCAGCCCTCGCATGTCACATGACGCTGTAAAGCTCTGGATCCGGATGGTCTCGTCATGGTAAGTTTCCATTGGGTCGCACTGCTGTCCGTCAAGCCAAAGGCGGCCAATCGTTCGTCAGCCATTGGCTTAAAATCTCCCAGTGATTGTTCTCATGCAATTTGAAGACCATAGGTGTTGCATTATTTGTGCTATTAATGACAGAACAGTGCATCCTAAGAGGTTAACATTTAGCAAAACAGTCCAATTAAAACAGATATAGGGTGGTCTGTGGGGGATCCAGCACAAATTAATTCACATTAATTCACGCTGCTGCTAAGTTATCAGAATTAAACCGTTAGATTCAACCAACCATGAAATCTGACCCGCTGCTCCTCCGCTTGTCTCAGCCTCCTCCTTTCCATTACCTCCTCATCCGTATATTCAGGCTCGACGCGATATGAACGCCCATCATATTCAAAGTCGTCAAACTTTTAATCTAAATTTTCTTCCATTTGGAGAGATAACCGTCTTCCGTGCAAAGATAGCAGCTAAAAACTGAACAACCCGGATGTCTATTTATCAGTGTTACTGCACCATAATCAAAGCTGTTTCATGATCTCCACCAGCTCCACGCCATGTTCCCACCTGAGCCTCCTCCCGCAGGTCCGTCACCTCCTTGAGTGGCGCGCCGGCCAGCTTGAAGGTCTCGTCCACCGCCTTGATGCCCGTGTGCCTCAGCGTGACGTACTCCCGCCCCCGCCGCCCCACCCTCCTCACCGACAGGCCCCGGCGCTGGGCCTTGCCGCCGCCCCGCCGGTTGGTCACCGCCACGTGGACGAACAGGCTGGTGTGGGGCAGGGGGTCTCCCGCCAGGCCCAGCAGGGGCACGTTGCGGTAGCCGGGCTGAAGGCACTCGAAGGCCACGCTGTACTGGCCGATGAAATCGTCGCCGATGTAGTCGTCGTCCAGCACCACGAAGCGCAGCAAGGCCAACTCCGGCATGTTCACCTGGAGACGAGAGAAGGGACGGAGACGTTGGAATCAATCTGTGGCAGGTTGCGAACGCTCGGTTAGATTTTCCACAGGAAAACAGCTGCCTGCTGTTGAATGAGCCAGAAACAGTTAAACAGTAAAAGTGTGGACCAATCGCGGTCATTTTTTCCATTTCTAATACAAAAAAGGAATTGATTAGTGAATTTTTTAACACTCCACACAACAATAATCCCATTTGTTTGGTGTTTAGCAGAAAAGTGTTAAAGAGCCAGAAGGTTACAGTGGTGCTGAACAAAAACGGCTTTCTATAGCTAATTACTCGGAAAATCAAGCCTGTTATTTACAACTCACTATGCACTGTACTAAATTGCAGCCACTACAGTGAGCAACCCTCATTCATTTGATTGTCTGGGCTTTTAAAAGTTTAATGCCTGTCATCTGAGAAGGTGCAGACACTCAACATTTAAACGCGTCTGTGCATTATTCATAGGCCTTTAATTTAGGATAATCAAGTCCGCTCTTATTAAGAGCAACAAGATACTCATTTAATGTTGACAACAGCAAAAGGGTGATCAATTAGTCGCTATATTCAGCTGAGGAGTTCAAACACCATTTTTAGTTATTAACTGTCACTCATGAAGCCGCCGAGGCAAAGCATTCATGTTAATTACATCCTGGTGTGCTGCGGCGGGGACTTAGTGGGGAACTAAGTTCCCTCCGCTAGAAAACAAGCTGTAAACACCCGCACATGTGAGCAGACAGTCACACACATGCCGGTGTTGGTGGGAGTGTGTCTCTGCATAGTAATCTGTGTGGAAGGAACAGAGCATGAACACATTCTACAACAAAATGCTGTCAGCCACAGTCTCTGTGATCAGCTACTGTTTCCCTCTTTTCACAAAACCTGACACAGTAGCACACAAACAACTCAGTTTAGTTTTTAGCAAATAGCATGTATCATTTTTTTTTTTTTTACAGAGAATGAATCTAAACATGCCCCAAGCCTGTGCATGTGTGCATGTGTGTTTTCAGGCTCTGAAGGCAATAAACTCAGGAAGAGGCATTCCTGAGGCATTTATAGATGAGTTTGTATGCATCCGTATGTGTGTGTGTGTGTGTGTGTGTGTTCCTGGTAAATCTGTTTCAATTTAAAACTCTGTTAAAGTGTTCTGGAGGCCTCGGGGCGAGCGCTGCAGTAGAAACTCAATTGTTGAACCACCAGAACAAAAACCAGCTGAGTAGTTCATTCATTCGGTTAAATATTTATATCGATGAAACTCAGTAGCTGTCACTTCATTCTGGGACATGCACCTCTGAGGGAAGAGGCCTAGAACGGTGTGGTGGCCTGTCCGCAATACAACTGAATATGGAGCTGCTACCAGGAATTTCTCCTTCACTTCTATAATGCACAAACACCAGCAGCTTGAGACATCAGAGCTTAATTTGATAACTTTCTATATAGCCTATTGTCTTTAGACAGCATTATACTCTGTTTAAATGCTGTAGCCTATAAACTACTTTTTCCTGCACTTTATCATGTGCATAAATTAGATTGGATATTATTTACAATTTTGTTTTTTTCTAGTTAAATGTTGTAGGAATCGTCTGTGTTCAGTATTTCTTAGTAATAGTAATTAAATTCAATAAATTCAAGCTTGAACTGTAAATAATAATTAACGAATGACCAGGATATTCTAAAGAGAGCTTCCTCAGACATACAGACAGAAGTATTTTTGAGCACTATGTTGTTGGACAGGCCTGGTTGACCTGTAATAATGTGTTTGGTGTTGAAACGCAGACTTCAGAAGGAGGAAACTCCTGAAGTGGGACACAGCCAGAGGGACCGAGGATCCGGCGCTCAGGTAGGAATGTCATTTCATGAAAAGGAAAAAATGATCACACACTCACAGGAAACATACACAAGCCTTTCCACAGGCAGTAATAACTATGGAAAAAAGGTGAGTCATATATTAGATTTTTTTCTTCATGAAACCCTTGAAAACAGTCAAACCACTAATATAGAATTCCTAATAACAAGTGCAGTCTGCATGGCAAAAGCCTGTTATGTATCTTATTCATTAGGTTCAATTTTGTAGAAAAAATACTATTTACCAACACAACTAACATGGAAACTATTTTATTCTGAATAGTTTCTACATAAGCTGCAGACTGACTCATTCTCACTGCACCATGTGTATTATGCAGAGCTGAAAGTTGTCCCCAACAATTGCACTATTCACTCCTGTCTGAGTAACAACGGCTAAAAGCTGCAGGTTTTCAGGGAACAAAACAACACATTTGTTGTTGGGGCAGATGGGGCTCAGGAGGTAGAGCAGTCGTCCACCAATCAGAACCTTAGAGGTTCTAGTCCCGGCTCCTGTAGTCCTGTAGGTGTTCTGTGTGTCCCTGGGCAAGACACTTAATGATGTGCGAGTGTGCGTGAAACACAATCCGATGAGCAGTCGGCACCCAGTATTATAACCACCGTCAGTGAATAAGTGAATGACTAAGAAAAGGTGCTACACAAACGCAATGCATCCATTTACTGTATGTGATGTGCACCTTTAATCAGGGACAGGAAAACTCGATGCACTGCAACTTACACACACATATATAAAAGAGCAAACTAGTTACAGTCATGGTATTTGCAAAGCATTTTCCGAATTTGGCGTTTTTTAATTTCTTTTTTTTGTCTTTTTGCATTTTCTTTTTCTTTTTTTAATTGCAGTGCATTGAGCTCTCGGGCCACCATGTGAATGAACTTGGGGGCTACAAACACGGTAGAAGTGTCAGAGTCACAAATTAATACAATACATGAATAATGAATGATGTGCAATGTTGACACACACATAAACCAACATGTAAGGCCATGTTATTGTTCATGTTACACAAATATGCGAGTGTATTAGGTAATAGGGAGAGCCTGGTGATGGATGGAGGAGCAGAAAACATGTCACTGACTGAACGAGGACCAGGCTGCACCCTTAGGCCTCGACTGTTATAAAGAATATGCACCCTCTCTCTTTCTGTGTGTGTGTGTGTGTGTGTGTGAGCATGCATCTGCATGTGCACATGTGCGTGCATGTGTGTGTGTGTGTGTGAGCATGCATCTGCATGTGCACACGTGCGTGCATGTGTGTGTGTGTGTCCACTCACATAAGTTGTGAGCGAGGGCTGAGTGTTGGGGAGAAAAGCTGTTTTATGCATGGGGGAGTGTGTGTGCGTGTGTGCACACTGATGACTCTAATCTTGTTCTCTCTGGTCTCTTCGCTCGTTCTCAATTTTTCAGTAACAAGCCCGTGGCTGAGCAGAAAAGCTCTGTGACAGTTAATTCAATCAGTTTCAAACCAAAATGCTCTTCTTTAAGGACAGACAGCATCTCAGGCTGAATATCTATTCTTACTCCGCCCTTATATCTGGAGTTGCTGGAGTTCTTCGTTGTCTGGAGTGTTCTCACTTTCATATAACCACAAAAAACAAGGGCTGTTTGCAAACATAAACTATTAGGCTTTCCAAATATAGTTGTATGCAAATGCAAATAGAAGAGCTTCTTTAATAGAAAAAAACACAGCTTTGAATTTTCATTTCATAACAAGTTTGAGGAGGAACTATCTGGATGAGAATACCCAAATTAAAAATAGAGCATAACTGGATTTCACATTTGTCATTAAATGTACTGTGTACACAGCAAATAAATAGGGCATGCTGGGAAACATAATGTAAATAGGAACAAGTTCAACACGTAGCAATTACACATTCTCTTCCATGATGTATTTTATTTCCTTTTTCTTATCACAAAATATACAATAATAAAGTATAATCACACGGTGTAGATTTAATATGTGTATTATGAGGAGTATTGGCTTTAACTAAAAATTAGTAATTAGTTACACTTGTGTCTCCTTTAAACAGCTAACTGAACTACTTTACCACTAACATCATTTTAAAAGCAGTTTACTAGTGATTACTAATTATTTCACTAAAATAACTTTTAATAACGTTCAGGCTGCTCCGTGACGTTCCATCCACTCCGTGTTTTACCCTTTACCAAAACAAATCAAACCTGGAAATCAGAATTGCAGTGTCAGCTCAATAACTAACGTTATAAATACAGAGACAAGACGGATGCCGCAGATAAAGCCTTTCTCTGCTCCGCTGACCAGCTCGGCTCTTTGCAGGTACGGTAAGGTCGGATGACGTGCGCGGCTATTTTTGTGTTTGTCTGCTCGCCCCTGCAGCTGTTGTCAAGATAAAACTAACAACTAACAAGCCAATGTCATTTTCCCGGTAATTGTAATTGCATTATTGCATTTAAAAAAAATAACTACAAGTTAAATTAATAGTTACCCCCCAAAATAGTGGAATTATATTACTGCAGCGACGCGTTACTGCAGCAGATCATTAGTCCTGATACTGAATATGGTGCAGACAGATGACAGCGTTGCTCACTGGGCCTTAGGAAAATAAATGGTGCTAGTTTGCCCCCCCGAGTGTGTATACGTCCGCCATCAGTGTGTGAGTAATAAGCTACTCCCGATGAGCGGTCGGCACCTTGTATGGCAGCCGCCGCCGTGGGTGTATGGATGTGTGTGAAAGGGTGAATGCGCGCTTGTATTGTGAAGCACTTTGAGTGGTCGAAAGACCAGAAAGGTGCTATACAAAATGCCGTCCATTTACCATTTACGGGGCTGCACAGACGCCGAGTGTCAGAGCCTGCAGGACAAACACTGCACTAAAGCATGCTTCAAGAGGCTGATTCACCGCACACTTAAACAAACAGCAAGACCTCAAAATGTGTGCTAATACGTTGGTTTGTGCCTTTCTGGTTATGTGCACTCTAGTCGCTCACCTGGCCTTGAGTTACAACACAGACTGACGGAAACGCTGCTTTTTCAAAAAAAAAAACCCTCCTGCCTATGCTCCTCGTGTAGTCCTGTGCTTCTTCCCCAGAATAAAACATAATGTAATAGGGTTTTATATGAAAGCGGTTATTATCATCACATCAGTCCAAAAACTCTGGTGCAGAGTCTGGTGTTTACAACAACAGGTGGGGAAGTGCTTAGAAGTCTCCAGTTACCTATAAAAAAACAAATGGTAGCCACGGCAACACACTTCAGCACATGATTGCCGGTAAAGTTCCCCGACACGTAGGAAGTAAATAAGGGTTCAGTCAAAGGTATTTCATGTTGTGCTGGCTCTGTGTGTTTTGGCAGTCCCTCATTCACAAGTAGGGATGTGGTTCAATTGCGTTTAATGAATTCCAGACCCCATATGAGAAGTTTTTTTTACCTTACATCTTACATTTCAGCACTTCGTCATTATTTCACATCAGATAAAATGTTGATATGAATGTGAACTGATGAACTAGCTCAGAGTATTTTGCAACTCGCAGTTGCAGATTGATGCTGCAGAGTGCTGCGTCTTTATTCAATCAATCTGAATACAGACACCAGCTGCACAGTAACCAGACAACCCATAAACGTTGTAAGAAACAAATGAGAAGCTGCTTGCTTTGTATATTGCTCTTTGCTAATAAAAAAAAACAGGCTGGGGTTATTTAACTGTCACATT
The DNA here is from genome assembly GCA_036785175.1 of Eupleurogrammus muticus. NCBI lineage: Eukaryota > Metazoa > Chordata > Actinopteri > Scombriformes > Trichiuridae > Eupleurogrammus > Eupleurogrammus muticus. The sequence continues at coordinate 2,019,209 of JAYKQN010000001.1, forward strand.
TTCTCCATCATACACTGGAGGATCCCATGTTTCTGTCTTCTGTCGTCCATTGATGTTTATGATAGATGGGCTCCAGCTGCAGCCTGGATAGGTCTCAGCGTACCAATTATTTCTTCAAGAGGTGTTAGTGAGCACCACGGATCATAAATAAAGCCATTAGGAGTAGTGGATGAATCATTTCATGTCAATCAACAGAATAAACTTCGTTCTGACCTCCCTCCACATGTTGAAGTACGTGTACACATGACACATCAGTGAGTAGGTGTCCAAGAAATGAGTTACCTGTCAGTTTGCATGTCAGAGTGAATCTAAAATAAATAAAGCTGGTTCACTTTTCTTCTGTGGCCTGGGATTAAAATAATAATAACCTGGTTACATTGCATTTTACATTCATATGATAGTTTCTGTGGAACAGGATTATAATAAGAAGCTGTCATGTAGTTATCCAAATAACCACGACTATGCTTCACGATTATTTTTTCCACCATTAAGTCTCTGGATTAAGCCTTAAAAATGCAATTTCCTTTTGAGATTTCCACTCTACACTTGTCCTCTAAGTTTGTTTAAATGTTGAATGATATTATATATACCTAATGGGCTTTTGCAACCACATTTGGAAAACATCTGTAGACTGTGACAAATTCTCTGACCATTGGTGGCACTGTAGCATCATATCATCTAAACATAAATGAAGGGATCTCTTCGAATATGTACGACTGCTCCTCGCATATCTTGAAAACCTTTCATCCTCTTCAAACTTGGTGGGTGTATTGCTCTATTAAGTTTATTTACTTTTATGCACTGTATATTAAATGTGATTGAGCTCCATATTTGCCCTGTAGGACGATTTTTTTTAAGAGCAGCACATAGGCATTCCACCATGTGTTGGAACACACTGACCAGAAATCATTTAGTGTGTATAATGTGTGTGTAATGCCTTACTTGAAACTCGAAGGTCTCATCAAACAGTGGGTCATCCTGGTTCTGGGCAGCGGTGCGCGTCCGCTGCTCGGCACAGTCAGCCGGTACACCATGCAGCTCCAGAACCACGTATGGGTCGATAACCTCGCCCTTAGCCCCCGATCCCTGAGGCTTTGGCAGGTTATGGGCACTGATAACCTGTACAGTTGAACACACATGTATTAAACTTACTGCTTGTGATGCATGTGACAGTTCTGAAAAAACTAATTTAAATCCCTCCATATGTTGCAGGGACATTTGAGTTAACCTAAATAAAGGACTGAAAACAGAAGTAACCTTAATCCGTAGTGTCTGTGGTGGCACGCCTGGTACGCAGCCCTGCGTGTGAGCACTGAAATAGGACACCTCATCCCTCATTACAGCCGGGCGGAGAACATAACCACACCCTCCGTTCTGTGAGTAGCGACCTCTGTGAAGGTCCAGCATGGCACCAGGAGTCTGCTGGTTCAAGGCCACGAGCTGGACCCCTCCTTTCCAGTAACCTTGGGGGTTGGGGTTGCTGGAGTCCAGGCGCACGGAGCTGGGCCGCACCCTAGTCAGGGAGCGCTTGGTGAACATAACAAGATCCTCCGGACTCTCACTGGTCAGCCGCCCAGCCTCTCCCTCACCTAAGGAGCACAGAGTCCAATAAGGGGGCTCGGGAGGTATGGGCGTGGTGGGGGAGGAGGGGGTGCTGGTTGGTGACTGTTGCTGAGCCTGTTTGTGACTCGCTCTATGGGCGTAGAAGCTGCGGCTTCCTGTCCGAACGATGGCCACCAGGTCTGACAGTTCTTTGTGTAGGCGGAGCTTCCTGGGTTGGGAGGGCGGAGGCACCACCAAGACCACACCCAGTTCCTCCTCACCGGGGATGGTCATTCGCCGTCCTGCCAAGGGCCCCCCTCCTCCTATCTCCTCATCCTCCTCGGATACCTCCCCTTCTGAGCCTTCATGCTCCGGAGGCAGCTTCTTCCCCACTATGAGGATGCGTCCCTTCAGCTGTTCAGGGGAGGGTAAGGTTGTGGCTCGCCCCCCCAAGCTAACAGGTAGGGCTTCTGGAGTGTACAGACGGGAGCCGAACACTTTCTTTAGGTGTTGTGCCATGGTGCGCTGCTGGTCAGGGGAGCAACGTTGGCACAGGTACACCAGGAGTGGGTACTGGGAGGTCAGGAAGGCATACTTGTTGACCACCTCCAAAGCGGAGCGGATAGTGACAGGCGCATGGTGGTGGTGATGGTGGTGGTGATGGTGGTGGCGAGAGATGTCTGGACCATAGTCGACTCCAAGAAGAGGTTCCCCCTCTGTGCCGTCAGTCACTCCCAGCTCTAGGCATCGACAGCCGGACTGCAGGGCCTTGATCAACCCTCCTATGTCTGCTCTGCCGTGGACCTGGTCATCTAGTAGGTAGGACCGGTATGAGGTGCTGAAGAAACAATAAACAGGACACATTCAGGACTATAAATACCTAAAAAAAAGTCTAAATAATTTCTTTTAGGGTCAATTCTGAAGTCAAACAAACCTGATGTAATAGTGGGAGAGAGGCATGTTCATGTCCTGGCAAACCCCCAGGTGCTCCGGATCGAGTAGCTGGCACTCAGGGGACTGCAGGTAGCGAGCAAATCCATCCAGGCCCAGCAGCCCCCTCTCCCTGCCTTTGGCCGAGGGCTCGTAGCGCTTCAGGAGCTCCCAGCAGCCCTCAGTTGTAGCCAGGGACAAACCCTGCTCTGTCTCCAAGAAGAGCCGGAGGTCCTGCGGGTCCAGATACTCCCGGTCCTTCGATAGTTGCACCAATAAGAAGTAGACATCAGGCCGGGTACAAAGCTCACAGTACGCCTCCTGGAACTCCTCGAGTGTCACGTGGGAGGTCAGCTTCTCCTTGCTGCGCTGGATCTCCTTGAAACGCAGACGTACCTGTTGAAAGGAGGTAAGAAAGAAAAATTGAATTCAAAGGATGAGAGTTGTCATGGCTGTCAGTCTGTGTTGAACTTTTGTTTGTTTTCTTCCTGTTTTTCCTGCACCTACAACCTTGGTGCTGTCTTCTAACCTCATCGCCCTCACCTGTGCTTTTCCACCATCCTGCCACCTGCACCTCATTAATTTAGTTTGTGTTAAAGTCAGGAGTTTTTTGATCCTTTGTTCAGCGTGCCTTTCCTCAGTCAAAAAGATCTATTATTCAGTTTCTTTTAACTCCTGCCTCCTGCTTTTGGGTCCACCTGCACCACGCTTCTTAACAAGAGTCAGATAGGATGAATGGTGAACAGCTTAATGAGCTAAAGATACAATAGTGTGAGTTAATTAGCTAGATGACATTATGCTTCAGTTATTAGGAAAAGCTGGCAAATGTGATTAAACATTGGTTATCTTGTTTCAATGAGGATATTAAAGTGATCTACATTATACAGCACACTGTAGTGATCATGTATTTCCTTTCATTCATTCTCTATCTCATCTCCTCTTTCTTTCATCTCTTTCTTTTGGTCAGCTTCCACTTCATATTAACATTTTAGCTTCTTCTATGTTAATCCCATGCTTGAAAAAAAAGCTCCCCTCTTTGATAACATCTTGGTAAAATGCGTCTGAGTTGCTGGTCGTCAGCAGTCCTGTCTGAAGCAATAGTTGTCTATGCTCTTTGTTTCATGGCTAATTTTGTCTCCTTGTGTCTGTCTGCTACTAAGACAGCAGATAACAAAGGAATTTTCTGGTGAGAGAACCAATAATGAAAACCAATAAATGAAGAAAAAAATGTGTTATGACAGATTAAATGTTCTGCTGCTCCAAACTCCAGAATATGGTTTCTATCTAAGCTTTGATTAAAATAAATAAAACATCACCTTGGCTTCCTTGATGCCAGGGTACAATTTACAGATGGTAGCGACCGCCACGTCCTCCGACACGATGCCGTAGCCGTCTTCATCCACCTGGGCAAACTCCGCCGCCAGCCACTCCCTCCTCATCTTGCTTCCGAGGCTTCCCTCAACGGACAGACCCCCTCCTTCACCCAGCCCGCCGCCACCACCTAGTCCAGCCCCCCCAATGATGGATGGATGAGCCAGCAGGTAACGGAGGCCTGTCACCCAGATGTTGGCCACGTCCGCTGACAAGGCAACCAAGTCCAGAGTCTGCAGGGATGGGGAGACCATGAAGATTACTGGATGGATCATGATTAGCGATTTTCTTGTTTTTGCACTCATCTTCTCAAAAATTACCTGGTAGTCATCCCCGTGTATGATAGAGAAGGCTGCCTCCTCGGCCAGGTGTTCAGAGAGGGGGCCGTTGTGGAGGAAGGTTTCCGTGCTCTTCCCGGTGCGGACCTCCCGGATGCTGGAAACATCCAACCGGGCCCGTTCAGAATCCTTCTTGGACGGCTCCCAGTGCAAGCAGCTCAGGTCGGGCTCCAGGGTGTAGAAACGGCAGTAGACCCTGGAGTTGGGCCGGATCTTCTTCAGCTCGCATCCGCCTTGCATGAACGTCAAGCAGTCCGCTGCACTGCTTACCTGGAGTAGAAAAACAAGTGCAACCTTATCATTTATAGGTTCAGTTGTGAAAGTACAAAAAAAAAAAAAAATGATTTGCGAGATACACCGATGTACCTTCTTTTCTGAGGGCATGCTGCTGAAGGACACCGTCTTCTTTCTGCCTCCACCCACCTTCTGCACTGAAGGATCCTGGGAGAAGAAAGACAGCCAGAAGGTTAACATTAAAACCGATGAACAGCAATACAATCTGATTCAAGAATTCAATTTAGAAAAAAAATAAATAAGCTGTAAAACGCATACAAGCTCAAAGTATACGACGGAATTCAGAAATCTGCAGAAATACAGGCATGGTAAGTTCTTTTAGACCAATTAAACTGCTTGTGTCGGATTGAAATCAGAACTGGGGGCTGTGGTATATTATTAAAAACCAACTTGTAAAGAATTTCCTATAAGTTTTATTTTATAATTTTTTAAGATGATTCTGACACTTTTGGGGGTTGCAGTTATATTTCACAGTGTTGTAATAATACTTTAGTTTCTGGAGGAGAAAAGCCAGTCCACTATGTAATCCCACCTCTAAATTTGGACAAAATCTCTCTTTTATTTTCTCTTCCTGGGCAGTACATCCTTATTTAGCCCGGTGAGTTGGGAGTTATGCTCATAGTTAAAGTAAAATATGTGGATTATACGATTATTTGGTGCCAGTCCGAGCATGTATACATCTAAGTCTAATGACTCAAATCCTAATAAGGCTTTCTGATGCAATATCGAGGCACCATAATGGCCGGCAAAACAGAAAAGGAGCAATATTTATGGGCACTTGATGTTGTGTGATGTGCATGGGAGAATAAACAGAAGCTGTCACCTTCGCACTCAATCATGTAAACGGCATTATCGCAGCCTTGTCCATAATCACACTACTGTGTGCAGGCAAAGGTAGCCAGTGTCAAAGGTCAAAGGTCCTCCCACCCTGACCTCCTCATAATTTAAGCTAAAAAAACACAACACACAACCTTTTACCTGGACCCTAACAGACTGACAGGTCATTTGTGTTGTTTGCACAGAGGCCAGTCCAGTGCTGCCATTTCTCTGTGGGGGCAGGCCCTTTGTTACAGAACACAGCACATGCACCTAAAGGATAACGCCGCTATGATCCACTGAGGGTTTTCCTGCATTCAGACTGATTGGCAGCTTGTGTGATTGGGGAGAAAATGTCAATGTTAAGCTAACTTTCATTAGCGCTACAGCATGAAATTGTCACTGAAGGCCCCAATAATAGCTCTTCAACTGATTCGTAATGAGCTGCGACGCTCTTAGCCAGAATGACAGCGGTAATTACATATGCTGCTGGGAGCCGGCTGTGCCCCGCCCCCCCCCCTTTTAGATCACCTAGAAGTCCTCGTTTCACACAGATACAAACTGTACTGATCGTCATGGGTGCATTTGCAGCAACAACCATTGAGTGAAATGGCCTTGAATGTGGAAGAAAAGAACAGTGGCGTTCAAATGGGAGGCTTTCAAAGGTATTAAAAAAAAATATCGACATAACAAAGCACATCATCAGCCGCAGATATCCAAACAGTTCTTTTTCTGTCCATATGTGGTGTGAGTGAAAACAGAGTGTTCTGTAAATCTTCTGCACTTTCTAATCTTCTAATTCACCCCGTCGTGTTCTGTTGTCATTGGCTTTACTTTCTCCTTGTTTGGACTCACACAGACTGCAATGCTGTGTGTGTGTGTGCAAAATAAGATTCTCATTTAAAAATCAACCATCCATTCTCTTCAAATATTTCTCTTCTTTCCTTCTGACCTGACTAAAAAATAATTCTCTTTTCTGCCACATCCTGAACTCTATTCCATTCTATACTACTTTTCTCCTGCTGCCCTGTGGTAATAGGTTTCAGAGCCATCCACGTCCCAGAGGATCTACCCATGCTAAATCTCCATTACCAATCACAGGGCGACAGATTGAGCAGATATGTAGTGCAAATGAGTCCAGATTTTTTGAACATCTGTGTTTGTCCAGCTTAGTGCCTTAATACCAAAGCACTTTGTGGAGCATGTTAAAAAAAATAAATAAAAAAATACATGTCTCATGTCATTTTCGATGACGGCAAAACACAGCACTCATTTTAATTGCATATTTTTGCTCATGTATGTAAACATGCATTGATTTTATTATTCTTTGTGTAAACAGAGACGGTTAAAAACAGGAAACTGTTTGCTGCAAAACAAAATATCCAGATTCTGGGCTATACAAATACAATTAAATTGAAATGATTCGAATTAATTACATTCCGTTTTATTATACATCAGCCGGATTCCCAGATTCCTACAGCAATTTCTAGAAAATACAGGTTAATGGCTGCTTAAGTATTACTAGTAAACAGCCATAAGTGCATTTCTTGCAATAGTCTCAGTAGCAACAATTAAACTACAAGGTCCTTTAGAGAGTGCGAACCTTCACCAAGGCCAAAAGTAAGTCTAGCAAAAAAATCTATCTGAATTACCAGAACAGAGTCCTATTAAGATTCCATCGACCAGCAAAAGCCACTAAAACAAACAAAAAAGTAACTCTTGTGCAAATTTTGTATATGGGATCCGCCCTCTTATTTAAGAGGTTTGGCCAATTCTGCACCATACCACCAAGTAACATGAAAAAATCAGCCAAGTAGTTTATCCATAATTCTGTGTTTCTGGGAGGAAAATGTGTTTTTGATGTATTTCTGAGTGGAATTGGAAAACGTCTCAGCAATCTGCACTGAGTGCTGTCTGAAAGAGGTTGTCTGCAAAGGCAAAAACTCCCACCCACCGAACCACTGAAATCACTGTCGGAATCAAGACGCCCAGACCTGACGGAGAAGCGAAACAGAATGGAAGAGCAAAAACTGCGGTGGAATCAGAGAGAGAATGTGTGAGTTTGTGTGAAACTAGATATCGCATGATTGTGTGATCGGATCTTTTGAGGGTGTGAAGAACAGTGTCACAGACAGACATGCCAGTAACCCGACATTGTAATCATCATCAATAATGAACATAAAGCCATCGACGGCAACCTGAGCTTATAAGCTGGAAAACCCGGTTCAGAGTGCATCCGTCTCAGCGCCACATTTGGCATCCAACTGTAGTCATTCATTACCTCCACCAAGGAGGTTATGTTTTAGCCGAATGTCCGTTAGTTTGTCTCTTTGTTAGCAAAATTCCTCAAAATTTTGTAGCCGGATTTGCATCAAATTTTCAGCAAATGTTGGGAATGGTGCCATGAATAGATGATTACATTTTGGTAATGATCCAGAAGAAATCCTGGATTCGGGATCACTTTGAATTTTTGTTTGCTAACATTGTGATAAATTGACCTTTAATATCCTAATACACTACGTCACAGCCGCTAAGAGAGAACTCTGACTACACCTAGGACAAGAATGTTGGGCGGGAGTCACAATATGCTTGGCGGAGGTCACATGTGATCCACTGATGATGTTTTTTTTTATGTGAGAGGAAAACACACCACCGCTGATTCATAGTTCAACAAGCTGTGGCAGGCTGCCGGCTCTGTGGAGGAGATCTGTGTGAAAACCTCCTGTTGCTCACAGCTGATCTACTGTCCGCAGAATATGAATAAACTCATGCCGCGCTATAATGTGATTGTTTTACCTTCTACACACACACACACACACACACTGTCTAGTAGTCCACAGAAATCCAATTTAGACACAAACCATCACTTAACCTGTCAAACATCCTGCTTATCTGCATGCACGTGCTATTTGTGACTGCACATCCCGTCCTTCAAAAACATGTAAACCGAGGTGTACAGTATTTCAGCAGGAACCCTGCTGCGGTAACATAAGGAACATAAGGCGCAATGATTAACTGATCACGAGGGAGCTATATTTCAGCTCCGGAATGTTGTCACAAAGTCCTGTAAACACGCGGGAGTGGGTTTGAGCCCTCGCAGACCTGCGTTCTGCTTCCTGACGCCCCGGCTCCACCAGACCAGGCCTGGGGGGGGACCAGGGTCTGGTCGTAGGTGATACTCTGAGGAACAGGCATGGGCGGCTAACACAGTCCAGGGGAGTCACAGGGGAGATGTAGGAGCAGACGCGGCTACGAGCTTCAGGAGTGTTTACTCTTTCCTCAAGCAAAGGAAAATAAAGGTTATTGATTGGCTCGCTAAAAGTGAGAACCCTGGGGTTTGTTTAACATTGACAGTGTATGAAGAGTGATGGAAAAAGTGGAACTGGTGATGGACAGGAAATAAATCAGGAACTTTGTTAATGGATGTTTAATGGCTTGATTAGACAGCTAGGGACATGTTAGGGAAAGTAATGTAAAAAATGAACTGTTCAAGACTTCTAAGCCATGGGGGCATCAATCAAATAATCAATTGCAGGATTATTATTTCATTATTAATGAATTTTCCATCTTTTGAAATGAATAATGAATATTTGTTGGTTTTCTTGTCTCATCTTTGATATGAAACTAAATATCTTTAGGATTGATGGTCAAACAATGTCAATTCTGATAAAAAAATTACTGAAATACTAATTGATTATTTAATACATACATCGTCTTTATACGTAGTAGAAGTTTGTCCATTGCTGATAAAACCACAGACACAAATCTCATTCAGGCTCCTGGATTATAAATCCTCCAAGGAGAGTGTGCATGCAGCATCTGAATGAGTTTTGGTTCAGGATAAACGGAGCGTGTGTGTGTATGTGTGTGTGTGTGTGTGTGTGTGTGGGGGGGGGGGGGGGGGGGGGGTACAGGAAACTAAGTGGAGGTGAATGGTGATTCACCGCCACTGGTTGCAGGCACATCAAGAGGTCAGTTCAGCTCTTCTAGAGCTTTCATCTGCTGATTCCAAAGCGAATAAGGAAATTTAAACCTTAGCTTGGAACAGAAGCCAACTGTGTAAACGCCATCTGCTAATGAAGACCACGTAATATGATCAAAAACACCTCCTAAACGGACCTTGAATATAATAAATAGTATTCTTTGCAGCAGCAAACGACAATAGCTTCAGGCTATTATGAAATCCAGCTGAAAATTTAATTTAAAAGACACCGGGACAACCAAAAATACACAAGCACACAAATGAAAAAAGGACAATCACAGTAGTGATTACCTCAGGGACACTGAGGGGGGGGGTGTTTGGGGGGGGTCAGAGAGAGACACAGAAAGCTGAAAATCGTTGCCTTGTCAGACTCGCTACACAAACATGTATTGATTCCTAATCCCGATATTCACAATAGCACACACACACACACACACACAGACGCAGAAAGTCAATGAGGTCGGAGTTTCCAATAAAGTCTGTTTGCCTCTATTCACGTAACCGTCCCACAAAATGTCTTTTTTATTAAGTTGGTCAGTGAGCAGGCCAGACAGACGGGCTTAGTGAAAGCAGGTCAGTGGGTGTTTAAGTGGACAGAGCAGCGAGCCGCTGGCCGTACACGCGTGTGCGTCTCCCTCTGGCTGTGCCGCTTCTGAGGCCTCAAAGCGGCGTTTGGGAACATTGACGTGTTGTGGCAGTCGTTGGAAACCCAGCGCGTCCAACGTGTTACGTGGATGCGTGCATGTTTCCACTGTCACTTCCACATCTTGGTTTGCACGGCACACAATGCCGTCCAGGAAACTATGGCCACATCCTTTAAAGCCTTTAATGCAGCACTCTGTTTGGCCTAAAAGGGCATCTATCGGTTATAATCCACAGCCTGCATTAAGCTGCAGTTCCCTCTCTTCCAGTTTTTTTTTTTTTTTTTTTACTTCTATGCTCTCTTTAGCTCAGATTTGATTATTCGCTCAGTCACTGAATTGCTGCCAGGGGAAAAATCTCAGCACAGATGGAGAGATGGTGAAGAAATGGGACCAAAAAAAACTGGAGGGAAAAGAAGGTCAGACGAGATGAATTAAGAGAATGGGATGAAAATGAAAGGATGCCCTTCAGTAGAGATGGAAGAGCATGGTTGCGAGGAGGAAAGAGGAAGGGGAAAATAACAAACCAAAGCAAACGGCTTGAGGAAAATGCACAACAGATTATTCAAAAAAAAAAAAAACAGCGAGAAGGAGCAAAATTGAAAGAATGAGAGATGAAAAGAGGATGGAGGCGCAACAAGTGGGCACACAAAGAGCGGAGAAAGGAGCAGAGGTAGATTAAATGGATACAGAACAATAGGTCATTGTGATGGACATGCATGGACGGCAGATGAGGAGCTGGCACTTCACTCCGTGCTAACTGTTACCACATGTTGCACAGACTGTACAGCTGAATATCATTGTCCAATCTAACCACAGGTTGTAGAAACACACCGAAACCAAACCCACAAGGCACCAGAACAGAGTCCAGGTCCACTAAGACCCCGTTCCAAAACCTTTTCTGTTGAAGAGATTTAGTGGCGAGACAGTGGCGATCATGTCAGTGTATCAATGTATTAAAAAATAATAAAAATACTTTAGACTAATCGGCTCTATGCACAGTGTATCTTCATCATAAGTAACATAATCAAAGAAATAAATCGAGTAGATAAATAGATAAATAGATGATTAGAGTTTTGCTCCAACCTGCATCATACTGATGACACCTCTTCTAGTCTCGCTCTACCCACTCCTCCTTTTAAACACTGTTATATCTTTACTTGGCTTTATCTCCTCCTCCAGCCCATTCCACAGAGCCAAATCACAAACCGAATTGCACATGCTTTCGAGCGTTCACCCCACACGTCATTTACGGAATACAAATAATATCAGCCCCGAGGACATCATTGCATTTTTTATGCTAAAACTGAGCGGTTCATCCCGGCAGGTCATCGCTTTCATACGAGCGTGAGCCATAAAAGCTATGAACCAGTAAAACAGGCAAGCAGCTTGTATTCTGTCACCCTTTCCAGCACAGTAACCTTCAACAGGCACTAAACTTAAATGAACTGAACGAGGCAATGGAACATTCATATGAAAATCCATTTTACAATTGTGACAAAGCACACACTCATTCACCGCCCCCCCCCCCCCCCCCCATACTGTCCCTGTGCCATGCTCGCTCTTTCCATCCATTGACCAAACTTGTTAACCTTGTGCATAATACACACACACACACACACACACACACACACACACACACACACAGCTGAAACACCAGCCTAACACCTGGCAGTTGCATAAATCGAGCCCCAATCTGATCTCATGATCTGGCTAATGATCCCTCTGCACAATGGCAGTAAATTACCATAATAGATTACTACCCTGCTGCAGGCATCCACAGGCTTACCACTAATCCACAGTCCCAGCACTGGGCAGACCACACACACACACACACACACACACACATGCATGCATACGCACACGGATGCATGCACACACATTCAGACAGAGGTGAATGGCAGAAGGTTGAAATGGAAAATCTCAATTTCAAACCCCTTTTGCTTTGCTTTTGTCGTGCCATAGCAAAAAAAAAAGTATAAGTATGAATAGGCTGACATTAGCCATTGCCCCAGAACTGGCACAGCTCAGACTGGACGGGGGATGACCACCCCGTCCCCAGAGCACGGGCATGGCCTGGTCACACCGAAATATCCCAGCATCCGCTGGACTGGGCTGCCATGACATTTTGCACATGCATGAACACAGACAAGGAGAATCCTAATGACTCTGGAGATGCATCGACGTTTTCGCCGTGATTCTGCAAAATTTCTCTCCTGAGTATTTCCCCGACTCCCGATCCCTGTTATAGCACAGAATAGCCAAGCAGAATTCATAGGTGCTTCACTGCAAAAGAGGCGCCACTAGAAAGTTGATGACGTAGTGACTACCCACTAGAAACAACCGGTAAATACCCACAATCCCTCTCCCAACTTATATCTAATAGCCCTGTACTGTGCTGATTATTAATTAAGAAACTGCTTATCTGAAACTGTAACTCCCTAATCTGCACTTTAAAACACCTGACACTAATTCGTATTTCACCTTCAAAGCAGGTGTTATCTCTGTGTCTTTGGATTTAGATGAAACAAGAGACAAACTACTGTCACTCATCAAACGATGAGCATATCAAAACAGTTGGAAGATGCAGCAGCCGCCTTTCACCAGAGCCCATACAGTATATGTGTGTGTCTGAGTGTGTGTGTGTGTCTGAGTGTGTGTGTGTGTGTCTGAGTGTGTGTGTGTGTGTGTGTCTGAGGCACTTTAAGCCTGATTTGCCTTTTCTTATGCCAAATTGCACACAGACACTGTGCACTGACAAGAGAATATTGAGAATCGAGACGGGCAGAGCGAGCCGAGGAACAAATGCAGTCGGTACGAGTAGGCAGAAACATTAGTGGTGGATCTGATAAGCACGTTGAGGGAGTCGTGTAAAAGCAGAATGATTAATTGATATTATTAGGCAGGAGTCTGTGGGTGGGAGTACGTGTGCAGATATTTGTGTACACACCTGATTGTATTAGGGTGAGTCATCTAATACAAAAGTGCTGTAAGAGTGTATCACCCCTGTGTTGTTTCCTGCACAGCGTGGATTGTGTAGTGTAGAGAAAACCGCTGTTAACAACACGGTCAGTTCAAATCCAATCATTTCTGCTGCTCTACAATTACCGCAATCCAATTAGAAACACAACAAGTCCAATAAACCAAAAAAAAAACATGCAGCCTGTAACCTTTTACAAAGCTTGACACCTCTGCAGTGACCTGAAATTTAATTGGGCCATGAATAATGTGTTTGGTGTGTGAACATTTTCGTTATGCAAACGATTTTAGTATGAATTATAAATAATTAAAATATAAATGTGTAAATTTATATTGTATTTCCGCAAAGCCTGCTCCACTAGATGCTGCTAAACGCCGCTAAATCATACACGCCGTTAAGTAAAAAACAAAATCTGGTGGAACAATAATATGACTCACACACAGACATAAAAGCAAATCTGGATTTATCTCATATGATTTCACCTTTGAAACTTTTATTGCATCTAATCAAATAAGAAGAAGACACAAAATTGTGTACTGCTGATATTTGCAAAGTGGACTGTAGCAGCATCTTTTCGTCTGTGCAAAAAACGTAAATGAATGGCCGGGCTAAGGGAGAAATCTAATTACAGCAACTGTGGGTCTGTGTGTGTGTGCGTGTGTGTGTGTGTGTGTGTGTGTGTGTGTGTGTGTGTGTGTGTCGAGCATTGGTGAAGCTTTAGCCTCAGAGTTGATGGGAACATTTCCATCAAAGCCCTTCTCCCCACAGGCCTGCACATGTGCGCACAAACGCAGCATATTGCTCATATCCTCCAGCAAAAATAAAAACCGATCTGTTATAACATGAAAGTTTTTTTTTTACAACACTGTAAAGCCTTTATCTTAAAGTTCACGGTAAGCAACTGGCTGCAATTATCCAGGAAGTTACTGTAATTTTGTTTTACAGTAGAAGTACCATACTTCTGTTAACAGTTAATACTGTGATTTCAGTTGTATTTACACTATTGGGTAATTAATTATATCATAAAAACAATTAAATGTTATGAATTCAGTTGTATTTACAGTATTGTTTTATTATTATACAATAAAATCAATTAAAAACTATATTTCAATTGTATTTACAGTATTGGGTGACTATTCATACAGTAAAAAAATGTCTAAATACTGTGATTTTAGTTGTGATTTACACTATTGGGTATTTAATCGTACAATAAAAATCAATTAAATGCTATGAATTCAGTTGTATTTACAGTACTTTTTTATTATCATACAATAAAATCAATTAATTACTATTATCTCAGTTGTATTTACAGTATTGGAAGACTATTCATACAATGAAAATTGTCTAAAAACTGTGATTTTAGTTGTGATTTACACTATTGGGTAATTAATCGTACAATAAAAATCAATTAAATGTTATGATTTCAGTTGTATTTACAGTACTTTTTTATTATCATACAATAAAATCAATTAATTACTATTATCTCAGTTGTATTTACAGTATTGGAAGACTATTCATACAATGAAAATTGTCTAAAAACTGTGATTTTAGTTGTGATTTACACTATTGGGTAATTAATCGTACAATAAAAATCAATTAAATGTTATGATTTCAGTTGCATTTACAGTACTGTGTTATTATTGTACAATAAAACCGTTAAATACTATTATTTCAGTTGTATTTACAGTAGTAGGTGATTATTCATACAATAAAAATTAGCCTAAGTACAATGATGTTAAATGTATTTATAGTATTGGGTATTAATTGAGTTATAGTACAGTAACTCTTTGACTACTGTGATTTTTTACAGTAATACTTCAACTACTGTTTATTGTAAAATATAGAGGAATCTACTGTAATAATCATTTACAGTAATTTTACTGTAATTAACAGATTTCACAGCAAAGTTTAACAATGAAGATGTTTTTCACGTCATAAAACAACATCATCAGGTCGATACAACACGAACCTCATCCCATCATAATTATACGTTATTCATCTTGTTATAACGTGAAACTCATGGTGAACTGGCGTGTGATCCATCAGAGCCGACTCCATCCCAGGGAAAACAGAAGCCAGCTGCAGCTCAGATGTCGCAGCTCGGAGGTCTTTCTCGAAACGGATCGGGGGCTGAATAATCCCACACACACTCGGCGGAGCGTCGTGAGACCGGTACGAGGAGTCGCACATTATATAACCATAATAATACGGTTATTCATGCAGCGGCTTTCAACAGCAGACAGAGTGCATTTCAATCACCTGCAGCAGCTCCTCTAATGGAAGGAGGCCGAGTCTGTTTATCCTGGTCTAGTCGAGCCGGCAAACCGTTACCTGGCAGTACCTGTCACTGCAGGCCCCCAGCGGGGGGGGGCATAGTTACTGCCTTCAGACCCGCTCTCTTATGTGGACAAAACTTTTTTTCGAAGGAAAAAACCTGAAAACAGAATGAACGGCTTTCAAAAGGCGAATAATGGCCTCGCAGGTCGTGTATTCAGACACCAGGAGATGTTTTTCACTCCTGTGCCTTTTTATGTTGCATCAGCCCACGGCCGGAATAACGGAAACACTCATTATTACTTATTTTTGCAGTATTTTTAGAATAAGAAGAGAAGCCTTTTCAGTTTTGGAGGTTATTGAACCATTTTATTATCAGCCGTAGCCAACAGGTCTGTGTTTGTGGTTAACATTTAATAACACAGCACAGTATGAAAACTCACTCAACTAAAATTTCTAATACCAATGAATATACTGTATATTGTTATTATAAATAATAAAGGAATGCTGTAAATATGAACTAAATATGTGTAAGCAAGTGTAAATTAAGTCTTATGAAATAAAAAAAATCCAGTTCTGTAGCTGAATTCAACCAAATAGTGTTTGTTATCACATACAAATGTTAAATGCACCACACAAAGCTGCACCAGCTACTGCAGAGAGGAACGGATGCTACAAACCGGGATTTTAAGAAACATCTTTAATTGTGATTTTTCTGGCAGATATTAGGATTCGGAATTCATTCCAGACTTTCTTCAAATCAGTTTCAGTGCACAACAACATTTACAAGCATCTTACAACTTACATTATACCACTAACCCTAACCCTAGCGCTAAAAGTTGCTCATTTTTCAGAATAAACTTGCACTGATTTTCTAAGGCTGCGCTGAAAGGTAAATGACCACCTGCCGCCATGTTGGATCCACACGTACCAACAAAGTCGCTTCTGTGTTTCGTCATCGTTTTGATGCCCCTCCCCTGTTCTGTGATTGGCTCCCTAGATGAGCGGGAAATTGGGAAATTCTCAGTGAAGTGCAATGAAGGACGGGTCTACCCAGGCCGGTTGAACCCTGAGCCAATGCAGACACAGAAGTGCATCGTTCCTATGGAAACAGTCATCTTCCTCTGTGCTGATGACAGTGAACAGTCATTTACGATCAGGCGTCTTCAGATTCTTCCCCTTAAAGACGCGACGTGCCGGAAGCCTGAAACCCGACGCGGAGATGCACGATCCGTTTCCCCGACGATCCGCGGAGGCGCATCTCGCCGTCTCCATGGCAACCGGTAACATGCTGCACATCAATTAAACCCGCGGTGACACCAGAGGACATAGCACAGACACTTCACCTCTTTATTCCACCTCTTCCCTCTTTCTGTCAGTCCAAGTTGCTCAATTTTTTTTCCCTTCCTTTCAATTCCTCCCTGAATGCCCACCGGTGATTGTTCCACCTGACCTCCCACATTAAGCAGCGCACCTTTCCTCCCTCGACTCTCGTCTGACTTATCGGCCGCTCCCCGTCGCTCTTGTTTTCCGTCCCTCTCTGTTCTCCTCCACCCGAGCATCAGTGCTATCAGGAGGGGTCTTTAGGCGCAGGCCACCAGGGGCCCTCATCCACAGCAATGACACACTTCCAAGTCAAGAGGACGTTTGTTATGTAACAGCTTAAAGCTTCTCCGGTGGGCCCCGGACGCGGCTGACGTCTACAGAACGTGCACGGCACGGCGCACGGATAAACGAAACGATAAACAGAGAAACACACACAAGCACGGAGGGAGCGAGAGAGAGAGAGAAGATTAGGGAACGCAACAGAAGGAAACAGGAAATGATGGAGGGAGGGAAGACAGAAAGTGACAGAGATTAAGGAATTAGAAGGCAGAGAGATATGAGGGAAACAGAAGACGGGGAGAAGGGGACAGATGAGCAAAAAGGCAATAAACAAAGAAAGAAGCATGGAAAAGGAAAGTGGTGGAGAAGCCTGAGTCGAGCTTTATATATGTATGAGGGGGTGGGGGGGGGTGGGGGGGGGGGGGGGTCAGGAAGGTGAAACATGGAGAACCAATCAGCCTCCACCAACAAAAAAGAAAAAAAAAAAGAAAAGAAAACACAAGCAGAGTGGTGTAGTCCTGCTCTCGCTGTGGGAAGGAGACACGGAAACAAAGAGGAGGAGGAGGAGGAGGAGGAAACAGTTGGAGGGCAGCCCTGCACGCTGCTGAAAAGGAGATGTTTAGGAAATGGCTTGATGAATCTTTCAGAGAAGTGGAAGGAAAGAGGACGAGGGGGGGAGAGCAGCAGGAGGAGGAGGAGGAGGAGGATGAACGGGCTGGTGAGGAAGAAGCGGAAAAAGATGATTTTGAATAATTGACTATGAGGCAATTACAGCGAGCTGGAACACCTCAGGTGGTTGTCCCCATACAGAAGAAATGAACAATACGCACGAGCTGTACGTTGAACAAATATAGAAATGTATGGAAACCTCCTCTCCACTGCCGCTCTGTCGTGTTTTTTGTTCTTTCCTAGTAGTGAACGGTATACACCTTGTCCACCCGGCCGTGCGTGACACGTGATCAGATCACACCTTCCTCTCAAATCACTGCACCACATAAACCCGTCATGTTCATTCCTGAACATTACAGGTGTACAGTTTGGATTTCTCTATGAACTGTAATGTATGTATGCCTGCCTGCGTGGCTTTGGATGCATGTCCATTGAAAAACACAGAATTCTCCATGTTGGACATTTACCGTCTCAAAGGAAATCCCAGAAGAAGCAGCAACAACATGCACTATGGAAAAGTGAAGATGGTCATTTTTTATATAAAAATACATAAAGATCGCTTTTGATTTCACAATCTTTTTAATTAACCACAGTCATACCTGAAATGCAGATATTATAGTTTCAGACAGGCTCTAAACTAACTTCACATGTTCACTGCAATTATACTTTTACCATTTTATTTCTACAACAATGCTATGTACTATAATAGTTTTCCAGTAGGAGTGAATTTTATGTATTAACATATGTCTACCTGCTATTTGCATCATTAAAACTCAAATAGCTAATGAAAGTGTTAATTGGTTGCTTGGAAACAAGAGAGCACAATATATGTTAAACCGCTAGTCCTTTGACAATGTAGGTAGGACTTTAGTTTTTTTATATATATATATATAGGTGTATTTGTGCAGATGAATGAGGGAGACATATCTCAGTTGTGTTAACATGGATTTGTTGATCATGTTCCATATTTCATAAGAATTTTTCTTATATGTATAAACCAATAAATACAAATTATACCTTTGAGGTTTCTGCTATTATGGCACCTTCTTCTCGCTGAAATTGTCAGTTTGCAATAAACTAAATGTCACGAAGGAGGAGGAAAAAAAAAACAAAAAAAACATGCCATAACATCTGAAATAAAAAGCAGAGCGATAATAATCACGGTGCCAGGTGTGTTGTGTACAGTTCACCAGAGCACTGACACAAACCGCTCAGAGATTTATGGTCACGTGAAAAAGAAATAAATAAATTTAAAAAAGTCAAGGTCAAACACGCGCCAGCTGCCCCCTGCACAGATGCAAATTCATCCTTCAGGATCTGATGAGAACCAACTGAAACAGTCTGAACAATGACAGCCTTTTCACTTCTTTTTAATCCAGTTTACTGACGCGACACCGACGGCCCCAAAGAAGGAGAAGACGCGACGGGGGGGACAGTAGTTGTGCTGTTTTAATCCTTACATCAATGGTTTAAAATGAAGAAAAAAAAAGTGTGACAGATGGAGAAAGCGAGAAATGATGTATGACGTTAAGATAACATTAACTGACTGGATTCCAAAACATTTGAGACATAAGGAGACATGAGGAGTCGCCAGAAATAAAGGGCAGCTGCACCGTCTAAACACACACTACGACACATGTCAAACCATGACAGGGAAACTACAGATCGTTGAGTTGTGGTTTATTGAAACATCCCTAAAGCCCAAAAGTCCTTAAAAAGAAACATAACTGTGAACAGAAGAACAAGAATAAGAAGAGAAGAGAGGATTCAATAGTATGAAGACAGCGGTGATAATAAGTGTGACGAAAGAAGAGGAACAGGAAACCAATATTTAATTCTTAGACATTACTCTGGATTGAAAGTGTCAAATGTTAGCTTTAAATAAAGCTTTAGAACAGAAAGTGTAGGAAACCCAAGGTCAAATAATGGAAAAGGCCAAAATAAATCAATGATTGACCAGTAAATGGCCATATTTACTTCATTTTCCATGCAAGTCATTCATAGAATAGATCTATTGTGTGTTCTTTTCCATTTTATTTATGAATTAGATTATTTTCATAGGCATTCCCACTATTTCTATTTCACCTCAGTATGGAATTTAATCACTATACCAATATAGAAAATAAAATTTGAAATAAAAAAAAAATCATGTGAAAAGTGAAAAAATAATACACAAGCTATAGGAAACAAATACTACTGAATTAAATGAAGTAATTTATTTACGGTATTTTAATTATACAAATGGTTCCCTTCTTGTTTTTTTCTGGGGACCCTGACGTCCCCTCAAGGACGGCTGGAACGCCGCGTCTGGTCAAGCTTCCAGACATGTGAAAGGACATCGTGTTGTGGTATTAATTTATTCTGCCGTGTGTCAAACGTCACCAAAAGCGATCATTCATCAGAAAAACAAAAAAAGAACAATCACACTGTTGCTCACCTAATAAACAACATGTCACGGAAACACAGTTACTGAAATAGCCCGATATAGAAGATGAAGCAAGTGCTGAGGATAAAAGTGCTTTATAGAATGTATTTCAAACCAACTAAAAGACACGATATATAGATTTGAATAAAGGAAGTGAAGTGATGATGCCTAATAATCAGGGTTAACCATAGCCATAGTTTCTTACTGTTTGAGGCCAACAGAACATAATTGTATTATACTGTAGGTGTTTACCAGTATAAAAAAAGTAAACCCTTTCACACAAAAACACACTTAGTAAATATGCAGGAAATATTAAAATAAATGCAGCAACATTAATTTTTAAGTGAATATACATGAAGCCCATCCACTCTCTATTAGCTCTGCTTTGGTCTCCACCAGATCCTGAGAGGAATATAATGGCCTTTTGCTGCTAAACGTTCCACTAGATATAATTGTCAGGTATTTGGTGCAGAATACAGTGAGTTTCTAGAATTTTATGAGTTCTTTATCAGTAGCTTAGTAATGTAGATGTTTGGGGAATTCATGATGTATTTGGGTTTTGGTTTCCCTTTTTGGGTCTCGAGGCGAAAAAGTTTTTGAACTGCACGAATGACGTCTCTGACATTAATGATTTCATTTCATATGATTGAGGGTAAAATATGCACAGCTAATACTTTACAAGTTACCACTCCTTCTCCTTTTTTTATCAATTGTGCTTAGTTTAGATGTGAAATTTGCGTTAAAACTTTAACACACACTGTGTTAACCACAGTAACATTACTGTAATCACTATAGTCGTTTCTGTATTGTAATGCAGTTATTCATCCAATACTGTAAACCACAGTGTTCAATTGATTTTATTTTTTTATACTGTGAATAGAAGTACAGTACTTCCATTGTTAAAAATAACCACAGGTACTTTCTTGCTAATTGCTGCCATTTAGTTACTGCAAACATGAACAGTTTTACAGTAATAAAACTAAATGTACTAATGTGTGAGACGAGCACCTCGGCTAAACAATTTCCAGTGAGAAAAACCTGGAAATGTGCTCAAGTGAAAGTATGAAGCCTCTAAAAAAAGGAAATACATAAATATTTCAGCGCTCGTGGAAATTACTTTTCCCCGCCGTGTCAGGAGGAGGTCTTAAATACCGATCATATAACTGTCGCGTCTGATCAATCGATGAGTTTCTTACGTTCAGGGTGGGGAGAACAACGCAGCGACGGCGCAATTTGTGTTTTTTTAACTGGATTTCATTAAGGAAAGACAACAGGTAATCTCCTTTGGATAAAGAGAGAGAGAGATGCACCTCAAACTACCACAGCGTCTGGAGTGATGGATGGATTGAAGAGGAAAAATGGAGGCGGGGGGACAAACAGACGGGTGGCGTGAACGACAAAAAGGCAGAGGGGAGGGAGCGACGCGGCGAGCAAGAAGCTGATTATGATGAATGTCGTTCTATTATTGCAGGAACATATATTTAGGACAGGGAAGGAGGGGGGAGGAGGAGGAGGTCAGTAGAGTGGTAAGTTCAAGAGTGTGTCATTAAACACTGACACACACACACACACACACACACACACACGGCTCTGACTGACACAGATACAGCACCAAAAAAAAACGACCCCACCAAGAAACGCCCGTCGCAAAATGCCGTTTCTGTTCACCTTTATTTAAGTCATCGGTTACGTCATCGTGCGACAGCTGCTGAGCCGGGTCAGAGGTCACGGTTATAAAAGCCAGGGCACTTGAGCGTCCTCGTGTCGTTGATGAGCGGAGGTCTTTTTTTTTTTTGATGAGATTCAATTCTGAAAAGCTTCGCTCAGCAGATGAAACCGTAACGGGGACATTATTTTTCATAGAGCCTACTAATTTTTTTTTTATGTTTTCCCCTTAAATTCTATATTCACAAATCGCCTTTTACTGCTGCAACACTCTACATGTCTCCACTATCCCACACATCAAGGATTATCTTCATTTATCTTATTTTATTTCATCTTATCTTGTTATGAATGGAATTCAGCAAGCAAAATCATACATCTACATTGAACAGTCTTATCCCTTGTTTTTTTTGACTGGGAGTGTAATGAAAGTTAAAAAGACGTTGATTAAATGCTGGTGAATGTCATATCCACATCTACTCAGAATCCTCCTCTCTCTGGGTGTCGTCCACCTTTAAGAGCAGCACGAGCCTCCTCTTGTTTTATTTTTCCTTTTTCTTTCACCTGCTCCCGACTCACATCGTCCTCATCCAACAACCTGTCGCCGCTTCTGACGGCTGATTGGTCGGATGCTGAGTGCTGTCAATCATCGCGGCGGCGTGCGCGGTCCAGGTCAGACTACGCGTCTGTTTTTTCTCTCTCCTGTCTCGGGCTGACTCGGTAAAATGTGTCCCCCCCTTTTCAGTAAAACAGGGGCCTATCTTCACGAATCAACTACTTACAACATTATATCAGTTCTGACACGTTACTACAGAAAACAAAGCAGCCTTCAAGGAGAAAGTTCCATTATCTGCTCCTAACAGGAGTTTTTGCAACATCATTGTCAGTCATAAAATACTGTGTCTAATTGCTTTTTTTATACGATAGAGAGTGAATTTAGATGTAATCTTTGAGGGTAGAATTTTTCAGGAAATACATGCCGGAGCTTTATTAAATATCCAGTTCATCTCCTCTCACATTAGATTACAGTCAAAATTCTTCACCCGCACTAATTCTAATGACCTCACACTGCGACCTGACGGATTTTTTAAGTGGTTTAATTGGACGCTATTGCACCACAGCACTGTGACAAGGGGAGACGTTTATTCCCAGCTATTCCAAGCTGGGAATAAACGTAGGTTTTAGGGATTGGGAAGCAGCTCTTTGGACATTTGAAGGAAACTTAAAGAAAGCAGCTGCTTCAAAGTTGTAGCTTCACTGATATCATGGTGTGTGCATGAAAAAACACATTCAATAATGCATTTTAGAACTAAAATCATATGTTAGATGAACATTACACTGGAGTATTGTGCACATTCTGCTAAAACTGAACTGGTAGTTTCTGGCTTTTATATATTCTGAGTTTATTCCAAATGCAAAACAGTAACTCCAGCTCAATGGAGGAAACTAATCCTCTAGCAAAACTTATAACCGAAAAACTTTTTTTACAAGAATGAGAATGTAAAAAAAGAAAAAAAAAAACATTGAAAATAAGCCCTAATTACAGTTTTTAAAAATGCGAAGATTTGCCATTTTTCTTGATTAAAAAAAATTAAAAACTTTATAGGTTAGAGCTTGGATAAGTGGTCGCACAAATTTGAAATATTAACTTGAAATTAAAAGGGAGCAGTCACAATTTCAAGCAGGCCAAGCTGCAGTAATCCATTACTAATGCGTTTGTGCTTGCAGTGGAACGTTTAATGAAAGCGCATTATTCTGGCTAATTTTTGAATTAGTGCAACTGGATCTAAAAACCACAGTTCCAAATGTTAAAGGAATAAGTGACTTCAAGAAAACTCTCTGAAATCACTTATCAGCCCGTCCGTGACTGTTTCACCTTCATCGAGCAGCGATGCAAATACGATCGAAAATGAGGAACTGTGCCCACTGATCGGGGGTTGAAGTTGTTTTTTTTTGCAAGTGCATGTGCATGCGATTAAAAATAGATGGAAAGAGTGAATATAAAGTAAAAAAAGAGGCGGGAAAGAGAGAAGTGGTGTCCAGCTGTGAACGCCTCACCCTGCTCCCAGCATGTGCTACCTGCAGGCTCATACGTGTGTGTGTGTGTGTGTGTGTATATATACGTCCTGCAGGGGTTGCCAGCTATAGTCAATGCAATGCTAACACACACACAAACACACACAGACTTTTTTTTTTCCAACACACTATAAGCCACTGCATGTCCTTGAAAAAACAAAACATTACATAATATAATCGCCTTATGTAACGAACAGAAGTTCCTACACGTATGCTCACACACAGACACACAACTGCGAAGGCAAAATACACATGAGAGACGAATGCGGGATACAAGGTCAGACCTGTGTGGAGCAGACGCACACACACACACACAAACACACACACACACACAAACACGTAAACACAGGGAGCACAAAGCGGGAGCATTAAAAATAAACAGCTGCTCCGCTATGTGCAGCATAAATGTTCTCTCTAAACATTGGCTTTATTCATTCATTTGTGTAATTTACACAATAAGCAAGGATGCAAGGCCTGCATGCACGCAGTGTAATGACCCCGCCGGATGTGTGTGTGTGTGTGTGTGTGTGTGTGTGTGTGCTTTGGACAGCGACATGGGAACTTTGTTAAGTTATGTCTAATTCCCACACACAAACTGTGGGAGTTAATTAAAAAGTAAGTAAGGCAAAAAAAGTATTCCGTCAGCATGAAAACCAATGGATCAAATCATCATTACCAGATACAGGGCTTCATTTTTTCTGCATGATCAGAGCAACACGCAGTTTGTTAGAGGCTACACCAAAATTCACATTTATTTATCTCTTCATCTATCAAAGCAAGGAAAGCGTCTGTGTGTCTGTGGCTCGTTCATCTCTCTGTTCATCAGGTCAACCTCAGCTTTTGAATACAGCTTGGCACAATGTTGTGCATCCAGAATTTTTTGGATGGATATTCAAAACATCATTATTATTAAAAGATTAGAAGCCTGGCACGCTGTGGTGGTGTAGGGGTAGAGGGCCCGCCATGAAAAGCATGAAAAATCGACTTAAGCTTCCACTTTTTTTATAGGAACACATACTTCACTGCACTAATAGTACGAGAAACTAAGAGTTTGTGTGTGAGGGATGCAAACAGAACATCAAGTGACACCACCCCTCAGTTAAAAACACCCTTGATTCACACATTTCAGGACTCTTTCAGTTTCAAATCAGCTTACACAGGAAAAAACAAAAAGCCGCACAGACATTAAAAAAAAGCCTTCGACACGCACTTCACAGACAGACAGAACAACCTAAACTCTCGATAAATGAATAATGGAATAAAGCTTCCTGTTCTAACAAGCAGCATTGCTTTCTACAACTGAAAACACGTGTGTGTGTGTGCGCGCGCGCTAAACATGCACACACCCCAGCACTTGACAAGTGTAAGAAGCCGACCACTTTTCAAGGTGTCCTACATACGACACGTTCACACATCAGTGCCATTCGTCACAGCGGCGGCCTCCTATCAGCCTCAAACACAATAGCTGCATAATTGCATCTTTTTCACACACGCGCGCACATGTGTGCACACACACACACACACACATTCACACCTATGCATCACATTCTTTCATCAGCTATTACTCACATACAGAATAAACGCACAAATGCACAGTGTTATATATACATATATGTGTTTGTGTGTATGTGTGTGTATATATATATAGCTTTAAAATCCTATATATACACACACACATATAAAAATAGAATACATAATGTTCCTTTAACACAGCCCAGTTTTACAGGAAGTCCTATAAGGCCCTCTCCATCACTCTCCCACACTCAGATTGAATGAATCAGCTGCACGCAAACACACACACACACACACACACACACACACACACACACACAACAGGCATCTTTAGACAAACAGCCTCCATAATATGCTGATTTAATGTCAGGGTTAGGGTTATCGTAGCCCAGCATCACTCCGACAGCGTACAGTGAATGCATCAGGGGGCCAGGAGCATTCACATAACCGTCTCCATGGAGACCACATGAGTCTCTATTCGACAGTTCCGTGTCGATGTAATGACTCCCGACTCAGTATTTTTGATTGAACGTATTTGTTTTCCCCACTCCTTTCGTCAGACCAGATGAAAAGTGCGGCGCCTGAGCAACAGTTTCCCCCTTGGAGGAGGTTCAAACAAAAAAAAACAACAACAAGAAAAACAGGATGAGGAAGCAATAGCAGTTCCAGTTCCCAAATGAATATCCGTGGGATCCCAGGATTTTTAGCCAGCATGTGCGTGCACGTGTGTCTGAGTGCATCTGAGTGTTTGCAAACCCAGGAAAAAGCTGCACGGAGGTTTTTCTAACCCCATTAACGCTTTCACAAAAACTGTCACCCGCAGCAGTCTCTTCCACTTCCCTTCATGCTTCAGAGGCAATTTACAGTTGAGCTCAACAGGTGAAGCACCGAGGAGAGGAACGCTGTTTTATAAATAGAATTCTGAAACAATTATTTCTTTCCTAAAACCCGCTGAGACGACGTGCACGCCAAATCGTAACCTCGGCGAAGGTGGCTGCGCGTTCCCTTTCTGTGAAATCACTGGGGCATTAAGCTGGTGACAGGATGCTGCACACCAGATACAAACAAAACGGGTCTGCACGGTCGAGTTACACCTTAAGTGATACATAATCAAACAAACTTACATTTTAAAAATGGATATAGAGATAATTGTATTATTAATTAAACAGTTGCTCTAAACAAACTTTAGAATATAGAATTTTCTTTCTCATTTTCCCTCTTAGGCAAAGAGCCACAAGCACCAACCCAGTGATGTGTATAGCTGCTAATTTTGATGACAGAGAACAGGACAAATTCCTCCAATCAGACCGCTCTCCTGGTGAAGCCAGTGGTTTAAGTTCATTAAGGATTTAATAATATGCTGCGAGCCAGACAGGAGCAGCCTTTAGTGGGGTTTCCTTAAGCTGCTACTACAGTGAGCTGAGCACTGACAACAGGAAGGATTTAGTCCCGTTTTAAATCCACTGCAACGCTAAACAAATAGCGGGTAAGCGACTGAAAGCGCTATCGCAGAGAAATGTGAAGTGCTGAAGGTTTTTTTTTTTTTTTTAAAGCTCACATGTAAAGCATGGCATTGTTTTGTTTTGCAAATTACAAAAAATAATCAACACTTTCAATATCCAAAGCTTGTAATGCCTTGATGTGCTAAAATCCACATAAAAAAAAAAAAACAATTTAGTATTATTTTGCATGGCGCGTCTATTCCCATCCCTCCCTAACATAGCTAAGCTGCCTCCTGTTATTTGCCTTTATTCATCTCCCAGCGTGAATCTCCTGCTCTCGCTGAGTGCCTCTCATGGGAGGCCGTGCAGCAGCCTTCCACCCAACAGCTTTTGCATTTATCCGTTCCCCCTGTGCTCCACTTTTTGCTGTATTTTTACTCCCACAAGCTCGGCGTTGTATTCTCACTCTGGCCCCCTTTATCCCCCCCCCCCACCTCCGCCCTCCTCCTCTCACAGCTGGATAGGACACATACAGGGCAGTAATGAGAGCATGCAACGATGTCCACGGGAGGCCATCCCGGATCACCGTAACCATGGAAATAGGAAGCACTACGGTGGCGCCGAGTGACAAACACAGATGTGGAGCTCTCGGTTCCTCGCGCACCGAATCTGCTCATTCTGAAAAGTCGCTCGCAGTTTGTTGCCAATAATCATTTACAGGGTATGTATGGAGGTCTGAAAGTGCCATGATCAATAAATAAATCAATAAATAGGACATAGTAAAGAATAAAAGAAAGAAGCTCAACTAACAACAACATACAGTAGGTGGGTTAAAATGAAAATAAATAAATAAATAATATGCACAGAATTTTCATATATTTTCATATTTATTTATTTCCCTTATCATCTTTAAATTTTACATATATGGGATTTATATATTTATAAATGATATATTTATTTGTCATAAAATTAACCTGTGTATTTATTTGATTGCCTTGCCTCTCTATTTTTCCCTTTTATATATTTATTTCTATTCCTGCCTGTGGCCATAAAGCCCATAATCCTCACTGTGAGCGTATATATATATACGCTCACAGTGAGGGCTGATATATATATATATATATGGAGAGAGAGAGAGTAAGTACAGTAAGAAATATAAATGCAATATATATATATATATTATATTATATTACATATATTTTGCATTGAATTTATATTTCTTACTATGCTCATTTAACTTGTATACTTGAGTTGCAGGTGTTTCACCTTGGGGGTTTAATAAAGTATTTTGATGATTCTGATTCTGATGTTAATTGGAATGACAGCTCCTTTAGTTCTCTGTGTAGAAAATAACAGGTGTGTGAAGCTTTACTTTACCAGAGCTCACACGAAGTAGATCTATTTGACAAACTAAACACCGAGTTCAATGTCCAACCAACAATATTTACCACAGTTTATCCAAGAGACATATTTGTACCGTCTTGTTGCCCAAACAAAGTTCCCTCCAGACCATGGGTCACCAATCCTGGTCCTAGAGGGCTACTGTGGCTGCAGGTTTTTGATCCAACCAGGCAGTAACACACCTGATTCTACTGCCTGGTTGGAACAAAATCCTGCACCCACGGTAGTCCTCCAGGACCAGGGTTGGTGACCCCTGCTCCAGCTCCCGATAGGATTCATAATCCCTCGGATAAGTTAAAGGCCGACCCCGGGGGGTCTTTGAATTCGGCCACAATTCACAGACCAAGAGCGAGGTCAAAACCTCCGTGGCTCGGCGTCTTCAGGCTAACGAAATCTCGCTGAGATCAAGGGAACCAAAAAGCCCGGCTTGGTGGGGGAGATAAAAAAGAGCAATCTGCTGTAATCACAGACAGCAGAAGATGGTTTGAAGACAGTTGAAAATGTGGGCCAGAAAATTGCCTGCAGGAGGTTGTTGTTCAACAGGTTGAAGTCTGAGGTGAGAATGGCAGCGGATTCAGAGAAAACAAAAAAAAAAAACATAAAAAAAAGGACAGAGTGAAATTCGGCAGGTGAACTGCAGCCAGGGACGTGGACTACTGCACAAACTAATGGCTCAGTACAATTACGTTGTTGGTCATGCTGTTCCGAATTTCAATTACCGTACGTCGGCCGCGCATCAACACGCTCCAGCACAACGGCGGACTCGCTTTATCGGCCCCGCACGGCTCTCAGGTGTGCAGTAAGAGCATTTGTGTTCATGCTCGGCTGACGCGCTCAGAGAGGAAAAGCAGCTCTCAGATAAGACGTGAAGGGGTCACGACTCAGAAACAAATTAAACACATGTTGGTGCACCCGGGTCGGCGCAAACAGACGTACATCTGCATGCACACACACACACACACACACGCACACACACAAAAGGGGTGATGCAAAGAAAGGGAGAAGTCGCCTCGAGCTACTTCATGACGGCGTCTCCTGGTCAGTCCATGTCATTGACTCTAATGGGACGTCTAGACAAGGCGTTGTCCAATCCTTGTGAATTTTTGTGATTGATAACAACCAGGTGAAATACTCACAATGCATGAATCTGCTTAAATTGATGCAAACATAACAATTTCTATGGGTGTAGTGCTGTTGCTGCAGAATTGTTTCTTAACTGACAGAACTATGCACATATAATTATAGATTCATGTAGTCCCGTTGACTTCTGTAGAACTCCCACAACATCTGAAATAGACTCAATGAAAACAATGACGTCTGTATGAGGTGAGGTGGCAGGTTGGGTGGGTGGTGAGATAATGGACATGGAGATAATGTACATGCAAAAAAAGAGATGAAGAGCTGCACGAGCAGCAGAAGAGCACCGTTCCAGGCCACCGATTTTCACATTCCGACACTAACAATGATCTTTCTACTAAACCTGAGCAGACAGTGTTGTCACATAATCATGATACAGAGCGTAATTAACAGTGGAGCGAATGTCTGATGAGGAAATTGCCAGGTGCGTCTCATCCAGGGCGAGAGTTTTACCTAAAGACCCGTTCATGTCCTTTGTGTGGTGATTACTTCTATTTCTGTCAGTACCTTCATACCTCTGTCCGTTGGGGTGGGAAATACACAATATTATCTCTAGGTAATAATACATTACATACCTACTCAGGTAATAATACCTTAATAGGTAAAACCTATTAAAGTAATAATACATTAATAGGTACATTAAGACAACATTACTGTATGTACTTAACAAAAGAATAAAAATAACCGTCCATAGAACATTAGGCCACTAAACTTCACTTGATCCGTCAATGAGGTATTTCAAAGTTTGCTCGCTAATCACTCCACGAATCCCGCCATTGTTTTGAAGCCCTGATAGATAATCTTCTTCTTTATTTCAGACAACAAACTCAGTAGCACCCTCGTTTTTTTTTCCACTGTGGTATTGCTCCATTTCATCCGCTTTTGTAATTTGCGTGGTTTCATGTTGAGGTGTGGACGTAGTTAGTGGACCTATCAGTGTTTTACATGAGTGGGCTTTAATGCCTTCATCCAGACAGACGAAGGATTTACATCAGTATCAGATGCTGACAACCCCTTTTTATCTGTTGTCTTAGAATAACAACTTTTAGTGGCATAAAACTGTATAACAGTTTTTTTTTCCTACTATAAGTCGTAGAAGCAACAGAACTATATATGTTTTTTTTTTTTTTTAAATCACAGAACCACTACTCATCCATCCAATGGTTATCTTCTATAATGAACTGGAATGAACCCGATTCCAAACCTGGTGTTTTCTCCAAGAGCAAACCTGTCCATCATTGTGGGTTTTAATAGCCGAGAACGAAGTATGATAGACAGAGGAGGACAGGAGACTTAAACACAGGCCGGCGATAAGATAGAGGACCAGGGCTATAAGGAGGAGGTGGGACACAATGGTAACAGGAAGAGAGACGGAGTGAAGATGGATGTGTGTGTGTGCGTGTGTGTGTGTGTGTGTTTGCGGGAGTGACGGGCGGAGGCAGAGACGTAGGGGGACAGCTTTGTGCACAGGTAGACGCGGCGCGGCGTTGAATAAATCAGCCGGCGCTGCGACCAAAGTGTGACTGAGATGTTTACGATACGGCGGCGTGACGGAGAGAGAGAGAGAGAGGCGGGGCGGGCGAGAGACAGGAGGAGAGAGCGAGGGGGAACCCGCCTGCCCGTCACCCCCCACAGACAGAATCAGGAAGTGAATAGAGCGTCGGTGGACCTTTAATAGTTGCAGCAGACAAAAGAACAGCCTGACTGAGTCGAAAGGCTGTATTTTATAAAAAGGCGCTAGTTGGAATGGAACACCCACGCCTATCTTTTATTTCCTTTTTTTTCGTATAGCATTCTTCTGAGCCCACACGCTGGCAGCGTTGAGATGTCAACCTGTGATGTGAGTGCATCATCTATCAGTGATGCTCAGCATGTAAAAGGCATTTCCATTTACCCGTAAATCTGAAACTAGCGACCTGTGCAGTTAAATAACTTATAGCAGAATGTTATTTCCGAGGCTGAGGAGCATTTCATTTGGTTTGAGGAGGTCAGAAATGACATTGAAAGATCTGCGTTCAACATCAGCACAACCATTGTGAAGGCCCGACCCCCCCACTGTGTGGAAGTGCCTTCAGGGTTCAAAAAGTACAACCTATTTTTAATCCATTTAGAACACATCCCCGGGTCATATTGTTCCCCCATTTCACTATATTTGCCTCCAAAATGACTTATTACATTTTTTATTTCAAAATGCAATCCCATTTACCGGAATACAGCGATATGGTCCAATCAAATTCCTCCTAAGGTTTTTTTTCTTTCTGCTGGTACAGACTGTTCTTACAAGACAAACTGACTCGTGGACGTTAGCCAGAGGTCGTGTTAGGGGTTTTCAGCGTTTGAATGTATGTGTGACCTTGTAGCATGTTCAAAAATCGACATTTCACCTTGTCTTTGATGTGATTCCGTGAACCGAGTGTGTCTTGAAGGTGGGAAATTGCCAGCGCAGATTTCCCAGGAAAACTATTCTGGCTCACGTTCACACACCCTCCTTCCTCCTTCCCCCACCTTCCAGGAAAATTGCTGGAACATTTCTGGGAAAATGAGGCTTAAAAATGACAGGCAAGCGTTAGCCGCCTAGCTGACGGGCCCGTGACCTCTTTCCCAGGCAGGTATCCAAACCGAATGCACGGACGACTTAACCCCGTCTCCGATAATCCTGTCAGAGTTAGCAGCGGCGACGATAGCGTGAAAATAACGCGCTTACTACTACTACCTCCGGTCAAAAAGTCACAAGGGAAGGACTAATAGGATTGAGAAGTCCGAGAACGCCACTTTGTTTACTGTGTAGCTTACTGTCACCAACATAGCAGGACTGTCCATCTATAGACGGACTAACCAGAGCCTCTTACAATGAGGCAGCTCCACGCTCAGGCGTCCTCCACGGACATTCATATTCGTCTATTGTTGCTCCATTCCTTTTTTCTGTGTGTCTGTTTTTCTGTCTCGCGTACGGGCAAACCGCCACTACACGAATGAAGATTGATTGCTTTGAATAAATATCTCTCTGATTCCGTCTGGTTTAATGCAGGATGGCGGATGCACGCATAGCGTATATACGTCTATCAATCTGTCACAGCAGCTCACACACACACATCACACACACACATACAAAGAGCAAAAAGGTGGAGGGAGGTGTTCCATTTTTTTTGCAGCGATGTTGCTCAAGGTGACGTCCCACAAGCAGGCCGGGGCCACGCTGTGCGGTGGCCATGCTGTCACATACAATACGGTGCAAAAAGCACCTGAAATGTGAGGCCCCTTATGAGTCCACTGATAAGGTCACACGAGCCCGTCTTTTATTTAACGGCTGCGCTTTTTTGATGAAGAGAGGCCACAAAGGCTAAAATAGGGCCGTAATTAGCAATTATTTTTCCTATCGATTTACCTGAAAGGTTATTTCTATTAGTGACTTTAGCAGCATGGCGTAGCCTGTCTGTCTGTCTGTCTGTCTGTCTGTCTGTCTGTCTCTCTGTCTGTCTCTCTGTCTACCTGTCTGTCTGTCTGTCTGTCTGTCTGTCTGTCTGTCTGTCTGTCTGTCTGTCGTATTGCTCGGCCCCTGATGTTAAATTTGGTTGGAATCGGTTTGAATTTGGCCAAACGGTGTCATTATATAGCAG
The DNA here is from genome assembly GCA_036785175.1 of Eupleurogrammus muticus. Taxonomy (NCBI): domain Eukaryota; kingdom Metazoa; phylum Chordata; class Actinopteri; order Scombriformes; family Trichiuridae; genus Eupleurogrammus; species Eupleurogrammus muticus. The sequence continues at coordinate 2,051,923 of JAYKQN010000001.1, forward strand.
GAAACATTACATTTCATTATATCATCATTCTATTCATTACATAAAATCCATTTAGGCCACGCCAATTTGTCCACATTTTTTTTCGCCAACTCCTCCTATGATGTCTGAGTAAAACCTAAAAAAATTCTGTGCCATTTGTAGAACTTTAGCAGCAAGATCTAAATATAAAAAATAAACATCAGAATCTGTGTGTGTATTTTTCCAAATGTATATATAGGGATTTATACAATTACACTCTTTAGATAATAAATCTAATCGGCTAAAGTTTATCTCAATAGCTATAATGAGGATAACTGGTGAAAAGTCTTCATGTTACACGCAGATTTTTTCTGCGACATCAGCATTGAAGTGATCGACTGAGGTCGTCACTGTGGTTCCAAGACTTATATAATTTATGCAAATGAAGATTTTTCTGGGGTGTTTTCGATGACACGTTAAAAACATAATGACTGATCATTTGTACGTCTCCGACAAAAGCAAAGAGCACACGCGTCACCATTAGCAATTATGACTTAATAGGAGACATGAAAAGCTGATGGAGAGAGAGAGAGAGAGAAAAAGGGGAGGGAGAGACTTTCATACAGAGGAGCAGACTATTTTTGGGAGTGAATAGACTCCTAATGATGCCTCCTGCTACAGAAACAAAAAAAAGCAGAGGGGGGGGAAGGGGGGAGAGAACATCTCTTCATGCTAGAAAAGTGGTAATTATTTTAATTAGGTCTTGTTTGATTCTGAATAGAGGCTTAAAGCTGGGGTTTATAGCACAGTGGTGGCTCCTTTAGGTATGTGTGTGTGTGTGTGTGCCAGCTATGGATGTGTCCCATGTGTCTTACAGTCCTCAAGTGGATTCACTGCTTTGTAAATCTGTGTTTCTGGCTGTGTGTGTGTGTGTGTGAGTGTGTGTACCAGCCTGCTTCCCTGTCTCCCTATCTGCTCATTAACAAAAACGCCAGCCTATCAGCTTCTCTGTCCATCACTGCTAAAATACATAAAAAAATTTTTAAAAAAACACAAGCGATTCCAGGCAATAAAAAGGTAGGAAAATGACATCTGTCATATAACTCCTTTGTGGCTGAGGATCGCTGTTTTTCAGCTTGTACTCGCTGCACCTTTTTGTCTCCATCGCAACCCTTCAGCCTCCTACATCCAACAGTTTCAACTCAGAGAGCTGTATGCACAGCTGAGACCCGCCAAAAAAATCTGCTGGGATGCTGCATGGAGAAGCTAGTGTTTTCCCCCCCCTCTTCGTAGCCAAGGAAACCAACCAAAGATGTCCTCATTCAGGGTTACAGGTCACAGCTGATGTACAGGAAATGGCTGCGAGAGGAGAGAGAGAGAGACTCAACTTCACCATTTAAGCCCAAGCGAGACAACGGAGTGTGACGGGCCCGACCAGCGCTGCCTGGACGGGCTGAACGGGGAGGGAGGTTTTTATGGTTTTGCGAGCACGATGACCTCAGCGGCTAAAATCACAGAACGATAAGTACGGCAGCGAGTAAAGTGGCCTGAATCAGTCGGAATTAGTCATACGGCTCGGACGAAGCGCCCCGACAGGTCTCTTTAATCCTCGTTTGGATCCAGGGCAGACTCGACCCTGTGAAGGGTCAATGCACAAAAAACATACAACTATATATATAAATATATATACTACAGTATATACACACATACATATATACTAGTGGGCGACACGGTGGTGCGGTGGGTAGCACTGTTGCCTCACAGCAAGAAGGTCGCAGGTTCAAGACCGCCTTGGGCCTGGGTCTGGGGCCTTTCTGTGTGGAGTTTGCATGTTCTCCCCGTGTCTGCGTGGGTTTTCCCCGGGTACTCCGGTTTCCTCCCACAATACAAAAAACATGCTCAGGTTAATTGGTAAAACTCTAAATTGCCCATAGGTGTGAGTGTGAGAGTGAATGGTGTGTGAATGGTGTGTGTGCCCCACGATTGGCTGGCGACCATCTGGGGTGTATCCCTGCCTCTCGCCTTAACGCGCTGGGATAGGCTCCAGCAGACCCCTGCGACCCCGAAAGGGAATAAGCGGGATAGACAATGGATGGATGGATGGATGGATGGATATATACTAGTTTCCGCTTCGTGTGCAGACACTTTGAGATGTTCTGCTGCTGAATACTCCGCCGCCAGCACTGAAGATTTAGAGCAGGCAATTATTGACAAAAAATTAATCAGCATTTACTTAGACCACAGCTTTTTAGAGTGGAAGGGGGGGGGCGTCTCCGGGGGGGGTCCAAACGGTTTCAGGGGAGGCTCTGGTGATGGTGGTGGAGAACATATTAGAGGAGTTATCACAAAGGGAAGAAAGGAGAGTTGGTTCTGGAGTTGTGTTTACTGATTCAATGCCAATGACTCTTCTTATTTAAATGTAATTATGTAATTGTTTGTTATTTGTTGTTTTGGGTTTTTCTTTAGTTCTATCAAATCCCAAGTGCAATTCTTTTCCCTTTTCCCATTTTTGTACCTCTTATGTTCTAAAAATGAGCACAGATATCACAGCACGTGTAATCCCCATTGGCTCAATAAAACTGATCACACAGAATAGCCTAAATGTGTTTGATTTGGTCAAAGAGACACAGTCGTTTTTGGGGGGATTGCATTGTTTTTTTCCCCCACTTTTCCCAATCAGGAACTAATTAATGCCTCAGGGGAGACTGAGATTTTAATGCATTTGGTGTATTTATGTCTAACAGCGGTTTTTAGGCTATCTTGGCTTCATTGTTGAGCATCTATGGGATTAAATAACATGATCGTGATGCCATAGGCATCCCAAACTAATCAAGTGAACAAGCTGTCTGTTCTCTGTTCACTCAAACAGCCAATCTGCAGAAGGTACAGCAAGAAGAAGAAGAAGAAGAGTGAGAAACTTTCTCCAGAATCATGAACTCTACCCATGAGGTCATTTACGCCTTCGTCCCCTCATCTCCCTCATGCTAAAACGTATTCAGAGAAGGTTGCTGTGCTGAATGGATGTGTCCTCCGCAGCATGTGACTGTTTGGTCAGCTAACTCTCTGATTTACTGCAGCTTCTACTCTCACAAAGGAAGACTCTCAGGAATTACTTCATATCATGAGGAGAGAAAACTCACGTCGGCTCTGCCAGGACTGAGAAGTCTCGCTCCTGTTCGCACGACCGACAAATCAGAAGCAGATAAAACAGGAAAAAAAAGTTCTGTACGGTACACGAATAAAGCATTTCAGGAGCCGCCGCTTGCACGTCGCATGCATGCACTTCACATGCAGCTCTCATTGTAGAATCTGCTCATTTCACACAAAAGATTTTACACTTGGCCGTGTGTGAACTTTCCACATACTGTCACCCTGCTGCACACCCAGTGAGAGAGTTGTGTAAGCGATTCATTGAGGTTTTACTTGATATAGAAACTATAAATCATGCAACGTAAGCTCGGGTGGAAATGGGTAATTCCTGTATATAATGTCACAAGTGCTTGATTTAACAAGACAGAGAACAGTCCCTGGACTCTACTTCACCTTTTATCACGTATCATCTCTCACATCTACAACAAGCTGGATCAAATACACCCAAAATACTTCTTCTTTATTTAATATTTTAGTATAAGTCATCTAGAATCCCTTCATACTGTTGCACCATGGGAACTCACCTTCCATCAAACAAGAGCAAACAGTGCATTTGCTGTGGACTATTGTCACAACTCAAAATATACTATTTTCAATGGTAATAGAGGAACATGTCACTCAGAAAAGCAGTTTTCCTCATTTATGATGTTTGGAATATTGGCTTGACATGGAATATAATACTATATAATGATATGATTTCTATATAATTCAAAAATAGGAATATTTGTCTCTATCCGAGGTCACATATTATACACTACATACTCAATAATCGTATTATCTTTCGACATACTTGTGTGCATCTTTTCAGAAATCAAAATTATCACGTGACTTCGTGAGAGTCTCCTTGATGGGTGGAGACACGTCGCCATGGTAACGTAAAGTCTGAACTAATTGGAAAATATAGATTAGGTTTACTAGTAAAACCAAAAACTATTGGAAGTGTAATCAAGGTTAAAATGGAGCCGCCTGGCTACTGTTGTTGTCGTCAAGTCTGCATTGCATTGTGGGATATTTATGCTGGTGCAGAACACTATTATACTTAGCTATCGGATAGTCCACCACCATGTTTTTACAGCAGCCTGGAACAATCCAAACTAAAAATGTTTTTTTTTAGGAGTTTTCATGGCCCCGCAGGTTCTACTACATGCTTGAGTCTCTTGGTTGCAATCTGCTTCTTGGCCACTAGATGGCACCAGAAACTACACACTGTAGCTTTAACGGCTTTATTGACAGCAAAAAAAAAATGCTTAGATTATTGTCTTTATGCTACAATGAGCACAGAAAGAAGGATGCTGTGTATTTCCTAAACATTTTATGCTAAAGTGAGCAGTGAAATGGAATTTAAAATACAGTACTTTCTGCGTTCCATTCATCATTCGTCTTTCTGCCTAGTGCCTCCATTTCACTCAGAAAACTGAACACATGAAATGTTGGAGGGTAAATATAATTCATCAAATAGCGGAGGAACGGTTCCGGGAACAACTTGTAACAAGAATAACACAGAGGGATGAGAATCCCGGAGGGCAGAGAGATTATATTGTATTATATTGGAATACAGCAATAAAGTGTCAATATTGCTGTGGGAGGATGGACAAGTACTGGACAGCTTCTTCTGTTTGTCCACTCTGTTTTCCGTCTACCTTTTCTTTCCTCTCTCGCTCTCTCTTCTCAACCTCTATTATTTGAAAACTGGAAACGGTGATTCATACGACAGTGTGACGACTACCCTTCATGTCGTTATCATTTTCCCTCTCTCTCTCCTGCCATTCGTTCCGCGAGGCTGAATAAAGCCGGCGCCGGAGAGACCAACCGCGAGGATGAAAGTGTGACGGAGCACACCGGCGTTATGAATGTGATTACCTCAGGAGAGATTTCTTCCACAGGTCTATGAAAATAATGAAGTGACAAATGTCGGACACGAGCAGGAAATGAGCAGAAATCAGGTTTTTCTTTGAGCTGTGGAGGAAAAAAAAAAAAAATCGTGGACACGGACGGTCGTAAAATATATTGAAAGTGTCGAGAGCAGGACAGAGCTCTGCGAGGTGTTTGCCCCGATGTCCCGTCACCATGGCAAAAACAGGCCGACCCCTCAGCAGCGAAATCTTGGATGAGCACTTCACCCTTAAATCACCGTTTTCAGCCACTGCTCTCAGGGGGAAAAAAGAAAAGGTGCAGAACCCCATGTGCAAAGAAAAGCAACTATAGAAAATCATTTGTCCTGTTGCCATAAAACATCTGGACCGGTCTGGTCTGACGCCGCCCTGCTAGCACTTTATTATCTAGCACTCGCCATTCAATACTTGCCACCTTTTTAACGTGAACTCTGTGTTTCTATGTAAACGTTTGTTAATATCTTGTTTGGATGTGAATGGATGTGTCTGTCTCTGATGCGTTTCATGTATTTTTAATGTCATGCAGGCTAGGAGACACATGTCTGCATAAAGGAGTAGAAAAAAAAGGAGTTTTTTTTATATGCCGTCAGTAATCAGAAGTGGTGCGTCGAGGCAAATGGACTTTTTGTGTGTCGTTTTCAAAACACGGCGACGTCCTCGGGTTGATCATAAAACGTAATCTTTTGAGTGCATCTATTATAAATATGATTCCTGGAATAAAAAAAATGGCTATATAATGTATTCTTTGGGGAAACATTGCATGTGAATGTTAAAATGTGATTGTTTGTGGGAAATGAAGAGAACAGAGGCAGCTACAGCAGGAACGGCAAGACATTTAAATCTGGAAAAAACACATTCATCTTAAGACAAGAGGCACTTGGACATTTATCATTATGGGTAAAAACAATAGTAGAAAAAACACATTTTGAGTGTGTTCAATAAACTGAAAGTGAAAGAATTTGGTTATTATTATTATTTTTATTTGCACATGTGCTACCGTTTTAAAATTGGCTCCTGTGAAAAAAATACTATTTTTTATTTAGGAAAACTTGATTATACGCTACTTCTTGAACCTAAAATCTCCCTCTACTCAAAAATATGTTGCAATTGTTCCTTCAGTTGAATGCTCGAGCTTCAATGTGCAGAATGAAAGACTGTTATCACAATCTTCTGATTGAAAATCCACTTTTAACAGACAGGCCCATGAGTATCTTTGATGACTTTGCAAACAGTTTAAAAGCCGATCGTGCTCCAATAAGCTCGTCATTTACTCGACAAGAACAATGCACCTTTACACCAAGTGTGTGTGCATCAATATTCCAATCAGAAGCTAATCTGAGGGAATCATGTCCAGTGAACCACGGTGACATCTGACCAAGTCACAGACCCTTAGAGCAATCAAAGCAACTTACATTCAATAATTATCAGCATCTACGTCCAACAATAAGCTTCATAAACAAGGATTTGGCTTTTTGTTAAAGTGACAGAGACTGGGTGTGGATCATGAAGTGATCTAAGATATTTTTTACCATTAGACAGGCCAGAGACGAGCTTTCATTTTAGCTCCAAAACAGTGAGATCGTCAAACTATTGTGAACTATTTTACACGCATATGTCACCTCCCTACCGTCCTGCCAAGATCACCAATCAGAAGCTGCTTATTGCGGGAGGAGGACAGCAGCACCGTAGCCAGGATCTAAGGTCAACATTCTACAAATATTGTAATACATATATATATAATTATATGACCTAATATGTTACTGCTATCGTCAGTCACATTATTACGCCCATTTTAAACATCAAAACCATAGAATAATGGGGTGATAATGCTATGATACACACACACACCATTCACTCACACACTCACACCTATGGGCAATTTAGAGTCTCCATAGACTCCACACAGAAGTGAGACAACTGGGTTACCCAAACTCTAAAAAGGATTAAGCGGGACCAGAGGTGGAGTCAGACGGGTTTTAGAACCCAAAGGGTCATTTGGAAATATATTTGGGTTTGAAGCTGGAGACCAACATCAGAAACAGGTGTTGTGCAAAAGTTGCCTCTACCAGTGGAAATGCGACAAATTTATACCACCAGTTGAGGAATTCACCATGTGCACTTGCATTGACGAGTTAAACTTTTCTCTTAAAACAGGCCAGCCCTAATTGACGATATGAAACATGTTTGGTTTCTATTAAGCTGCTTTAAACCTGCCGTGAAAGGATCTCTTATCGTACCGGAGGACGAGTCGAGCGCCTGACGGACGGAGACGCAGCGAGGGGATAAACAGATGTTGGACGGGTGGAAAGTGGTTTGCCCCCTTAAGGACATAGAGAAAGATGATTAGCCGTAATCCCGTTAGCAACCACCGACGGCTGCTTCCAAGAACAAACGGCGCTCGCACGTCTCATCCCCCAGGTCGGCTGTGTGACGTCTGCCAGGCCTCCGGAGGGCAACGTCGACAGCTCACATTTCTGCAAACCACGGATGCGCTAAATGTCAACGTTTCAGACGAGGCGACATAGCTCAGACAAGGTTGCTCTTAAGCTTTTTTTTTTAATTTTAGCAGGCGTGGGGAAGGTTTAATGCTCCTCTTCATGGGCTGGAGATGCTACAGTGGTCTGTTGGGCCCAAACTATGATCCATCAACTAAGGTTTCCTAGCCGCTCGCTGAATATTATCCTTCCCATAATATGCCCTCAAGTGGCCAAGAAATCAATTATGTCCATGCTGGAAACCTGTGATGATCGGTAATTAAACAGAAACAGAAATCAGAGCCCTGAATGGACGACATGGGAGGGAAAATGTTCAGGACAGATTTGAAAAGCAATTAAAAGAAACAGGGACAGCAGGGGACACACACACACACACACACACACACGGTTTTGGGAGGTTGAAGGGAGGGAGTTTGGTTGGGATTACGGGGTTTTGTCATGGGTCGTGTATGCGGTTGCCATGGCAGCAGATGAGTGTGGTGCCACGGATCTCCGCCGGTTCCCTGTGAGGTCACAGCAGCACAGTCTGGCAGCCACGCAGCATTCCTCCGCTCCAGAAGAGCTGAAACATGCCGCGCGCGCACACACACACACACACACACACACGTTTAGTGACTCAAGAAACAACCTACTCAAACTCAAACACACAGGAGCATGTATCCACCTTAAGTCCTGTTTATTTTCAGCAGCCAACAACAAATGCTGTCAAGTATTCTTCAAGTACGTTTACACACACACACACACTCACCTAAACACACTCACACACACTGAGCTCAACTTTCTGGTAAATCAGGACACACCCATTGGCTTAAAAATCCAGTCAGCTGACACTCATAACAGCGAGATGATGCAGCACGGCTGCAGAAAAGAGGAGAGAAAAGAGAGCGCCAGGTTTTAACAGGAGAAACCAGAGCTGATTCGAACTGGCAGCTCAGGCTGAATGTGGGAGGGCACTGTCCGAAGGTTACGCTCATTTAAAAGAAAAAAAAAAGAATATTTTCCGAGGAACCTTAAATGAGTCCACCTGACCTGACAGGCTGGTCTGAGATCCGTTCCAGTCGATCCGTGGTTGAATCCATGCCTGCGCAGCATGATAAAATCATGAGCGACATTCCTGCACTGCTGGCAAAAGATAACAGGAGAGATAAAATACCACGTTGATACTACACATTCATCTGCCCTGTGGGATCTTAGGAGACAATGTGTGTGTGTGCGCTTTACTTGATAGGTATAGAAAATGACTGACTATATATATTTGTTTCACTTTTTTGCAGTAGCTGGCCCCTTTAAAGTTTGCTCAAATGCTGAAAAAAAAATAAAAACTTCCAATGAAAAAAACACAAAAGAGTAAAATACAGTATTTAATAAAAGATTCTTGTTTTTCTTTTACTGAATGAATGTTCTGGACTATTTTAGTTATCAATCAATCTGAAAAAAAAACATTAAAATTCTCTGAAATATTGAAATATTTTCAGGGCCACGTTCTTTGTTTGCATGGTTCTCGGTAGATTTTGTTAAATTATTATGACGCAAATTGAATCCCACATATATAATTGTCACAAGGCCTTGTGGGTAAACTTGATCAGGCCACAGGGAAACCAGCCAGGTTCCCTGGCAACAATAGTAAAGATGCAAAACGTGGAAAGAGACTTTTACAACCACTAAAACGAGCAAACCCAACGTGTCCACGGCCCGTTACATCAGCCAGGTACTGTGTGTGTGTGTGTGTGTGTGTGTGTGTGTTGTGTCCTCTAGGCTGAATCCCGAAACAGCAACAACAACCCAACACGCAGTCTCTAGAGTTTTCTCTGATCTATCCACCCTGAGGTTAACGCTGCGCTCTGCTACACCAGCATGCAACCCCCCCAGACACACACACACACACACACACACACACACACACACACAGCATGTGCCTGGATTACTTTATTCCCCCTCCTCCTTTTTTCTTTTAGTATTTCTCCTCACGTTTAGTCCCGCGCGCTTTTCCACACGATTGCGGGTGTTTCTCTTCATCGTTCATTGGCGTCGCCGCTTTGATGGACCGATAGCAGCGGGGAGGAAGAGACAGCTGTGTGACTGAGAAGTGTGTTTATAGGAGGCTCCGCAGAGTGACAGGGAAGGAGAGGGGTTTTAACAGGAAGTGATTTGCAGATCTAAACAGCCTGCACTCCTCTCTTTCCTCTCTTTTCTCTCTCTCTGTCTCTTCTGTCCTTGTCGGTGTCGCCCTCATTGTCCCTCAACTTTAAACTGGTTTGTGTTTTCGGTCATTCATCCATTGGTCTGAAAATCCTCTTTACGCGTTTTTTTTTTTTTTTAAATCCAGCGCTGGAAACCTTGCAGCGTGTGGTGAAGGTCAATTTTTAAATCCCTCATAATTCGCATTAACTCCAATAACAGACTCCCTCACACGTACTAAGCGAGTGTCTCTCTCTCATCCTTATTCCGTACATACATACATACATCCAGTAATACTTGCCATCTGGTACAGTAAGAACTGTTAAAGTCCACATATTTTCATTTATACTGTTCAGCAACAGCCCCAGGGTGAGCTTTTTAAATGCCATGTCCTTTACTGCTGAGAGAGGAAAAACATGCACTTAAAAGGGAGATGTTTGGGGTTACACGAGCTGTTATCTGTGCATACTGAACACCTCAGGAATCGAGCTGCAAAAGGTTAACATTGGTCAGTTCGGATGCAATGTGATATGTTTTTTTTTTTTACCCCCCCCCCCTTCAAACCTCCTGCAAACAAACACTGTGTCTCCAGCCCCCTGCTGCCTCCGCCGTCAGTCACGTACAAAAGGAAGAAGTCCTGATGTGCTGCGTCTCCACCAATGACTGAGGCCTGTTCACATAAGGCCTAAGTTGTTTTTGTGCTTGTGCTTGTTTGGTCATTTCCTGCCATTTAATCAGTGGTGGAGACTGATGTACTTGTGCTCAAGTACTGTACTTAGGCGTAATTTGAGGGTCTTGAGTATTTCCATTTCGATGCTACTTTATACTTCCACTCCTCCACATTTAGGAGAAAAATCTTGGACTTTCAGAGAATTCAACACAGTGAAGATGAAACCAGTGATCTGTGAACATCTTACAGAAAACAGTGTGTCTCATATTTCACATGTCTATGAGTTGAAGTCTAAAAAATTCTCGCTTGCTTTCTTTACAATAAATGTTCAAAGGATGCACTATTTCAATAAATTTCAAACATTTAACAATTTAGGAGTTATAACTCCGTTTTTTCTTCTTTCCTCTCACTTAAATCCTCTCACGACTCCTCAGATTTATCTGGTGACCCTTTGGAGGGGCCAGACCCCTCGGTTGGGAACCACTGGAATAAACTAACTGTTAACTGCTTCTTCTCCAAAAGTAAGTAAAAAAAAAAAAGACTCTGCTGGAAGATTCCCAAATCTTTGACCAATTCACAACTGCTAATTGTTCCAGCAGTGCAACACTATAAATCAACCGAGTGGGAGAAATATGAAATGTTCTTACCATCATCATCGCTGAACAGGCCGCGTGTGAACCAATAAACCCATTAACATCACAACAAAATGGAGAATAATAAAGCAGCTCGGTCAGTAAATGCATTACTTGTTGGTGTTTTAACACACTCCAACATACTGATTAATATAATGGCAATGTAATAAAACGAAAGGTCATAAAAGCTCGTGTTTTCCCTTATAAGGACTCGAGGATGCCGTCTGCGGTATTGCTTTTATACACGGAATCTGTATCTGTTAAAGTAAGGGCTTTTTGGCATTCAATCTTTCATAATAGTTCTGTGCAATCTGTGACTCTAAGGCGGCAGGCGCAGCCTCGCAACTGCTGCAATCCAATACACGGCCGCTAATGAATGCTGCCCCTGTGAAGCCGCCTGTGTTCAGAGGTGTTTTTGTGCAGGATCGGTATGCAGCAAGGGGTTAAACGTTGTGTCATTTTACCCTCACTATTTGTATAACATGTTGAGAAAAAAGGGTTAAAAGAAGGTGTGCCAGTGTGTGTGTGTGTGTGTGTGCGTATGTGTGTGTGTGTGTGTGTGTGTGTGTGCGTGCTCTCACACACCCACAAACTCCTGACCGGCAGCTGTGATGAGGTGGTGTGTGTTTCCCGGAGAGATGTGGCACCAGTAGCAGAATGATACTGGGAGACAGAGAGTCCTCAGTGGCCCTAATTGCTTGGCATGCGCACACACACACACACACACACACACACACACAAATGCAAACACACACACACAAATTCACAGGGGAAACATTGTCATTACTCTCGGGCGGTTTCCAGGAGTTCGCCGTAAACAAATCGTTGTTCCTTTTTTCGCCGCGGCCCGGGTCGGACAATAGCGCCGAGGAAAAAGACAACGGAAAACTTCAAAGTCACGGCGAATGAGATTGGAGACACAATGCGGAATTTCAGACGGTGAAAGGGAAGTGCAGACGGGAGGAGGAGGAGGAGGAGGCGGCAGAGTCGGATAAGAAAGCCACATGCTACTTTGTCTGAGAAGGGACAAAAATAAACTCAGCTCATATCAAACATGAGCAGGGCTCCCGCTGTGGCCTTGATATGAAATTCCATGACTTTTCCATGACTTTCCCTCGTGAAACCCAGGCACAGCTGTGTCGTTTATGGTCTGGTAATGTTGTGTCTGGGTTTAACTTTAAAAAAAAAAAAAAAAAAATACTTTTAGATGGATTCACGGCCCCCAGAAGATGAACCACACTAATGTGTGTTTCCCTGAACTTTTCATCAACGCATGGTGTGCATGTGTCCATACCATTAACAGGGTATAGTTAATACTGGACTTGTAGTATCATTATTTGGTGGTCTTGGTCAACAGTCTTTGGTCTTTGTCTCAGTCCCAGGTCTCCAGCAGAGCGGTCTCCGTAGGGGGGTTAGCAGTAGGCACATTTCTACCCCCCCCGCCTTGGATATCATTGTCACATGTCTGTTTCAAGTCATACCAATCGCTTGTGTTTTCTGACACGTCGCCACCTTGGTCCTCACTACCCCCCCCCCAACCCGCCACCACCCAACTCTACAGCACAGTCAACAAGTCTGCAAATTCTGCAGCAGCTCGGTTTGGATTTACAGAACACAAATGATTCATTTGCCACACAACAAGAAAGAAGAAGCATTCACCAATTTGCTAAATATTCACAAAGTATGTCTGACAACGATGCAAATTTGATCTCAGGTCGGTGTATTTGACATTTTATTTAGCTCAACTGGTCCTAGTCTTGGCGTGGTCTGTCTTGGTCTTGGGACTCTCTGGTCTTGGCAGTCTTGATTACAAGTCTCCAACATACAGTACATGATTGCATTGCAGTCTAGTTAGTGTGGCCTTAGTGTGGTGATGTCCACGCAGACCCTCATGGACCTTAAAGGCGAAATTCTTCTAATGAGACCCGTGGTTGGTGGTGGGGGGAGTTCCATCAGGTGTCACAGTCACATCTGTGTATGAGCTCAGTTATCCTGTGTCTAGCATCGTTTGGGATTGGCCTTTGCCAAAAAGCTTATAGTATTTTCTTTTTTCCACATGGGCCACAAGTGCTCGGTATGACACAGAAATAAATAAATATGAATAAATGGATGAATACAGTGTGTTTCTGGTGGAAAGTGAGAAGAGAACAGTGCCAGAGCTCTGGAGGGGGTCCCTCGCTCCTCGTGGAGTGAATTGTCTGTTCGACAGCCACTGGTGATTTAGCATATGAAGTATCACCTTTCGAGACTCCTGCCTGCTGAAGGTGACGATCCCCGTGGAAGAATCAACCCTAAAAAAAAATCATTAACAGCCGAGATACACCGTGCATAGTGTACGCAGCACTGGAGGTTGTCAGACTCCACCGAGATCAGCCGCCATCAACACCCCGAGGGGCAGCCGCCGGAGAGCGAGGGCTTTGCGGAGCAGCGGGCGCAGGCGAGGGCGCCCTCATTGACCTCCTGATACTCCGTAACCGAGCTCACGCCGACAGGCTGTTTGGTTCGGGACATGTGTTTGAGATTCTCTGGCAGGCTGGCGGTGACCCCAGACGCACCAGCATTAATCATGTCACTGGCTGCAGGAATGACGGTGACAAGGACGAGCGCTGGTGAGACAAGGAAGCACCGCCCCCCCCACCCCAAGACAAATCGGGTTTTACACATTGTATTTTAAGGATTATTAGACACTGAGGCTGCTTTCACACCAACAGCAGGTGATGTGAACCATCGGAACCAAAGGCACTCGGTTTGGTTTCGTTTCGCACTCGGATACACAGCAAGTCAAGCAAACCGAGACTTGACTCTTCAACAAATGACAAACTAGTGTGGTTCCTCTAAACCACATGTGTTAAACTCAGGTCCTGGAGGGGTAAGTGGGTGCAGATTTTTGTTCCAACCAGGTAGTAACACACCTGATTCTACTAATTAACATATAGAGCTCTTGCTGAGGACCTTCATTAGTAGAATCAGGTACAAAAACCTGCAGCCACTCGGCCCTACAGGACCTCAGTTTGACACCCCTGCTCTAAACTCAGATCAGCAAGCAATGTCGGGATGCATTATAGAGTGGGATACTATTTTAATTTCATGTTTGTTTGAAGATAAAAATTGATGAAATGTCAATCAGGCCAGTTTTCGTTTGCAGGTGTGAAAGTGGACCACATCAGAGTCTACATGCTTAACGGTAAAATATTATTGCCTAGTGGTATGTAAGTGCCCTATAATACTGCACAGGGGGTTGCAATACTCACAGAACAAAATTGAGGAGGAGGATGACAAAGGGAAGAAGAAGAATGAATAATAAGCAGAAGGAGGTTGGGTTTTGCTGTGAGGCATCATGCCACACCTGTGATGAACTGCCCACATTTAAATGACGGAGAAGGGCACGTTGAAGTCAGTCTGAGCACGCCCTCGGCATCGCTACTACATTTCTGTCAAGTGACTCACGGCAAGGATTCAGATAACCCAACAGAATGCATCGATTCCCATTTCACTTCTGAGAAAATCCGTAATATTCAAGCAACCCAAACGACCACGGGAGACAACGGCCGTACGCGACGTAAGTGTCTGGCAGTTAAAGCTCTGAGACGCGGAGTCTGCACTGCAAAACACAAGAGTGATGGGGGGAGACGGCGTCCTTCAGCACTGTAGCAGCGTGCAGTCAGGCAACGCACCGGCCTGTCAGGGAGACATCCAACCATACCTTCCCCTGAGCCTCATCCCGGAAAACCTCTGTCTGAATGCATGTGTGTGTGTGTGAGTGTGTGAGTGGGTTTCCATTCACTTGTTTACACGCAGCTCAACAGTTAATCCCGCGCCGATCTCGCAGCGTGTCTACCACTGTGTGTCGTGTTTGCCTTCTGGCCTGTTGCACGGCAAAGCTGCAAACTAATTGCTGATGGGTTTTTTTTTTTCTAGAGAAAACCGTGTTGCTGTGTCCCTTTAACTCTTAATACAGAGTGTGACAAAGCCAACTCTGGCAGCTGTCCCGGCTCATCTGTATAAGGGGTTATCTATGGGCTGATTAACAATGCCTCGAAGAGGGAGAAGAGCCTCAATGATGACAGAGGGGTTGTCAAAGAGTTACAGATTTTTACTTTAACTTATGGGGTATTTTGGGGTAAGACACTATCACATTAAGAGCCCCATATTTTCCTGCTTTTTATTTTATTATTAGTTTTGTGGTTTACTTGTCTGGTTTATCTCCTCTCTCTAAACCCTTAAGGAGTAACTGAGGCCTGTTTTTATGAAGCCAAACATATATAGCGTATAATTGTTTTCTTATTAAAGTAGATAAGTGGGAAGAGTTATTTCTGCATCGGGGGTCACCAGAGGTGAGTTGTTGTTGGAGCGTTTTCACTCTCAGGGCCTGAATGGTCCTGAAACTCTAGCTTCTTTAATCAGCTTTGTCAAGAATGAGCATCGATGAAGCTGGTTCTTTGATAAAAGGTCAAAGATTCCATGAAATCAATCACAGATCTCTTTGAGAATTGTGGGAAGGAACATGCAATCAGTTAAAAGACTGCTGACATCAATTTTGAATGAATACAGCAACAAGGGTGCAGAGTTTCATTCCTGCATCAACAAGAGGCTTTTTTACCTTCACCCCTCTGACTTGCTTGTTGTGCAAAGCCAATTTCCAACTGTGCTGCGTTTTTTATGTGGTAAAGTACTTTTGATGTAGTTTGATAACTCTGATACAGCAGAGCAGTCCTTTGTGTTTCTGTGCATTGTAGACAGTTGCTGTTTAAGATGTTTGAAGTGCAGCACTTTCTTCCTCAGACCAAAGTACTCCTCATCTAGTCTCACGTCAGAGTTTCCCTGGTTCAGTCTATTTGTTTTCTTGAGTGTCCCAGTGTGAAACCATGTGATCTGTTTACCCAGATCATGCAGGGAGGTGGTCTGACTTGGGTTTCTAAGTTCCCATCTAAGTTCTTTTGTGCACATATGCACAAAAGAAACGCTGACAAATCATGCTAAGTTTGTTTGTAGGGCTGAAACGGACCAAATGTGCAAACACCAACTCAAACCTAAAGATGAAAAATTGTTCTGTTAAAACCATGTGTCTCAAAAACATCGACTTTTTATGAGCAATGAAAACGAGCCTTTTTCTCCAGATAATCAAAAGTTACTAGAGGTGGAGGGAGGAGAGCCATCTTTAACCATTAGCTATATATAGGCTTTTTAGCTTCAGGTAATTGCCTACATGTGTGTTTTGAGGGAGGATACTTGAACAAACGTGAATTTATATAGACGGTAACAAGGTATGTGTGGGCGTCTCATGCAGACATGTGTGTGTGTGTTGTGTTAGTAACGCGAGGCCAACCTCATCCTTCCCCTTCATTTCAACTGGTCTCCGCAGTACGTTTCCTTTAAAGGGGAATTCCACCGATTTTTAAATCATCAAAGTCTGTTTACAGAGTGTGCGACTTCATGTGTGGGGGGGGATAGTGGGATAAAGTCGTCTAAAGATCAGTCCTTGTTTCTCCTCCCTGTCCGTGCTGAGAGGTTCAATGGGCAGCTCCTCGCCGTCACAGACGACAGCGCCTGTCACTGACATCACTCCTCATCTGTCCATTCTTTCATCTCCTTCCTCGCTCAGCAGCAGTCAAAGGACACTCTGTTCAGAACTGGCTCTTCCAGATGGGGCTCGCTGGGCTGACTCACAGGCCCCCGTGTACTGTACACGCCAGAACCAACCCCGCTCGCCCCTAACCCACTGACCACTGACATGCGATGCAGGGCTTCTTGCAACGAAATGGTCAGAGAAGGTCATAAACCTTTAAGGTCACAGGAATCATCTGCCTTGTCTCGTTTATCGCCGCGCCTCCTTCTGAGAGGACATGTTAGACACGAAAGGTGACGATACCACGATCCTCAACCTCCTCCCTGCTTCCTTCCTGCAGTCCGGTGGTGACCTGACCTGCAACCTGAGCACAGGTGAGGGCGGAAAAGCCTGACGTCAGCGGTCAGTGCTCAGGTGAGAGGTGTTACTGGCACGTTCCAGGTCACATGTTTCTGCTCTCACCATTGTACTCACATAAGATTTTTTTTATATTGAAAAAAAGAAAGTAGCCTATCACAGGGTAGGTAAGGAGCATTCTTCGGAGGGTAAACTAATCCTTGCAAGACCCCATGGTTTGAACAGGGATTTAAATCACATTCCTGCATTTGATTAGACTGCAAGGAATTGGGTGGAGTCAGCTGTTATTTTTTATTATGTTATTATATATTAGATTAATATTATTTTTTAGCAAAGTTGATTTGATAAACGAGTTTAACCCATAAGGACCCACAGTGACACCAGTGTAACAAAAACCTCCCTAGACTTTCCCTTAAAGCTTTATGTCTGAACCCAAAGTGACATATAATAATCATCCTAATATGGAATATGTTTACCACTAATAACCCATATTATGTATATGTCAAAATACAGATCTTTGGGAATAAAAACTATTATTCTGAAAAAAAAACCTTTAGAAATGTGTTCTATGTGGCCCACTTGGTCTATGGTATAACCCACATAATTTTCCTTTAAGGGTAAATAGGTATGGGTTAAAAAAAAAACCCCTAAAAAATGAAAGCATGCTTATATATTCGTCCTACACCAAGAGATAAATGGGTAATGATTTCATGGACACAGGTTTAAAACTGGTAAACATGTATTTCTCATTTCACGGAGCCCTTAAAGAGCTTTAATTCCACACAGAAGACACAACTCAGAAGTGACGTGTGTTTTCAACTTCCACAGCTCCTATCATGTGAGAATGTGGTCTAGCCACTTTGAAAACCTCAGTTAGACACGGAGATTGTGGAGGTCCAAACGTGCCTATAGGATGCAAATTGAGGATTTTTCATGCGGCAGACATCATAGGAAGAACTCACAGGACGATTAAGGAACCTGTCGGTTGGTCTCTATGAAATGTGAAAAATACACGCACATGAAATTGTTTGCATGCATGAGCAGTTGTCAGTCTGGGTGATGGGTAACAATGAGGTAGACCAAGTTCTGTTCTTCTTGATTTTATGTTGGAATCAATCGTTTGAAACGGTTTTGTGTCTATCTATGCCCGAACTACTGTATGTAGCAGCAAGAAATGTGCTAATTATCTCTCTCTCTCACTCATTAAAGAAAATAAATGTTCATCGTAATTGACCATTAAGATCACACATGTTGACTGGGGCTTTCTGGGAGACTCATAGATCTTCATCAACACAGACAGGCCCCCTCAAAGTTATGACAAATGAACACTGTGTGTGTGTGTGTGTGTGTGTGTGTGTGTGTGTGTGTGTGTGTGTGTGTGTGTGTGTGTGTGTGTGTGTGTGTGTCTACAGTAGATAAGTAAGTGCTGGGTTGATTGAAGTCCACATAAAATGTCATTTCATCAATACACTGTTCTATTGCACTGTACTATTGTCTTTTTAAGGATGAGATTATGAGGGGTTTTTTTTTAGTCAGTAGATCTGATACTAAGAACATTTTCTTATTTTTAATGTAAATGGGATTTTAACATGTAAGAAAAATGCACTGAAACTTAGTAGTATTTTTCTTTTTTTTGTTCATCCTATTATTTGCACGATTAAAAAGCAGCATCTTGGGCCCCTGTCCCTCCAACATCCTGTGCACGTCCCTGAGCTGCAGACTCCTCGTCGTCTGTGAGGATGCAGGGAACGCGCACACTGGATTTGGAAATGAGACCTGTTACTTCTCAGTGCAGACATGGGGCGCACATTTATAGTCCCCCCCTCACTGTTTTACTCATTTCTTTGCTTGTTGCATGACATGTTTCCAGGGAGCTTGTATTGTGCGTCTCGCTCTTATTTTGCACATTGCGTCTTGGAGAAGACAACACATCAAATGCTGGACTATTCTTCCCTCGTTGAGGATTCACGGGTCAAAACCTGCGCCCCCCCCCACGCTCATGCCTTACCTTAATGATGCTGCTCCGGCGAGGCGCCGCTTTCACCGACTCCAGGAGGATGGTGTCTGCGTCCTGGCCGCCGCCGCCGGGGAGGATGACACCGCTCCGCCGGCCGCGGGACGCCCTGGGCGGGATGCAGTCCGGCGCCCCGTCGCTGTCCCCGTATCCATCACGCTCAGACATGTCGATGGGAACAAGGACCGAGGGGTCGATTCAAAACGCAGGTGATAGAAGGAGGAGGAGGAGGAGGAGGGAAAAATTCAATCAACTCGCCGTATCTGATCCGAAGAAAGTTTGACGTGACGGCGCATAGATGCCATTTAAAAGCAGAAACAGACTCACACCCCCGCCCCCCCTCCCTGAATCTCAGAAATTATGAACAGAAATGGTCAGAGTCAGTGAGTGGCCCCCGCGCTGACTCCAGGCTGTACCGGTCCATTCCGCTCCGGACGCCGCTCCGTGGAAATCAAAGCGCGGGGCGCAGGTTCAGACGCTCGGAGGACGGCGCCCCCGGTGCGCTCCGCCGGAGACGCGCAACAAGTCTTCACCGTCCACGGTCCCGTTCGTCTTCGGAGGGGGTGTTCAAGGCACAGTTTGTGTGTTTGTAGTAAAAAAGAATAAAAAAACGCCTCAGTGCAGCCGAGAAACGATGCAAACAAGGTGATGTCAGAAAAAAAAGGTCAGAAAACAATCCGGCGTTGGCTACAGTGCAGCCAGAATCCTGCTCCGTTCTCCCCCCAAAAAACACATCGATGTCAAAGTGCAGGAGAGGAGCGAACTTGCGGCGCAGTTGGCGTCAGCCGGACACGGGCAGCGGCGCTCGGACGCCGCGGGGCGCACAGCTCGGGCTGGAACGCGGCGGCTGCGGACGTCTCGCTCGCGCTCGGAGCAACAAACGGCCGAGTTTTGACAAGAATAGGGAACACAATTGACAGTCGCACCGCCTCTAACCCGCGACCCCTCCCTTCATCCATTGCGCCAGGCCCCGCCCACAGCCGGCCCCCAAAGCAGGAGTGACGCGCCGCGCCGCCAATGAGCGCGCGGCTGCGAGATTTGGAAGCGGGCGATGCTCCTGATTGGACGAAGCGTCGGATCCCGGGGCGCGAGACGGGCGTCTAATCGCTTTCTGAGGCTCATAACTCATAGTACTCATAGTAGGCTGTTGATAGTCACAAGTAATCTGATCGGATTTCTGCTATCTGGTTGGATCCAGTCCTAAAAAGTTGTTGTTTCAAAAGGGAAAAAGGAAAATAAAGCTTCTGAAGTCAGATAATCAGCATTGGATCAAACTTTTTTTGGGATTGGGATAATTTATATTTGATTGATTTGATTTACGCCTATAATATTCGTATCACTTTATACAGTATATATATTTATGTGATTTGTTTTACTTTTTTATGATTTAAAACATGTTTAAAATACCAACAACATATGTGTGAATAATGCATACTAGTTTATTTTCCTTTATTAAGGAATTATATTTAATCTGTAATTCATGTTTTCTTGTTAGACTCATGTCTGTTTGTACTTTTCCAAACTGGTTTCGCAATATAAAGTGCAATACAAATGAAACGTATAACTATTATTATGATAAGGCATTATTATTAGGATGTTTGTATTGATTTATTGTGCTGTTTCCTGTCTCTGTATGTAGAAAAAAAATGCTTGATGCTGTTGTTCTAGCATTACATAGCTAGTAGCCTACATTGTGAAATGTAATCCTATTTAGAGCGCCAGTAATCCAGATTTGATAACCTTGAAAAATGCCTATGTGGATCAGCGTGATCCATTCCAGTGCTGCTCTGATGAAATGGCACCAAAATAAAATGGATTACCTGAACCTGAATAGCAAAACATGGGATTTACAACACTGAATCATTCTGAACTTTTTAGAAAACTGGGCCCATATATATATATATATATGTATATTTTTTACCAAATAAAACTAATCAATGGAACTTGCTACTGTCAAAAGTACAAAAATACATTGAGGTCTGCGATGATTTGGTTTGGCAGGCTGACCTGTAAACATTATTGGGCAGAGGTATAATAAAAGTGTGATACATTATTCATTCCACAGGAAAAATGACCTGTTCCTCGTCTCTTGGGGCTGTTCCAGGGAGGTTGGAGATCAGGGCCAAGGAGACAGCAGCCTCCCTGAAGCTGCTGCCGATTTAGTGTCTTGCTCAAGGACACCTCAGCAGGGTGGACGCACACACGTTGTTGCCTGGATAATGGACAGGCTGTCAAAATCAGTGGCTCCCATCGGGGATGCTGTGTTATTATTAGTGGTGGAAGAATTATTTAAATCCTTTATTTAATAGCGATAATGCAGTAATGGAAGAATATTCCATTTTAAGTGAATATCCTGCATAAAAAAATCACACTTTATTAAAAGTACAGAAGTATTGGTAGAAAAATATAAGGAATTAAGTGTGGTAAGTGTAGCATGTAAAATTTATATTTTATTTGTATAATGATATTAGATTGACAGAACAACTGATCCGTTGTGTTAATTCTGCATTTAAAAAGTAGCTAAAGCTGTCAGATGAATGTAGTGGAGTAGAAAAGTACAATATTTCCCTGTGAAAGTGTGGTATGGAAGTATAAAGGTAGCATGGGAATACTCAAGTTAAGTATAAGTACCTCGAAATTGTACTTAAGTCAATGTACTTTCCACTGTTCTTTATAACTTTAGTCAGCTCAGTAAGAAAAAAGTAAAAATCCTTAAAAGAAGAAAATCAAACATAATAGAAAATCTGTCCACTTTTAGTCTATGAATACTACACTGCAAAAAATAACCTTAACAGGGTAAAAAATCTTGGTTTTTGTACAATTAGTCAAATTTTGAGTAGAATTAAGCAACAGATATTTTTTCCTTATTTCAGGGTTTTTGTTTCTGATTCGGGTCAACAACAACTAGAAGACTAATATGTTCTTAAAAGAAAATTAGGGTTAAATTGACAATTAATTTAAGAAAAAAAAAACTGAAAAATGCAAAATTATCTGCGGACTAATTGTACCAAGATAACCGAGTTAAAACAAGATATCTTCACCTGTTAAAATATTAACATTACTTTGCAAACACGCTGATGTTTAGAGGTGTCGGCCATTAGCATGTAGATCATTAATGCATTAGCAAGATAGCATTTTATAAATAAACAAAATCAACGATTTAAGTAAAGTCAAGGCACAGCCGATGGATGTCATTTTGCAGATATTTAGTCTTGGACAAATCAACATTTTGACTCCTGTGTTTACCTACTCTGTTACGTCAATATGGCCGCCGTGAAAAAAGGTCTAATGATTCCAAGGGGGATGAACGTGATCACTAAATTTTATGGCAAAAGTTGTCGAGAAGTTTCGCTCAAAACCGCAAATATTAACCCGGTGGCAGTGTGAGCAGAAAAGTCACCTAACGTTGATGGGATTCATCCTCTGGGGAGAAAGAAATGTCATGATGGCAGCGCAACAGGTGAACGTTCCCATCACAAATCATACAGAGTTGAATTAGTACATAGAGAACTTATTTACACGAGTGGTGAAGGCTGAAGAAGGAGACACAAGAATGGTGACAAAAAAGTTTTGCATTATCCAACAGAAAGACAGAACTTTGTTACATTTAACCCATTTAAAATAATAGCCTCTTACGCCACAGAGCCAGCGTGAGCCCAAAGAAACATAACGTCCTGAAATCCCACATGAACTTTATTCATCACTTTGAAGAGTAGCTGAGACTCGGCCTAAACTCACACATCGCTCCGAATCTCCTAAATTATTTTCTGAAGGTGGTCCAGACCGAGCCAATACGAGGGCGGTATGAATGCGTGTTTGTGTGTGCGTGTGTGTGTGTGCGTGTGTGTGTGTTGGACCTTGAGCCACACAGCTGTGGAATGTGGTCAGCTGGTGAGGCCCATTAGCGCATGAAGCTCACCGCTCGCGCCTCGCTGTAAGTATTCGTGGGACCAGCGTTCATTGGCAGAATGAAAGAATATGTTTGTATTTTCTCGTAATGATCGAGAAGCCAAATATAGAGCAGCTTTTCACACATGGGCTGCATTACACACATTTTAGTAGTCGAGGCGGAGATAGATTCAGCCTCAGTTAATTTCTTATTGGGGATTTCTATTTTTTTGGCCTTTAATTGATATCAAGTATTAGTTAAGTAAGAAAAGAAAACATGCAACAAAGGTTGAAGCAGGGCTGGTTTGCAGGTTATGTGGCACACGCCGTCTGCATTTAGATACAATGCTTCTACAACCCATTTATTCAGGGTTTCCCATTGACATTTAAATGAGAGATTTTTTGGCCTCACCGTGACACGACAAAAGGTGTCGAGACGAGGCGAGCGTTCTCTGAAAACAAAAACAAGGTGTTTTTATCCCCTGGCAAAGGGTGAAAATAAAAGGAATGTGACTCTGCTTCCTTCTGCTGAAACTCATGCCTTCATGCTACGCTGCCACCGTGGTGTGAGAATGGAGAAAGTCAAAGCAAAGGCCTTTTGGGTGTATGCGTGTGTGTGTGTGTGTGTGTGTGTGTGTGTCTGTGTGTGTGTGTGTGTGTGTGCGCTCAGACGTGTCAAATGTTCAGTGTGGTCAGTAGACATGTGCATGCTGTTCTCAGCTGGGCTCGCCTGCTCGTCTCCTCAGGACCTTGAGAAAAAAAGGGCCTGATGAGGAGGAACAGGTCATCCTATTCCAAAAACATCATGTAAACACTGTCTAAAATACATTTATATTCTCCCTGTGCCTCGGTTTACTTTTGTACTTTTATTGGACCATATTAAACACATTAGGGGCAGCGACTTTCCCTGTGTTTACTCTACCATTACTCACGCAGACAGCTAACATTTAGCTGTAAAACAGCAGCAGTAATCCAGCTGGGTGGCTAATCAACTCTTATCCCTTTGTTTCCTGCGTATTTGCGCCAGCAGAGTGAACGTTAATCCGTGCAACCGCCACGTTGTTATGCTTAGGACTCAGCGCGCAGGCTGACACTGTTGGTTTTCTTGAGACGCCTGCGTTGAGTTTCATCCCTTGGTTGTTTAGGAAACGTGTCTCCAGATTGGATTATTTTTTCACAGTCATCTCTGTGCAGATCATCACACTGCTTCTACCCCCACACACACCCACACACACACACACAATATGGCCTCTGTGTTTCTGCATATGCATGCATACTGTGCACATGTGTCAGGTGCACGCAGGACTCGCTGCTGTTTGTGTCGACAGGACGATCAACACGGGGGATATTTGCACGTGAGGAAGGATAGATGCTGTGCATCATATCTTGAATTGTTTTTGTAAATCTCTCCCCCTCCTGGGTTAAAGTGACAGAAACATCTCACACCTGCAGGAAAAATGTTCAGTGAATCCTGTTTGTCCAGAGTTTATACCATTTCAGAATAAAAGTACTAAATACAGAGCATGTGCTACTACTATTATTATTCAATTATTATTGAATGCATCAGTGTGTAAAATTAATATTTACTGTACATTTACTCAAGGACTAACACTGATTTCTATTAATAAGACACAAAACATAAGTTTCTCTCTAGAGTTGCAGAGAAAAGCTTGAGAGGAGATGTTAAACTATATTGAGATGATTTTTGGTACTTGAAACCAAAAATAAATATCTTTTCAGGGATATGAAATCTTCACATAAAACCCAGAAAAGTGAAAAAGGTGGGAGCATTAGTTATGACTTCCTCCTCCCTCAACAATAATATTAGTCACTAGATGGCGCCATCAACAAATAAATCAACAGCCAACCCAGGAAATCCCTCAGTACATTTCTGATGCATGATGTATGACAGATATAGAAAGTATAGCACTTTTATGCTGATTGACTCACACTTTAGAGATAAAGATTAATGCAAAAATCCTAACAGTAAAAGAAAAGCTGAGAGTGGCATTTTATGTCTTTTTTACTGCTCTCTCTTTGTGGGGCTTTTACTGCATTTCACAAGGACAATCTGTGAGAATCAGTTGAAAGCTTAGGGGAAAATAGAGTAAGAGTACTTTGAGTAATTTTTTCTATTATTATTATTTTTACTGTCACTCTAATTCGTGCATAAGGCCTTAACATATAACATTTATTCTATATATTAATTTTAGGCAAATTTTCTTTACTTTTTTTATCTGAAGTAGGAAAAATTAAGTAAGGTTTATAAATTAAAATAGGAATATATGATAAATTATATATGTGAAAAATGTGTATAGTAAAGTAGCAAAAGCATCTGATCTACTTGTGAGATCATGAAGTCAATCTGAGAAGAAGATATTTAATGATCATAAGTCATTTTATTTAATATACTGCTATATAAACTATCCAGTTCCTTCCCATATTTTGGTCTGTAGTGAAGGAGGGCCCCGGGTTTCCTTCCCAGCGCGTCCTAACCGGGTGGAGCTCCTGAATGGTAGTGGTTTCCTGTTGGAGGCTCAGTCAAGTTAAACCATTTGGAGTTATTTTTGAAGCATTCTTTCATCTCTAGCGCATGCTGTGTGCGCCTGCACGGCCCGCATGTGTCTGTCTGTGCTGGGCGTATTTCAGGCTGCAGGCTGGCAAAAGAATCATGTGCAGAAACTGCTCCTGTTCACTACTGTTAATGTACACAAGGTGCTTGTGCAGGAATTGTAAAAGTCAGAATGCAGCTGAACCGCATAAAGTGCTACAGGTTTTTTTTTGCAGTGAACAGCTGGCTGCAGTGTCTGTAGCCAGCAAAAAATAGATATACACAGAGCCTACACACATTATGAGGAGCTATTTTAAGGATTTCGATCTTTTTTTCCTCTCCACTAATAATGACCATCATCCAGCCAGCTGCATCCTTCCGTCCGCTCCTTCCTTTCATTCATTCAGACAAAAGACTGGTTAAGGCGGCTGACATGCAGCAGACCAGCAGACAGGAAGACGCACTCTCTCAGCGACCACAATGGAGTAACGCCATAGGAGGGATGGGTTTATTTATTGCTGGGCATCGCCATCTCATTTTATCATCACGCATCATATCTCGTCTAATTCACGTCCAGGCAATAAAAATAACACCATGTGCTGCACCGAGACAGTGAAAGCAAAGGCTCAATACCAATCATCATCATGGAGGCCTCAACAATGAGATCAGATGAGTGTTTAGTGCAGAGCTGAAATGGATCCAAGTGTGCGAGCATGTGTGTGTGTGTGTGTGTGTCAGGCAGCACCTGGCAGTGGGTTTTTCATGAGGATATGCAGCTGGCTTTACTGGCTTAGAGCCTCAGCTGCCGCTCTGACTTTGGTTCCTATTCCACTTTTTTTTAATGTGTGTGTACATGAGTACTTGTAATGCTGTCTTTGTGAGGACCGTTAGCATTTCATCATGACATCAAAACGCTGTGGAAGGGGAACACCAGGTTTTGAGGGTAAGATTAGAGTTAGGGTAAAGGTTCCATGTTTAGTAGTGATGGTTATACAGACATTAATGCAAGGAGAGTGCTGTTAAACCTGTTAGAATCCAACACCCCCTGATATGACGTCAGCACTGAGTTATATCATATATTACATGAGAAAACCTCAGTATTATCTGTAGTAAAAACAATGGTACTGTTACAGTATTAATATATTCATCAATATCCTGCAATATGGCTGCAAGTAACCACTATTTAGATTTGAGCTGTTTGTGTGATTATTTGATGTGGTCCTTTATAATCTTCTTTTTAAATGTCTGTGTGGTTTCTATGATTTCATTAACAAAAAATGATCTTTTAACTCATCTAATTGCTCATTTGATGTATTAGTGCAAAAAATACTGAACAAGCAGGCAAGTTCTATCTATCTATCTATCTATCTATCTATCTATCTATCTATCTATCTATCTATCTATCTATCTATCTATCTATCTGTCTGTCTGTCTGTCTGTCTGTCTGTCTGTCTGTCTGTCTGTCTGTCTGTCTGTCTGTCTGTCTATCTATCTATCTATCTATCTATCTATCTATCTTTCTATCTATCTATCTATCTATCTATCTATCTATCTATCTATCTATCTATCTATCTATCTGTCTGTCTGTCTGTCTGTCTGTCTGTCTGTCTGTCTGTCTGTCTGTCTGTATGTCTGTCTGTCTGTCTGTCTGTCTATCTATCTATCTATCTATCTATCTATCTATCTATCTATCTATCTATCTATCTATCTATCTATCTATCTATATAACATTAAAGAGTGGAAAACTTATGTCAAAGATATAAAATGAAGGAAGGACATGATGAGAGGAAGAGACACAGACAGACAAACACACACACACACACACACACACACACACACACACACACACACACACACACACACACACAGACTCTCTGGATAAAACATCTCTGCTGTTTCTCCTGTTCTCTGATTCACTGACAGCGACAGGCGTAGACCATTTCCTTTATGGTCGCCATAGCGACCAGCGAGCATTACAAGTGATTAAGATTAAAATATAAATAATTCTACCCGTCTTGTTTTCATTTATTTATGGATTTTTTTTGTCAGCTGGTGCTCAGCTCAGACTTCACGAGCCGACATTACAGTTCTGTGAAGAGCTACAGCATCAGTTCCTGTGACTGGGAACTGAACTCAGCCTGGGTCAGTTCAGTTTTTTTTAATTAACTCTATTATTGATTCAGGGCGACACGGTGGTGCGGTGGGTAGCACTGTTGCCTCACAGCAAGAAGGTCGCAGGTTCAAGACCGCCTTGGGCCTGGGTCTGGGGCCTTTCTGTGTGGAGTTTGCATGTTCTCCCCGTGTCTGCGTGGGTTTTCACCGGGTACTCCGGTTTCCTCCCACAATACAAAAAACATGCTCAGGTTAATTGGTAAACTCTAAATTGCCCATAGGTGTGAGTGTGAGAGTGAATGGTGTGTGAATGGTGTGTGTGCCCCACGATTGGCTGGCGACCATCTGGGGTGTATCCCCCTGCCTCTCGCCTTAACGCGCGGGGATAGGCTCCAGCAGACCCCTGCGACCCCGAAAGGGAATAAGCGGGATAGACAATGGATGGATGGATATTATTGATTCACACATTGCATTAACAGTGCAGTGGGTAGCACTGTTGCCTCACGGCAAGAAAGTTGCAGGTTCAAGGACTTGGGCTGGCCCCTTTCTGTGTGGAGTTTGCATGTTCTCCCCTGTTTGTGGGGTGTT
This sequence comes from Eupleurogrammus muticus, assembly GCA_036785175.1. Taxonomy (NCBI): domain Eukaryota; kingdom Metazoa; phylum Chordata; class Actinopteri; order Scombriformes; family Trichiuridae; genus Eupleurogrammus; species Eupleurogrammus muticus. The sequence continues at coordinate 2,079,974 of JAYKQN010000001.1, forward strand.
CTCCAGGTTTCTGGCTTCCTCCCATAGCCCAGAAACATGCATAGCTTAATGGGTGACTGTTTCTAATTGTATTTTATTGAGATTTTCCATAGCACAAGAGACACTAAACAAACCTTACTATGTTTAGGTCCTTGGATTCTATCTCATCATCATCATATCAGTGATATAATAAAGCCTTTATATCAACTTTTAATCTGAGAAGTGCTAGAAGCTTTAAGAAGGAATATTATTTTCCTCCTGAAATGTAGTGGAGTAGAAATAGAAATGAAAATATTCAAGGAAAAGTACCTTGAACTGTACGTAATTACAGTCGGCCTACTCGAGTTGTTCTAAAACTTCTTATTTTCCAGCGCTGTGTTTAATCAAGTTGCCACAAGCTGACAAACAGGATAAGATTACAGCATACAGCCCATTGTCAGCAAGGACAATAGACCTGACCATTATGTCAATTAAATCATCTAAATCTGAAACTGTAGATAAACACGTGAACAGTTACAAAATAAAGATGTCTGAAATGACATCTGTGAATTTAACCTCCAGTGTTAAATAACAAAAACTCAATAGTTACTTAACAATTAAGATCATATTGCAGGAGTTTATTATGACCCATGTGTCTCTGCAGTGTGTTGGAACCCTTAAAAAGTCACCTCTGGCTTAAGTTTAATTACTGTTGTGAATGTCTCAGATAATAACATAACATCACTTCAGGATATCAAGTGTCTGTTCCTCACTATTAGAGCAGAGTCCCAAACGTTCATTTTCAACAAAAAGGTGCAAATCAACAGAGAAGGATTAAAAGTGAGTTGTGAAGTACTGCTCCGTTCATAAATGATTAATGGTTTAACAATTAGGTCATTCATCAAGCGAAAACACTTAATGAGACTTGTCCATTATCCCAGTTTGTTTTTTACTAATATTTTTATTGAGGTTGTTTATTGTATTATCATGACAGACAATAAAGATGTGGCTACAACAGGGAGAAATAGAGAATATGCATAAAAAACGCCGGATTTAGCAATATATCAGGACATAAATAACCACATCATGAGAAATGTACAAATAACAAATAGAAAATGAAATAGTATATATAATTATATTGATTATGCATAGAATTATTTGTTTAAATTGACTGTTTCATAACTAAACTATAACATGACAGAAAAGTGTTTTAAAAGTGTAAATGTTCTAAAACACACGCTGACATGTTTTAATTAGATTTGTCCAAGATTGAGGAAAAAAAAGGTTAGATTGTAAGACAAAAAAGTGACACATTCACATGTAAAACTGGATCCCTGAGAATGTCTGTGTTTTTAATGAAATTAGATCGAAACAATTACCCTTTGACTCACAGATACAGTGATACAATGATATATGTAATAATGGCTAAAACCAAACCAATCAGTTGACTATGATTAAAGTCATTGATAAAGTGAGTGTTTGCCATAAATTATCTCTTGATGATGTTGCCAAATCTGGTAAAACCACCTAATCTTTAGTTGAAAGGATCTTAATCTTTATGCCCTGTAAAACAATGGTCATGTTACTTTGGCCATTTTATCTTTCATCTAAATCAAAGGGTTTTTTTATTCTATAGGATAAAATTCAACCAATTTAACAAGCTTTCATAACAAAAAGCACTTTAAAAGCTTTTATGATGCAGAAAAAGCTCTAAACATGATTCTTGAATCAATTTCTACCAGTTAGTGCTAAAAGCTATATGCTATAACTTTTTATAGTAATTTATTTTTATATTTATATTCATTTTAGAAATATACTTTAATAAGAATTTAACATAACGTGATGTGCATATCACTTTAATAAGAATTTAACATAAAGTGATGTGCATATCAATACATTTAATAAATATAGAGCCAAATACATAGGAAAGGAAGTTCCAGGATCTTCAGTTCATTAAACATGTGTGTCATTACTTCATTGATAGTTTGCCACATCTCAGATTTCCAAAATGTGTCAAACCTGGATATTGAAAATGAGTTATCAATATCAATATCAATATCAATAAAAAAACAGATAAAGACGACAGGAAGGAGGAAGTGGTAAAAAAAAAAGGGACCTGACATTTGTTTAATTTGCACTATGGAATAAAGGGACAGTTTAAGCCAAGTTTAATTTCACACTAAAAAGTGTTAAAAATTGTCTTGTGTCACTTTTTTCTTTAATGTTACATATAAACACGCAAGTGTTCCCAGAATTTCTAGAATTAAAACGGGAGGCAGAGCCTTCAACTATCAGGCTCTTCTCCTGTGGAACCGTCTTCCAGTCTCAGTCAGGGGGGCAGACACCCTTCCTATATTTAAGAATAGGTTAAAACTTTCCTGTTCGATTAAGCGTATAGTTAGGGCTGGCCCTGGCTGGCCTAGTCATAGTTATCCTGCGATAGGATAGTCTGGTCCTCATGAGATGCTCTGGGCTTCTTTTTCTACTGATGATCCACTGTTGTACTTTTTAAATCTGCTGTGTTTTCTGTGTTTTCTCATTCACAGAGCGTGCTGCAGTGCAGCCACTGAGGGATCTGAGGATGTTGGAGGGTCTGATGCTGTCCTGGTGAAACCTGGAAGCTGTGATGGATCCTGTCACTTCATCCTCCACTTACACCCAATTCATTACATTTCTCTGTTTGTAATATTTAATTTTCCCTGTAATGTTTCCACCTGCACACATCATCTACTGCAGCCTGTTTGTCCTGGAAGAGGGATCCCTCCTCTGTTTCTCTTCCTGAGGGTTCTTCCGTTTTTCTTCCCCGTCAAAGTGTTTTTCATTGTACGATGTGAGAGTCTAGGGACAGGGGATGTTGTGTTGCTTTTGTACAAACTGTAAAGCCCGTTGGGGCAAATCTGTGATTTGTGATTCTGGGCTATACAAATACATTGATTTGAATTGAATTGCATTGAATTGAATTAAAGTATGTCTAGTATGCAGTGTTGGGAGTAATGCATTACAAAAGTAATGGATTACTGTAATGAATTACAGAAAAAAGGTAATATTTTATAATATTATATTAAATTTTTTAATATTTTATATTTTGGCACATCAGTGATGAGCCAAAATGAGAAAGTAGTGAAACATTTTGACGTTTGACTGCTGCTGATCTTGCTGTAATTTTGGTGAATTTGTATGAAGAAAAACAAAAAAACACCACTTCAATCCATGTTAAAAAAGGCATTATATCACGATTTGTACAGAGTAAAATATTACCTTTTTTCTGTAATTCATTACAGTAATCCATTCCTTTTGTAATGCATTACTCCCAACACTGCTAGTATGTGTGTTCACTGCCAATGCATTTATTTACAATAAATAATACATATATAATATTCTCTGCATTTGATAACGTTTTTTGTATTTTTTTTCCAAAAACTTGAAAAAAATGACATAGGCCATTATTGTCATGGGGTGACGACACGGTGAATCTCCAGCTGTGGAACAGGCGGTAATAAGATTGTAGTAAAGTATCTTATTTTGAAAAGCCGACCGGAAGCGGCGGCGTCAGCGCGGGCTTGACGGCGTGCTGTAAAGTTTTCCTGCAGGGAGCGCGCTCCTCCTCTCCACGCTGCACGCCGACCTGCTGCCTCTCCGGCGGGACACTTTTTTATTTTATTTTATTTCGTCAAGACGCAGCCGCCCCATGAAATAATCCTCCATTTTTTCCTTTTTTTCTTTTTTATTTCTGGCCCTCCACCAACTATCTCCGGTTGTTGCTGATCCGGCTTCCGGAGGATTAACCGCGGGCAGAGAGCAGAGATGGAGCCGTCCCGTTAAAAGTTGGACGCGCCGCACAAGCCGAGCGGGTCCGTACGTGTGCTGCTCACCGCCTGGGAGGCCATGGGCTGCGGCTTGCGGAAGCTGGAAGACCCGGAGGACAGTAGCCCCGGGAAGATCTACTCCACCTTGAAGAGACCACAAGTGGAGACCAAGACCGAGACCGTGTACGAGTACGTGCTGCTGGACTTCAGTCTGGAAGGTGAGACACAACTAAAATATAGTTAATGTGCTATAATTTACCTGCACTTATAGTGAAATCAGTGCTACAGTCGATTAATCGAGTATGGATTTTTTTCCATTTATTTATTTATTTTTTAATTTGGGGGGGGGGTCGCTGCTTTAAGGTTCTTAAATGTAATTTTTTTAAAATATTGATTGATATGATATCTGTAGGTTGGCTTTCCTCGTTATTATGGCCACTTTGCACAATATTCCTACATTTGATTACTTACAATTACTTGTAAGCAACTGGACTTTTTCTTGTAGCTTGAAGAAATAATTCATTTGACACCACAATAACCTGGATGAGTGAGAATCTACACAGACTGATTGACTGATGAATTGTCAGTTTCACTCCTAATATCAAGCAATTTAAATACATGTCACTTACTTCCCTTTATTTAATGACAATGCATAGATGAAGGTCTTTCCAATATTTTATAAATGTGAGAAAAATGTCTTGTTTCAACAGTCCACAACTCAAATATGTTCCCTTTACTATCATAAGATAAATAAACCAGGCGTCTAAGAAGCTTAAACAATAGTTTGTTTGTTTTTTCTAACTGTTTAATATTCTAATCACAATTTAAATCTTTATAGAGCAAGATACTATAAAAAATAAAGATGTGCACCGTTTATTTGGCTCCTCTCATCAAATACAGGCCATTTCTTTCCATTGTAGGAATCCTCTGCTGTCCTCATGTCGACTAAAACCTTCCTGCATGTTTTGTCCAAAAAGCTGTTTTTAATTTCCTTATATTTAGTGTTAAAACAGTCCTAAATAACAAACAGTTTATGGTAGTTTTTTATTTCATCCTCCCTTCATTCTTCCCACGGGGGCTGTGACACTTATACGGTGCTATAAAACAGACAGAGTGCAACTAGTATCAGTGTGTTAATGGTAAAGTGTATTTAAATACGCTTATATTCTAAGACCCGCTACACGTGCGACATCACAGCATCAACCCTCTGGACCTTTCTAGTAACAAACCCGTTCTTTCAGCCTATCTGGAAATAGGTCACAGAAGTTGTTTTTTTTTTTTCCTTCTTCGCTTGGCACACACACACACACACACACACACACACACGCACACTCCTTCCCATGCAGCAGAGAGAGACACACACCTGCTGTGTGCTGTGGAATCTAATTTGAACATGTGCGATAATCTCGCATGGCCGCGGGTTGCCATCCTTTAATCCCTTCATCTGGTCGTCCGACTGGCTGTTTCTGACTGTGACCTATTTGGAAGGAAATGGTGAATGAGTTCAAAAACGGGAGCCCTGACATGTAAACAGCGCTGTAATGAGTCATCAGCCGTTCCAAGCGAGGAGGGCCAGCGACGTAAAGCACGCATAATGACCTCAGGACCTGACCCCCGGCCCATCACACACAGAATCTGTGAGGGAGATAAAAGCAGTTTATTTATATCTCTGTAACACCAGTAGTCTGATTACTGAGTTGCCACCAATACCTTAGTCATACATTTTACAAATTAAGTGTTTTTTAATAACAAAATACCTGAACATCACACTTCCCTCATATGAGGAGAAGATCTCAGGAAGTTTTGGGCAGATTTTCTGCAAGTGTTCATTGAATGTTTGGAATAGTGCCATGAACAGATGAATACATTTTGGTGATGATCCAGAAGAAATTCTGGTTTCTGGATCACTTTAAACTTTTTGCTGTTTAGTAACATTGCGATAAATGGTGGTGATATCTGCTGCTTTGCTTACTCTACAAAATATTCTGTGATAAGAGAAAACTTCAGAGAGAAGGAAGCAGCATTGAGTTTTTATTCTCTACGTATCTGGAACAAATTTCCAGTAAACTAAGTAAGACTGTTGTAACTCTGTTCTTAAATAAACCGAGAGTTACAAAATATAAAAAATCAAATAAAGAATGTTGTTTTTTGTTTATTTTTTATTTTATTAGAATGAAAAAACATAACAAAATAATTCAATAGTACTGCTTTATTGTGGTATCTGGGCTGGATAATATTGTCAGTGACTGCCTACCAGCAACATATTCATCACGAACCACACGTGAAGTGCTTCTGTGTTTTATACTGGGAAATTTGCTGGATTTTTTTTTTTTTGTGCCAGTCATCAGCCGGCAGTCATGAGTTCTTCTCTCAGACAGGCTTATAAATACAGTGATCAAACAGGGTGTGTGTGAGTCATATTCCCAGTGTCTAGATTGTGTCTGGATCAGCGGCTTACACAAACTTCCGTTTACATCAATAACCAGCGCACCTTTCTAATGCTTCGACCTGTCCTGCTTTTCATTCTCAGGTTAGAAGGACTGTTTCAGTGGTGGCTGCTTGTCTGTAACCTTGGTCTGTTTTGGCAGATTGACTGTGTCCAGCTGTGTTTTGGATATTTTTCTCCTGTGCTAGACATCCACTGTATATTCAAGACTATTCAAGACTTTTCTCCTGGAAAAAAAAGAGACTAAAACTGTGTTTTCCAGGCTTCACTTGATCGTTTGCATCCTTGACGAACTCCAGATGTCTTAAAAAAACGAGAAGACACTGATACGCAGTGTGAACCGTACACGTGTGACTGGGTCATTCAAACGTTTTATGAAGGGAAGTAAAGCTGATTCCAATGCAGTGATTTAGATGGTCGGAATGCTGGTGTGAAGTGCAGGCTTTTCCGTCTTCTCGGGTTCGCGTGGTCGTGTTTGTATGTGTGAGTGTGCAACTCTTTTTAAGTGTGAATAATGGCTGGCAGATCCTCAGACACAGCGGTAGTGATTCCAGTCTCCAGTAGTCATGTGCAGTCTGCTGATGGATGACTTTCTCTGAGGCATTTCTGTCCTTATTTTACAACCCCACATAGTTCAGTAAGGCCTGTGTAAGTCATCCACCACAGGCTCCACGAATGGGTCCAGTCAGTCCTAAACGAGAGATTAAATCTCACCAAAAAGCCAATCTGTGCCACTAACTGGGCTCTTTAATCAGATTTGAGCCAGACTGCGTTCTTATTACAAAACCGACTCCACGGGGTCCTTTTTTTTTTTTCCAGTTTGAAACCACCTCCGTGATGAAGAGGATATTTGATGCTCTCACAAAATTCACACAAGATGTGCTCACCTCCCAGATGGCGTCTTGCCAAGGAAATAAAAGCCGTGAACTTAACAAGAAAGTTTGATTTAATAGTAAAAAAAAACAGTAGTGTTTCTTTCAGGTTTTGTTACAAGAAGAAGATTGATCGCCTGAAGTGAAAAGTGATTTATATTTCTAGGCATGACTGGGGCTGTATGTCTTGATTAATGTGGTATCTTGGCTATTTATTGTGAATCAAAGGCATTCGTTGTGATGCCCTTGTGATTGATGCATTCAGTCTGTTACAGATGGAGGATGGATTAGGACTTAGTAACTTAGTGGTTGGCTCTTGTAGGTTCCTGAGCGTGAATAACCAGTACACACATACAGTACATACAGTACATCACATTCCTGACGCGCACCTGGCCGGCAGATGCCTCAGAGCTCTGCATATCTTCTTGCGTGTTTTGTTGAACTGTCTGTGGTGGTTCGGTTTAGTCAAGTCCAAACACCTGTTCCCACCTCCGTTCCATAAAGTCACTTGTTTATTCACTCTTGTTGCTTTAACTGCTGTTATAAACGATCATGTGGCCATCGCTGGTCATGAAACACACGTAGCGTCATGTTAGCTTTCACATCAATGGCAGATGGTGAGCACCACATGGTCCATTCCAACCAAAGGCACTGAGGTCGGTTTAGTTTTTGCCTGTGTAAAAGCATCAGGTGTGCACCAACTCAAAAGGACGCAGTCCTGGTCTGTTTGACTCTGCACCAAATGACAAACTTTGGTGACGAAGCAAACTAAGGTCCAGGAAAACGATTCAAGATGCATCACAGGAGAGCATACTACTCATTTAAATTCCTGTTTGTTTGAAGATGAGAAAGCGGACCACACTGCAGTTTATATGCTACATAATAAAAACATTTATTGCCTGGTGTGGACCAAATAAATGAACTAGTGGTGTGAAAGAGCCCTTACTTTACACTTACTTATGTGTTTCAGACACTGACAATGTTTGCCTGCAAAGTTGCATGACGCACCTTTATTCTCACGAAATAACCCCACTTTGGATTTCCAACCCGACGTAGTAATTAACTTGATTAAAGTGACGAGTCTCCTGCAACCAGCGGGCTAAGTCGACCAGGACTCCTCCCGTCGACTAATGTTTGGCCGACAAAGAAAAATGAAAATAAGGAGCCCTGTCGAGGTCCATGCTGATCTGGCCTTGCGTCTCCCTGAACCGTCGTGTTTCTAGGACACACACAGAGTGACTGTCACATACTTTACTTTCACTTTCATCCGCTTCTCTTCCTCTCAATCACTTGAACATGGAAACGCTCACCCCAGCCCCCCCCCTGCATCTCCCAGTGCTGGGGCAGTGCTCCCAGTCAGCTTGGCCTCATTTTACTCCAACTGAGAGGAAACTGGACTTGGAGCCTGGAGCCAAGGCCAGAACATCAAAGTACCTAATAGCTAATACCCCCCAAGCTGATTACTCTTAACTGGGCACATGGCCCAGTGAGGTGGAAGTGTGTAAGAACCTCTTTTTGAGGAATATATGGTTTCATTGCAAGAGTTGACTTCAGAATCTTAGTACGTTCACACTATTACAGAAATATATTTAAAATGTATTTTTCTTTATCACCTCTGCCAATGAGGTTATGTTTTGTCTGTCTGTTTGTTAGCAAGATAACTCGAAAAGTTCCAGCCAGATTTTTGTAAAATTTTCAGCGACTGTTTGGAATGGTGTCACGAACAGATGAAGGAATTTTGGTAACAATCCAAAAGAAATCCTAGATTTTAGACCGCTTTACATTTTCTGTTTGGGAACATTGCGCTAAATGGACCTTTAAGCAGGTGCTATCTTTTGGTGCCACCTGGTGGCGCTATCCTGCACCAGCATCTCCCAGAGTGCATTGTAGTTTGTTTAGAAAACTTAGAGATCCTAGTGATTTTATGCAGGGGAGGTAGGGAAGGACCAGGTTGGTTGACTTTGTGGGTGGTGAGATGAATCTCTAAGTTGATCCAGTAGTCAATTGAACATATTGAAGTTTATTGAGGATTTTGTTTGGTAAACCGGTAGAGGACGCTGCTGCAGTACTCGAGTCAGTCTGGAAGTTCTAAAGGCGTGGATGAGGGTTCCAGCAGTGGAGGGGGGGACGGGGGGAGGGTTTCTAAGATAAAAGAAGGCTGTGATGTGGTTGACGGTGTCAATGTCAACCTCATTGTGGCATTCGAGTCAAGGGAACGATGGAGACTTTAGGATTCAACCGCTGGAAATGGTGCTAGCACGACTAGAAATGCAGATCAATCCAAATACGAACAAGCAAAAGCAACTCAAAAACCGTAGAGGAAACATGCTGTTTTAGGCTTTTTTTTTAAATGACCCGTTTTTGTCCATTTTGTCAAGTGAAATCTCTGCAGCAAACGGAGCCCGTGACTATCTGGGTGAAGCTAGTCTAACGTAAAGAGTCGTCCTAACAGAAGATAAATTGCCTTGACCTGAAATGATGACGTGCATGTCAGTGCGGGGTCAGGACCAGATGAATAGATGGGCGGAGGAAAAATGGATTTGCAAGTGGACGGACGAATGAACCCTCAGAAGAATTTGTGGGACAAATTGGAACATCTCCCAATCCACAAAGAAATAGCGATTGATTTGTTCCTAAATATCTTTTTGCCCTTAACAAAACCTCTGTTCCAATTATAAACTTATATCTGTCTGTCTGCCTCTACTCTTTTTTTTTTCTTACTTTCAGGGATGAGAGCAATTTCTATAATCTCTGACTAATCTGGGAATCTAATGGCCCATGATGGATTATTTCAGATTAACCTCCGTATTTGTCATTATATTATGAGGAGAGAGATAAAGAGGAAGCAGAGAAGAGCAGTGCAGACCTTCTACTTTTTCCTATTGTTCTGTTTGACTTTGTGATTCTTTTTCTGTATTTTTATCACCTCGAGCTTCATTCCTGCTTGTTATTTTTACTGTCGCACATGATCTGAGAAGCTACTCTGGTGCAAACTGAATATCTCAAGAACTGTTGAGTAGATTTCCATACAAATTATACGCAGACTTTGGGATGATCTTAACGTTTGTTGGTCATGTCAATAACTGTTGGTGTGTTTCAGCTGTGCTTTGTGTTTAATGTGAACTAAGATGGTGGTAATTCTAGGTGTATTTCATAGATTTATGTTAGAAAAGTGGAAAGCAGCTCTTTATTACTTAAGGTCCTGAATGTCTGTGTGTGTTGTTGCAGAGAAAAGACGTTTCCCCCCGTCCCGTCCGAGGGGCCTCTTCATTTCTGAAATTTTGCTCAAGAACAAATACCTGGGTTTTCCTGCACTAAATCTAATAACTAAAAAAGCCTCTTGGATGAGAAGTGAAATGTCTTCAAATCAAATAAAGGTCCGGTTGCTTTTACCCACAACTCCACAAGATAAATAGATCTAATATTTTATTGTTAAATAAAACGGTTAGCGGTTGCGGATACTTGGTCATCATATCCAACACAGAGATCCAGCTCGGGGGCTGAGGTGAACGCGTGTCTTGTTGCCTTGTCGTCCGCTCCCATCATCATGGCAGCACGTTCACACGTTGACGCTGCTGTGCTGCTACTAGCGTGTCTTCAGTCTTTGTTTCTGTGTTTTACTGTCTCTTGTTTCCATTTACTCCTTGTTGCCGGGCAGCTTTCTCCTTTTTTCACACCTTCTCCAGCTCCCCCCCCCCCTCCCCATCCATTCACATATGGGCTCATAAAATCCATCTTGTAACCCCTGTTTGGCTCCAAACCCTCCTCCTCCTCCTCCCGTTTTCTCAGCTCTGTCACCCCCTTCTCTCGCCCCCCCCCCCACCTCCCACCCTGCCAGTTCCCACCTCTCATTCCTCCTCTACTTTCTTTTCCCCCCTTTATTATCCTCTTTGCTAGTCCTCCCTTCTTCCTCTCCTCCTCCTCCTCCTCCTTTTTTTTCTCCCACACAGAAGTGAACAGAGGCCTCAGTGTGTTGGTGACGGGGCGAGTGAGTGGCAGCAGGATGGGGGGGGGGGGGGGGGGGGGGGGGGTATGGGGGGGTGTGAGGGCTGAAAGCGAGGAAGGAGACGAGCAGAAAGGCAGAAACAAAAGCCGCGGTGAGAGGTGTGTGTTTGTATGACATCACAGTTCTCCTGGGAGCTGTTAGCTGGTTGTTCGTCCCTCCAGACGCGATGCACGGCTAACCTTTTTTTTTTTTTAAAGTTGCATGTCCACAGAAAGCCGTGCAACCACCAGCTGCAACGTGCGAGCCGCTGTTACATTTAAATTCACCTCCAGTGTTTATGGTGGGCTGCGGAGCCTCAAGAATGCCAGTAAACTGCAGCTTTTAACCCTTTCTACTTTCTGGTGGTCTTTAGTCTCATAAAGGAGCCGGCGACGGCTGCGCTGGTCTCAGCTGTGTTCTGGAACGGCCTCGCTGATCGCTGGGGTGATTGTCCGTGAGAATATGGGGGGGGGGGTTGAAGAAGGAATGCTCCCACTCTCTCACACACACACACACACACACACACACACACACACATACTCGCACATTTGCTCGCTTTCCCCATCTCCCTCCCAATTTTCTTTCTGGTAATCTTGCTGCATCCAAAGTGCACAATTGCACAATTGTGCATTTAAAACTGGAAGTGTACTTTTTATATGTGTGTGTGTGTGTGTGTGTGCAGGGCACATAGCCAGGCCCCTCTGTGAACAGCCACTCTTTGTGGACACAGGAAGTATGGTGATGGTCACAGGGATTTTTTAGCCGGAGTTATTAGAAAAAACAACAGCAGACTGGACCAGCGCACAAACAACTCTTTTACTGGTGTAAAGTTCCTCACCAACACACCCAGGAATGAGAAAATGATTTTTCATGCTTGGGACAGGGATGATTTATACCAAATTTGGTGGCGATTGCTCAAAATTTGTAGAAAGTACGAAAAGTCAGATTTGTGCTAAATCGCAAATGGTGTGAAATCTCTATACGCGTGGATTCTTCGACATTTTCTAAACTAAAACACTATAATAATGATACCAGCTGCATCTTTTTCCAAGCAGAGAAGCGACGTCGCCACATCACACGCCGAAGCTGGAGGAGCCGCGCTAAAAATACATGTATAGTTTGTGTGCGTTCGTATATATAGAAGTTTTACGTAAGAGCGTGGTGATGTGGAGTTTCCCCCCCCAACATGCCTGGGTTGGTGGTTATTTTTATGGCTTCCACAGTGCACACAGACCTTACATCAGCATTTGAGGCCATCAGACGAGGTTCTGGAAACACAGTTTGACGCAGGAAAACTATAAAAACTCAGGCCGAGCAGCAGCGATTTTGACTCTCCAGACGAGGCGTGTTAAAGTGACACAGGCATTCATATTGTAGCAGGCTGGATGTTACGGAGTCAGTGCTGACATGTGCATTTCACACGCAAATGGGCTTGTAATGGCCATACAAAGATTGTACGTGTAAGCGTAGGCAGTTCTAATAAATTCTCCCTCAAGTGACATTTGGCTAAAAACAGCACTTTCTCTGATGCTGCGATGACATTTTCCCACCAGCTAAAAGTCAAATAAACGGTTCGCTCCACCATCATCGGCTGCATTCCTATCTGGCTGACCCTGTGCATTTCTGAGTGTGTGCGTATCACACACACACACACACACACACACACACACACACACACACACACAGTGATGTTAAAGTCATTACACAGGAAGGAAAAGGAAACTTTCCCAGACTGTGTGCATGACTTTCTATCAACGGGGGCCTGTAGATTTTTATTAGCGCAAACAGCCTGAGACCAGGTTTGCACTCCTACTGAAAACACACTTTTTATTATGTTTAACTGTGTACTTGCTACTGACATATTCTAATTAAGATCTAATTAAGATCTGGAAAATACACCAACTAGGTCTACGGCTATAATGCATATTTGTGATGTGTTAATTAACATTCCCCCTCCACGGAAAGATGTTTCTCCTGTTACCTCAGTTGGATTTTTCAGCTCTACTGTGCCATAATTTATCTACTCAATAATGCTCATCAAAAATCAGACTTGTGAAGGAGGCGTTATTCATGCCTTGTTATTTTAGAGATAAAAGTAGAGATGCTGCAGTTTTAAGATATTTGATAGGATATTTAAGGAATTCCTCTGGAACGGAAAGCAGCCATGCGTGAAGCCATGCCAGTTAAAAGTAGTGGTTTATGATTCCCGAGGGTTTAATTTCATTACTATGGATTTGGCCTGAGGCATCTGGTACACTGGGCATTGCTCTCCAACAGAGATCACCCATGGCACAATACAGCGCACACACACGGCTTATCCCCTAAATCATCTAAACATATGATGGCTCATCCAATTCAGAGCACATGGAAGAAAAAAAAATGCAGGGCTGACAGATTTTGACCTCTACTTAAATAAATCCTCAAGTAATTGACTAAATCCAAAGCTAAGCATTGACAAACAATCATTTATTTGGAAGGAATGTGTGGAAAAAGAGTCTTAATGTCGCCGACTTGCCGAGGGAACATGCAGTTAAAGTTACCGTAAATTACCAAATATTAGGGCATCTATTTGCTTGAATCGCTTAACAGATCAGCCGTTTATTTGAGACCAGGTGCCAATGTGGTACAGCGGATTAATTTCTCCCTGACAAAAATGGAAAACTATAAAAAAAAAATATGGTAATTTTCTCAAATCTTTTTTGAAAACCAGAACGAGTGAACAGAACAGGACTTGCTTTTTTAAAGTAAGATTACAGTACTGTAGTTAAATGTCTCAAGTTTTCCTCTGCATATTTTACGACAGAAAGTTTGATTTTCATGTCGTACTTTTAATTTTTTGACACTTAGGCAGAGGATGTTCGTCAGTGACATTTAAGCGCAAAAGTGATGCGAGGTCCTTGTAGCGTGAGTGGTCATATCTTATTCCCTGATTTTTTTGTTTTGTTTGTTTTAATAATTAAACTTTGCATTTATTTGGAACCAGCAGTTATTTATCAAGATATTACCTGCACCCGGCAGTAATTTTACTAAACTTTACTATTATTAGATAATTGACAGTATATGTTATTTGTGGTATGCTCTTCCCCAGCTCCACACTCCAGTCCAACTATGGTTACTTGGTGATGGTGATGATCTCAAACTCGCGATATAAAACAGAAGTCCAGTTGATGCACAGTAATTTCACGTTAAGGCCTTTTGTTTTGGTGTTAGGGGAATAGAAATTGGGTTGATTTGAAATATCATGTGTCATTAGGAATTTAATGGCTGATGTTTCTATCATAAAATAACTTCTTTTTTTTTTACGCTCCACATCCTTCCGACCCGCAGGAAGCCGTCCCACGGTGCAGTATGTGTCCTCCCTGTCCGAGCTGCCCCAGGCCCTGCAGCCCTACTACACCCAGGGCTACGTCCTGACGGCGCTGCACCCCATCATCCTGTCCGTGGGCCGCACCCGCTCGCTGCCCTTCAGCCTGCTCTACCGCGCCATCCTGACCCGGCCCAAACCCAGGTGAGTGGATCCGCCTCCCTCGTGAAGCAGCGTGTAGCTGTCTGGGGTTCCCCTTCCTTCTGACACACATGCCTTCCCACCGGGACCACACACCCACCACACTGTCTAGTAAATAGATGAATGATAGATGAAGGCAGCTGCATATTTAATGCAGAGTTTCGGTAGGAGGTCAGTCATGGAGGAGGAGGAGGAGGCTGACTCCTGTAGACTGTGTTTTGGTTTGATTCATTCTTGTGTCTGAGGCAAATACCAGGATTCCTATTGGTTAGAAATCCACCCGACAACAGGCGTCCTGCAGCAGCCAATGAAGATGAAGTATCTCTAATCTCCCAGGTTTGATATGGCAGGATAGTTACTATGATAGATTTTTTTAATTTATAAGATTAGCATAGCAGTAGAGGTGTTAGTAATGTTAATGATTTTATTTAAACAGGCCTGATTGATTTCCCTCTTTCATATTGATGAAGCGGCGTGATGATGTGATCAGTCTTCGCTCGAGTTGCAGAAATTGCTGTTTACCCTTTTTGTTTAAACTGCTTTGGCATTCTCTGGTAGCCGTTTCCTGCCGAGCCTGTGATTGGCTCGTGTTTGTGTCTGTGACTTCTGAACCCCGGCAGCTGGACGGGTTCAGGAGGGTTTTGGCTGCTCTGGATACCGGCGTCCACGCTGGCCTCCATCTTTAACGTCTCTCTGTGTGTGTGTGTGTGTGTGCGCCGGTTTGTTTTCCAGCAAGCAGACGGCGTCCATGTGTCACAGCGTGCCGGTGCTGAGGGTGGAGGAGTGGCCGCTGCCCGGGGAGTCGCTGACCGGTGACACCGTCAGGGCACTGATCGACAGGGTAAGACACACACACACACACATGCATTTACTGCAACCTGCAGAAGTAGCAGTCAGTCCGTTCTTAGTGTGAGGGGACAGTGTGAGTGGATATGCTGTGATTTGTGATTCTAGGCTGCACAAATAAAAATTGACTTGACTTGTTGTTGTCATACCTGCTTTGGTGGAGGTAAATAATTCCAAGATGTTGGTCCACAGTGTTGGTTTGTAGCTGAGCGGCAGCAGATGGCCCCAGCGTGGCTGACCAGGTTTCTCCTGTCTCTCTCTCTCTCTCTCTCTCTGGCAGGTGAACAGCAGCGCCCGGGGGGGTGTTCGATTCGTGGGCTCGGTCCTCCAGCAGGTGAGCGGGATCACGAACGGCAGGGTGCACAGTCCGAAGAGGAGCTGCCGCTCCCCGCCACAAACCCCTCCCCGCACCCCCCCCGGAGACAGAGACCTGGAGGAGAACACCTACAGCCCCGGTTAGAACCATTGTCTCATTATGATTCTCTGCTGAATGGGTAAAAGGGTAAAAGTGAAGACTCAGAAACGTGCATTAGCGTTTATTTGTATGCATTGCTTTGCACAATAGCTGGAAAACATTGCTATTGACAACTTGAAGTATGGCATTGGAAAGGTTTGGTGGAAATAACAGAATTTGAAAAAAATAATGTCCACAAAATAGATGTTATCCCTCCTAATTCACATTTCCTTTTTTGTGAGATTTCAAAAGTTGCATAAAATTCACTTGAAAGATGGAAAAAAAAAAAACTCAATAATGTGTTTGTGATGAAATAAAAGGTGAGTTTGACATCGCTATTCAGAGAAAACCACAAAATTTCACACTGTCTTTAAAAGAAACATATTACATGGCTTGTTGTGAGTTTTTAGACTTAAACACACGTTTGCAATGAAGGGTGCCAACCGCTGCGTTTTATATCCTGTACCACAACAAAATTTTGTAAGAAAATCTGCAAAGAAGCATTTTTTATCCAAGTCCATGTTCTATGTCTATCCATATATAACTAAAAGTCCTTTATAATCTCTATTATATAAGGCAATATCTATCATTTGTCCCTTGATATGAACCAGGAAAAACTCCAGTTCTGTGTTAATGCCTCAGATTTCCTGCTGCGTTCAGCCTGCTGTCACATAAGCTATTCACAAAGGATTATTCTCTTACAGAAAATATTCCATTCTCTGCACTGAGATTATTCAGAATGAGCATCTAAGTTCAGCTAAATAAGCCTTTAATGTAAAACCTGAGCGTTTCCTTCTCTCCCTCCATGCAGACCTGAGGTTGCTGGTCTTCTTCCACTCCTGGGCCCCGGGCTGTGCTCCCCTGGACTCGCTGGCTTGTCAGTACCACCAGGGGGCGCTGTCCATGCGCGTCTCCAGGAAGGGTCAGGTGGTCAGCGCCCTGGAGGCCGACTGGCTGGAGCTGACCGCCGCCTACTACCGCAAAGGCTGGTCGCTGGTGGACTCCTTCGTGTACTGGGACACTCCCAGAGGTTCGTTGTCGGAGCCGGTTTTCGTCCATCTTCTCTTCCTTTGGTTTATTACTATTTAATTATTATGTGGGAATCCGCTCCTCACTCGTTGTGATGTTCGGCACAGGTTGTCGCTAAATGTCCATCAGTTTTAAAACGACCAATAAAGACGGCCAGTAAAAGTATTTGGGGGAAATCTACATATTTATTTTATCCCTTAAGGGCAACTGGTATTATTTGTCATTAATAATTTTTCATCATTTCTCATGAAAAAGTGATTCCCGTTTAAAAAAAAAAAAAAAAAAAAAAAAAAAGGAAAGTCCGTGGTTTCCTGTTTTGGCTGCAGCTCTCTCGCCTCCCTTCCACCGCGTCTATATTTGGAGCCGTCTTCCTGACCTCGGCGACCTCACTTCCTGTTCCCTCTGCTCGATCATCTGTAGACCTCGGAGGCCTGGAAATATAAAGGGGGACACACACAGGCGTGCAGAGCCTAACCCATTTCTGATAACTAGGCCATTATCTCATTCACATGCTCCTTTGGAAAGATTGCTCAGTCGCTGCCTCTGTGTGAATATCACTCCCCTATTAATTTTGGTGACAATGTAACACACACTACAGTGATTTTCTATGTGTGTGTTTGTGTATGTGTGTGTTACAGGCGAGCCGGTGCCTCGGTCTCTGGAGGGATTATTTGTGTACGAAGAGAGGAGCACGTCTCCTCCCGCCAACGACACCATCGTCGTGGAGCAGTGGACCGTCATCGAGGTCAGTCGGAGGTTCTCCCTCACAGCGCTGACCTCATTCTGCTGAAATAAAAGCGCCTAATTGAGCAGGCAGGGGCAGAATGTGAGAGGATGTCTTGCTATAGAAGGCTGGTTCCATCAATTTACAGACGCGCAGTGCGTTCTCGCTCACCCAGATGTGCGGATAATTTGATTTTTGTGCTCAAAGGATTAGTAGGTGTGTTGATGATGATGATGATTTGACACCCATGTCAGACTAATAATAACTGCACCTTAAAAGTTAACTAAAGCTGTCAGATACATGTAGTGGGGGGAAAAAAAAGTACATTTTTCTCTGAAGTGGAGTGGATGTATAGCGTAGCATCACATCAGAATAATTAAGTAAAGTTTGGCTAAAGAATGATGAAAATCATTTATTCTGAGTTTTGTTTAAGAACAATGAAAATTACATATTCTGAGTTTAGTTAAAGAAAGGTTAAAATTATGTAGCTATTCAGAGTTTGGTTAGGGAACAAGGCAAATAATCTATTCTAATTTAGGTTAAGTATAAGTGCCTCAAATATGTACTATGTAGAAATATAGTGTTGGATACTTTCCACCACTGTGACTTGACATGTTTGTATATATTTATTTTTACTACTCACGATGTATAAATGACTCTTCTGTTTGTGTGTTTACACAAAATGTACGTGTGTGTGTGTGTGTGTGCATCCAGGGCTCCAGTGTGAAAACAGACTACGGGCCCCTCCTTCACACTCTGGCTGAGTTTGGGTGGCTGCTCACGTGTGTGCTGCCTACGCCCATCATCCGACATGACAGGTGGGCACTGGACTCTGAATGCATCACAAACATGTTGCTGGTTTTTATGCATGAACTATAAGCTAACTATGCCACTGTGTGTGTGTGTGTGTGTGTAGTGATGGTAACCTGGCCACCAAGCAGGTGGTGTTTCTTCAAAGGCCTGTCAGAGGTCAGGCAGCAGCTCAGCCCAGGCACCAGGTGAGATTTATTTGGTCGCCTGTATTTTATGTTTCTACGCTGCACCCTGGTGGACAATGTTGAAACTGCATTTTAATCCACAAGTATGTTTTTTTGATGCAAAGCGCGTTCTCCTCCGTTCCTCTCCTCCAGGCTCTGTCCGTGCACAGCGACGTGTCCAGGCGCTCGGTGAGCCGCGCGGTCAGTAGCCCCGACCCCCCGGAGGAGCTCTCCCCCGCGGCCGGAGGCATCGGGGGGTTCCCGGTGTTCGGGGGGGGCTACCCCAGCGCCCTGTCCCACCTGGAGGAAGGTGGCTTCGAGCAGGAGGAAGGGAAGTCAGAGGTCACCTGCATGTGAGCGGGGGAAAGAATGAGCGGATGCTGTTCTGTCAGGACTGAAGTTCAGGATGTAAATGGTGTTGGAAAGACCCGTCCCAGCAGACTTGTATCACTCGCCATTATATTCATGACCTCTTTCTCTTTTTTTTTTAACAGACTTTAATGTAGAAGAACTTGGCACTTTTTCATGTTTTTTAATGAAGCCATAATGGGAGGTATTATTTACAAACTTTTATATAGATGTGTTGTGGAGAGAAATGGGACACTTTATACAGTACAGGTGCTCACGGGAAATATTTACAGCAGCATAAAGCACAAAACACACATTTCTGCACATTATGGAAACACTGGTGATAGATTTATTTTGGAATCATCCATCCTAAAGAGTAGATTTCCTCACAGCTGTACACGTTTTGTTGTCATGAGAAAAGCTTCCCTTTTCCTGACCCTCAAAGTTGCTCCAACGTATTTTTTGATCACTTCCAGTCGGTGCTTTGTCCTCGCAGCTCTTCCTCTCGTCTGTAAACTGAGGTAGGATGTGAATATTTATCAGGGAGACATAGCAGACAACTGCTACAGTATGTGTGTTAATCCCGCTGGCCTCAGTGAAGGTGCTGGCTGCCTGGTACATGTGTAAAAAAGAAAAATACATTTGTCCGGAGGATGTTTTCGGGTAAGGTGCTGTAAACTGAAGGTATGACATTTACAACATTCTGTTTCAGCAATTTTCATTAATTCAAATTTCCTTATATTTAGTCTGATTGGCATCCATCTCATGATCATTCTGGAAATGATTATGGCTCATCACACACATTTTGATAGTATTTAAAATTTGATCGGCCATGGTGTGAGCGCTCATGTCAAAGGTTCAAATTGCTGCTCTGTGTTTCATTGCTTGTTATTACGGTACTGGCAACCCGCCTGTAGTGGACACATTTTGTTGATGACAGTATTTTTTAATGAAAAGAAGGGAAAGAGTGCTGTTTGTTTCAGAGTTTTTGTAAGTGTAAAACCTGGGTTTCAACTACTTGTTATGCATGTAAACATATTGCTTTTGGGGGGGATCTCAAGTATAATTTAGGTATTCCAGTATTTGAGTCCTTTGTTTTAAATATGTAGTTAGCTCTACAGACACCCCCTCATCAGGGTTTACTAAATGTCAGTATTAATATTCCTGTCTTTCCTTTCTGGGGTTGTACAATTTGATTCCTTTCTCATTTTTTTAATTAAACACTTCTCCATCCGTTTCCGAGTCATTAAGAGTCATAACTGCTATGACCCACTGCACTCCCAAGTATGAAACGCTGCCACATCCCTTGCACGAACATGCCCACACAAGTACTTGAATAATAGGTCTTTTTTATTAACAGACATCATGAAAATGTCAACAGTAACAAAATTTTTAGTCCATTAAAAAAAAAGTGGGTTGGATTGACAAGACTCCTCCCACAAAATAACTTAATGAGGGAGAGGGTAAAAGGAGGGAGGTTGTGCTCCAATAAGTAAATGTAGCCGATATTCAATCCTTTTGTGTCTAATTTACCACCGATTAACGCAGTAAAAACTGGCTTTCAGCAGCACAGTTTCTGCACATGTAGTCAGATTTTAGTTACTATCATATCAAGGAAAGTGGAATATCGGACACATTCTACACAGTATTAAAATGGGGGCATGTCACAAAGCAGGATCAGTTAGCCAACAAGCCTTCCTAAATACCCTGAAAACATCATTTCATAGGCTATCTGACTGCTAGTACACATACAAAGCTAGGGAATAAGTTTTCTTTGTTCACTACCACACAAGCCACACCTACATTGTGTTTTAATAGCATTATTAAGTCAGCAGGCTAATTTAGTGATCCATTTCATGGGACACCCCCAAACAGACTGGTAGGCAACACAAGCGAATAGAGAACAGAAGCAGACACAAAAAAAAGTGAGGCACCATCAGAAAACATGATAGTGAATTAAAAGAGAGGGAGGGAAGGAGAGGAGGGAGTGGGGGTTATTTACAGCAGGGATGGGGGTAGCTGGGGTGGCTGTCAGTGTGTGCCTTTGTCAACAATACAGGTCACCATGATTACATAGGGTATTTTTTTGTTTTTTTGCAAATCCAGCTGCTCAAAAGATAAAAGAAAAAGGTTCCCTAAAGGAGTAGTGTGAGAGCACGCCTGTATCCAGAAACACAGTTTCATGAATCTGAACGGACAGAGGATGTAGATAGGATAGAAAATGTTGTCTTTGTCCTGCAGGCGGGGCTGAACTCTGCTCCCGGTAATCTTTACCCTTACTTCCTTTCAGATAGACACAGGTGACAAGGGAGGAGGGACACGGACAGTGTTACTAGACAGGAGCCTTAATACACTGTACAGTAGTGTATGTGTGTGTGTGTGTGTGTGTGTGTGTGTGTGTGTAGGTGAGTGAATATGTCTCCTCTGTAATGTGTAAATTGTGTGTTCACACGCGTCTCCCTTATGGCAGCAGCTGCATCTTAGGCCTCGCTCTCCCCAGCCGATGAGGTGTTCTGCACTTCCTCCTCCAGAATGGGCACGATCAGGTTGTCCTTGGACATCAGGTTGTACTTCATTACGAAGCGCGTGAACCGGTGACACAGGAACGTTTCATTCTGTACACACACAAGCCATAAAAATGAAATTCTGCATCCACCATTCTGCAGTTTTACCAGTACTCAGCGTGCCAGATTTGTCATTGGTTTGTTGTCACTGAGGTCAAAACCTTAAGACAATAATCTGACACTACTGTTCTTTAGCTAATACAGCAAATGTTTGGCACAATAATGAATTACTGTTAGTTTCTATATAGTCTATATATTGCATTTTTCTAAGGAAACCTACCTCATACTTATCAAATATCTGGCGATGATGGAAGTAGGCATGAGAAAATATCCTATAGATGCGACGACACACGGAGCCCAACTTGGCCACGGACGACTCCTTGATGCTCACCCTGGGAACAGAAACCAGACATTAATGGATTCTGTTGGGAAATTATTCTTACTGAATGTGAAGCCACAGCTACACATGCATATGGCCATCAGCTAATGACTGACCTGCTTGGGAAGTATTTGTTGCTATTGAGAAGACAGGCAGCTCCGTCCAGCGTGTGCCTGGTGTAATCAATGGCAGGGCACTGCAGACAGAAGATAAACAAGGAAAACAAATTAGGTATATTTGTCATTTGTCTTACTCAGACACACAGATTAATTCTTATTAAAAGTTGTCCAAAAAGGTAAAAATCATTACTGTGAAAACCAGTCATCACTCACCTCTTTGGGTGTCTTGTGGGCAGCACATAAAAAGATCCACTGCTCTGTGGCTGTCATCTGGGTGCAAGTGTCTGGATGGCACTCACTCTGGGGGGAGGAAGACCAGCATCAATACGGCTGATACCAAATAAACATGGCCTTTATACAGATAATTAGACAAAATATAGGTCTTTAATAAAGTAAATTAAAATGCCAATGCTACCAGAGGAGCCTGGACAGTTTAGATAGCTAGAAGAAACATCAGGAAACAGGAAAACTCTTGAAATGTGGCTGCAAAATAATTCTGTTGGGCATCTATTTACAGTATTAGACAAAAGAATTCTCATTTTGAGGCTGCATGTGCCCCGTGGGCCCAAAGGAAAACAGGACTTTTAGCTTTGTTTGCTAAAAGTGTGTACAATCATTTAGAGAGTTAAATTAATTATTAAATTAATTCTTTATATTGGAGAGCTGACAACAGAAGGTGCAGAGGTTGTGTGCTTCTATACATCATACAGTCATAATAACAGCATGTGTATTATATACGATTCAGAGAAACAGCCTTTATTTTTTTAAGTATGCAAACACTTTACAATCTATATCTTGAGGGGGTAACTTAATGTCAATAACCATACATTAGAGATTATTAGAAAGTGGCCATGTTGTTAAGTGTCATTATATTAAAGCATCATTTTGATTTAAACCCTAGTTTATCTGTATGTCTTCAAGCAGAGAACACTCACCTGCAGTTTGACTGCTAATCCATTAAGCTCCAGGCAAAACTGCCTAAAATGAGACAGAACACAAGCATAGTCAAAAGTAATTAAAAACAAAAAAACTTGAACAGGAGTCATCTTGACAGATTAAACCAGGATTGGTAACTAGGTAAAACAGGTAACACATACCTGAGGTGCTCATACTTCCACACCCCCTCATCCTGGCCCTCTGGAGGTTCCAGGATTTTGTCAATGTTGGAGCAATCTGACCGTATGTTCTGCTGTATGTACTGTAACAGAGCATCATACATGCACTTTTAGCAGATTCTAATCCAGCCACAGCAACACTGTCATGTTGCCATGATTAATCATTAAACCACAGTGCTTAATTATTGTAATTTACAGTTTCCACTGTGTGTGGAACACTGAATAAAGGACACCAGCAAAGATCAGGACAATAAAGGACAGCTTCACAATTTTACAGCACACCTGACCTAAAACAACAATCCGGTGCTTACAAAATGTATTGAAGCTTATATGGGGCTTTGGTATTCTGAGTAACTCATGTAAGTAGATATCGACCATATTTACAGTCGTCATAGCATATAACATCCTCCCATCACTTACATCGTAAGTGCATTTCACGGAGCACTTCCAACTTACCAGTATAAAACAGGAGGAATGATTGCAGCAAGAAAAATATTTTAATGTTTCTTTTATGTATCTGGCAGTTGTTTTATGACAGACAATATGAGAGCTCTGGAATAGGGCTACAGTAGTTTTAGCAATTTTAAAAATGTCTTTTTTAAACACTAATATAAATAATAATAATGGGGCCCCATAATCTAAAGACTTTAAAAACCTGTGTAGAGGAATAGCCCCAAAATCATTGACTGCACAATATCGAGACATAAATACATAATTAGAACCATCTAATCCACAACCGTCTTCCCCACAGAAAGAGCATGCAGTTAGCAGCAATCAAGTTTGGTTTTCACCACCATGCCACTTCTGACCAGCTGAAAGGGGTGGGGAACCCTGAGAGACAGACAGAGACAGAGACACACACACACACACACGACAACACACCTGTTGGACAGCCAGGGTGCTGTCCATCTCCTCAAACGATTCATCCGGCCAGTTGTAGAAATCCTACACATGGAGGAAGGACGCTTTTAGTCCACACTGACACATAACTTGACAAATGTTGCATAGCTGTCAACTGACGTCAACAAAGAAGGATCTTCCAAAGCCATAATGACATGATATGTCACACGATTAACACAAATTGAGATAAATTATAGATATATAATAAATATATATACTGTTTGATATTCGGCGACTTAGATTCTTTATCGGTTTACGTTGCCCGTAGCTACGAGGCTAATGTTAGCTTAACGATTGCTAGTTAGATAACGCCAGTCGGGACGCGACTGCTTCCTGCAAAGAAAACACATTCCACAGTTGTTTGTGCGAGAATCGTGTGAGCTGTGTTCACCGATATGCCTAGATAAACATTATTTCAACCGTAACGATTGTCGAATGTGAAGCAGCAAGACCCCTGTGGTGGTCGTTTAAGTAAATGTTACTCCAGGAACTAGACGGAGCGGCAGCTAACGTTTAGCTAGCTGGCTATTAACAGGTCAGGCCCTTCCTATATGTTGTGGGTGGCCAAGTTATCGTCAAAAGACGCGTAGTAAAACGACAGGGTTCGAATGAAACAGCGTCGCGGGGTCTTTCGGGCTCGTTTCCAGTAACAGTGTTGTAATCTCGCCGGGTGGAAACGCACCTTTGCCTTGGTTCCAGGCCGATTCCTCCTGAGAACTGCAGTACCCTCCGCCATGACCATCGCGACAGAATGCCCGGATGTTCGTCAGCAGCTGTGACGTAGCAGCGGACTCGGATATGATCTGTTATCTTATTCTTCAGATAATAATAATCTTCTTTCTGCAGGACTGAACGACAGGTTACAACACATTATATCAGGAGTTTTCCATTTACCATTTAGGATTTCGGAAAGACTTTTGCAATTTGTATTGATGGAAAGAAAAAATGGAATATTTTGAAAATAAGGACAAAGTTAAATTGTAAATGCACATTTTATACCAATAAAGCCAGAATTCCCGGTTTTACGTAATTACATATTAAGTAAAAAATACGTTATTAATACGTTTATTGTGTATAGCACTTTTCACAGAAACTAATAATAAATCTATAATTAAAAAGAATAAAGAAAAAACATCATTAAACAATAAAGCAAAGACAACTAAACAGTGGAACAGAAGAGCCTTAGCCACTATATATGCTGATTTTAAAAATAAGGTATAAGATATTCAGGTCTTATTTGAAACCTTTCCTAGATTTGGTCGTCATACTACTTCTACTACTACTACAACTAATAATAATAATAATAATACTGGTAGTAATAATAATAATAATACGTTTATTTTGTATAGCACTTTTCACGGAAATTAATAATAAATCTATAATTCACAAGAATTAAAAAAAACATCATTAAACAATAAACCAAAGAGCTACTATATAAAATCCCACTAACTTTTCCAAGTGGCCCCACGCTGCGCTGTTGCCATGGTGACGGCATTTCAACATACGGCTGCTGTAGGAATCGCAGGTTTCTGCCTGGGCCGCTGTGCGCTTTTATTTTATTTTTAAAAATGTCGGAAATATCTGCCATGAACAGAAGGGCGATACGAAACTTCGCCGAAACAATCTCCAAACAAGTGTCGCACTGTGAGTATGATTTTTAATTCCAATCGCCTCGACATCTTGTGCTAAATATACCATAAGCGAATATCCAAGTTTCCTCTGGTGCCTATAAACAACGACAGAAGTAACCTGTTGACATTTTCTATTGTTGCTCAGTGTAATGTTTTACTTTTTTAATTATAAAAATGTTCAAAAGAATTTTAATGTGTGTAACTTTGTGGACTAACGTGTAATCTGCAAAATATACTAAAAGTACTCATAATGCAGACGTGATATCAGCCCATTCTGGTATATAATATTGTTGTGTTTATCAACAACAAACACACAGTAGCTATGTAATGATGTATTCATCTATTTGGAGCCAATTTTTTTTCTTTTTTAGAATAATAGCAAAATACTGCATCACATATTATATATGTATATCATGTTGTTTTAATACCCTTTGTCTTCATCTGAAAAATAACTAGAAACACAAAGTACAATATAGCCCTATATGAAATGTAGTGGAGCAGAGCATAGCATCTAATGGAAATAACTTAACATCTTAAAGTACAAGTGCCCCAAAAATGTACAGTACAGTACTTAAGTGAATGTAATTTGTTACTTTCCATTAGTGCTCATAGATTTGTATTTTATTGAGTTAATATGCAACTGAGAAAATGTAAAATGCCTTTTCTCATGATGTCAGTCAGTAAAACAGAGATTGTGAGTCTGATCCATGGTCTGATCCGGGAGTCGGGCATGTCAGGAGGGCGGCTGACGAACCCTCTGAGTGCTGGCAACGGCCTGGACAAAGAGAGGTTCAGTAATATACTGTACAACAGCTTTGGGTTGACCAACAACTTCCTCATGTACAGAGGTATTCTGTCATGTTTTTTTATAATAAATATTTTCAAAGGACAAAAACAAGGACGATTTATTTGTGACTGTTTGGTAACATGAACTTGCTCTGAATGTCATTGACAATCCGTCCTCTAGTCTTCAAGATATTCGACAAAGATAAAGACGGCTTCGTCAGTATGAAAGAGTGGATTGAGGGGCTGTCTTTTTTCCTTCGTGGAACCTTGGATGAAAAAATAAAATGTAAGTCCTCCATCTTACCTTCGAGGCTGAAATTCACGCATGCAGACGTGTGTAATAAAGCTGAGTAATTATGTATTCTCTGTTCCCATCCCTCAGACTGCTTTCATGTGTACGACTTGAACGATGACAACTTCATCTCCAGGGAGCAGATGATTAAGATGATAGAGAAGTGTCTGATCAGACTTCCTGCTGAGGATGACCCCGATGAGGCAGTCAAAGACCTGGTGGACCTGACCCTCAAGAAAATGGCGAGATGTTTAGTGCTTAGACAGCACTCCTGCATGCTCCAAGCTCAAGACAAGCTTCATACATAATTATCATTATGTATTACAATTATCAGCAACTTCATGAAGAAGCTGACCACAAGCACATTTCTAATGTTTCTGTTCATAGGACCACGACCATGATGGCAGACTGTCTCTTGCAGACTTTGAGACAGCAGTGAAAGAGGAGAACCTATTGCTTCAGGCTTTTGGAACTTGCCTCCCTGAAACAATGGTAAATCACTGTCAAACACTAATAGCTTACATTTATAAATCAAGATATTCATCTCAAAAATTGTTTTCCTTTCCTTTTAGGTTGTTGAGAGATTTGAGAAACTCATGTTTCAGAATCAACTGGACCAATGGTGAAATTATAGTCATGTGCACATTTTTAATAATAAAAAAAGTTGTTTGCATTTGAACCATATATCATACATTTTCACTGCAGCTATAACCTAATTTGCTACTTGACAGCATCAGTGATTAATATTATGAAAGGATATTTTTAAAACAAAAGAAAGGACATTTTACCATTTGTGAGATATATTCTATAAGACACGGATTGGTCTAACGCCACCACCAGAGCAACACATACTATAACAGAACAGCATATCATGAGACAAAAAGTCATCCACCGACCTTTATTATTGTAACAAAATGTGATTAGAATTATTTACAATTGCAATAATATAGAAAAAGAAAAGACAGACATGAATGGGGCAACTTAATTTCTTTTCTGGATATGACAGGGACTTCACATGTTCTACAACAACAAAGAACGATGACTCAATCGACGTATTTTCCAAGGATGTCTGCGTCACGGAACAGGTAATAGTCCTAGAGATCAGAATGAGAAAACATGACATTAAATCAAGTATGACAGAAAAAAACCTCTAAAGTTCCATTTAAAAAAGAACATTGTACCGCACCTTGTCCTCAAGAACGACTTTAGTTCCACCGTACTCTGGTAGAAGGATTTTCTCTCCAACCTTCACACTAACTGGCTGCATCTCCCCTTTCTGGAAAGAGAAAAAAAGTCAGGCAAAGTTACTCAACCATCAAACACAACATTTCTTGTGGTATCTCTGATGCTGCCTCTCCTCACAAACATGGGACAAGTAACACATAAGTTGGGTTAATACCTTATCGAGAGAGCCAGGTCCAACTGCTACTACTGTGGCCTGCAGCATCTTGCCCTGAGACTTCTCCGGCAGCATGATGCCCCCTTTTGTTACCGTCTCCGCTGTGAGGCGCTCCACCAGCACCCGGTCAAACAATGGCAGGAACTTTCTGAAGGCCTTTGAGGGACCACAAAGACAGAAAATGAACCAATACCAACACTATTAAATGACTTTTGTTGTGCATTACTGAACTAGGCAGTGATAATTGCCAACACCACAATATGCCCACTAGGGGGCTGTCTTGAGTCATAGATAAAGTTCATGTTACACAAAGAGCAAAGCCAGTGGACCCTGACACCCTCCCCCCACCACTTTACTCTGGGGTCAACCTCTACAATGACTAATAGGAAAGAATCTGAATAACTTAGTGCAACAGGATATCAGAAAATATTAAAACAGGCATTTTGTTTAACTACAACTAAAGATAAATAGATCAGATTTTAGTGAGAACGTCACTAAAATAAAACTATATTCTGGTTGAAACACAGGAATGATTAATCAACAGCTCTGTTTGGAGTGGGGGAGGAGTGCACACAGGAAAAGGAGAGAGGCAAGACGACACTGAGCTTAAGTAAAGACAGTGTCCAAACAATAAATGTGCAGCTCCTGTTACAGAGACAGCCTTTGTGAAGCCAATTATTGGGCCACCGAGTGTAATGAAAGTCAACTTTTCTTCATTATGTCTGAAATTCCAGGTGACATCTTAAGCTACAAGCTGCACATGAATGAAGCAACTTTATACGATTTTGTGGGGGGAAAAAAAAAACAGCTGCTAACAGCTTGACATTGACAGATGTTTCAAGCGACCTTGGGTGAAGGTTGTGGGGAAGAGGCAGGAGTTGTAGGAGGGCAGATCCCATTTTGTTAACTTGCCAGAAGAGGCGGGGTCATCCTTTTACTTTACCATTTGACTATTGAGAGTCTGAGAAGGACGTTGATAAAATGGGTTGATGATAAAGCAATGGCATCTTGTAATTTTAGGGAATTTCAGTCAATGTTGCAAGATAGGATGCTGTTATAACGGCCTTGGCTGGTGATATTACAAGATAACATTCAAGGCTGGTTTATTCCAGTGCTCCACAGACATCTATGTCTAGTGAGATAGAGTTAGTCTAGAAAGTTCCTTCCTGTCTAGTGAGAATTTTATGAGTTTGTAGGAGTTGCATAAAAGGCCTAACATTACATTTTCTGACTGTTTCGACCATGTAACAAATTAAGCTGAATGAAGCGTTTCTCATACTTTGCTCACCCCTTTTATATAAATGAAAGTTAACATCTCTCAATATAGCGGGACATAGTTCAACAACCCAGAACAAAATAAAGTTAAATCAGTTTAAACAAAAACTGAACATTGAACCTTGATGAGAGCATGATTTATCTGCTTAATACGACTGCATTAGGTTCACTAGCCTAATAAACTGGCAATGGTTAATAAAGTACCTGGAAGCCACAGTTGATTAAATGTAATGATATCTTACCAGAAAATTACTTTGGCAGAAGGTAAAGTCACTATTACAAATTTTGAGTAATAGAGCATCTGATATGTATTGTACTCCTATATGAGCAGTAATTTTTCTGATATTAAATGTACTTAAGTCATGAAAGTAAGTAAGTAAATGCTGTTAATAAAAAGGGATAATGGTACAAATATTCAAAATTATGAAGTTGATTCATACTTGTAAATTGAACATTGAACAATAATTGCCTTCCAAACTATATTTCAATGTCAAAGTCATACTCAATATCAACTCGTTTGAAAATTATTAGAGGAAATGTAGTGTAGTATGAATGAGAGTTGATACAAATATATATATAAAAAAGGTGAAAAACAAAGCAACAAAATACTATTACTTCGTTACATACAACTAACCCTTTAGAAACTGAGTCATGGCATAGATAAAAGCTTAAAAGCCTGCATTTCTGCTGCGATGTAAAAGGAGCTCTCCTATGGCACATGTTGGATAGGTCATGAGGTCAGAGTTACGTACCGGAACACGGAAATGGAATAAATCAATGTATTTCATCTTTTTTTCCCCCATCGACCATGGCCATGACCTGGCCAGGTAATATGTACTACCAAGTCTTACTATGAGATCGCTGACTTCATTCATCGCGCGCTATAGCGGCAGTGATCGATCGATCAATCAATCAATCAATCTTTAGTCGTCACGTGTGTGAGTTTAATCAAGATGAAATGAAGGTCAAGATCAGCTCGCTATTTCTCAGCAGGTCGCTGTGAGCTCTGATCTCTCTTTTTAATGATACAGAAACCATTCATTCCCATCCATTACTAGAAGCGTAATAAGACATGCGTTTGAGCTGCTGGTTCTTAGCGACACCTGCGAGGCTAACGATGTTACCGCTAAAAGCTCCATCATTCTGCTTCTCTTACCCGTGTATCATTATATTAATAATGACTAAATATTCCCTTCTCGCCTGGCCTCATACTGTATGACCTTGTGAATGAATGTTAAAGGCAGCTAACATCACATTAGCTGCTGACTATAAATGAGCCCGATCTGATGCTAACCGGCCATATGCGGCTTGATAAACCCTCTTCTCGTTTTCTCTACAAACGTCGTTTCTCGGTACAACATTTCTTACCATGTCTTAATGTGTGAGGACGTCTGAGAGTCGGCTTGGAGCAGCACCCCGGTTTCTCCTGCGCGTGGTCGTGACAGGCACACTTGAAGGGGAATCTCCACGTGAGGAAATATCCAGAACGCTCGGACCTGTGCGCGCATGCGCAATACCTGTCCCAAAATTTGCCTGACTTTTTTTTTTTTTTGGTAGATAATATAATGTTCTAGAACGCCCTACAAGAAGAGCGAAAATACCTTTTTATGTTTATTCTGTATTCAAATCTTTCTTTTTTGCGGTTTATCACATTTGAACCACATTTACACAATAGAGAAATATTGCACCATGTCAACTTTGACCCTTTTTTTTTCTCCAATGGCACGCGAGAAAATTCTGGAACGGTGTGCCCCGGAACGAGCATACACTCGCTTTATAGGGATAAAAGTCATAAACAACAAGGTGTACATTGACTTCAATACTCTGTGATATTACTATATCTACTTTGTGTAACAAATCGGCCGGTTTTATTTGAAAAAAATGAATATAAACTTATTTTATACGTTAGTTATGACGTTATTCATAGTCCGGGGCGTGCCGGTGACTTACCCGGATGTGATAGGCCATGTGCAGTCCGTCTCTTCGGCTCTTTTGCACCATACTACTGTCCTCTCCTCCTGTCGTTATATCATTCCGTCTCGCAGACGTGCACCTTGTAGCAGTTACAAGCCCGTTTACCTCCCAAGTAAGTACTGAGATTTTAATAATGTTTTTTTAAAGCTACGCAGCTAATAACACAAGCTATATTTCATTTTTTTTAATTTATTCCTGAAACGGCGTGTTAAGCAGGGGTGACATTTTTTTTAGGGAGCGCTAGCTTCACAGTGGTTCCAGCGAACATATGTTACTTCTTAATTGCAGGGACGTAACGTAACATTCTAGGATATTAAAACGCTTAATTTGATTGACTATCGCGTTAGTTGGGTTTATATTCTCAAGTTAGACAGTCAATTGAATTCAATCAATGCCTCGTGTCGGGCGAAATCCTTCCGGATTTTTTTTTTTTTTTTAACTCAGCACTGTGGACAACTTTAATGATAAAACAGCAACGTTCTGTATTAATCACTGCGAGCCTTGAATTACACAAGTGTTGGTAATTCTTGTTGAAGCCGGCTCGTGTGTGATGGGGAGGCAGTTCCTGCTGCACATGCTTTTCACTAGTTTGACCTTGTGACGCACGACCTGAACAGGACACGTGAGGCTACCGGGAACTGGTTTTGGGGTATATTTCACAATCCAGTCGCGAGTTTATTCTAATGTAAATGCTATTCAGATTATGCTTTATTAATGCAATGAATATGAAAAGGTTAAAAAAAATGGTGAGGCGCTAGCTAGACCAGATAAGCAAGTGTACTTTACACAAGTCAAAATTAAGGGTGAATTAATTGGTAGTAATTGCTGAAGCAATTTGTCAAATAATTTCCACGATTATTTAACACTTTAAGAGATTTTTCATGAAACCATGATACCCCCGCAAAAAAATACTAGTAATAGCTTTTCAAATGCAATAATTATAACTCCCTAATCTAAATATGTTGAATGGACAAAAAAGGCAGATTTGACTACAATAAATCCTATGATCCTATGATAGATCTAAGCATAACGCCTAATAAATGGGTACAGGCCCTAATTGGATTAATCTATACTGGATGACCCCTCACCCCCACCCGCCAAAAAAAGCTGCAAATTGAAGGTTTGCTTTTTTTAACTAATTGCATGTTCTGGAAAATTCTGAAAATGTTTGACTAGCTCATAGGAAGTTCATTCATTCAGTGGCACTTCATGCTACTGGCGACCACTAGGGGCAGACTTAACCTTGGTTACACATCTCCCCTCC
This sequence comes from Eupleurogrammus muticus, assembly GCA_036785175.1. Taxonomy (NCBI): domain Eukaryota; kingdom Metazoa; phylum Chordata; class Actinopteri; order Scombriformes; family Trichiuridae; genus Eupleurogrammus; species Eupleurogrammus muticus. Next base: position 2,112,622 of record JAYKQN010000001.1, read on the forward strand.
TGTGCTGTGGGATGGGTGAATGGATTTGGAGAATAATTTAAGTGCACTTTGCTTCCACTCACCACATGGCAAACACATTTATATTCAGTGCATGGAAATACCATGCAACAAGAACATTTAGCCCTTTCTTAAAGAGGTCCACCATATTACCTGAGAATGTTACATCGTCACATCTCAATGACTGTTGATATGTTGGGATTAATTACCCTCTGTGTTTTCTCCCATAGAGATGTTTCGTTTACCAACAATCATGAAGCAGGTGAGGCCTGTGTGCAGGACACTGGCTCCTCACCTCACACGAGCCTACGCTAAAGACGTGAAGTTTGGAGCCGATGCTCGTGCCCTCATGCTGCAGGGAGTGGATCTGCTGGCTGACACCGTGGCTGTCACCATGGGCCCAAAGGTAACAAGATGTTTTGTTGTAAATCCTCTGGCAAGATATCTACTTGTTTTCTTATTTGGTATTTATCAAGGATATACTTTGGCCCACACAGTCCCCTTTTTTTTTTTTAAACCCTGTTATCTCTGCAATGTCTGTTTCTATTCCAGGGTCGCACTGTCATTATTGAGCAGAGCTGGGGCAGCCCTAAGGTCACCAAGGATGGTGTAACTGTGGCCAAGAGCATCGACCTGAAGGACAAGTACAAGAACATCGGGGCCAAGCTGGTGCAGGATGTTGCCAACAACACCAACGAGGAGGCCGGCGACGGCACCACCACTGCCACAGTGCTGGCTCGTGCCATCGCCAAAGAGGGCTTTGACACCATCAGTAAAGGTGCTAACCCTGTGGAGATCCGCCGTGGTGTCATGATGGCCGTAGACACTGTCATCAGTGAGCTGAAAAGGCTCTCCAAGCCAGTCACAACTCCTGAGGAGATCGCACAGGTAAACATTCTTAGAGGTTATACATAGCTATGTAACTGCTTAAATGTGCAATGTTTATGTAAACACAATGGTTGAATATTGTAGGTTGCTACAATCTCAGCCAATGGAGATGAGGAGATCGGTACCATCATTTCCAATGCCATGAAGAAAGTTGGTCGTAAGGGAGTCATCACTGTCAAGGTTGGTTTCACTGTTCAATGAGAGCTTAATCTGGCAAATTGTATAAATGGAGTGTATACATCACATTGTTCTGTTATGTGATGTAATGGGTTTGTGATTTCTGTTTCAGGATGGAAAGACGCTGCACGATGAGCTAGAGGTAATTGAGGGTATGAAGTTTGACCGTGGTTACATCTCCCCATACTTCATCAACACGACAAAGGGTAAGGGTTTTATTGCCTTCTTGTGCATTTTTACCTTCTCTTTAAAACTTGGTACACAAGAGATTAAGCTCAGCATGTGTTTAAACGTGTTCTCTCTCTCTTATCTTTACTTCTAATAGGCCAGAAATGTGAGTTCCAGGATGCCTACCTGCTGCTGAGCGAGAAGAAGATCTCCACTGTGCAGAGCATTGTACCAGCCCTGGAGATTGCCAACCAGCATCGTAAACCACTGGTCATTGTAGCTGAGGATGTGGATGGAGAGGCCCTCAGCACCTTGGTTCTCAACAGGTAAGCTGTCTGCTAATTAACCATCAAAATACATAGCTGTTGGTCTGAAAAGGATTTTCAAATAAGATAAGGATTTTGCATTGAAAAATGAATATGAGTTTGAAGTTTGAATATTCAATGATTTCTTTTGCAGGCTCAAGGTTGGGCTGCAGGTTGTAGCAGTCAAAGCTCCAGGCTTTGGAGACAACAGGAAGAATCAGCTGAAGGATATGGCCATCGCCACCGGGGGCACTGTACGTCAACTCATTTTTAAGCTGCTAACAGTTACTATGCTAAATTGTATGAACCACTAAGTTTGAATATAAAAGAAGACCTTTAGACATCTTGATGTGTTTTTCTCCTGTTTTCCAGGTGTTTGGAGATGAGTCTCTGGGCCTGGCTCTTGAGGACATCCAGGCTCACGACTTTGGCAAGATCGGTGAGGTCCAGGTAACTAAAGATGACTGCCTGCTGCTGAGGGGAGGCGGAAACCCAGCTGAACTGGAAAAACGGGCAGCAGAGATTGTTGAGCTTCTGGAGAGCACCACCAGTGACTATGAGAAGGAGAAACTCAACGAGAGGCTGGCCAAGCTGTCTGATGGTGTGGCTGTGCTTAAGGTGAGTCTAGATTAGATGTGCAGAGACATCTATGGTTGATGGTAAAAACAAAAAAAAAAGAATTATTGTCCTTCCGGGGAGAAATACAAATTCAAACCTACCCTCTATTACAGATTGGAGGAACAAGTGATGTGGAGGTGAATGAGAAGAAGGACCGTGTGACCGATGCTCTGAACGCCACACGGGCAGCTGTGGAGGAAGGCATCGTACCCGGTGGAGGCTGTGCTCTGCTGCGCTGCATCCCCTCCCTCGAAACAATCAAGGCTGCCAATGCTGACCAGAAAATTGGTGTGTAAATCAAAAAGATTCAGTGATAGTTGTCAAATTATAGAAATATTGTCTGCTTTGTCTTTGTTTTACTGATTTAAAAAAAAAAAAAAAGCAGACTCATTTGTGCAATTCCTTCTATTTATGTAAAGAGCAACAAATTCACTGCTGTAAATTAAATTTCCTCTTTTCCGTGTTCCCAATAGGTGTGGATATCATCAGACGGGCACTCCGTATCCCTGCCATGACCATCGCTAAGAACGCCGGTGTCGAGGGTTCGCTGGTTGTGGAGAAGATCCTGCAGGGTCCAGCTGAGGTCGGTTATGATGCCATGCAGGGAGAGTACGTCAACATGGTGGAGAAGGGCATCATTGACCCCACAAAGGTATAGTCCTTACTCATTGGTAATGTGTAGAATGTAATCATACATTAAACCACATGGTGTCACAAGACACAAGAAAGAAGCAGAAGATACAAGAACCATGCTATATAGTGACACCTATAGATGGTCCACTTGTGTAATATATTCTTCATATGCATCTTAATTTAAAAACCTGAACCAGGTCATTAGTGCCACTCAGTGGTGACAAGTGGTTTTATCATGGAAAGCACTAAGAGTGTTCTTATATTCATAGCATCCATGATTTTATGATTAAGGTTTGACAATAAATGCGAGTATGTTGTAACAGTTAAAGAAACTAAATTGTATTCCTCAAATTGATTTTCGGCAGCCTCCTTTATAAAAGCACATTTTTTCAGTCAGCACATGTAAGATGGGGAACGTTCAGAATGACATACCACACACCTAAAATAGTCGTCACATGGTACAGGTTGCAAGTGTTGTGTGTTGTGATTATTCCTGCAGCACATGGACATGTTGTAACCTCCTGTTGCCCCCCTCAGGTGGTGAGAACAGCACTGCTGGACGCAGCGGGAGTTGCCTCCCTGCTCTCCACCGCCGAGGCTGTTGTCACGGAGATACCCAAGGAGGAGAAGGAGATGCCAGGCGGCGGCATGGGTGGCATGGGCGGTATGGGCGGCATGGGAGGTGGCATGGGTTTCTAAGCCAGTCCTCCTGACTTGCTGTACGGACTAATCAGCAGAGTGGTACTGGGGGGCAGAGGGGTGGTGGAACAAAGGAACCATCCATGAACCTGCACCCACTTCCACCAACCTCTGCCCACAGTGACTGACCATGAGTATGTTGGAGCCCTACTACTTTACACGACGATTCTGCCTCTTTTGTCCTGGAGGAGCCAGACTGTGCTTCTGTCCCATTAATCCAGTCTGCCCAGAAACTTGGGATGTGAGCCCACCAAGTTCAATTATTACACCAGAATATACATCTCAATTTCCCCAACCCATGACTCTGTTCACAAAACTCATAGTTCCTGATGAAAAAGTGCTCGTACAGGTGTTGCCATTTTGATCTCTTAATAGCAAAGTGATTTTAAAATGGTCAATGAAGAAACTTCACAGAAACTTAATATAGTTAACATGTTGATGATGCTCTATATTATATTGTTGCAAAGAGAGCAGCACTTGAAAAGAGGCCTAGCCAGGTTTGTGTCACTGTCCTTTATTTTTGTCATAGAATTTTGTTAATTCATGTTTTGTTTTTTTATATATGTCTTGGTTTTGCCCAGCTGATATAAAGTGGGTGCAAGCCTGTCATTTGATTTAATTAAAACAATTTTTCTTACAGAACTTTGCGCATTTTCTATGGCTTTCTTGTGATGTTTCAGTATATATATCTGGTGATGGGGAGGGGTGTTACTTGTCATTTGTATGTGATGATTGGGTGAAGAGTGCCTAAATTAGCCAGCTAGTCTCACTGGGGGCCTGGTTAAGACAATATATAACTTAAATAATGTTTACTAATGTCTGGCACAAATGTAATCCCTCTCAATCAACACTTATGACCCCTAGAAGTGTGTGGTCTGTTTATGTGCAGAGACCCATCCCTCTGCCTACATTTTATACTGTTCTCTTTGGGATGTTCCTGTCCACAAAAATAATTTTAAGGAGATCCTGCATACTTTGTCTTATATGACCTAGGCTCAGCTGAATATTGATTAGAGTGTGAGACTCAAGTAAAAGCAGTTTGGATTATTTGAGATCTCTGAAGTGTAAATGTGATTACATGCTGACATTCATTTGTGAGATTATGCTTCTCCATATTCTCTGTAAGAGTACTGAACTATATAAAACATGTGGTGTTTCTGTTTAAATACATTATTCCTTTGCAAAATAAACAGATGCGATCCACTTCTGTTGTGTGATATAGACATTGAGTAATTGTAATTTCTTATTTAATAAATCCAATTGTTCTGTTTGGTTAATCAAGTTCTTCAAACTGTTTGTGTTCACTATTTGTCGGTCACACAACCTATGACTAGTAGTTATGCAACTGCAGAAGGTTTAAGTTTCCCCTCTAAGAATGCATCCTCCATGTTGACATTAAATCCTGATGTTCAAAGTTCACTCTTGACCTTGGAAACAGCAGTTGAAAAATATCAATGGAGCCTTTAGTCATGTCACATGATCCTCATAAGTAGATTAAAAGTGAATCATCCTAACTGCTGAGATCATGTTAGTCTGGTCAGGAATCTAAATTTAAATGGTTTTTAATATTTGGAAGTCTATAGAGAGCCCTTTTATGTTTGCAAGTCAATAATGATTAAACACAAAATGGCCTATTAGTCCCACGTCTTTTTAAAAATGCTCCAGGGACAAATGTCCCGACATCCCCAAAACTATTTTTTTTTTACTTTTCTCCAATAATGAAAACCATAAGAGTCGAAATTAAACTTTGCCCTTTGCCGGCAGTGATATTCCAAGAGCTCAAGACAACCTGTTCAGATGCGGCCTTGCTTCATACCAGCAGGTCTATTCTTACCACTCACATGATGAACCCATTTCTGTCCAGCCCATGGGGGCATGAAGTTAATAAACAAAACGAACGGAAAAAAAAAACTTCAGGCTTTTTTTTTGTTGAAAAAATAGTTTATAAATCATGCAGTCAGGACATCTTTTTCTAAAATCATACAACACAAACATATACAAAGAAAAACTTCCCCCATTCTATATAACATACATTCAAACATTTTCATTTCTTTAAAAGCAGTTTATATATATATATATATATATATATATATATATATATATATAGGTTTTTTACGTGATATTTACACTTAAAGTAATAAATATGATAAAATTAGTATATTGCTTACAAATAATGATCATAAAGTCAGCGGAGAGGCACTGTGTGAACGGTGTAGGTTTGACAGCAGCAGATACCTCGCTGAAACAGCACTTTGACAGGACAGGTCCAGGATGCTTGACCTGAGCCGGCCACTGCCAAGCCAAGCTGGGCCCTTTTATTGAAGGTGGGTATAGTTTGTTTAGCTGCATTTAAAAAGAACACTTAACTGCACACCTGACTAAACCTCTTCCAGCGTCGCTCCCATAATGATAACGAGAGCGTAGTGTGACTTTCAGAAGTAAGAAACCTATCGGCGTCCCTTTTACAGAGAAACGGAGCGAAAATAAAAGCTCAGCACCTTTTGAATGGTGCGTGTACATTTAGTACATCAGTCTGTCTGAACACATGCTCCCATACATTCTCTTTGTACAAAACATGTGACTGAAACTACAAAACAGGATTCCAGTGACACAGTGTCTAACCTGCACTTGACCTTTTATTCTTATATGCGATATGTGGAACTGTCACATCAGCCAAATTTTTTTTGGAGTTTAGACAATCTCTGCTTTGTGCCCTTTTTTATTGAAGTGGTCACAAGTATTTGGACCCTGGTCTTTCTTAGTTGATAGTGCTGGTTGGGTCGTCATCACATCCTCTGTACTGACTGAAAGCATTGATGCAACCTCTTTAACCTCTGCCCTCTATTAGACGAGCAACAGCTGTAACATCATCCATTAGCACATCAGTAATAGTCAATATGAACTGTGAAGTGTAACTGACCAGTTCCTGTTTTCAATTCTATTGAACTCTATTCACCACAAAAGTCAGGAAATATGTCCTAACAAACAAGCTTTGCTCATCATTGCTGCACTGCTATAACCACTGCTTAGGTTAAAAATGTCTCGTCTCTAAAGCACTACAGCATATTTTTTCCTTTCACTTTCGCCTTGCTGAAACAAGAGTATCATGATGTGCACATCACTTGTAGGTATGAGTTCAATGGAAAGAAGTATCTATGCACACTTACAACAATCATTCCTTGGCTCATTTCTCACATCTCAGTCAATCAAACATGTTCATATTGCATTACTGTCCAGCCCTGATATCACAATATATATTACTATAATGGGATAGGTGGTGCATGAATAAAATCTAAATCAAAAACAACAATATACCAATATGTTGTACTTTATGTTTTGGGTATTTCCTCTGCAGCCTTGATGTTAAAGAACTGAGAGTTGCAGCAGACCTGCAGTTTTCTGGGATTTGTTCCAGATACAGTATGTGGAGCATAAAAACTACACACTGCTTCTCCATAAAGTTTTATATTACCACTCACCAGAGTACTTCGTAGAGTATGTTGAGCGGTAAATTGAAGCTCAAATTCGCAGCAGGGGAGAAAGTAAAAAAAAATAAACAACACCATTGTATGAGGCAGAAATGTCTATTTTGAAAATCGGCCCAAGTATGTATGAATCCTTTCCAACTGAGATCTTCCCTTAATCCTATGTGGGTCAGCAGTGGAGGTAATGTGCTGCATTGTTTCCAGTAAAACAAGTAAAGGATCCTTGAGTTTAGGGTTAGACCTTTACATGTAACGCAGGCCCCTTAGTTATGAATGTGGTTGACAAAGGACCAGCAGTTAACTGGTGGACAGAAAGCGTTCTGTCCTCCAGGCTGACCACACTATAAGATTTCAATCTTAATCAACTCGCTGCAACATCCCTCAGAGCTCACACACATCTGCTAAAACACTCACTTCTCCTCTAAAACGTGTTTATATCCCAACACTCCTACTAGACATCATGATGTCTGTGTGACATGTACAGTACAATGAGTATCTTCTGTCAGTCCCTTTTTAAATTAAAAAATTGTTTGCTGTGCTGCTCACTGTAGTAATATTAAAATGGAGGTTACAGCACTGTGGTTTACTATTGAGTACGGTTAATGATTACAGATGTGATGACGCACTTTCTGAAGGTTAATTTACTTTCACCTTCATCAAACACACTCATTACCTGTGAACTCAGTTTCACAACCCTAACAGAAACAAGTCAGGCTACAAGATCACAATTAGCTGGTGGTACTACATCAATGATTAAAAAAAAGAGATAAGAAGTAGCTGGGAATAAACTTGGTCATTTCTGTGAAAAAGGCGTTGCAGTTTTCAGTTAGAACACAGGTAGTCTCTTTGTTCTCTCTACTCCCTCACTCTTCCCTCTCTGTCGTTGTGTTGGTGCACGTCTGTGCTTGTGCAGCAGGGGCGACGCTACGTGTGGTGCACCTCGTGGAACATGAGCTCGCGAGGAATGGCCGTCTCTGCACCGAACGTGGCGGAGGCACGCCGCTCGAACGCCGTCACCATCTGCTTCACCACCTCGTCGAAGAACACGTGAGCCAGCTGGGAGTGGAGGAGGGAACGGAACTCAAAGGAGATCTGCAGGGGAGAGGGGGGAGGGAGCAGCTGAATTTTATACTGTATATACACATCATAGCTGTGTGTGTGTGTGTCTTTAGTGTGTGAAACTGAGCCGATGAGAAATACAACACTTGCCAGTGGAGGCATACCAAACCCCAGACACATGATCACAGAGGAACACACACTAAGCAAAAGGTTAAATCACAGGGAAGTCTTTCCCTCCCTTTCTGTCACACTGATCCTTTTGCCACTTACAGCGAAATCCACGGTGCAGGTTCTAGGGTAGCCCGGGAGTCCAGGGCTGAAACGCCATACCGTCTCCAGGTGGTTGAACAGTTTGCCATCTGAGCAGGATGCCTGACGAACAACATTCTTTGCAATTAGTTTGCTTGTAAATAAAAGAAAACATGGTATTGCTTTGCAAATTATTTAACTGCAATGAGTTTACTGCTAAATCCTAAAAAAAAAAAAAAAAAAAAAAAAAAAAAAAAAAAGAATGTCAGTCACTTTTAATTTAGTCAATTAAAAGTAAATCTGCTGTTGATGACCTTTAGTGTTCATAATATTTGCACAGATACCAAGAGACGTGTCTGCATTATGTTGGGAGTTTGACAGATGACCTTTGTAAACCTAAAAGCTAATTATTTCTGTCCTTCTGTATCCTAGATTATAAACTAATCACAGACCAATTAGCTGTTCTGTACAGTGTATATTTTAGGATGTTTCCTCTGCACTGTGCTTTGTGTATATGTTAAGTTGTATTGAGAGTTGCACCTCATAGAAAGTGGATTTTAATTTTGTTTTGAGCCAACAGGACTTCAATGAGGTTGTGATGCCTCTTCTATGCAGTTACCTCTCAACCCCCTTTAAATCAGACAATACCAGAGAAGCTTGAGAGGAGATGTAAAACTACATTGGTATTTAAAAACAATAAATATATCAAATTTCAAATAAAAAAAGTGGACAATATGGGAATATTTAAACCACAATGCCCACGATTTAGTACAACTCAGATTATATGTGCTCCTACATACAGTAATTAATTACTTGACCATACTTCCAAAAGGTGAAGGTTACTGTACTTTGAAAGTTGTGCAAATAGGAAAAGTCAATAATCCCTCTTTTATCAGGCACACTGCATGCAGCCAACACAGGCAGGGAGGCAGTAACACACCTTGACCAGGTGGGGGCGTACTGTGGTGACCAGAGAGGTGTAGTTTTCCACCACAGGGGGAAAGCCCACGGTTAGTTTGGCCTTGGAGAATCCGGACCGTTTGAACACCACGTCGGACTTCTTACACCAGGGAACAAAGTGGCGGTAGTTTTCCACGCTGGCCACCACTTCATACATCTCCTGCATGGAAAACCTGCAGAGTGGAAGCACGGAGAGGAACCAGGAGGCCATAAACTTACAGTGTGCAAACAGTGCAGAGCCGTGCGTCAGGAAATAAACAAAGGTTGTCCATTGTGACATAACGTTAAACACTAAACAAGACTGACACAATATGACAAACATGACCCAACAATGTTTGAATAGGGGACAGGGACAGAGATGGAGAGGAGACAGGGGTTGGCATGGAGAGGGCAAGTGAATCCAACAGAAGAGAGAGAGTAAGGCAAATTAAATAAAGAAAATTAAAAGGTAAGAGCCAGAGAGACAGATAGAGATAGTCCCTCCCGCTATGCTTCATAATATTAACACTCCAGCTGAGGGAAAATATCTGCTGCCACTTGATCTATTTATAGAGCTTTATAGATCAGATTTAGTGATGACCTCTCTTTGGAACACAGGGGGGACATTTAGTGTGTCATACAGGAACGTAGGAGTAGAGCCCCTAACAGGCCTTTAGGATTTGAGCTAATTACTGAAGTTATGTTTTATAAAAAAGTGAGTAGCTGAGATTGAAATACAATCCAATGTTAAAAGAAATATATTGCATAGTATTACATTTGGAACCAGAGATTAGTCTGGTTCCATTTACTTACCCAATAATGCGTCTCTCTGAATATTCTTTCCTCTTGGAGAAGGAATCGGCAAGGTTGAAGAAGCTGCGAGCAGGCAGCACGATGCCCCGGCCTGGCATGGCAGCGCCCAGCAGGGGAGGCACGCGCGTCATCAGGATCCCGCATGATGAGAGGTATCTGATGACAAAACAAAAGATAATGGCACCAAAAGCGTTAGAAAACCAAGGGCATGGGTTCAAATCAATACAGTACGCTTTCATCAGGGTTCCTTCCAATGTGGCTCAATTCTTGTCTACATTCTACAATAATCCTATGTTTTTTTTTTAAATAAACCCAAGTTTAGAATCACTTGTAGTAGTGACTGGCTTTGCTTCACATAAACTCTCCTGAGGAACACAGACATGGAGTTGGCAGTAAATCAAAATCTAACTAGCTCAAGGGCGTCGACTACTGTGACCTTTGCAGACCTAAAGCTGTGCCACCAAACTACCTGAGCTCCGTCCACTCTGCGGTCTGCCTCACTTAGGAACTTCCTGCTTGGCCCGAATTAGTTTAATGATTACATTTCGCCGGTATCAAATACAGGATGGATTCAATGAGTTGAAAGATTAAAGTTCCAACAGCAGGGTTTTTTCTCACAGACTGCATCTGCTTTCCACAAGGTGATGAAATCCTTCCATTTTTTTTGAACTCTTTTAAATATTAAAATCAACATTAGAGTCTATGTCCTGGCAAAGATCCCAAAATATTCCACTGTGAGTGAGTTGAAGGACTGTTTTCAGTTAGGAGAATACAGCCTGTGATAATTCATGATAGGTCTAGTGACGGCAAGAAAGAGCAAAACCACCAGGGCTGATAGGACATGTGAATTTAAAATATAATAGAAGGTTTTTAGATGTTAACCTCTATTTTAAGGATTTTCTCCTATGATCTAATAAACATGAGACCAAAACCTCAGACATCAGCCCCGTTTTTATCTCGTCTGTGACTTCTATCTCGTCTGTGCACGGTTTGTGACCCGTTTTGCTCTCTGCTTCCACTCTTTCTGGAAAACGACACTGAATTTACGCTGTATTTGAAGCTCTTAAGCCAGGAACACACTGTGTTTAACACAATTTTTAACTCGTGTGACTATTTTGGGGATCAGGCAGAGTTTTGTGTAGTATACATGGAGCAACAAGATTCACACCTCATGACCAGCTCCGGATTAGCATGACTATCAAACTTGTTTGAAATCCTGGCGACCGCACCGTTGAGAGTGTGTTGAAGCAGTCAGATCACATTAAGAGCTGCTTAGTGTGAGAACAGGAATCAGGAGTCGCCAACTTTTAACTCCTGTGATTTATTCATGCTGTGTGAGCAGGAGCTGAATAACGTGATTTATAAAAAAAAATGTACCGTGTTTCCTTAAGAACACATCACAGGGGTTATTCCTTGCAATTAGTTCCCATTTAATCCATTATTCTTTTGGTTAATTGACAGAAAATAATTTTTCATCTTGTTGATTAAAGAGAAGAAGCTCTGGTAGCTTGTGGTGAGCATTTTCTTTTTTTGATATTATTATCAGAGCCCTGCTCTAATGTTGTATTACTAATCTGTGAAATTACAGCATCATCCCTGCGTCAGATCCTTTCTGTCACCATGAATTAGTGGACTGCAAAATCTATCTAGTCTTTTAGACAGCATGCATTGCAAGTCGGGTCCTTTTGCAGGAAGCAGCCTGCAGGGTCACTGTGCCTGATCCCCATTCAGACATATGTCAGACAGTTTTGATTTGCTCACTGTGCCGTTTGTTGCCTCGCATGCCGTCTGTGGCGCCCTGTTCCACAATGTCCCTGGCACTGGATGTTTTGGAAAGCTCTCGGGGCACATGTTTAAATTTAAAATATCCAGTGTGACACCACGTCATCGCCGGCTAGAAAAACCGGACAACCTATGCTGTGCTCCTGACACGATCCATTACCAGACCGCTGCTCACTTCACAGGGAGGCCCATTCACTAACGCCTGAAAGGCGATCTCATTGACACATGGCATTGACCTCAAACTGTCATGTCAGTGTGTGCCAAGTGTAAGGTTCAGAGAGGGAGCGTAAAGGTTGAGAAATACGACTTCAGTGCAAACCCAAGGTGTGTATGCACACTAAATACTGCACGCTCCAAAGTTTCATTGCAATCATCAAGGTGAGTAAATTGTAGGTGAACACACTGCCAAAGTAAAACTTTAGGAGCTCTCAAGATCTAGTTTGGGGGATACCTTTTCCCCCCTTAAGAAGCTAATCTACATTTCATCTACTGTCAGAAGCTACCTTGGACCTCAGCTGGGATTCCCTGTAGGAGAATAATGGCATTGGTCTTATCTTACATAACACCTGTCAGCCTGTATGCAACAAAGCTTTCGACAAGGCTGCACCGGAGGATTTTTAAACCTGGGATAAAAACGGATGTACGGGGACATTGCAAAACACCGTGCGGGTGTTTTAGGTGTTAATCTAACCATAACGCGAGGAATCTTTGTCGTGATGCTACTAAACCGAAACTACCGACAGAGGCGTGGTTTTTACTTTCAACTAGTGACATCAACTGCTAGCTAAATGCAGGGTCGGGATTACAGTTCTAGATACTTAAGGTACGGCATCGTACTATTTGACAACTTTCACACAAAGTGCACAAGTTCAAAGAAATTCGAATATTAAAATACAATAATTTATTAAATAATAACATCACTCAACTTGAGTAAAGTGTACTCAAAAGTATGCCACAACCGCTTTTACAACGTTTCTTGCTATCCTTGTAGTCATTTGTGTAGTTTTATCATTCTAACTGACGTTGCCAGTCTGTAGTTATTCACGTACTAGTACAAGAAGATGAATTATTTACCTGACGCTGTTCCTCGTCTGTATCTCCCGGCTGGTTGTGGACGGAAACTGTCTCATACACTCGGCTACTTTCCGCAGGCTCCGACTCCCTCTGGCCATGTTTCCCTTCTTCTTTGACGGAGAGTCGCTTCACTTACTGGGACGCTGTGGACAGGCAGGCAAATGCCCAGCGGCGTGGCCCCGCTCCCTCCCCCCAGCGTGACGCATGAAGCTAAATACCAGACTGCTATTGGACGAGCGTCAGAACGGAGAGTTCTAATTGGCCAGTGCGGCCGCCCGTCACCTGAAACCAACGACCTCGTACACGCACACGCAGGAATGTCACGAGACGTTGGCTCAAATTTGCTCTGTCGACACTTTGAAGTCAACCTGTTAAAATCTTAAAAAACCCTGATATGGGGGCAGTATTGAGTCTTACGGCTTAAATGCATGAGAAAACCTCGGCTACAACACTAAATAAAGCAGTAAAAAACAATTTTACTGTTACAGCATCGTTATATATTTTTAATATCCACATCTTCAATACAATAATAAAGTAGTTTCAGGTCTGCAACTAATGAGCATTTTGATATGTAATTTAGATTTGAGCTATTTGTGCAATTCTTTATTTTAAATTTAAATGGGTCCTTTATATGTTCCTTTTTAAACTTCTTACAAAGTGTTATTCATGTTTTGTAATAACCCTCAGTGTGGTTTCTATGATGGTGGTTGATGTTTAAGGTCTTATCTTATTCATTAAATAAATGGAATTTGGAAAAAAAAAAGAAAGTATACTGTCAACAGACCTCTTTTTCAAACTACACCAGCTAAAGCTAATGCTGGATGTCCCTCTCATTCTGGGACCACAGCTGTGGGTGGCCACCAAATGTGTAGGTGGGGGTTGGGGGACAATAACCAGAAACTGGAATTGGGGGTCGGGCTGAAACCAAGAAAGAAAAGACAATTACAATGGCTCTATAATTACATTCAAAATCTATCAAACATAATTTAAATAATGTTAATTCAAGTAATATAATTCTATGAATATGAATTGAAACATGAATAAAAAATTACAATGCTTCATAAAGTATCATCTTCATTATATTAAACATATCTAAACTAAAGTCACACACATTAGACATTACTATTCACTACTGAATAAACTTCTATATAAATATATGAAATTATAAAATTAATTCCCGCTATATGAATTTTTTCCTTCCTATTTCAAATGGCTATCTATTGTCTCCTAATATTTTCTTCAATATTTTGTTACAACAAGTTGATTTTTTAATGTATATATAATGGCTGTTGTAAAGGCGTGTTATATAATGTACTATATAATGTATGAGCTTGATTGAGCTCTAAACTAACAATAACAAAAAAACTGACTTTTGAACTTTGTTCCTATATAAATAAAGTGTATCATAATCATTATTATAATACACGTATTATTATATTACATTTCGGTATGAAAGGTGCTATATAAATAAAATGTATTATAATCATTATTAAGAATAAAAACCTCGAATAAACACCACATATATATATTCATATATATGTTATTGCCTATTTTTTTTATTTTACTTTGTTTTATTTTTCGCATTTTGCACCATAATCTAAAAGCGTGAATAATCTGGTCTGAGATCAGTTAGAAAGAAGTGGAAGTGAGGGTGTACAGACTTCCGGTTTCAGACACGAACAACCACCACCAAAATGGCGAAGATCGCCAAAACGCACGAAGGTAATGTATTCATAATAACTTTAAAACTAGCCACCGATTTTATTTCTATTCAACATTATCGTGTGTCAGAACTTATAGCTGCAATAATGCAACGGTTGTGGCACGCGCGGGCGGATAAATTCTCTTTAAAAGCGTGATAAGCCACGGGCCGCGACACGACGCAACGCGGACGCTTCAGATAATGGCGCTGGTGTTAGCTTCTTAGCATAGAGCGCGTTAGCATCACCGATAAAATACGGTTGTTTTTTTACGAGTTGTGGTATTATATACACACAGCGAAGAGTCAATTATCGTCGTCATGGTGCAATTAATGCATATTTAATGATAGCGGTTTTTAGATAGACAATATTCGTTGTTGTTTAATTGCTAACATGGCTCTAATTTAGCCCAGCAGCACGAGCGAAGGCTGCATTCAGGACCACTCGACCGCACACATTGCAGAGTGGGCGTAATTAAGTAACATAAATATAATATTTAAACGTAGATAACTAAATCGTGTTGATCGTAATGTTATACGTTTATTGTAGTTAGTAAGATTATAGCACCGATCTTTTACTTGTGCACTGCGTCGGCGGGTTTTTTGGTCGCTTTGTCGTGGATGTTGAAGCATTGCAAAACAAATAAAAATACACTACACCTATAATAACAGTAACCGCAGTCATAAATTAAAGTAGGGTAATTACAAAGCAGTCTCTCGTTTAGAGCGCGATCCGAAATCTTATCACACCCAAATATTCATTATAGAATCTGAGTACTTTGAGGTGTAATGTTTTGCCACAATGAAACTTTTCCAACATGTTAACTTCACTGTATGGCCACAAAGAATGTGTTAGACTACTGATCATATTGATTACAGAAAAAGGGAAACTTCAGGGAACTGAGCCATCTAACCGTTCTATGCAATCCTAGCCTGTGTAGTGATTGTAGTTTTTAATTTGTCTCCCCGACTTGTAGATATCGAGGCCCAGATCCTGGAGATCCAGGGGATGAAGGCCAACCTGCAGGTGGAGGGAGATCAGGGAGTGGGCCTCGACTCAACTGGATTTTATGACCAGGAAATCTATGGAGGCAGTGACAGCCGCTTTGCAGGATATGTTACTTCCATCGCTGCCAATGAACAGGAGGAGGTAGGAAATGAATGCATTTTTCATGATTATTTGCCACTCCCATCTCTCTTTTTTATAGTACTGTCTAATTTTATTACATCAAATTTCATATTTACACTGTTGTTTCAAAGCTTGGCTGCTTTCCTGTTGTATATGAGCTAGGGAGAATCTTGCCATTCTGGCGAGATTTGACTAGACTCTTGTTTCTCTATCTTTTCTCAGGATGAAGAAGAAGATTCAACAACAAGTTTGTTGGGACAGAAGAAGCCAGGGTACCATGCGCCGGCGGCAATACTTAATGCCATTCCTCAGTCAGATGAGCAAGTAGGTCTTAATTTAATATTTATAATTCATGAATGCCAAATCCACTCTGTGTTGTTGCTGAATTTTCAGAGCCATGTTGGAAAAGGGCTTACACAGTCTTTCCCCATCTGTGTCTTGCAGTATGATCCGTTTGCAGAGCATCGTCCACAGAAGATCGCTGAGCGGGAAGATGAATACAAAGCCCGGCGCATGCAGATGATCATCTCACCCGAGCGTCTCGACCCCTTTGCAGATGGTAAATTTTGCTATTTTTTTCCCCCTTTATTACATCCTCCCCATTGTCTGTTCCCATTTCACGGTTCACTTTTTTGTGACACCTACCCCCCCAAATTCCAATGGTATCACATCAATAGTTTTGCTGTTCAACCCTTCGATCACAATACAATAGCTTGCTTCCCAGACTCGATGCCTTTCCTGTGGTCAATCCTCCGTGGTCCAAGAGCATTTTGTGTCATTGTGCGTTTTCTTCCTAAATCCATTTTTGACATTTGAAGCCAACCTTTGATGCATCAACAAATGTCCGTGTGGACATATAATTTATCTACTGCTTTTTGGTTTGTGAAAATTCAATTGTCATGAGCTGAATGTGCAAAAGGAACATTTTCTCCTGGTGTGTGCAATAAAATACAAACAAAATCCATTGTAGGGTTGCCATGTTGTTTAGTGGGAGAGGTGGTTAGGTGTTCAATACTCGAAGGGCGTAATTCACCTAACAAACATGGGTCGCAGATGGGTTGTGTGTGAGTCGAAGGGTTAACAATCCCATGTGACCATCAGCCTAAATTATGACTGGAAAGTGCAGTGTACTCATAATTATCATAATGTTATCAGGAAGAGTAATACAGAAGAGTGTTAGCTGTAGCATGATTCACCTGCCAGTGCACTGTGCTATGTCCTGCTTAGCACAGTAGCTGATGCCAAATAGTGACCAGATTGCATATAGACACAGAGCTTTAGATTCCATCCTAAAACATGCAAAGGAAGGATTATGTTGTCTTTACAGCTCAGTCAGTGGGGTTATATAAGAAAAGTCATGAACTCAATGAGCCAATGGGGTCACATTTGTCTTCCCAATGTCTTCATCTGGGCTGTAGTTTCAGCTTTTTTGTGGTAATTTACCACCTTTTGTTTGCTTGTCAGACTACAGACCTGCACAACCCTGTATAAGTTATTCTGGCCAGTTTCTTTAGGATTAGAAGATTGTAATCAACAGATGAGGTAGTGTAACTTATTACCAATTAATATCTTAAAAAGACTTAAAGACTTTGTGGAAATAGCATAGTACAAAGGATTAGCATTAAGTATATGAGGTTAACGTTCTGTACATCTTCACTTCCCCAGACAATATGAGCTTAGAACAACCTGAATGTTTCAGGTTTGGTCTAGTTAGGGCTTATCTAAAGCCTGCATGTAGAGAGAGCTCTTTGTACAACGTTGTTGTGTAAATATATTTTTATTTTACAAATCTCTCTGTAAAATAGAAATATGTTATCAAGAAAATTGTATACCACAATACCACAGGCCCATACTAACTGTCCTTAATTTCTCTCCTACAGCAGTACTGCTTTGCCAGTCCTGTACTGCACTCTGTTAAGGGTGCAGCAACTCATCCTGTGTAGGTTATGGGGAACACAGAGAACTGTGCACTTGTCAGATTTGTCAGGGCCCGCTTGCTGCCTATTTGATGGGGCCTGTCAGGGGAATCAGATGCAGCCCAGCTACATTTTTTTTTAATTTGGCCTATCAATTTGCAACAAATTTGGATATCATTACCTGCATTTAGAAAAGAGAATTATTGCCCAAATATTTGATAGCCTTTGCCCTCTTTAATCAGATACTTTTTCCTGAAACCAAAGTAAAGTTAAGTCTATGATTAGATCATGATCAGTGTTGTTATGAGTCTGATTTTTTTTTTGGCCTCATTTCTTATTTAAATGCAAACGTAGATATTTTTTTTTAAATATTTTTGATTGTGCTTAGCTAATGTCATTCCTAAATGAAAATCAAAATATAGACCGTAATATATAAATTATCAGGAATTTGGACCCCAGATTTATCTTCTTTTTTTTTCTCCTAGTTTTGTGGTTATGCCCCAAGAAGATACTTTGTTTTTTGAGTGCCGTATATCAATGCAACACAGGTGGTATACTGTTGTGTGTGACTTCAAACCCTTTTCCAAAGTGTTACTAATGGTAAAGAGAAATTTTCTAGGCTTCTTTTCTGCCGGTTGAAGTCTGACTGCAGAAGGACCCTTGGCACTGAAAGTGTACGTATTCTGAAGAGCACAGCCCAGGAGCCCTGCATCAGTGATGGCTATAACTTCTTTATCCACTTAAAGAAAACACCACAACCTCAGCTCTTCTCTTTATGTATCTGCTTGTTTTTCCTTATGATCCTATGTCTGTATGTAAGAAAGCAAATGTATATTTCTATGTAATTCAGTAGGCCTTTGTGATTCAGCTGTATAAACACAGGAACATAAGTTAATCTGTTGGTATAGAGAGTCAGGGTTAGTTGGCTGTGTTTGTGCTTGCTGTGCTTACACAGGGTCACTGGAGTGTATACTGATGAGTGTCCTATGTTCTTGTTCGTGCTCTCTCGCGCAGGGGGTAAAACACCGGACCCCAAGCTGCAGGTCAGATCATATGTGGACGTCATGTTGGAGCAGAACCTATCCAAAGAGGAGGTAAGATGTTAGACTGCAAGTTGTAGATGTCCTTTGCGCATATAGTGCTTCAGTTTACAGAAATAAAACTAATACAGTAAAAATAAATATATCTACAATTGAAAATTTGAAAGAAAAGAAAGACACAAAGATTAAAAAAAACAAACCCAGACGTGCCAATATGCCACCCCTACCCCTTGTGTACAAATATAAATTGGAATAGAAAATATAGAATAGAATTTGGTGAGTTCTTGAGAGCAAGTGACATGTTTTCCCTGACATCTCTATCTGTGTGCATGTAGAGGGAGATTCGTCAGCAGCTGGCAGAGAAGGCCAAATCGGGGGACCTGAAAGCTGTCAACGGGTCCGCTGCTGCTCAGGCTGCCACAAAACGTAAGCGTCGATGGGACCAGACAGCTGACCAAACCCCCTCCAATTCTACGCCCAAAAAGATGTCCAGCTGGGACCAGGCTGACAGCAACGCCGAGGTGAGCCATTTTAAATGTCACCTTTATACAGTTTCAAGTGGGGATAAAACTGGAATCGATAGTGTTTTTATCACAACGTTTCCGTCTTTTGTAGACTCCAGGACACACTCCTGCACACACACCCTCCAACAGCCGATGGGATGAAACGCCTGGCCGCCCTAAAGGCAGCGAGACCCCAGGAGCCACCCCCAGTACGCGCATGTGGGACCCGACTCCCAGCCACACACCCGCCGGCGCCGCCACCCCTGGCAGGGACACGCCTGGCCACGCCACACCCGGCCACGGCGGGCAAACGGGAAGCGTCCGTAAGAACCGCTGGGACGAAACCCCGAAGACGGAAAGGGAGACCCCCGGACACGGGAGCGGCTGGGCTGAAACCCCACGCACAGACAGAGGAGACGAGTCAGTGGGCGAGACTCCGACCCCCGGGGCCAGTAAGAGGAAGTCTCGTTGGGATGAAACTCCTGCCAGTCAGATGGGATCATCGACACCACTTCTTACACCAGGAAAGACTCCCATAGGAACCCCCGCCATGAATATGGCTACTCCCACACCAGGTAAACAAGCCTTTTATTGTTGTTACATTGTTAATGTCTATTTCCTTTTGTTCTCCATTTGTTGTATCAAATTGACTTAGCAAAGAACAAACTGAACGGTCTGTTTTCTCCAGGTCACCTGATGAGCATGACTCCTGAGCAGCTGCAGGCGTGGAGGTGGGAGAGGGAGATTGACGAGAGGAATCGACCTCTTACGGACGATGAGCTTGACGCCATGTTCCCAGAGGGATACAAGGTCTGTGCCCAATTCCATTGCTGTACGGCGAAACGTAAATCTACCTTCAAATCAGTCTCAATATTGACGGTTTGTTTTTCCTCTCTGTAGGTCTTGCCTCCACCTGCAGGCTACGTGCCGATCCGTACTCCAGCTCGTAAGCTGTCAGCCACACCCACTCCGATCGGAGGCATGACGGGCTTCCATATGCAGGCAGAGGACCGCACCACGAAACAGATGAACGACCAGCCCTCAGGAAACCTCCCCTTCCTCAAACCCGATGACATCCAGTATTTTGACAAACTACTGGTGAGTGTCAAACTTTTTCTTCAACTTGTGCAAAAAAAGAAAATCATCATGTCTGTCGTGTCTTAAATCAAACATGTCTGACTGACTTTGTCAGGTTGAAGTCGATGAGTCCACCCTGAGCCCAGAAGAGCAGAAGGAAAGAAAGATCATGAAGTTACTGCTGAAGATTAAAAATGGAACTCCACCCATGAGGAAGGTTGGTTGCTGGTGTCGAACCATTATTATACAATTATACCTTATTAGCCAAAATATAAACACCTCCCTGCACCTTTAACAACATACAAAATGCAACACACTTTCACACGTGTCTTGTTGGGAAGGTTTCACTGAATCACTCTGATCTTAATCTGAGGAGAAGAGAATCTACCCCCACTTTAAAAATTCTTTTTTTTTAATAGTATTAATGTTTCGTATCCCCCAATACCGATAAGTGTGTAGCATACAAAAGGTTGTGAGACAGTGGCAGAACATTGTTTGAGAGGAGGACTGTTTTGCAGTTGTACCAAACAAAAATATCTTCAAATATTCTGACATTGATAATTTTAGGATATACCTTATGAATTTTTTGTCATGCCACCCATCTTGCTAAATCTCACTTAATTTGTCTCACAGTCATACGCACACATTTTGTGTCAAGTTCATGGGAACAGTTTTAGTTATTTTCTCCAGCTGCTAATCACACTGCCTTAATGAGCCCCAGTGAAAAAATGGAATTAATTCTTGGCTGCCTGACAGATTATTCACTGCAGGATCTTCTTTCTGCAGTAAGTAGGATATTGAGTTTCCCAGGGTTTGTTTTCACTTAGAAATAAATTATTTCTCCTCCTGCAGAAAAGCATGTCTCACAATCCTTCAGAAAGCCTTGCATGTTGAACTGGGCTTTTGATATTAAGAACATAAACAATCCACAACGCAGCAATTTCTCTAGAACTTGGTTACAGTCAAATATCTGTGAGGATCTGCTCAGATTGTCGAGCATCATCCTCTGCTGGGAGCAGCAGACCGAAATCGTCATATTTTTTGCCTGATCGCTCTTATCCACATAATCATAATCACGTCTGATCCTCTCCTCTTGTCCTAGGCGGCTCTGCGTCAGATCACAGATAAAGCTCGTGAGTTTGGAGCGGGCCCCTTGTTCAACCAGATCCTGCCCCTGCTCATGTCGCCCACCCTGGAGGACCAGGAGCGCCACCTGCTGGTTAAAGTCATCGACCGCATCCTCTACAAACTGGATGACCTGGTTCGACCATACGTACACAAGGTCAGCTTAGTAGGGACAATGTGAACTTACTTTAGTTTACTGACTTGTGCCTGAGAAACTAACAACTCTTTTTTTTTTTTTTTTTTTTTTTTCTCCCGTTTAGATCCTGGTGGTTATTGAGCCCCTGCTGATTGATGAGGACTACTATGCCAGAGTAGAAGGCAGAGAAATTATTTCCAACTTGGCAAAGGTAATGCAGAACAATTATTCTAGAATGATGGGTACCTGCGAACTATTCTCGCCTGTTCGACCAGTTCGTGGTCAGAGCAGGGCTAGACGTTCGCGAGATTGACACCAACACGAGAGCTAGCAGACTTGACATTTATGCCTGGTCTGTTCTCACCCTCTGCAACCCGTTGGTTACAATAAGATGTTCCATTTACAGAGTGTTTCCATGTAGTGAATGTTAAGGCTTAAAATATGGACACAGAAACTGAAATCCTATCTTGATTTTGGGTCAATTAATCTGATATTGAATAGAATTATTGCATTCCACCAGCACATACTTTAGCCTATTTGTTTTTTTTCTTGATATTGTTAATTTAACCAAATGTAGTTGGAATTTTAACCAAAATATCTTCAACAGTTTGCAGTGAAAACATTGGAAATAAGCATATTGCAGTACCAGCATGTCCTCAATAGTAAAAATGAGCATCACATACATGCTAGATCACTGATTTGAAATCTTCTTCCTCTCCTCCTCCAGGCCGCTGGTTTGGCTACAATGATCTCCACGATGCGACCCGATATCGACAACATGGACGAGTACGTCAGAAACACGACGGCCAGGGCCTTTGCTGTGGTGGCCTCTGCCCTCGGCATCCCCTCTCTTTTGCCCTTCCTCAAAGCCGTGTGCAAAAGCAAGAAGTCGTGGCAGGCCCGGCACACGGGCATCAAGATCGTGCAGCAGATCGCCATCCTCATGGGCTGTGCCATTCTGCCCCACCTCCGCAGCTTGGTGGAGATTATCGAACACGGTCAGTCACAGTCTCGTGTAGCACCAAATTTCAGTACAGGACATGCAGCCTTTTAGCTTATATTTACCCACATGGAAAAAAAATGGATAACTCCTGGTGATTTGGGTTAAAACATAGTCTTGATTTAAATTTGTGGTTGTGCTGCCCCAGGTCTGGTGGACGAGCAGCAGAAGGTGAGGACCATCAGTGCCCTGGCCATAGCTGCCCTGGCTGAAGCTGCTACACCCTACGGTATCGAGTCCTTCGACTCTGTCCTCAAGCCGCTCTGGAAGGGTATCAGACAGCACAGAGGAAAGGTAAGATGACCCTTGTGATTATAGGTAGAACAATGATTTATGTCAAATTGGTTTGGGTAGAACAAACCAATGCAAGATCCACACCCAGCACTGAGCCTGCACGTGGCTGCAGTGTGAATATTTGCTTGCGATATTGTCTCCTTGACGGGGCTGCTGCTGTCAGTAGAGGTCGGATGAAAGACAACTAAAACTCTACTGGGAGCGTCAGACAAGATGCTTGTTACTTACTATATTAACATGTAAGAAATGATGAGCTCAGATTAAATGTCTCCACCCTCTGTCGCCAGGGTCTGGCTGCCTTCCTCAAAGCTATTGGCTACCTGATCCCTCTGATGGACGCCGAGTACGCCAACTACTACACCAGAGAGGTGATGCTGATCCTCATCAGAGAGTTCCAGTCCCCCGATGAGGAGATGAAAAAGATTGTTCTTAAGGTAAGAGGGATGGAGAGTGACTGTAGATGTGAAGTCCTACTACGGTAAACCTGCGATAATTCTCGCCTGTTCGACCCGCTACATGGTTGTACCAGGGCTAGTAGTTCGCGAGATAAACTCCCAACATGAGATCTAGCAGAGCTGACATGTGTCCTCTCTCCTCTCAACCTGCACCTGTTGGTTACATTGATAACCCCTGGACTCTGTTCAGTCTCTACACTCGGACATGAGAGACCCAAACATCTCTGACCTGTGTCGCTTGTCTTGTCTCCATAGGTGGTGAAGCAGTGTTGTGGCACTGATGGTGTGGAGGCTAACTATATTAAGACTGAGATCCTGCCCCCCTTCTTCAAGCACTTCTGGCAGCACAGGATGGCTCTGGACAGGCGCAACTACAGACAGGTTAGTATACACACACAGACTGATATTATACAATTATTGAATCAAGAATGCCTGAAAAGTCAACACCATACATTATCTGAATCACCATGAATACAATACAATTAAGGATTTAAATAAATTTAAAAAAAAGTGTGTTCTACATTAAAAATGTATGTGCAGTGTTTATTTTACTGCAAATCATTAGGAAAAAACAAGACTTCCAGTCTGCTGAAGCTTTGTTTTTCTCCTCATACAGTTGGTCGACACAACAGTGGAGTTGGCCAACAAGGTAGGAGCAGCGGAGATCATTTCTCGCATCGTGGACGACCTGAAAGACGAGGCCGAGCAGTACAGAAAGATGGTGATGGAGACCATTGAAAAAATCATGGGCAACCTGGGAGCGGCGGACATCGACCACAAGCTGGAGGAGCAGCTGATCGACGGCATCCTCTACGCTTTCCAGGAGCAGACGACAGAGGTGAGAGGAGTGACGCCAGCAAACTTTAACCGAAAGGATTGACTGAAATAAACGGATCAGAGTGTTTGTAACAAATACTGTTCCTTCTGCAGGACTCTGTGATGCTGAACGGTTTTGGCACGGTAGTGAACGCCCTCGGGAAGCGCGTGAAACCCTACCTGCCTCAGATCTGCGGTACTGTGCTGTGGCGTCTGAACAACAAGTCGGCCAAAGTCCGCCAGCAGGCGGCCGACCTGATCTCCCGTACCGCTGTCGTCATGAAGACCTGCCAGGAGGTACGCTATAATAACACACACACACACACACACACACACACTCGCACTGATTCAAATATGGAAGCCCTTCAGCAAACTAACAGCCTTCTCATTGTTGACTGCAGGAGAAGCTGATGGGTCACTTGGGTGTGGTGTTGTACGAGTACCTGGGAGAGGAGTACCCTGAGGTGCTGGGGAGCATCCTGGGAGCCCTGAAGGCCATTGTTAACGTCATCGGTATGTCACCTCACTGCATTGCCTTCACCAGCATTCATTGAAATACTTCTCCTATCACTCCCAACTATTTTGTGTCTGCATATTTGTGAGTCTGACATTGAGTTGACTTTTTCCCCCCAAACCAACCTCTCTGGAATTAAAGATGTAATCTGTTTCCATGCTTTCTGCAGGTATGCACAAGATGACTCCACCAATCAAAGACCTGCTCCCCCGGTTGACTCCCATCCTGAAGAACAGACATGAGAAGGTGCAGGAGAACTGTATCGACCTGGTGGGCAGGATTGCTGACAGGTTAGTAGAACAAAATAAAATTGAGACTACCAAATAGCCTGTGTTAGCAAATAAGGTAGCTGTTTAATAATTGGTTCTCATCATTGTGCAAAGATTATTTTTTTAATCAAATATTTAAAAAAAAAAACATCTCTTTTCGGCCATACCTGGGGATTTTTTGGGATACATAAATATACTTATAATTTTACTATAATGTAATTATTTTAGTTACAGAAGGGATTCATTTAATCGTTTCTCCTTTTTTTTATATTTTATTTTTTTGTTCAGCCATTAAACTAACTGTAGGAAAGTCTTAATATGGATCTGAACGCTGAGTCTCTCGCGTTTGCACAGTGAACAGCTCAGCGCCTTCAACTAACACCTGTGTGTCTATTTTAGGGGTGCTGAATACGTATCAGCCAGGGAGTGGATGAGGATCTGCTTTGAGCTGCTGGAGCTGCTCAAGGCTCACAAGAAGGCCATCCGCAGGGCCACTGTCAACACGTTCGGTTACATCGCCAAGGCCATTGGGTGAGACCCCTTTTTTAATCTTTGGATTCCTCTTTTTTTTAATATGAAATGTTACATCACCTCAATCGATAGACCTTCCTTGTTTCTCTATGAGTGTGGTCCTAATCCTGTACTTGGCTCCTCGCAGTCCCCATGACGTCTTGGCCACGCTACTCAATAACCTGAAGGTCCAGGAGCGCCAGAACCGCGTCTGCACGACCGTGGCCATCGCCATCGTCGCCGAGACCTGTTCGCCGTTCACGGTGCTGCCCGCGCTCATGAACGAGTACCGCGTTCCAGAGCTCAACGTGCAGAACGGCGTGCTCAAGTCGCTGTCCTTCCTGTTTGAGTACATCGGGGAGATGGGCAAGGACTACATCTACGCTGTCACACCACTGCTGGAGGACGCTCTCATGGATAGGTGAGTTCTGCCCCCCCCCCCCTTTTTTTTTTAAATTTGTTATTGGTTTATAACACATACATACACTTGTACCCAAACACATGCAAAAATTAAAGAGTGCATAATATGATACACTATTACTCAAATATGTTACGTTTTATCCACATCATAATGCATTTTATTCAAGTTAGACTCCCTTTTTTTCTCCTTGTTTTTATCTTGTGTAATTATTTGAAGAAAACTATGTCAAACATACTCATTAATTCTCATATCAGTCTGGAATAAATCACTGAAGATGGCAAAGTCCATCAAATTAGGTCAGGTCTCTGCTCACCCATTTTCACCCATATCTTCCTAAACCTTTATTTTCTAAAGAGAATCCTAATCTTTCCATCATGTAGGTATCCCTCTCAACCTTTTAATCCCATTCTCTGAGTGAGCCTGGTTTGCGTCATTGTTCACTTATAGTCCTGACCCCCTCTATGCTTGTATCGTCTGCAGAGACCTGGTCCACAGACAGACGGCCAGTGCGGTGGTCCAGCACATGTCTCTGGGTGTCTACGGGTTCGGCTGCGAAGATTCCCTCAACCACTTGCTCAATTACGTCTGGCCCAACGTGTTTGAGACGTCGCCTCACGTAATCCAGGCTGTCATGGGCGCCCTTGAGGGACTGAGGGTCGCCATCGGGCCCTGCCGCATGCTTCAGTACTGCCTACAGGCAAGTACATGACTGAGAATTTGAAATATAACACTTCTTGAAACTGCTGAACTCCTTTTTGAGATGAGCAGTTTCACATTCATTGATTATGTACTAGGACACAAGTAGTTTTCTTTTACTGGTTTATTTGAAGCTTTTCTCCTCCAAATCCATCATATATAACACTATATATAAAGAGTTGACAAATACTATTATTCCAACCTAAAAAAACATGCACTATATTCTACAAATGGTATTGAAATGGTAATGGTAATAAAAAGTGTGGCCATGACAGATTGTAGGTGTCATGAGGCATTGAACTGACATTTCAAAATAAGAGCACAGTGCATTAAAAGAAATGTACAACAATAAAATTGGAACCTAAATAAGCTCTCACAAAATCTTAGAGAATATCATCTGGACAATTACAAGGGATGTTGGCTCTGAAAAATTAACAAAAAATGTGAATGTCTTATTTTTTAAATTGGTCTAAGCTTTGTGATGTTGTCTTCAGGGTCTGTTCCATCCAGCCAGGAAGGTGAGGGACGTCTACTGGAAGATTTACAACTCCATCTACATCGGCTCACAAGATGCCCTCATCGCCCACTACCCACAGGTCTACAACGACGAGAAGAACATTTACGTCCGCTATGAGCTGGAGTATGTCTTGTAAATACAAATTGATGTGCTCACAGTTTTTTCTCCTCGCTTAATTATCAGTCTTCTGTCTTCTCTATCTTGATCTAGGACTGAGTCAGTCTTTATTTAGCAACCGTATGTTGTTCTATCCCTGGGCAACACAATCCAATAGACACACATTCTTTTTTTTTTTTTTGAATGTTTTCTGTAAGGAAAGGTTGATCATCAATCAGACCTTGATTAAGGAATGCAGAGCAGTCGTCGGGATGTTTTAAATACTTGGATATTTGTGTATTGATGAGCCTCTGCTCTGGCTGATCTCTTTACACACTCTCCTCATTTCACAAAACCTTTGTTCTTATTAGATTGTTGTTTTATTTAACCAAATAAAATGTTTGTGTATAAAATGACATTTCTGTGTACGTTTTATTTTTTAATTCCTTTTCACAGCATTTACACAGATGGATGCAATAGTGATTTTTTTTTTATACAAAGATAAATGCTAATAAAATAAAATGCATACAAGGAATTCTGCAGCTGTATTGATAATCAGTTGTATTTTGTTTCTGAATTTTTTAATAAATAGGCAGGGGGTCTAGATAAAATTAGATTATTTAATCTTCCTATTGCATAGAAATTATTTACTAGAACCAACCTTCAAATATGGCCTCTGGAATGAATGGTTTTAGAGACAGCTTTTTTTTTTCACAGGTTTTGCTGACACTATTGTTGGTTGTGATCTTCAACCTCAATGTGCCACTCTTAAAAACTTTTACTACTTTAGGTGCAAATGGCAATATTGAAATCTAAAAGTTTGCTATCAGTACAAGATATGAAGATAAAATAATAAACCAATTAAGATAACTTATTCATAAAATGTGCTGATTTCCAGCTTGTAGAGTAAAAGTGTTCAGATTTAAACTTCATACAATGAAGCAATAAAACCAGATGATTTAAAGTAGTTTCACTTCAGAACTGATGGTTGCCTCCATGTTGCTGAAGGTTTCCTGTTCTACAAGGACAGATGCAGCATTTTTAATGTGAGAAAAAGACTTGACATTCTGCTCTCTCCAGATTCAAGATAACCGGTGAATTGATGTGATCTGTGTTTTTTTGTGATAATTAGACACTGGCATAGCAACAAGTAGTTTTTGCCCTTTCATCATCGTGCTGAGACACAACAACCGGAGGGAGGAGGATGCGGGCCGGCCGTGGCTAGTGGCCTCGTTTCAGAATCCCTGAAACATCATACGGGCGGGCTGATGCTGACGTGCTGCAAGCGGTGATGCAATCTGCTTTTTCAAAGTCATGGCTTTCAGCCAGTTTCAAAACTCTGCCTTCAGAGTTGCTCTAGAAACTTTGAAGCTGCACTGAAAGGGGCATCACCACCCCCCCCTTTCTACTCCATCTGATTCCATGTTTCTGTCATGCGGTGCCAACCGTTCTCTCCCTCTCTGTGCTCTTTGCTTGGGGCTTATCAGGTCATATAGCTGATGAATGAACTGGGAACTCATGTGCACCGAAAAAACACACAGATCTGATCACCCACACACATGCATGAACGCTCGCACACGCATAATGGAAAAAAAAAAAAAAAGACAAACCCTCCCCCACTCTTCCCTTCCATTCACTGCAGCTCACCACTGTGCAGCCACGCTCATGCGCGACCCAGATTCCCCCAGCAGACTGCATCAAGCACACTAATCTGAAAAAGAAGGCAATAAGAATGCTTTGTGCATGCGAGCGTGTGTGTGTGTGTGTGTGTGTGAGAGAGAGAGAGAGAAGCCTGCTGCAAAGAGGGGAAACCTTTTGAAAGCCATATAAAGTTCCCACTACAGGGAATTTATAGTTGAGACTTAAGAGGAGAATTTACTGGCTGGCTTGAACTCACATTTGGTTGAGCAATAAGAGCTGATCTGACCCAGGTCACATGTTCCCGCAGGGCTGCTGCTGCGTGATTTGCATTGAGGCTGATTTGTTGAATATGGGTATTTGTCATGTAATCGGCAGACTTAAAAAAAAAAAAAAAGCATGCTCAAGTGGAAAGTTTTTAACCTGTTATCTGTCAGAGATGCAGCCTCAAGTCTACTTTATAACTACCGGAATGCATCTTCATAAACAGTGAAAAATACATGGTGGTGTTTTTACTGCTGCAGTGTGTGTGTGTGTGTGTGTACTTGTTAAGCCAACACCTCTTTTGTTTACAGCCAGCCCCAGGGAGATGACTGTGATTAGAAATGTTTCCACAGTGAAGCAAAGTCTGCATGAAGTGACATGAGCAGCGATGCTGTACGATAGTGGCTGAACTATCATTTCCAGTAGATGATCATGACTTAAAGAAAGTCATATTTTATGTTTAAACATAAAGCACACATACTGTATGTTGAATTACTGGAATTAATTGTGTTTGACATTTTAAAATGTATTTCTCCAACTTTCCCAGAGGTGGTTACCTTCCATTACTTTCTAATGTAAATCATTTGGTAGATGCAAAGGATCAAAATATTTACTTTAATGGGTATTTTATTGTCATTTATTCACAAATTAAACTCTATCAGACAATTGGTGGGTGTAAATACGTACATGGGACGATGCCAAAAGAGCCATTAGGTCTAATCCTTAAAACTGGGTACCTGATAGTTTAACCCTTACTTCATACTATTACATGTAGTTTCACATTAAATATTTAAAACTGATTATTCTTTCTTAGTAAAACAATTTGACATTTTGTGTCTGAAAAAATCACACAAAAACGTGATTTTTTGAAAAGATTGTCACAGATGGACTTTTATCTTGAGAGACCCGATAAATGCTTATTAAAATTGTATTTGAAATATTTTTTATAAAATTTCTCATCTTGTCAACCAGGATTTGCTATTAAATTATTATGCTATATTTCCAAAAGAATTTAGTCACCTGCCTTGACTCGCATATGAATTTCAGTGTCATCCATTCCCGGTCTTATTGGGTTTAATATGACCTCAATCCACCCTTGGCAGCTAAAACTGCTTCAACTCGTCTGTGAAGGCTGTCCACAAGGTTCAGGAGTGTGTTTATGGGAAATTTTCCAATTTATCAGAAGTGCATTTGTGAGGTCACACACTGATGTTGGGGGAGAAGGCCTGGATTTTAGTCTCCACTCTAATTCATCACATAGGTCAAGTCAAGTTCATCCACACCACGCTCTGCCATCCGCCATCAGGTATTTATGGACTTCCCTTTGTGCATTAGATGGGAGAGTGAATGCTTTTGGAAATATATAGTGTAAGTGGAATTATTTAATATGATTTTATCTTGATGTGTTTTGTTTGTTTCTACTGCAATACACCTTGAATTAAATAATACAAAATCATAAATACCATGAGGGTCATTTGGGATGGTTCCTGCAGCTTCATACTGATGATGCAGGGGGAGGTGTTCTCTCTCTGTCCATGGGGGGGCAGCAGCGAGGGGGGCAGGCTGCTGCTTGTTGATGCTGAGGAAGCTTTCTCTTCCACTTCTGCATCTGAGACAGAGGAAGAAGAAGAGGAGGAAGGGAAGGGGAGGAGGAGGAGGAGGAGAGACTGGGGCAGCAACTTCCTGTGTGATCTGTGCTTTCAAGCCGAGTTCAGTCTGGCTGCCTCTCCGGGAGGCTTGTGGCTCCGCAGACCGGGAGAGGAGGGAGGCTCCGTAGGCGGTGTATGGCTCGGAGAGACGCCCGCGACCTCCGTGCAGCAGCAGCAGCAGCAGCACCGCAAACAGCAGCAGCAGCACCGCAAACAGCAGCGGCTCCAGCAGCGGTAGCGGCCGTAGATGTGGATCGCTCGCACCGGCTCCCGCTCCCCCGCCTTCCCGCGAGCCCGAGCGGCCGCCAGATAGGATAGCGACAGCGGAGCTGGGGCTGATGGCCCCGGCCTCCATCAACATCACCCGACCCGGAGTCTAGTGCCGGAGTGGCCTCCCACCACCCACAACACCCACCCCCCCCGCCACCCTTGAAGCCTTTACCGAGCGGAGGAGGAGCCGGGTCCGGTCGCAGCATCGCCCCGAGGCTGCTGCGGGGGTCGGAGGGAGTGGATGAGCCGGAGCTGAGACCCAGAGATGGCTGTCCTCAAGCTGGCGGACCAGGTAGGAGCTGCTAGCTGCTGCTAGCTTAGCCCCTCCGCTGGCTGCTGCACTTCTACTGTGTTTATTGTCCGGTTTGGTTACAAATTCTATCTTTTAATATTCTTAGTTTTTGTGATTTTTTTTTTTTGGGGAGGAATTTATCTAAATCAAAAATAAAAAAAAATAAAAATTGAATGAGCATTTAATGAGGCTGCATAAACATCCATGTTCTGATTTTTCCTGCTTTCGTCATTATTGACAAAAAATAAACCGTCGGTGTTTTGCCGTTAAAAATGACGTCAGCAGATTTATTGGAGACTTCCGGCTCCTGTTCCTTCCGCAATAACACAAATGTGTCAGTGATGAGAATTAGTGAGAAAACACACACACACACACACACACACACACACACACACACACACACACACTGCACAGCAGCAGCAGCCTGATGTCATGTGAAAAACCTTCAACTGCAAAACCAAAAATATCCATTTTGTGATAAGATTTTTTTTCTCGCGCTCAGTCTCCTCCTCACGAGGTCCATTTAGAACCTGTTCTGGAGCTTTTTTCCGTTCAGTCTAGCAGCGAGAAAAGTTCTTTAAAATTGACATTTGCCCGCAGCTGTTTTCTGAATAAAAGGTCAAGAATTTGAGCCCAAATATTTGGCAGGGTTTCTTCTCGTGTTGTTCTGGCGTGCCATGCCGTTGTTTGTAGGTGGCATCATGATTAATCTTCGGAACACCGAACCATTTTTCTCTCTTGGTCTCACGTCTGTAAAACCCGCAGTCTCGTGCCTAAAGTTTCCACCTGTTCAACAGTTCTCACGGTGCATAAAGAAGCACCAAAAAAAGACCAGTGGTGCGTTCACATCTGTCAGGGCCGTGCTGTCCACTCCGCACCCTCAACACGGGTTGAAATCCCCGGTCTGATGCAGTTCTCTTCAATCCAGTCATATCAGATGTGTCGTTACCTCAAGGAAGAGAAGAACTTGTCTTTTTTTTTCTTATGCAGCTCAGTCCTGCAGCACTTCCTGTTATTTTCAGACGACATGCCGATGATGCCTGATAACTGGATTCCTCAGCCTATGCATAGGTTTTCTCTTGTTTCGCGGCCTAATCATGTGCTGATCAAGAGTGGGTCACATGCAAAATGATGTATAAATGATGGCCAGTTTGTTTGAAGGCTTTTTTTTTTAGCGTAGACTGTTATAAGTGACACGAGGAAGCTTTTTACAGGTACTAATGTAGTCTGAAGGTCAAAAAACAGAAGTCAGATTGATTTTTTTTGCTTAGTCAGCTTCATACCTCACAGCTAAACATGCAACTCATGTCTTTAGTTCCATCAGATCACTTGGTAAATAAGCTTCAACTGTCATTTTTGCACCGATCTGCATGATAAGAATATGTACATGCATGTCCTTAAGCTTTAAATGTCCTTTTCAGTGCATTTGTCTTATTGTGGGGACAGTGGTGAGATGACAGGAGTTGAAAGGGGGGGGCATGCAACCAAGATCCACACCTGGGTTGACAACCATGTCTTATGTAGCAAGCTGCCAGGGTGCACCAAGGGGCTATTTTAGTACAGATGTGTACTTCCTACTTTACAGAAGGAATAAAGGAAGCACAGGAAGTTGTTGGCTTCTGACTTGCCGCCCCTGCCCTGTGTGCACACACCACGGCGGGACTCCATGGTGGATGTGCACATGTATGCTTATTGCCTTTTTCCTGTGTTTTATTCCTTGTTTTTAATGTAGATTTCCTGTATTGCTTCCTGTGTGTAGGGGTTGGGCAGGTAGACCGCTGACATACAGCTGGCGTAGTCTCCTCTTGTGGGCTTTAGGGCACTTTGAGCAGGAATAGCGAGTAGAGTGGTAGGTTTTTCAGGTTCCAGCAGAGCGGGGACATCGGGAGCGTCTCATTGACGGCGAGAGGGAAAGGAGATCAGCCAGTCGGGCCTGTCACCTCAGGCATCAGAGGAAATGAGGACATGGCTTTCTCTATGAAGGGAAACACCAAACAGGATGTAGTGTGTGTGTGTGCTCAGGACATCAAATTTATGCATTGCAGGTTAGCTTGTGTGTGTGTGTTTACAGCTTCTCTGTGGAATGAAAACAGAGTTAATCTGATGGAGGAAGTGTGCGTAGTTTGAGAATGAGAGACAGGAAGATAGAAGGGGAAATCTGTATGTTCAGGCCAGATCAAACCGGTCTTGAATCAGTTCCTCAGACCCGGAGTGACTGGATCGGGCTGTTTACAGCGAGCTGACGCTGCACTGGTTGTTTACTAGTGGAACCTGCACGGGTGACATTAGTAGGGCGACGCGGCAAAGGTCAATGATTCACCTCCCTTTTTTTTTTTTTTTTTTTTTTTAATTTAAACAAAGACTGACCATTGATTTTTGACTGATGTTTAAATAAAAGTGGATGATGGTGTGGCGTTAGTGGATTTTGAATATGCTGCTTTGTGGCAAAATTCCACTCTCTATACCACTTATTGTTGACCTATGATCCACACAGCAGTGCTGTTGTATTGCTGGGTAGTTAGTATAGTACGGTATTATGAGTAGTAGACATGTAGGCTAATACCAGACTTTAAATTCTTTCTGACATAATTCTGCTCTGTTGTTTACAATAGAAGCACATTCTTGGGCTTAGAGGATCTATGCTGTATAGAGCGTTAGTATTAAAATATCCCAATGGTCCTTTTGGCCTCTGGATTATTGCACAAAATAAGTTCTGTCGTAACCAGAGTGTTTGATACGTAGGCGTTTTGTTCACAAAAGGACACCACGTTTTTGTGATTTATTTATTTATTTATTTATTTCATTTGAAGTGCAAATGCAATCCCCCCTAGTAATAAAAAGCTAACGTTAGGCAATAAACAAACTGCATCACATTCACATGACTTTTAACATCACCACCACGAAAGCTTCCAACTTGTAATTTGATTTTGCACTTCGGTCACAAGTGAGGTATTTACTGACATATTTTATGTCCGAGAACAAAACGTTAAATCCATAGACTGTGAAAATATTAGATGTAGCCCCATGATGTCACCTGTTGGTTTTTATGGACTTTTATGTTTTGACGATCTGTCATTGAAATTTTTATTGAGTCAAAGAGTTTTTCCACCTGGTTAAATAAACAATACTTATTTAAAAGTGTCTTCTATGAACATATTAGGACAAGAGTGTGGACCTGGGAATGAGTAGATTTTGTGACTTTTGGAAGTTTTTGTAATTTCTACATTGGCCTCATGGCTTTAACACAGAACCTCAGACCTTATTTTAGGTATGTAACCAAAACCTATTTAAAAAAAACTCATTTTCCAGGCTCAAAAGTTTCCCTTTTGTACGAGAAAAGGCTTGTAGGAAGACGTGAAGTGAAAGATGAGATGAGCTAAGTTATATCTGAAGAGGAGGGCAGCCTTTCTTGTGCCAGCAGCAGGCGCCCCCCCCGTGGGGCCCTGTGACAAGGGACCCACGCCAGCTGGGCGTGTGTGTCTGAACGTGAAGGCTTTCTAGAAATGTGTGTGTGTGTGCATGATGAGCACTTACAATGAAAAAGGCATAGCTGAAAAGGCCATACGCTGCCAAGTGTTGCCAACTGCTTGTTGCTTAAAGGCACAGTCCCCTTTTTTCCTCCAGCTGGCGTCTCGTTCTCTACTCTCCACCCTAAACGTGTCCCTCCTCTCTTATCGTTATCCTAAGCAAACACTGAATCACTGTTGAAATGGCTGAGGTGAGCTCTGAATTTGAATGAAAACTTCCTGGCTGGACTGTGAGGAAAACGGGACAATCACGGTCCGTTCCTGTCTGATATTGAACTTTTCTGCTTTTTCCGGGCAGGAAAATTATTACTTTGAGTGAAGAAAGGGGAGCTTTTCCTGCAGAAAATTGTGACAGATGTGTCGAAAGCGGCTGCCAGTGGTTAGGCAGTGGAGGTTGACCTACAGTTGTGGAGGACAAAATGTCACAAATGGTTTTTTTTTTTTTTTTTTTTTTTATAAAATGCTATGTTGAACTTTACTTGTGCTGTGTGTTGTTTTCTAATCCCGCGATGCTTCCAAATTTGAAAAGTTGAGATGAGATGTGTTTATTTCAGAATAATATCCTTAATATAAGAAAAGCTCATAAGATGGTTGTGTTAACGCCTCAATAATATATCAAATTTCTTCAAATGCTAGTCAGCTACATAAATGCATGTATAATTTGATATTTGTATAGAGAACTAAAACATGTTTTTCAAACACCTAAAGATCACCTGGTAGCTACAGTGATGTGATGATGTGGCGTTCCAACCCCATCAGATAAGGAAGTGGTATCGTGTTTGTGCAGCATGTGTGTGCGCTGTGTGTGTGTTTTAAAGCAGAAGTGAAACGCTCTTGTGGGTTCCTCTCTCTTGTTTCTGAGAAGGAGAGACTGTGCAACAGGAAGTGAGGCAGGAGGCGACAGAAATGCACAGGAAGTGAAGTCAAATTTGCACCACTGTTTCATCTGATTCATCGGCGACACGTGTAACCTGAAGCCTTCATTTCTGCACTCAGCAGAGGCTTCTTCATTCATGATAAGTTACTTGCAGATAATGATGCTATTTTTCATATTTTCTAACCCTTGTGTGTCAGCTTGTGTGTCTCTTTAAGTGATAGTTTTTGTGATGATGCCTCTATGAGTGATGTTACCTGCAGCCCATAATCTCAAATATACATACACATAACATAACCCTTAAAAGCCCTTTTAGGCCTCGTCGAGGCATAAAGGTTAAAGTAGAAAATAAAACCATACAGGCACGACAAACAGTCAAGGGTCAGATGTGCTCTCCAGGCTCCATAGCTGCAACTAACTGTCTAATAAACATATTCAGCATAACTATGTTCTGTGATATAAAAGGCTCTAACCAACAGTAGCTGACAAATTAAGAGGTTTCCACACATTGATGCAAGAATCATATACCAGTATAAATCCAAAATTGCTATTTAAACAGCCAGTTTATTGATTTTTTTTTTCTCAAACTGAATGCAGCAGCTTGTATTAAACAGGAGCTCAGGCACGGCACAGGTTTTCTGCATCAATCTCCTGCTGCAGTCCAACGATTATCAAATGACCCATTTATTATCTCTCATCTGTGAACACCTCACAGCATTTCCGACGTTGAATTTTGAAGCAACTTTACGCTGCAATGGTTATTTCAAGTTATTTTATATGGCGTCTGTCTAGAGAATCACAAACCTTCCTGTTCAAATAAGTCAAAATAACGAACACTGAACATGGTTTCCTAATCTGCACCCCTTGTTTTGTGCAAAAATGTGTGCAAAAGTTTATCCAACCTTTTATATGAGGCGTCGGTAGTCAAAATTGAGAAATCATGCACTTTGTGACACGTCAGTACACTGCAAAGTGCATGTGATTCGTAGTTAAGTAGATAGGACTCATATAAACACGTGTGTGGTCCTTTAAAGGTGGGGTGAACTATGTTTTTCCATAGCATATTTTATCATATTGCTTAGAATCCGCTTCATACCCAGACTGTGTCCGATTAATTGGTTGTAGAAAAATATAGTATAGGCCTGAATAAACTGTGTCTAATCATTGTGAGCGTCATGTTGAACATTATTGATATATGATGACTTGTCTATGCAACCAACTGCTGTTCTATCTGCACTCTGGGGGGTGTGGCTTCGGACCAAAAAAAAAGATTTAGACTTTTGATTTTTTTTTTTTTTACTAAATGCTGCGTGCTTGAACCGTTTTTTTTTTTTTTCCCAGGCTCCTCGACCCTAACTTTAAGTCATCGACATGTTGTTGTTGCTGCGATCTGGCATTCTGTTCTGCTGCACACTGCAAAAACTGAAATCCTAACAGTGTGAAAACATCTTGTATTTGGTACAAATTAATCAGCATTAGCATTGAGTGGAATTGTCTTGTTCCACTGGCAGATAATTTATTCTTGAGTTTAGTCAATAAAAATGGTCTTGTTTTAAGAAAACAAATTGACCCAAATCAGGGGTAAAATTATATGTTATGTATAGAAATGATATCAAATATTTCTACTCACTAATTGCACCAAAAGCAAGATATGTTCACCTGCTACAATTTCAGTTTTTGCAGTGCTGGCTGATGCTGTCTGGGCCCCGTATTTACCTCATATCTCTGATCCTGGTGAGAAAAATAAGGGATCTGGTGGCGTGACCTCTACACCGTGTCCTTTGGTATAGACTTTTCTCTGCACAGGCGTTTAATTGGATGATCTGTGTTAAGGGACTTTCTCTGCATGGGGGCAGATATTTTGGTCGCTCCTTCATATAGGAACGGTGCAGGAGTCCTAAAGTGCTGGTGGTGGCGGAGGAACGTTTCTGTATACAGGCCAGTATAGGACACGTAGTCTCATAGTAGCTATCACTACTCTCGCTTTTCTAAACAAAGTGGTTTAAAGTCAAGCAGCTGCTCCTACACACACACACACACACACACACACACACACACACACACACACACACACACACACACACACACACACACACACAGTATTCCTTACCGTGGGAAGAATCATGCTTGGTCTCCAGTAATATCCGGGGAAACAAGTTGTTTCGTTTCACTGGCTGTTTAAATCGATCATATGTCTTCACATGTGGCCTCCAGTCATGTGTTGGAACGTCTTTTTTTTTTTTCTCTCCTTTCTCCACACTGATTGTCTTTTCTCGTCTCCTCTCCCCAGCCTCCTCTCATCCAGGCGATCTTCAGCGGAGACCCTGAGGAGATCCGTATGCTCATATACAAGTCTGTAGACATCAATGCTCTGGTGAGGACGCACAGTCCACACACACACACACACACACACACACACACACACACACACACACACACACACACACGGCAGTTCACAGGGAGAATAAAAACACAAGAGATTATATTTTGTCATTTAATTTGCAAAATGTCTCAAAATCTCATCAACAGATTTCAGCCAAGTTGCACCACAGGCTTATAGGGAAAAATGATTTATTATTGGTTATAGCTGGCATCATGTGGCCATTTAATAAGCACGAATTAATACAAAAACTGCAAAAACTGTGAAATTTTAACAAGTGAAGATATCTTGTTTTTAATACAGTTGGTCTAATATTAAGTAGAATTATCTTACTCCACTGGCAGATGATTTAATTTTAAATTTTTTTGGCTCAATTTTGCCTTGTTCTAAGAAAGCAAGACTAATAATTTCTTAAAAAAAAAAGGTTAAATTGACTAAAATCCAAACTGTCTGCCAGTGGAATAATGATATTTCTAATTCTAATAATTTTTCTTCTGTATACATTTTTTCTTCCAATCTCTCCTGAAGTGTATAAAAACACATTTTGGTATCACTAGAAAGGTTCTTAATTTGTTGAAGAATATTCACAATTATATTTGATGATCTTTTACTGACTTTACAGCACAGATAGGATCGGAGAAATCGATTTGTTGTAATAGTCGGATGAACAATCTTAACACGAAGCAGAAATAAACCAAAACACCTTCACACTCTCTGCAGCATTTCCTTCATCCAGTTCTTTTTTTAACTTTAGTTTGGCGTCTTCCTAAACACTTTCTGATATTCGTCAACCAGTCGATATGACATATTTTGTAATTATGAGATCAGTATCTTATTAAATGTGTGTTCTCGTACAGTAAAATGCTGACTCCTCATTATGATTTCAAGAATTCTTTTTATTTGAATATTTGTCTGATTCACTTTGACTTTAACATAATTCATAATCCATCTTTATATAGTACTCCAATACTCATGCACAGGGTTGTCTCCACACCTCTGGATGCAGAAAATCTAAACCTGGCTCCGTGAGCAACAATCCTCTTCCCTCCTCTGTTCGGCCCTCGCTTCCTGTATTTGCCGGGAGGAGGCCTGCAGGTCAGGGGTCAAAGTTCAGAGCGTGTGTTTGTTTACATCTGCTCGTACTGGTATAGATGCAGAACACATGTCCGTGCCGGAGGAGGACAGGATGTGGCATGGCCCCGCTCCTCGGATGCTCCCACATGACCGTCATTGTCCACTTTGGGTGTTTTTTTTTTTTTTTTTTTTTTTTTTTTTTTTGGAGAAGCTGCCCCGGCTCCAGTCGCATGTGGCTGTGTCTCGTCGGGTTTGTGCGTGTGTGCTCCCCAGGTCTCCTATGTGCATACAAGGTTCCCTTTTTCTTGCTTCCCTTCCTTGTGAGGAGACGATGTAATGACAGATGAATGAGGAAACGTGTTTAAGAGACATGAGGAGGTGCAAAGATAATTTTTGTTTGGCATTTTGAGCCTTTTATTTATAGTAGAGAGGCAGGAAAGGGGGGAAGGGAGTGAGGGCTAGCCAGCTTGGATTAGATCTGAGGATCTGGTTGCCCTGCAGGTGCAACCTTAAATCACAGTACTAAAGGACAAGACCTGCACTCACCTTACCGTATGACCAGTAGAACCAGCTGACTGACTTGTCCCTGCAGGACGCAGAGAAGCGGACGCCGCTTCATGCAGCCGCGTTCCTGGGCGATGCCGAGATCACCGAGCTCCTCATTCTCTCTGGTAAAATATATTCCCCTCCTCCGCCCCCTCATTATCACTTTTTTTAAAAAATTTTTACACCTCCCTCTGGGATTTTTCTAAATGCCTTTCTTTCGTTAAAGCTGGAAATAATGTGGAATGTAGTGGAATGTATTACGCTTTGAGAATCAATCGGTGCCATATTTATATCTTCCTGCTGTGTGTGCTCCTCTTCCTCTGCAGGGGCCCGGGTCAACGCCAAAGATAACATGTGGCTCACCCCTCTACACCGTGCTGTGGCGTGCCGGAGTGAGGTGAACACACACACACACAGTCTCTCTTTTTACAACAACAACCCCAGCAGGGCAGAGAGAACTCCTCACTGCGTTGCAGGTGTCGAGGAACTAATCTTCACCCTGTGGTATTTACCTGAAAACAGACTGACTCACGCAATCAGCGTTTTTTTTGTTTTTTTTTAAGCCTCTCCCAGCATTCTTGCGAGGTCTGCTCAGACCGGTGTTCTATTTTTGTCCCAAACAGGTAATTCAGCATGGCTGAAATAGCAGGATGCAGGTTTTCCCTCCATCCAGGATCCTTTAATGAGTTCAGCTTTGAAGTGTATTAGTGTACGATGAAAGATGTGTTTTTGTGAATGGGTAAAATGTCTTTAAAGTCACTCTATCAAAAGGTTTACATCTTTGCTTTGTCTCCATGCTGGCGACAGACTTCGTTTATAGGTTGTATGTTCGTCTCAATCTCATGATGTCTCAGGAAGGAATTTCTTCAAATATGGTGCAAACGTCCACTTGGACTCAATGATGAATTGATTAGATTTAAGTGTAAACTCGCATAAGATATTTTTGGCCCGTGACATTTTCTCTATGCATGTTGTTCACTGCTCAACACACACACACACACACACACACACACACACACACAGGCTGTGCTCTCACATCATGGATGTGTTATAGTCTATGGGAGCAGTGAAAAATAGATAGCACAAGATAATAAAGATAACACATCCATGTCTCACAGGAAGCTGGTTGGTACAAATGTAAAAAAGTCCCTCTGTATTGATGTCTAGTGATGTGACATTCCACTGATGTGTTCCCAACGTTTTATATGCTGCACACTCCTATTGTGTATAGGAGAAAAAACAAAACTCTGGTATTCGTTATTAAAACTATATATATATATATCGCCCAGCTCTGGTTTATAATTTTAATAATAAATTTATTCCTCATGTACCTGTACTCATACACAGTCTGTTTCTTCTCCTTAGGAGGCGGTCAGGGTTCTGATTCGCCACTCGGCCGACGTGAACGCCCGCGACAAGAACTGGCAGACGCCGCTGCACGTGGCCTCGGCCAATAACGCGCTGCGCTGCGCCGAGGTCATCATCCCGCTGCTGAGCAGCGTCAACGTGTCGGACCGCGGCGGACGCACCGCCCTGCACCACGCCGCCCTCAACGGACACACAGAGGTACGGCTGAGGTGTGGGGCGGTTCAACAAAATCGGTTTGAGAAAATCACGTCAATCAATCACGTCTTCAGCTGAATTTTGTTACAGTCTGGGGTTAAAAGTAGATTCGGAATGGAGACATTGATAGTTCCATCATTTTGGCAAACAAAGTTATCTTTGCTCTATCAGCACTAGTCTTGCAGGAGGGGATTTTATATTGTGGCAACCAAACTAAGACAATTGAACCAAACTGTTCCAACAGCCATCCCCTTCGTACGGTTATTCACAGGCTGTGATGTAACCGTCCTTTGTGCTATTTTTCGAGGATTGGCTCGGTTGAAGGAAACGGGTGGGCATCGCCGGGTCACCGAGTGGGCTGTTCGTTTCCACACACGCGCAATTCACAAATATGTGAAATCTAAAATTAACAATGAGAGGCAGCAAGATCCGCAAAGCCACACTGAGCCAAACGATGGGATGAACGATTACAATTATATTATATAAGGACGATTAACACACACACACACACACACACACCTCTGTGTGTATCTCCTGTTAATTTCCCCTCTCCTCATTCTCTCTGGTGACAGATGGTAAATCTTCTGCTGGCGAAAGGAGCCAACATCAACGCCTTTGATAAGAAGGACTGCCGTGCGCTGCACTGGGCGGCGTTCATGGGTAAGAGACGACGACGGTTTGTCGACAGACGTCACACGTCGCATATTT
The DNA here is from genome assembly GCA_036785175.1 of Eupleurogrammus muticus. Lineage (NCBI taxonomy): Eukaryota > Metazoa > Chordata > Actinopteri > Scombriformes > Trichiuridae > Eupleurogrammus > Eupleurogrammus muticus. Next base: position 2,154,506 of record JAYKQN010000001.1, read on the forward strand.
ATGTCCCAGGGGTCGATCGTTGCCGATATTCTTGGAGGAAGAAAAAAACTGAAACCGTTGCTCATGATGAGTCATCTACTTTAGAAAACACCAAAGCATCAGAGCTGAAGAAACGCCAGCAAGTACGACGCCACAGTCGCTCTTTTCATTTGTGTTATTCACGCAACACAACAGGCGATTTTAAAGCGACCATAACAGAATCAAACGTGCATCAAGGGTTCCATACCGTAGAAAGTAAGATTTGAATTGCTTTGGATTAAAGGAAGCTGTAGGTGTCTAGAGAAACTGGGCCTCAAAATGAGCCACCAGGACTCGTGTGAAGATGTGATGTCATCTTGTGAGAGAGGAAAAAACTAATGTATAATATACTGTAAAACTATATTGAGTACATTAAAAAAATACTAATGTAGCTTAAAACTGCTACAATAAAGTTAGTTTGAAATTTTTTCAAAAAGTGAATCATTGAAGTTACTTATCAAAGACAAAGGCAGGACATTCAACAGTCGATCAAATCATTTGCACCACTTGAAAACAAATGAAGCCAACCTTTTACAGTTATCTCATGTTTTATAGAGGAATTGAATTGAATGGAGTTGATGCAATAATTGATAATAAAGCCACCAGCCAAACATATAACCTTGCTGATATATTAGTGAAATGTATTCTTCTATTATTTTAATCTTCAGTGCAGATGTGTGTGTGTGTTTGGGCGTCTCTGCAGGTCACCTGGACGTGGTGTGTCTGCTGGTGAGCCAGGGGGCGGAGATCAGCTGCAAGGACAAACGGGGATACACACCCCTCCACACGGCGGCCTCCAGCGGGCAGATCAGCGTGGTCAAACACCTGCTGAACCTGGCCGTGGAGGTCAGGAAACACACACACACACACACACACACACACACACACACACCTAACACACAGACATGTTTAACATGTTTAGAGGATAAGACGATTAGGTCCTTAATTCTACATCACAACACTATGTTCTATTTACCCAAGCTGTTATTTTCTCATTTGGAAATCTGCTGAAGATTTTGTGTTTTTCAAGATATCATGAAACAGCTTCCTATGGGCAAAGTGATGCAGACCAAAACACGAGTTGTTTCTATTTTATTGATTATGGTACATTAGCACTAATAAGTTGTAGGTGTGTGTCCTGTTATTATTATACATTTTTTGATTATTCATTGACAGCCCACAGACCAGCCCTCCATTGATTGTCTAGTTACCTTAGCTGGTACAACACCTGGATAACACCTTCTTCCATTTGTAGAGAGAACCTGATGTGATGGCAGCCATCTTCCTTGCAGAGTGAGCAGCTAAAATTAATCAAAAAAGCTAAAAACCAAACAACCTGGATGTTTTTAAACACGACACACTCCTACAAGTTATTAGTGCTACTGTACCATAATCAGTAAATTAGAAACAACCTATGTATGGTCTGCATAATTTTGCCCATAGGAAGCCTTTTCATATCTTCAATACACAAAATCTTCAGCAGATCTCCAAATGCGAAAATCAAAATGCGAAACACCTTTGTGTAGAACATTGTGATGTAGAATTAAGGGCCCAGTTGGGGGGAAAAAAGGGGTTTATCCTTTAATTCACCCTTCCATACCGGCCATAATAATTCCTGTTTCCTCTGCGTGGCGACAGATAGACGAGTCCAACGCGTTCGGGAACACGGCGCTGCACGTGGCCTGTTTCAACGGCCAGGACGCCGTGGTCAGCGAGCTGATCGACTACGGCGCCAACGTCAGCCAGCCCAACAACAAGGGCTTCACGCCGCTGCACTTCGCCGCCGCCTCCACGCACGGAGCGCTCTGCCTGGAGTTCCTGGTCAACAACGGGGCCGATGTCAACGTGCAGGTAGCGAGAGGCTGCTAAAACATGAGGTTACTGAGGACAGAGGTGGCGGTTTATTCCTCTACACAGACGTCCAGTGAATGGTGATGCACCACATAATGCTGCAAAGCATTGGGCTGCAGCATTGTCTTAATCAGCAAATTGTACATTGTGGAAGACTGGGACATACATTAAGATGGAGAATGAGAGACATGCAAATATTATGTTGATAGGTCAAGTAAAACTGGTCTTATGGTAAACGTCTTACTTATAGTTACAGTAACACCCTGGGCATGTTACTGTCAAACGTGTTTCTAAATGATTCAGTTTACGCCCTGATTCTGTTCTGTTAGCTGATAGTGCTGGGATTTCCTGAGGGTCTGTGAACACGTCTTGGAGTAAGACCTGTGTTAGTGTGAGGATTAAAGTAGCAGCTGAACCAGTAACATCTTATCGTGTGGTTTTTAAGAATACTTTCTTAATTTCAAAATCGGCAAACATATTCCACTGATCGCATATTTGGGTTGTTGTCACTAAAACTTGACACAGATGATGTTTGGAGCATGCTTGACATCTGAAATAATATGATTTTTTTTTTTTATTGTTTGTCAAAAGTTTCGGCTGTCGGAGCCAATTGAATTTGATAGTAAACTGCCAAACAGGAAGTAGCCTTATCTCAGCCAAACTTTGGTGTATCAACACTAAACTTCTTGTGGGAACTTATGGTGATCTCCTATTATTCTGTTCCCACAGAAACTTGGGCCTTATTCACTGTTTGGCCCCTCATTGCAGCTATATTTGTCATTGTTATCTCACAACAATAATAATCTGGAATCTGTGGCTCCCCAGAGTCGTGACGGGAAGAGTCCCCTGCACATGACGGCGGTTCACGGACGCTTCACTCGCTCGCAGACGCTCATCCAGAACGGTGAGAGCAGCTTTGTGCTGGTTTCCTCCCGCCCGGCTCCAGTCGTTGCAACGTTCTCCTCATGAATTACCGTTTTTTTAATGTAGGCGGGGAGATTGACAGCGTGGACAAGGACGGCAACACCCCGCTCCACATCGCCGCCCGTTACGGCCACGAACTCCTCATCAACACGCTCATCACCAGCGGAGCTGACTGCACCAGGTCTGTTTGTTCCCCCAACCTGTTGACAATCGATAATGACAGGGCAGAAAAGACTAAAATAGACGATCGTTTCCTTTCTGCACCTCTCTGTCCCCTTCCGAAGGCGAGGAGTCCACGGCATGTTCCCCCTCCATCTGGCGGCCATGAACGCCAACTCTGACTGCTGCCGGAAGCTGCTGTCCTCAGGTAGGACGCCACGGTCAGATATTAGTGGTGACCTTCACCACAATATGCAATGAACCACACATTGTTATTGTCAACTTTTCTTGTGTTGATTGATTCCCATTGTCATAGCAAAAGAGGCTTTACATTTTTTTGTCAATACAAGCTATTTCCAGACCTACACGGCTAATGGTATTTTTTTGGTTTCCCTCCTCATACTCAGCAAATGCACAATCCAGCAACTCCCAAATGTTGTGGTGTGCACATTCACCACACTATTAGATAATAACAGAACGTCACGAGACATCTGTCATGACGTTACACTTACTGTTTTTATAGCGCGATTGCTGCATTTGTCAAGTTTGATGAGGAAAACCAAAAAATACCATTAGCCGCGTAGTAGTAGCTGAGCAGCTAGAGGCTCTGCTCCTTTCCACCTATTGCTATGACTATGGGAATCATGAAGAGGGGTGACTTTGGTGCAAAATGTTGAGCTATCCCTTAAAGAGTGACTTTGCCTGACTGGTGATAACTGCAGGTTTGGCTTAATAACATAACAAACCCTCTCTGAGCAGCTACTTTATTATAATTATAACAGAAGAGCAACAACACCCTACACCCTGACATTGCAAAAAAAATGACAATGTATGAGCGTCATAAATGGGGTTTGATGAAAAGAAAATGTTCAGGATAGAAGCAACCGTGATAAGCGTTAACTAGAATGTTCCCCATGTGGACCAGTAAGCAAAAACCATGTGGCTGATCCCTCTCACAGCGATATGTGTTTGTTGTCCCGGATTCAGGATCTGTTCTGCTTGAACATCATCTGCGAGCGCAATGTTCAGTTTTGAGCTTTGTTGTTTTTTTTTCTTTCTCCCAGTGGTGAATTCCTCCACAAGCGCACGTATTCAGCACCGGCCAAATTCAAGTCACAATGTTCCAGAAACAGACAAGGACTCACTGAGTCTAATTACTCACTGATAGGGCCACTCTCCCTCTGGACAAGTGGCTATTCTGTCGAATTCTCCTCTCCAGTTAATATTGTGTTTACATCTGAAAAGTTCCCCTGTTGCTTTTGGCAGTAAAATAACGAGTCTTTTCCACTCCGTTCCGTATATTCTGTTTTGTTCTGAGAGAGGGTTTTCCCGATGCAGAAGGAACAAATGTGAGCTCGTTGAAGAACAACAATCCTTCCTGGCCCTGGATTCCCTTTGACAATTATAACAAGGCCGTGCCACAAGGCAAAGAAGCAGGATCAAGCTCCTCATGTGGCTGGGCTGAGTTGCTGGAGTGAACAACAAAGAAGTCATTTAGCTCTGTACAGCTGTGGACTGGACGAACGGCGTGAGTGGCACCGGCCACGTTTCTGTACGTGCTGCTACATCAAAGGAGAAACGTCTGTAGGATCAAGAGCAAGAAGTCATCAGAATGACAGAGAGCCAGTTTAGACTTTAAAATTAAATAAATACAAATGGAAAGATGACAAATGGGGGGGATTTGTATAGCCTGGCCAAACGCCTGTCTGCGTGATGTGGAGGATCTGCAGGCCGATTCCTGGTTGTTCTCCTGATTCAGCACGCGCTCACGTTGAAACAATTAGCAAATCATGTAGCTGCTTCTCTCTCTCTTTCTTTCCTTTTCTCCTCTGCAGCAGCTGCAGCATCTACTCACTTTCTGACTTCAGTCCTGATACTAAAAAACTTTAGACGACTGCATTGTTCAGACCTCACATTGTGCTTTCCTCGCTTAATCATTTATGAAAATTATATTTATTGGGTTTTTACAAATAACATAACATGTATTAACAAGGAATTACAACTGGTAATTTTCAAGATATTCCTTTATGAATGAATGGTTGTTTGGATCTTCTATTTCAGTTTAATATAACATATAGCAGACAAACACAGTGATATAAAGTTTATAGGAATTGTATAAAATATGCATTAAGTACTTTAACAAAAAAGGCATGTACATATTTACTATAAAAGAAAAGAAAAAACCCAGAACTACTGAAACAGAAAACAAAAATAGATTAATTTAATATATTAAACTAGTGTAGTGTATTAATTTTCCCAATTTATTTATTAATTTAAAAATTGTAATCAATTGAATTATTATATATGTGTATATATGTGTATATGTGTGTGTGTGTGTGTGTGTGTGTGTGTGTGTGTGTGTGTGTGTGTCCAGTCCAGTACATATGTGCATCTCTGTACATATAATATAGGAAAACAGCCAATATTGTATATGCCATATATATTTAAACTTTTATATTAAAACATTAACTTTTATTAAATTTTAACTGTCCTGTGTTTAGCCTGAAGTGAACACAAAATAGCCGTGTTTTTCACACCTGACATTCCAACCTCAGCTGAGAAAAATCCTCGAATAGCAGGGCAGTTTGATAGAGATCACATCAGATATAGTTTTGACCTTTTTCTAAACTTTTAAAACTTTTTTTTTTTAAAGTTTTGTGGAAACTCTAACAGGGCTCTTCTGTTTGAAAAGTTGTGAAAGTTTGTTGCTGCCCTCTTCTTGCATGCCTCACTATACAGTATAGATGAATGTGGTTTGTTACAGCTGGTAATAATGCTTCCTATTCATAGAGCGCCTTTAAAACAAGTTACAAAGTGGGTGTTTGTTGAATGATGTGAAACTGTACAACCGTAGCGCTTTCAGCTTAAGTTCCTGAGTTCTGCAAAAGGCGACATTTACTGTTTCAGGTTCAGTTTCCGTAACGTCACAACCACAGCTTCCCGACGGCTTCTGATGAATATTCACTGTTCTGTGCTGCACTTTCCACTTTTTCTGAATGTCTTCGGTGTCTCTCTCTCTCACCGTTTGTAGCGTGTGACCTTACAGCTCTTCATGTGTTTTCCTGCGTGTGCATGGCCTAACCTTCTCTACCCCCCCACACACACACCTGTCGCCCTAACACCTGTCTTTCTCTCCTCTCTCCCTGCCCCCCCCTCCCTCTCTCTGCTGCTGCTGCTGCTGCTGTGTGTTGTCTGGCTCCCTCCCGCCCCCGTCAGGTCGGAGGTTTAGCATAATGTGTAACGACTCGGTCCTGTCCGCAGGCTTCCAGATAGACACTCCTGACAGCCTGGGGAGGACCTGCCTGCACGCCGCCGCCGCCGGGGGGTAAGACGCACACTTCAAGTCGCTTTAACGGTTAAATGCTTGCAAATAAGGTCTTATTTTTGTAGTATTGTCAGTTTCTGAAGATCTGAGAATTAGAAGAAGCCTGTTTAGCCAAATAGTTTAACGATTAAAACAAACACATATAAGAATGGAACGTTGTACCTTATTATTATAGTTATTTTATTGCTTAAAGCTTATTGCTAAAGCTCAAATGTGATTTATCTGATCGAAACAGTCTCCCCGAGGGGTTTGCGGCTTTCTAATCATTTCACTGGCTTCGTGTGCAGGAATGTGGAGTGTGTGAAGTTGCTCCTGAGCAGCGGTGGAGACCACAACCGGAGGGACAACTGCGGCAGGTGAGAAAGAAGATGTTGTTCGTGACGTTGCTGGAACAGAAAGCTGAAGAACAGATTAGTTCAGGGGAGCCCAGTGTTTGCATGTTTTAAGAAAATCTCCAATCATTCACCCCTGATTCTAATTACAAACTCATTATCAAGCAGCTAAATCCTATCAAGGGCTTGATAATTGAGTTAATATTTAGAATCAGGTGTGTTTATTTAGGGAGCTTCCTAAAACATGCAGGACAGTAGCTCTCCAGGAGCAGGATTAGGCATTCCTGGATGAGGTAAATTACATTTTTTAAGTGTAATTTTAGGCTTTGTGTTGCTTGATTGATAGTACTGGATGGGGGGGCTCCTCCACTCAGTACTGTCTCCCTGTGACTGACACTTTTTAATAATCATGTTATCATTTATCAAAAATGCAGTGAGCCTCCTGGTAGTGGTTACAGCACATGCAGCTACATACACTACCATGTAAAGGTTGGGGATCGCTTAAAAATGTCCTGATTTTTTAAGAAAAGCACAGTTTTTTCAATGAATCAATAACATTAAACTGTCCACAAATACACTCTATATGTTGTTAAAGTGGTAAATGATTATTCCAGCTACAAATGTCTGTTTTTAATGCAATATTGCAATATGCATTGTAATTATTTGAATTAGAAGCTAATGGATGATTAGAAAACCCTTGTACACCTGTTTGCACAGCTTAAAATGGTTTAGCCGGTTAGATGGAGCATTTTTTGAAGAAAGCAAAGTTCAAAGGAAAAAAAATATTGTTTCAAATAAAAGTCAATATTTCTAACCTTGTAAATGTCTATTTTTTCTATTGATTTTGCAACTCAATTGATAAGGAAAAGTGTGAGCTTCTTGGAAAACTCAAAATTGTCTGGGTGACCCCACCATTTGAATGGTAGTGTCAGAAAAAATGAAGGCAAAAACCCTGAGAATAAATCCTAAAAAAATGCCCATCTGTCTCTCTCATATTGTCATATAGGACTCCTCTCCACTATGCAGCGGCCAGCCGCCACTACCAGTGTCTGGAGACTCTCGTGGCCTGTGGCACCGCCATCAACGCCACTGACCAGTGGGGGCGCTCCGCCCTGCACTACGCTGCGGCCTCGGACCTGGACAGGAGGTGAGACATCTTTCCTCATTTTGCTGCTTTCTGTTGGGGCTGAACGGCTCCTCCCGTCCTCCTTATGCGACGCACGCAAGAGGCGAAACCTGAAAATCTGGAGCCTGCTCCTCCTCACCATTTCCCTGGTGTTGGAACTGACTCCACGCATCTCCGTTCCCATGGTAACGGGAGGTGATACCTAGGCAGCGCCGGCGCTTACCGCGGGTCTCCGCTTACTTATTGGCGCTGGTCGGTGCCAGCACAAGAAAAGAGGCTGTTGTTGGTGCGTGTTCCTGTTTGTATCCTCTCGTTTCTCACCCTCTTCACACTCTCAACCTCCACAGGCGTCGCGTGGCTCTGGAGCCAGAGAGCGAAGGAGTTCAGGCGGAGAGAGAGAAAGAGGCGGCACTGTGAGTCCACACTAAAAATATCATCACGAGACGTGTGTTCTAACTCCCTACTGATGCAGACGCTACAGTTCTAGAGAAATTGGGCGTGTATTGTGTTTACGGGACAGTGTCAAAACTGTTAAAACTGTGGTGTAACCATTAAAACCACCAGATAGTTACATTTTTGTTTTAAAAATTATGCTACCAATTAGTTTAGTCAATTCTAATTATTTGATTTTTTTGTTTTTTTTAACATTTCATGTAAAATTGAAAGAAACCTACGTGAACTCAAAATGTACTACTTGAAAAACCTGCAGAATGCTTCTTAAATCTGAATTTTAAAATGTTTCAGACTTTCTCAATGCACCTCATCTACATTTTTTTAAAGAAATAAATTGCCTCCTTTACAATAATTAATAGAAAGAAAATTAAAATCTTAAAATATATGTTGAAAAGGGACAAAAAAACAGGGCTGTGTGTGTGTGTGTGTGTGTGCTGTTCTGCTATGCAGTGCAGAAAGATAATTTCTTTTTAATGAATTGCGGGTTTTAGCAAAAAGTTTCAGAAAACAAAAGCTGGTTTTGTGCTGCAGGGCAGAAGGTTGCTGCTTCAGTCCCTGGACTGTGTCTGTGTGGGGGAATGAAACAGCAACTTTGACCCTCAGTCATTAGTTTAACCCTTAACTGACTCTAAAGATCAGAATGGTGGTTTGACCTGGCAGTTTCCACTTGTGTGTGTGTGTGTGTGTGTGTGTGTGACAATGTATGTGTTTAGCAGCTTTTAGCAGATTCTATTAGCTCCTTTTCCTCACATTTGCTAGAAATCAGAGGGCTTTGCTTTTGTAGGAAAATGGCCCACAATGGCGAAGCCTTAAAATTAATGTGCATAGTTGTGACCTGTTTTCAAAGATGTTATTTGGAGGAGTCTGAAAATAAAGAGAGAATCAAAAGATAGAAAAGCAGCAGGCTGATCCTTTGTGGTTTTGAGCTGTGATCTGTGTAGTTGGATATTCTGTGTTTGTTTATGTGCAGTGATTGTTTCTGACTGGATAAACACAGAGTAAAGAGAGAAAACGGGAGGAAAGAAAATGTAATTTGTCTGTGCACAACAAAGGGAACACACGTACTGTATATTTCCACTCACACGAGCTGCGCCTCTTGTTTGAATAACTTCCCGCTCCGTGCCATCTGAAGTGAGATGTTGTGTTGCTTTTTCCAGATGTTTGGAGTTCCTGCTCCAGAGCGGAGCGGCGGCCTCGCTGAAAGACAAGCAGGGCTACAGCCCTGTCCACTACGCTGCAGCCTACGGACACCGGCACTGTCTGGAGCTGGTCAGTTCTCACGCACGCACGCACACACACACACACACACACACGCCGTATGCCGATGCCTGTGGTGTCCTGAGGCCACGTGGAGGAAACGCTTATATTGTCGGACGGTGACTCCAGGCGTTTTCTCCAGCTGTTGCCTGATCATATTTTCACAGCACACCACGCAACGACATTCCATGTCTCTCGTTTCATCGTTGTCCCAGATTTGTGTCCTTTTTTTATTATATTATATAAAGTTAAATGATTAAATAGCTTTTAAGTAAAATCCAGGGTTTGTATCATTGTTGACCTGCAGCTGCTGGACAGAGACGACAATCACCAAGAAGAACCTGAATCTGTGAACGCCAGGAGCCCCCTGCACCTTGCTGTGAGACACACACACACACACACACACAAACACACACACACAGACACACACACAAACACACACACACACACACACACACATTTTTTTTAAATGTATTTATTGGTCAATTCTACTAGAAATTTGTTTTCCCATATTTCTACCTGTCCCAGAACAATACTTCTTCCTCCTACTTTGACAATTCTAAACAAGTTTTTAAATGTCAGAACAGATCAGTGGTACAGAAACCTCACCAAAATAGTCAAAATATTTTTTTTAATTGCTTCAATCCAGTAGTTCTAAAAGTGGGGTGTGAACCCCTAGGTGTCCCCAGAGGTCCCCAGAAAAAAGGGGGAATAATTTATTCACTAAAATTCCACACTTTCAGAATATATAGGATATGTATATTGAAATGCAATAATTTAAAATAAATACATTTATTTAATTTCTTACTATTTATTTGTTATATGTGTTTTCCTGCATGTGAATGTATTCAATCCAATCAAATATATATATATTTATTTCCTACAATTTCTATTATAATGTCAATCTTATCTTCAAATGGGGTCTGAGGTCTAGTTTTTATGATTTTTTTGGGGGTCCTTATTTTTGAGAAGCACTTTTTTTAATAGTTTATTAAATGTGGGATTTTATTTCTATGGTTTAGGCCATCATTCCTGTCAGATATCAAGTGAATTGCTGACATCTGGGGAAACTTGTAACACCAATAAAATTCAGATGAGACCAAACACAGGAACAATCAGACAGGATTTAATCCAACTCTGAGAAAATGAAAGGCAGACGGTGAAATGATCTGGCAGACTCTGTGTTGTAAACACCCATCATAGTTTACAGAGCAAATTCCTGCTGCAGCTTTGACCTACTGTGCTTGCCATACTTGCGTTCTATGAGGGATTATTACAGACCAACATTTTTTTATTTTAGTTTGAGCTCACAATGAGGTCCAGGTGATGTTACTGCAGCTGATCTGTGTGTTTGGCTCTGCAGGCCTATCACGGCCACGCTCAGGCCCTGGAGGTGCTGCTGCAGGGGGAGAGGGAGGTGGACCAGGGGGACGAGGCCGGCAGGACCCCGCTGGCCCTGGCCGCCCTCCGGGGCCACTCGGACTGCGTTCACACCCTCCTCAGCCAGGGGGCGTCGCCACGCACCACCGACACGCAGTACGGACGCACGCCCGTGCACCTGGCAGGTGGGCTGCTGCTTTTTATTTGTGTCAATTAGATTTAAATGTGTTTTAGCTAATCTGGACAAACCCACTGACACCTTTGGGATGGACCGGACTGTCGACTGTGATCCAGATCGCCTGATCTCATAATTCTCTGATGGATCAATGGGAGTAAATCCCTGCAGCCAGGTCCCAAACATTTGGGCAAATGCTTTCCCAGAAGAATGGAGCCTGTTATATCTGCAAAATGATAGGTTTTGGAATGTGATGCTGAGCACTCAATGGAGCATAATGTTTGTTTTACTTTTGGGCATTTTGGTGCATTTCTTTTCTCACATCTTTGTTGGACCTCAAATGTAAAACGACACGGCTTTGTGGGTTTTCCTAAGAATCATCTCTTCGGTTCATTAGATCATCTCCCAGGAGAATCTTGTATTATATTGTATTGTATTTGTATTTATTTTGTGTGTCACCTAAATTGAATAACCCTCTTCTTGCCTCCTGTGTGTCTCCTGCAGTGATGAACGGTCATACGACGTGTGTGCGCCTCCTGCTGGATGAATCAGACAGTGCAGACATGGTGGACGTTGCTGACTCTCAGGGACAGTGAGTGACTTTTTTTTTTCTCCCCCCCTCGCTTCATGTTTTTTTTTTTTTTCACCTTGTGTCTTTGTGCGTGGTCTGCAGGACTCCTCTGATGCTGGCAGTGGCGGGGGGTCATGTGGACGCCGTGTCGGTGCTGCTGGAGAGGGAAGCAAATGTCAACGTGCCCGACAACCATGGACTCACTGCGCTGCACCTCGGGGTGAGATTTAAATAAAACTTTAAAAAATCATAGTAAAATTGGGTTTAGCCGATACCTTATTAAATATCATTTATTTCAGGTGTTGATTTGTTTATTATAAGGAGACTCTAAAACGACATACATGAAAGTTTCATCCCATGGGATGCAAATAATAAGAGAAACATATTTACCTATGAGTTCAAATTATGAAATTTACATCTCAATGTCTACTTGATATATGATAATATATCAATATATAACTTTTAACTTTCACAACAGTAAAAGAGTTTGAAAGCTAGTGATAATTTATTGGCCTATTAATAAATATGTGTATTGTAGTCTACACTGTGAAGTCGCTTGTTGTACTGTTGTTTTGCCCAGAAGAAAACTTCCTGTTGGGATGCTAAACTTTCTGTTGCTCACTTGAAATCCTTGATTTTTTTCTCCATGCCCCTTCACGCGCTCCGTATTATTGTTACAGTTTATTGACCTCATTCATCTGTTGTAAATGAGGTCAGCTTGTTCTTAATGTTCTGTCAAAATGTGCTTTATTTCTCTTATTATTTGCATCCTGTGGGAACCATTTGAAGTATGGTTCCAGCGTGTTTTAGCCTTTGAACTAGACTTGACTTGGCTGCGGACCATATTTCATTCATTCATTCCAGGAAGTAAATTTCTATTAATTCCAACGACATAAGCATCATGACAAAGATTTCAAGAAAGTAAATCAATCGCACATCAAGTAGACGCACATGAAGCCGGCAAACATCTTCGTCTTCTCCGCTCCAGCTGCTGTGTGGTCAGGAGGAGTGCATTCAGTGTCTGTTGGAGCAGGAGGCTTCGGTGTTGCTAGGCGACTCGCGGGGTCGCACGGCCATCCACCTGGCCGCCGCCAGAGGCCACGCCTCCTGGCTGATCGAGCTGCTGAGCATCGCCTGCTCGGAGCCGCCCTCCCTGCCGCCGCTCAGAGACCATGGCGGCTACACGCCGCTGCACTGGGCCTGCTACTACGGTCAGCGCGTGTCCATCTGTCTCATGGATTCTTCTTTTTTCTTTTGAAATGTTATTGAACACCGCACTTGCCATTTTGTGTGTTTGTGTGCAGGTCATGAGGGATGCGTGGAGGTTCTGCTGGAGCAGAAAGGCTGCCGCTGTATTGATGGGAACCCCTTCACCCCTCTGCACTGTGCTGTGTAAGTCCCATTGAATGTTATCTATGGACACACGCCTTCTGGTTCCCTATGGGACCTCATTTTATAAACTGTGCCTGGTGGCTGTAGCAGCTGATATTGTTGTAACAGCTGAACACCTGACGTTTTTTTGAGCGACATACTATAGTATGACCTTTTTTGAGCGACATAGTATACCATGACCTTTTTTGAGCGAGATAGTATAGATCATGTAATTTACTGACTTGCAACTTTTGACTTGCAAAATTATTTTTTAAATGCGTAAACATTGTATAGGGGGGAAAAAAAAGTCAGAGAGAGCCCAAGGTGACATTTTCACATTATTTAATAGGATTAAATGTCCAAACCACAACATGATACAGGTTTGAATACTATTTAAATTTTAACATTTGCAAATTTTAACATTTGTGCAGATGGATTGAGCATTTTTCAATGATTAAAGTGATTAGTAATCAGTGAAATTTCACAATATTGTAATCTACTACTAATTGTTGCATCAGTTTCTACATATTAAAAAAATAACTGCTGGAGAAGACAGAAGGTGCTTTCAGAAATGTAGGTGAAATAGACAAATTGCAAAAAGAGCTGCAGTATTCATCCTATTTAATAGAATTCTATTCATCCTTTTGAGGCCACTTTTGGGGGGATAAAAAAAACATAATGCAAGTATTATTATTATTTCTATCTAGTATTGTCAGTCAGTGAAATCCTGTTTTACTCAAAATCACAGAATGAACGACCATGAGCCCTGTGCCACTCTGCTGCTGGAGGCGATGGGATCAGACATTGTTGGCTGTAAAGATGCTAAGGACAGGTGAGATATGTGTGTATGTGTGTGTGTGTGTGTGCATGCATGTGTGTGTGTGTGTCTCTGTGTATCTGTATCGTTTGTTTTCATTCCGTCCTCTTGCTCCCTCCTGCAGGACTCCTCTCCACGCTGCGGCGTTCTCGGGTCACGTGGATTGTGTCCAGCTGATCCTTTCCCATGATGCACCCGTCGATGCTGTAGACCAATCAGGTCGCACCGCGCTGATGATGGCGGCTGAGAAGGGCAGGGCCGGGGCTCTTGGTATGTAGATCGTTGAATTGGCTGCTTACGTGTTCATGTTGTCTCTTAATAGTTTGTCTTTGGTGTAAATCTACATGCATATAAATGCTGAATATACAGTGTCTCTGTGTGTTTGTTTTTGTGTGGAAACATGATCTTGTGCTGCAGAGGTGCTGTTGACCAGCGCCAGTGCAAATCTCAGTCTGATGGACAAAGACGGCAACACTGCCCTGCATCTAGCCTGCAGCAACGTAAGTGTCTTCCACCAGTTTTACACATTTAGATCATATCAAATAAATACAGCATGTCTTTTATGTACAAAAAAAATCGAGAAGCTTATGGAAGTTTATCCACTCTAATACTGAAGACTTTTCTAAACGTGCTGAGTAATGTACTCTTCACAACAGCAGGTGGCGTCATGAGTCATTTGTAAATCAGTGTTTTATCCTCAGCTTTTCTCTCTAGAGATCTATCAATACAGTGGTTTTATTGGCACATGCTTTGGGCCGTATTGGCACATCAAGCAACTAGAGTAAAATTGTGAGATTAAGCTATAATTAATATCAGTTAAAACAATACAATTACTCTCCTACATTGACATACAAGACATTTTTTCAATTTGAAAATACAGGCACAGAACACACAGCCTCCTCTCTTTATCTTATGCTGATCTCTATTTCAGTGGTACTTATCATGTGATTCCTTTTAGCAAAGACCATTTTTGTTCTGTGATTTGCAAAACATGGCTGACTTTTAGTGGACTCTAGGATGATCCAGTATTTATCTAAACTGGCTGTAACCTGAAGTCTTCTTCTCGCAGGGAAAGGAAGAGTGTGTGCTGCTGATCTTGGAGAAGCTGCCCAACTTGGCGCTCATAAACGCCACAAATGCAGCGCTACAAACGTGAGTGCTTTAAAGTCTCCATCCACAGAAAAAAATGTAATTTGTCCCAAGTAAAGAATGTTTGATTTTATATACTTTATACTACATTTTCACTTTTAACACTGGTACCTCAAAGCACATGAACAGAGAATATTAGTTAACACTGACAAAAATGTTCTACCAAAAGATGGATATCTATGACCTTTTATGAGCAAAATACTATAGTATGACCTTTTTTGGGCGACATACTATAATATGACCTTTTTTGGGCGCCATACTATAGTATGACCTTTGTTGGGCGACATACTATAATATGACCTTTTTTGGGCGAAATACTATAATATGACCTTTTTTGGGCGAAATACTATAATATGACCTTTTTTGGGCGAAATACTATAATATGACCTTTTTTGGGCGAAATACTATAATATGACCTTTTCTGGGCGACATACTATAATATGACCTTTTTTGGGCGAAATACTATAATACGACCTTTTTTGGGCGAAATACTATATGACCTTTTTTGGGCGCCATACTATAGTATGACCTTTGTTGGGCGCCATACTATAGTATGACCTTTGTTGGGCGCCATACTATAGTATGACCTTCTTTGGGCGACATACTATAATATGACCTTTTCTGGGCGACATACTATAGTATGACCTTTTTTGGGCGACATACTATAGTATGACCTTTTTTGGGCGAAATACTATAATATGACCTTTTTTGGGCGAAATACTATAATATGACCTTTTTTGGGCGAAATACTATAATATGACCTTTTTTGGGCGAAATACTATAATATGACCTTTTCTGGGCAAAATACTATAATATGACCTTTTTTGGGCGAAATACTATAATATGACCTTTTCTGGGCGAAATACTATAATATGACCTTTTTTGGGCGAAATACTATAATATGACCTTTTCTGGGCAAAATACTATAATATGACCTTTTTTGGGCGAAATACTATAATATGACCTTTTTTGGGCGAAATACTATAGTATGACCTTTTTTGGGCGCCATACTATAATATGACCTTTTTTGGGCGACATACTATAGTATGACCTTTTTTGGGCGAAATACTATAATATGACCTTTTCTGGGCGAAATACTATAATATGACCTTTTTTGGGCAAAATACTATAATATGACCTTTTTTGGGCGAAATACTATAATATGACCTTTTCTGGGCGACATACTATAATATGACCTTTTTTGGGCGAAATACTATAATATGACCTTTTCTGGGCGAAATACTATAATATGACCTTTTTTGGGCGAAATACTATAATATGACCTTTTTTGGGCGAAATACTATAATATGACCTTTTTTGGGCGAAATACTATAATATGACCTTTTCTGGGCGACATACTATAATATGACCTTTTTTGGGCGAAATACTATAATATGACCTTTTTTGGGCGAAATACTATAATATGACCTTTTTTGGGCGAAATACTATAGTATGACCTTTTTTGGGCGAAATACTATAATATGACCTTTTCTGGGCGACATACTATAATATGACCTTTTTTGGGCGCCATACTATAATATGACCTTTTTTGGGCGCCATACTATAATATGACCTTTTTTGGGCGCCATACTATAATATGACCTTTTTTGGGCGACATACTATAGTATGACCTTTTTTGGGTGAAATACTATAATATGACCTTTTCTGGGCGCCATACTATAGTATGACCTTTTTTGGGCGACATACTATAGTATGACCTTTTTGGGGCGACATACTATAATATGACCTTTTTGGGGCGACATAGTATAGTATGACCTTTTTTGAGCGTCATAGTATAATATGACCCTTTTTGGGCGACATAGTATAGTATGACCCATTTAAGAGCAAAATAGTATAATATGACCTTCTTTGTCTGTGGGTGTTCAATTTTTGTCATTTCTCTTGGTATGTTTAATCTTGTAATTTTGTAACATTTCAATTTTGACTTCATTTAGTTTTTACTTGCATTCATGTAAACTGGAACGTGAAAGAATTTCCTGCACCGAATATATATAAAGTACTTTCAATTCAATCCAGTTCAGCCCAATTTGGTCCATTTTTGATGTTTCTGCCCCTGGTGTCTCTGCCAGGCCTCTCCACCTGGCAGCTCGTAGCGGTCTGAAGCAGGCGGTCCAGGAGCTGCTGTCCCGAGGAGCCAACGTCCAGACGGTGGATGAGAACGGTAGGATCCACCTGATCTGAACTGCCTGCTGTGCCGCGGTCGGCGTGAATGTTTTTCTGTTTTCTCTTTTCTCTTTTCCAGCATGAACTCCACTTTTAACTAATGAACTGTTTTAAAGAAAATGTGTGTGTGTGTGTGTGTGTGTTGCAGTTGAAATGGACTTCAACAGGTTTCCCACTGATCACTGCAAACAGAAATAACATTAAACACAAGAAAACATGTTTTATTGTTTATGATATACTATGAGGATGTTAACATTTTGAATGTCATAAGGTCATAATGATGACCGATGCACAATAATGAATGATTACGACAGTTAAGTGTCATTCTGTAAATTCTAATGACAGTAAGGTCTGCTATGTCATGTTTATGTCAAGTTATCATCACAAACATGTCAAACAATGTAAGCTTTTGCATCAAAATCAACATAATTTACAGAAGGACACTTAACAACTGTCATAAGCATCATTAAAGTTCATAAGGGGTGTCTTGCCATGATTACAACAGTGTTATGAACCACCTATTAAAATAAAGTGTTACTGGATCCTCTGTTCTTTTTTTATAAGCTGTTGTCAGACTCACTTTTATTTCCTTTATGACTAAATTCTAAAAAGTCACACCTGTTACCTCAGGCCGACAGTGGGAACCCTGAATAACCTGTATACAACCTTTGTGTTTGCTGCCGTGTGCTGTTCCAGAAGTTGTTGAATGTGTGTGTAGTGGTGTGTTTTATGTGCTCTGTGCCCCCCCCCCCCCATGTCACTGTTTGCATATTGTACTGTCAGCTGGCTGAACACTAATGGAATGCTGCTCCGTACCTCCTCTGTCTTCTGCTTCGCCTCCCCCCGCTTCCTCCACGTCCAAGTCTCGCTCTCCTCTTCCCTCCTGTCTCTCTCTGTGTGTGTCTCTCTCCCCCTCTTTCTCTCTGTCTCTCTACCTCAGGTCTGACCCCTGCTCTGGCTTGCGCTCCTAGCAGAGAGGTGGCTGACTGTCTGGCTCTCATTCTGGCTACCATGATGCCTTTCTGCTCCCCTTGCAGCTCCGGGGCTCCCTCCCCAGGCTCCCTGCTGAGGCAGCTGCCCCACAAGGGGGTTAAAGGCCCCGGGCCGGGCCCCAGGGGGCCGCGCAGCCCCAGGAACCCCTCCGGACCCTCGAGCGAGGGAACCACCGAGAACGACTCGGAGGACTCGGAGACCTTCTGACCCCTGCGAGCCGACTCTCTGCCCTCCTACCTCGATGCGTGCGTCTGAGCTTTTTTTTTTTTTTTTTTTTGTTTTTCTCCTCCCCTGGTGGAACGATGCAGTGTTTCTGAGTCTAAACCCTCGAGGGAGGAGGCCGGAGACTAGGACGTGACCAGGCGTGGGGAACGTGAACAGAATCTCTCCGCTGACACAAGGCTGGAGACCCTGCAGCGCTTTTTTTGTGTTTGTTTCTTAGTGCTCTTTTCCACAAAAACAAAAACAAATCAGTGATCGGAGCAGCTGCACTGCCCTGGACTGACTCCCTGAACCCGCGGTGGAGGAGTTTGACCCGGGGCCGGCCACGGCTCGGACCTGCATGCTTGTGTCGAACTTCCAGCAGCTTCCACCACGGTTCCTTCTTTCTACTCACGGGTGCTCAACTCCAAACCGACCTCGGTACTTAGTCTCTGCATGGCATAGCGACTGGCCTCTGAGACGGTTTGTCTGTCTTTAGAAAAAGAGAAAAGTTAAGAAAAAAAAGCCATTTTTAACTGTTTGTACAAAATGAAGTAGACCGTAAGGAAAGCTAAGTGTAATTTTAATCTTTTTTTTTTTTTTTAATTCTGGCTTGTTGTACCAAATATTGGACTTTCACACATTGATATTTAACATGTTCCAATGACCCTAGAAATGATGTTGATGTTTTACTTCTCACAAAAATGTTGATGCTCATATGAACTAAAGCGTGGTTAATGCACTTAGTGGAAGATTAGGGAGAGATTTTGGTTTCATATTTTAAACATTAATAATGATGTGAATAGGAGGTGTTTAACACTTTTTTAATATTATTAATAATAATCAAACCACAATGTTTTCCTCATCGTTGAATTACGGGGAAACAGAAGTTGGAGCTACCATCATAATGTGATTCAGTGTTTAAAAAAAAAATGTGTGAAAGGCACAGTTGATTGGATCATGCAAAATATATATATATGTATTTGGCTGAAAAAAGGAGAGTAAATGTAATTTCTAGGACACGGTACAGCTACTGAAGGGCCACATTAACCGGTACAGAGCTGTTAACAATGAAATCACAGGTTTTTGAGTTTTGACTTCTGTGTGTCGCTCTGAGCTTCGGCTGAAATGTTGAAATAGTGGCCGGGTAAAGATGCTAAGACACACACTTTGTGTATGTTTCGCATTTCGTCCTGTGGCCTCGAATCGAGCTCCTGCACTGTCCCGACTCCATGTTCACCCCCGCCCACTCACGCGGTTCTTGAATTCCTAAAACCAGATTTTCCATAAAAAAAACACAAAAAAATGATGAAAAAGCTCTTTTAGGTCTCCTCAATTCCTTGTGATATTTCTAATCTTTTACATGATGGTACAAATACTGCCAGCACTTCAATGTAAAGCGCCACAGGGCTCTGACCACTTCCTGCCCCCCTCTGTCCGTCTACCTACCAGCTATGTGCCATTGTTTCAAACGTGTCCAGTGCCTTGATGTCTATTAGTTTTTTTTAAGTTTAGAACATATCCTGTGTTAGTAGATTAAAATATTTGATCACGATTTAAAGGATCAGATCACCTGCATTTACAAACACATTTTAAGGCTCCAGTGGGAAATGGAGAGATTTGACTTCTGCCATGAATTTTATTTTGAAGGATTTTATTTTTGCTTTCAACTGTCTTAAAGCTTAGAGGTAGACATGAAGTGAGACTTCCAACCTTCTGTTAAGACTAAAACTTATAAAAAAAAAAAAAATGTAATGGCAACATAACTTCTCACTACAAAAGTTCCCTTTTTTTAATGAGATGTGTGAATCAGGTCATAATTAAAACGGAATCCAATTGATTATTGTACAACTTTTTTTTCCTAAATTGGGTTCCTATTAAGCTCTCTCCCAAGCTACATTGCCGTTATTGTACTAGTATTAAACCCCCAGATCACCATGATACAACCTTTTGTCTGTGCTTCTCAAAAGAAAACTACATTTCTCGACACAATGTCCCAGATTCAAGGATAAATATCTACTAAATAGAAATAGGAGGGCACCGTTTACCTGTTAAAGCTTTGGAATTTTAAAGTTAATCTTCTAAATAGGATCATGTGATTTGATTGAAAGCTACAGACTGTTTTGGGACTATTTCCTTTGTAGAAAGTAGCTCCAGTGAACTGTTAATGATGTATGGACTATCCAGAGAAATCAGGACATTGTGGCCTAGAAACCAAATGTTTTGTTTATTGGGGTGAACTGATCCTTTAATATGTCGAGCATAAGGTGAGATATTTTGTTATGTTGAATGACAAAGTTTTTGCAGCTTTGCTCAGCGTGAGGGACCAGTGTGTTTGCAGTGAAACAGCGTCTCACTCCACAGTTCTCTCCTCAGTCAGCTGATATTCTGGATTTTGTTTTTTTTAATTATTGTTGGAAAGCCAATGAAAAAAACTAAATCTGGAATATCAGCAGACTGATCTTAGGTTTGTTGTGTGTGTGTGCGGGTGTAAGAGTGTGTTACCTTAGGTACTGATATGAAATTGAACTGCTTTTGTATATAATGTTGATGTGAGTCTTTGTATGGAAAAACACACAAAAAAAAAAAAATCACAAAAGACTTTGAGCACAGAGTGATATCACCGCTCTAAGCCAGAAAGAATGAATTTGTTTTCAGTTTAGCTTTTCAGAATGGACTAAAACGTGTATATTAATGAGTTTATTTTAATTGAAATAATATGAATTGAAGATTGGTCTGGAGGGGACTCTTGCCGCCTGATAAGCACACACGTCGATAACAAGCACAGTTTGCTCTGCCTCTGCCGAGAGACGCCGTCTGCCGCCAGTATTATTCCTCCTCTACCAGAACATGAGCTTCACCGGTCCTGACAATCGCTGCCGTCACGTGTCTGACGTTCGTTCCAGTTCCTGATGCAGTACGACATGCTGAGGGCTGTTTGTCAGCTACCCTGTTTGTTTTGTTTTATAATTGTACAATTATAAAAATCAGTTTTAAGTTACTGTGGAGCCGTTTTTGTGTGTTTTCTGGTATGTAAAATACACTAATGTTTCTGCAGGATCTGATGAAGATGATTTTTCAGTTTTACTGCTGTTGCTTGTGCAGAAATCTATTTACTCATTAGTTATTACTTACAGTATTTAATGCATTTGTAAGGAAGAGCAAGAACTCAACACAAGGCAACTGTTTTGGATATTTGTTTTAAATATGTAAGTATATTTTAGCATTTCTGTAGTAATTTCAAATGCAGCTTTAATAGGTTTCATTAGCTCTGCAATTAATTAATTTTGGGATTAATCTATAATTAATTATTATTAATGTTTTTACTGTAAAAATGGCGGCTGTGAAAAAGATCCATTTACAAGAAACCAAGGTAATTATATTTAAACCAATATGTTAGAACAAAAAGCTGCAAAGTTCCACTTCAGAGAGTAGCAGCACATTTCTGTAGGATTGTTTGCACATGTAAATCTTTCTTTCTTCACGTTCACTTTCCCACTCTTCTTGCACACACAATAAAAAAAACAAATGCCAGCCTTGAAAAAAATCAGTGTTAATATTTTAATAGTTACATAATCTCTGTACATTTACAAACTTTAAATTACATGAACTAGCTTGTTTACCAATCTATAACCACAAGACTGAGTGGGGGTCCTCTTGAAATGGTTGGCACTAATAAAATCAACACGTCAGGAGTCCAGACGGGGACATAATGCAGTTTACCTCCCGTTAAAGTTAAAAAACAAAAACTTGCCTTCAACGCCACCGCTGTCTGGAATGATACTGTGCTCTAAACTGGTCAGGCGTCAGTCCACGTGAGAATTAAACATTTACATCGTCCAGTGTGCTTGTGGGTTTCAGGTAGGATGAAAAGCTCTTGTATACTGAGGCCTCGTTCCAGGAAACCGATGGACAGTCTGGACACACACACATACACACACCGCTCAGCAGTTGACGCCCAGGCCCGTCCAGTGGTCCGGGACCATCAGGAAGTATTTGTCCATGGCCTCGCAGAAGCGAGCTCTGTAGAGCTCTGGAGAAACAACGGTGGGCATCTTCCCTGAAAACGACACGACCGACCACATTAGAGAGGAAACGACGCCCACAGCGTCAAAGCTGAAATATATGATCAGAGCTTGTTCAAGATAAAAGCCAAAATCCTTATAATAATTTACATTTCGATGCTTCGGAAACATTTTTATTACCTCACTGAAAATGAAGAAAAAAAAAAACCATAGTGCCCTTTTCTTTACAATCTGAAATATTAACTGTACAAACTGATAAAATCTTAAGCATTTAGCATTTCGGTGAATCCCAGCTAATATTTAGTTGTAGAACCGTAGTTTCTGAGATCTGCTTCACATCTGTGTTGCATGAAGTCGACCAAATTCTGGGACCTATGAACAGATATTACATTATTACATTTTCTTTGCAAGGTCATTTACATTTCCAATTAAATGCGCCTTGTATTTAATCTCTAGTGTGAACTTTAAACGCCCCAGAAGTGTCCTGCATGCCCTACCCGAGCCAACGTTTGTTTCAAGGAAGAGATTAAGGAAGAAAAGAGCAAAGTTTGGTTGTTGCTATGAACATGTCGTGGTCATTGAGACTATAGTTGTATCTCAAAAGATCAAATAATTATCAGTTTTAGAACATATCCAAGTAGACTGAGTCACATTTGAAAAAAAGGCATCTGTGTCCTTCAGTTTAAGTTTAGATACAAATGCAAAAATTTTGCATATAGACTGAACTATGTAACACCAATTCTGTAAATCAAACCTAAATTAGACACATACAAACATAGTGACAGATCAGAATCAATTCAAACCAATATTATATCACTATATTTTATTATTTTTCCATCTATTAATTCAATTTACTGTCACAGCATAGAGACAAGTGTGAACTTCTTACCTTGGCCTCCCAGGATTCCAGTGGATTTGACGACCATCTCCAGTCTCTTGTCCCAGGTGAAGGTCCTGATATAATCTGTGGAGGGAGCAGAGCGTTTAAACACCACGTCATCAGGAAGCTCATCGTGAATGTGACGCGTGCTCACCTATGATCCCGACCACCAGCTGGTTCGTGGCATCGTCGCGTCCCACCAGCAGCGAGTAGTCGATGATGAGGTGGCTGGACAGGAAGTAGGCGTCGCTGTGGATGGCGGCGCGGAGGATGGCCTTGCAGTGGGAGCGGATGTACAGCGGGTTGTCGTGGATCATCTTCAGCAGGTTCTCGTCCAGCAGCACCACCTCGCAGCTCTCCTTCCCCGAGTCCGTCTTCACGTTGCGGTTCCTCAGGGATCCCTTCAGGTCGAACACCTGAGGAGGAGACGGAACAAGGTGAGGAGGAGGCCACAGGGTGAGGAGGAGATGGAACAAGGTGAGGAGGACGGCACAGGGTGAGGAGGAGATGGAACAAGGTGAGGAGGACGGCACAGGGTGAGGACGGCACAGGGTGAGGAGGACGGCACAGGGTGAGGACGGCACAGGGTGAGGAGGACGCCACAGGGTGAGGTAGATGCCACAGGGTGAGGTAGACGCCACAGGGTGAGGAAGACGCCACAGGGCGAGGAGGCCGGCACAGGGCGAGGAGGACGGCACAGGGTGAGGAAGACGCCACAGGGTGAGGAGGACGCCACAGGGTGAGGAGGCCACAGGGTGAGGAGGACGCCACAGGGTGAGGAGGCCGGCACAGGGCGAGGAGGACGGCACAGGGTGAGGACGGCACAGAGTGAGGAGGACGGCACAGGGTGAGGAGGACGCCACAGGGTGAGGAGGACGCCACAGGGTGAGTAGGACGCCACAGGGTGAGGAGGACGCCACAGGGTGAGGAGGACGCCACATGGCGAGGAGGACGCCACAGGGTGAGGAGGACGCCACAGGGTGAGGAGGACGCCACAGGGTGAGGAGGACGCCACAGGGCGAGGAGGACGCCACAGGGGGTCTGCCTGACATTAACCTCTGGGGGTCTTTGAATATGTGTGAGAATGGCAGTGCATTGTGGTTTTTTAAGTCTTTCTTTAAAGCTATTTTTGAAGCTCACAAATGTGATTGATTACCTGTTAATGTTTCTTTAAAAATTTGCTATTGTGGAGTTTGGTAGCCGTAAAAGTTAAAGTTAACTAAAGTTAAAGATGATATAGGATCGTTTTTTAAGCAGTTTTTCTTCTGCCTCTGACATTTCAGTCAGTTTAGTGTTAAATGTTATGAACAATGACTTTATTTTGTGTTGTCATGATTAAATAAACTTCATTAATTCAACTTCATTCTGCACTGAGGTTATCATTACTAACAACACCTCACATTAAGGTGTTTTTGTGGGCGTCACCTGTGCCATTTTGCGTCCGTAGAAAAGGTTTTCCATCACTAGCAGGTCCAGCTTCTTCTCAGAGTTGTTCTGGGAATTCTTGTATCCGATCCGGTAAACTCCCAGAATCTTTGCCAGCGCAGTCGGCCTCTGTGGTAAAGAATAGTTATTTAATAAAACATGAACACAGTACGACATTGGGGTGAACAATTTTATGAAAAAAATAGTTAGATTTTTCTGGCAAATACTGCGATTTCAATGTCATTCACAATTTTCGTCAAACTAAGTTCCAGTGCACAACACTCAGAGACCATACCATTAAACAAATAAATGCCATAAATGCAATGCAAGAATCAAACTAAAGTCAAAAAATTGATATCAAATGTACTCTATATTCTTTATGCACATAAAATATCTTATATAATGAATCTTCTTTCTTTCGATCTTTCTTTTCTTACATTTCTCTCTGCTGCTGTTGCTAATGAAATTTCCCCACTGGGTTATTAAACAAAAAAAATGCAGCTTTGATGATCTCACGTGGCCTGAAATCACATTTTTGATCTAAATCTATTGATACTGATCCGTACTTTCTGCTGCACGGCTCCGGTGATGTAGGTGAAATAGTGAGGAGCGAAGTCCAGGAAGGACTGGACCTCCAGCCTGGGCATCTGCTTCAGGATGAACCGGTCGTCTGACAGGACACATGGATGAGTTATCACATATGATCAAATACGCTGCTTCAGCACATCATCACGCGGCTTAAATCTGGTGAATGAACCTTCCGTGGCGTAGAAAACGGCTCCGGATTTGCCGCCGCGAGCCTGCCAGTTGACGCAGTGGGACAGCGAGCGGATGAAATCCTCCTCCGTGCTCTCCATGATCTCCTCGCGCATCTTGTGGAACTCCTCGGCGTAGTAGATGCGACAGTAGAACTTGGCGTTGGCGTCGGAGAATTCTGCGCGTTGGGGCGAGAGTTGGGGATTAGGTCGGCCGTGGGTTTACCGAGCGCAGCGTCAAGGGAGAAGACGGCGTTTAGGAAAAACTCACGCAGCTCGATGTGTGGATTCTGGGTCTGTTTCTTCTGTTTATCTCCTACATCTGCGTCCTCTGCAGAAGCAAAAAAAGACTTTCTCATGGACATGTTGGACATGCTGGTGAATGCAGGGCTGTGCGTCAGCAGCTGAACCTACTGAGCGGGTCCGTGTCCGTGCTGCCGCGGCTCTGCTGAGACGAGGCCGAGTCGCTGGGCCTGGCCGGGCTGCTCTTAGCGCGACTCTCCCCGGAACTGAAGACACACAAAAAACAGAACATTAGATTCACATCTCAGTTCTAGTGTGCAGTGGGACAGGAAACTTTTTTTTTTTTAAACAAATTAAAGCTGCTAGGGTGCTGGTTCCACATACTATTATTAATAATTTTTATTATATGCTTTGGGAATATTGGTTTTACTACATCTCAATATTTAAAGAGGTCATGTTGCCTTATTCCAAAGAGGAAATTCCTTTGAAATGTGTGTTTCAACGAGACAATGACCCTAAACACACCAGTAGCCCAGCATTTGTCTTCATTTTCTGCAAAATAATTTAATAAATGACACATTGTTCTTCCCATTTTGATTTAGGATATAAAATGCAATGTTACCAATGCATCAAAATAAAAAACTAGAAGAATTTAGGCTTTTCTCATTAACACAATATGGCTGAAATATTGTACTGAAATGCGTACAAGGGCTGGAGAGTGTGTGGAAAATTGAATTGACAAGCTCACATGTTCTTAGAATGTATTAGAATATAAAAATACTGGAATTATAAACTAATATTGGGGTATAAACCTCAAATATCATTCGAGGTTTTTTCGGTGCAGTTTGACAAGTGACCATGTTTAATGTGAAGATAAATATCTGATTTAAATTCTGTTAGCTAATTATTTGAACAGAATTTAACAATTTTAGATTTATAGGAGTTTTCCTGCTTACCTGACGATCTGAGGAGTCTCATCCCCTCCCGAGTTTGATGCTGTGGACAAATCATCCAGTGCTGTTTTATACTCCTTGCAGCTAAATGACAAAAAAAGAAGATGTTTTACAGCAAAGTCTTAAAGGGTTGATTGATGGATGCAGAGAGAGGAGGGAGGTTTCCACCTGAGAGCGAAGGCGATGATGGAGCTCGGCTCTTTCTCACACACTGCGATGGGCACCCGCTCGTGTTCGTACATCAGGTAGTGTTTGTCTGGCTCGCTGACGACACACACACACACACACACACACACACACACAGTCAGACCAACAGAGCTCATTTTTATTCAGCGATTTTACCGACTTATTGATAAATCACGCAAGTGCTTTTAAAATTTCACATAAAACTGTAGTAGGTGTTGTTAATGCCTATAATAATGGCATTTAATGCATATATATGATTCAGGAGCTACACTTTTGTATTTTTGAATTTAATTTGACGCCTAGAGAACAAATTTATTAGATTATTAGATGATCAGTCCAAGAATGTTTCTAAGGCCTATTTCCTAACAGCAAAGAAAAACATGAAGTTACATGCTGCACACATTTTAAGACCCAGATCTTGGAATTCAAGAATTTTTAGGCTTTTTAATACCCAGCATTTTAATACCCTGTGTACTCACAACGGGACGGGGATGGGGTTGTAGCTGTTGCCAGGCAGGAAGTTGGCCAGGATGGCCTTCATGGTGGATTTCTCCTTCACCTGGCTGTCAGTGGAGCCCAGCAGGTGTCCGTCAAACACATCTGGCAACGAGGGAACAGGCAATTTATAAAGCAGGGCTTAGATTAGAGAGTGTGTGCGTGTGTGTGGGTGCGTGTGTGTGTGTGTGCCCACCCTCCGGGATGCTGAGGGAGTCCTGCTCGGTGAAGGAGGGGATCGGGGTGACGGGTTCAACTCCAGGATCGCCCGGTGACAGCAGCATGGAGGAGGAGGCTGAGGGCAGCGTGGTGAGGTGACGATCCTCTGACATTAAAAACATCATCACCAGCAGCCAGGAACAGAAGACGCGTCACGGAGTGACAGTGAAAGGAATAAATTAGTTCAGAGACAGCCGACTCACCTTTTTCACCATTCTGGACCACAGGAGAGGGGTTACGGGGGGAGGAATCCAAGGCACTCTAATGAGGAGAAACAAATGGGCATCAACATTCCTCTTTCACATTTGGCTCTAAATGTATTTAATTTATTGATATGCATATGTGAAAAATTCAACCATTATCTTAATAGAGCGTCTATATTAGATCACAAATATGCCAACATTTTAGAAATGGTCAAATATCTATATCTCTCTTGTTTCTTGTGTTTAAGAAGAGAGTGGTAAGATTATTATGACCCCTGTTCTACCAAACTCTGCTGTCATACATGTCCAGTCCCACGCCCTGAGAATAGAAGTCAAGTTTCGTGCTGTTAGATGGTGTTTAAACTCGCTCCTCAACGCCTGAACGCCGTTGTTACCTTGCTGTCGTCAGTCGTTGTCTGTCGTAGCCTGCCTGGGCTGGGGGGGACAGACAGCCGCTTCCTGCCTTTCTCCTGCTGGAACAAGTCCTGCAGCCTGGAGTAGAAAAGAATAGAAGAAGTTAGAGACCTTAAGATAGAGCCTGTTGATTCATAGTTGATGTTCTAGTTTTTATGTAACAACACAGTGGTTCTGACCTGCCATTCCAGGACAGTAACATCTCACATAGACTCTGTTTCTTCATCACCAGGGACTCCAGAACCGCCTGGAGCTGCTGAGGAGAGTCCACGCCGCAGGCCTGCAGCCGCACCTGAAGCTTTTCTATCCAGCTCCGCAGCTCCACCTCCTCCATCTACACACAGAAGCAACACGGTGACCCGCAAGCTACAGGCGTGGCCAGAAATAAGAGACAACCCCGTAGAGAGCAGCCTACATCTTTCTGAGCAAAGAGGTCCTCCATCTTTTCCTCTCGCGTCTTACTGAAGGTGTCGGTCTTGAGCGAGGTGAGACGGTCGTCTATGGCCAAGTACACCTGAGTTACTCTGAGCAGAGAAGGAATAAATAGACATGGTAAAGAACCAACAACCCCTGAGTAAAAGGTCATACAAAACTCCTCTCTATCTGCTGTGCATTTGAACTGTGAGTCTCAGAACACAAATGATTTTTTTTCCCCCAATTTCTGAATGTTCATCATTCGGCCAGTAGGTGGCACTGTAAAACCGTCCATCTATAAAAAGGAGGGAATCTCAGGCTGTACATTTATATGACTGCCCTACGCATTTCTTGAGAACTATTCGTCTGATTGACATCAGACTTGGCAGATAAGTTGCTGAGGTCCTGAGTGAGTGCAGTCTGAAATATGACCTCAATCGGATGAGTGGTGGTGAAGAAAGGTTCGATCGGGCACATTGTCTGAATCGGCAAGATCTGCAATACCAGGAACCAAGTAATCATCCCATTCCAAACAGGTGCTAAAATAGAATATATAATAATGACTATTCGTTTACTTTAGGGCAAAGTCCTTAAGGTCCTGCTGCAGGCTGCTTTTAGAGGGTCCCAGGTTCCTGATGAAGATCTTGGGACGAGGAAGACAAATCTCCAACAACCTCACAGAGGTGTAGCTGAGGGGCAGAGAAGCAGGAAAAAAAATCATAATCAAATATCTACTCAATGTAAATGTATTATGCCCTTTGCTGCTTCACTTTAGTACATCCATCACTCTCTTTCAACCCCATTCCTCCACAGTTATCATTACCGACCTGAAGGAGGCCACCATCTGGTTGTAGGAGAAGTACTGGTGGTAGTCTTTGTGGATGGAGTGTCCACACGGCTCAGCGTTCGCCCTCCTGGTGTACTGGTGGCCGTAGAAACGCAGCTCCAAATATTTGGCAAAAGACATGGACCACGAGTCGTTGGACAGAGGCACCACTGGTGTCACCTAAAAAAAAAAAAAAAAAGAGGAAATGATTTAGTGGAGCCAGAAAAAAGCCCACAGCTATGAAAAAGAAGAAAATGGCCGTTCAGGACCTGTTTGCATATGCGGCACCAGGAGTAGTTGAGGATGGTGTGCTGGTAGCCGGGCACCGGGGAGTCCAGCTCCTTCAACACGATCTGAACGCAGCCGCTGCCGTGCACGAAGCGACGGATGTGATGCACCATGGGAGTTTCACAGAACATGCTGGGGCACTGGTAGGACGGCCTGGAGAGAACACAAGAGAGCACACACGCACACACACACACACACGTGTTTATAAAGCTGAGTGAGAGACAAAATAAACAGTTACTGCACATTCACACGTCTGACTTTATACTTACTTATTTATGCAATTAAAACATATTGCAGGATTTTTTTTCAAACTAATTCAGTGTCTGATGTCTGGATTTTTTTTTTTTTTTTAAGTTGTAAGGCACTTGATGAACTGGCTCCTCAGTTAATCAAGCTTTTTTAAGAAATTTCATAGTTTGGAAAACATAATAGTGAAAAGCGATGTCTTAAAGTTAAATTCAATTATATTAAAGATATTTTTAAGACCATTTATATGAACCTAAAAACCTATTTTACGGTCTATTTCACAGACCTACCGGCATAATTTGTTCATGTATATTTGTATTAAACTGAGTAGGGTAGAGTATTTTGATTATTTTTGGTGAACACGTTCCATCAATCAAATCATACAGAAACATGAAACTTGCAGACGTTCCCTAACACTACGAACTATATTAGACATAGAGATGATGTTTTCTGATGAAACATAAAAATGGGTGGAAAATTGACAGTAATATTATAATGTGATGATGATGTTGCTATGTAAAACACTCTTTACTTACATGGACACTACACCTTGGTCTTAAAATAGAAACACAGATGACACCAAATGTCAAGCCAATACCCAATAACATAACATCTGGCAAAACAGAACTTTAAGTTATGTTATTTAATGAAAATAATAGTGGTTGACAAATGAATCCTCTGAGGAGAATGTGATATAGAGAAGTTACATAATGCACATATTTTAAGATCCAGATATCAAAATTCAAGATTTTTTCCAAGTATTGGAGAAATATTATTTCCAAATTCATAAGATCAATTCTTTTAAGACTTTTTAAGACCCTGCAGGAAGACTGACTACTCTTCTATATAACGTAGGACCCCTTCTCATTCACAAATTATTTAAACTACTGTCATGTTACCTGAAACAGTATCTCTCCAGGAACACACCCAGAGAGAGGTCGTTCTTGCCGTAGAACTCCATCGTGACGATCCTGTTGACGACAAAAGCGTTGAATCCAAATTCACCAAAAAAAAAAAAAAAAAAAAAAAAAAAAAAGCTGAGATTTGTTCCTGACTGTGTGTGGACAGTTTACCAGGGGCTGACGCAGGGGTTGGGTGCGTTGCTGGACTGAACCGATGAACTGCTGAACAGCACACACAGTCTCTGGTGGTTGACGGGGTTCAGACAGTCCAGCTGAGGACGACACGAACAAACACTTATCACCACCGGGGAAAATCTGGGTTGGTTCTCACACAGCGTGACTGCATCAGCCACATCAGGCTGGTTACACGCGAGTTTCAGAATAGATTTTAATATTTTACTGCTTGTTTTTAAAGACTGGTAGAGGCTGCTAGATCAGACGCTCAGAATGCAGTTATATCTCACATTATCGACTCTGCTCGTCTCAGCTACACATCAGATAGCTGAAAAGCCCAATTCAAATTTTGTAGTGACTGTCAGGTATGTAAAAGTCTACATTCCCAAATTTTTGTTGTGTATGCGTAACTGTTTACCAGTTATGTGCACCCCTGATTTTACTCTACTAGTAAAATGAGAGAAATGTATGATGTGATAAAACAATGAATCCAACATTTGTTAATCAGCTTCCAGTTGACACTCCCCACCTTAGGGGTCCAATCGTTGGGTTTGCTCGACTTCTCCTGCTTCTCCTCCTCGCTGTCGGCCTTCGCCAGTGTCTTGCCTGCGTCCGCCGTCCGGCTCTGGCCAGGAGCCGCGGCGCCGGCGGTGGCGCTGAAGGGGTCGGCGGGCTCCCTCTGCCGGATGCGCCCTCCCTTGGCGCGGTACTCCGCCAGCATCTTGGCCAGGTCCTGGCTGTTGCCCAGCTGCTCCACGATGCGCGTGCTGGTGAGGCTGTGGCAGGGCAGCACGTCGATCGGCCGCGGCGCCGCGCCGCCGTTGGCCTGGCCGCCGGCCGCGGAGGAGGGGGCGGAGTCTTTGAGGAGCTGCCGCTTCCTGCGGCCGTCCAGCTCCTTGAAGTCTTTGTTGAGGAGGGGGGATAGATAGACCTACAGGACAGGAGGGGCATGGGTGAGCACGCTGAAAACTAAAAGAAAAATCCAAGAAACTTTGCCTTGAATAAAAAAAAAAAAACAGGTACAATGAAAAAAATGAAATCTTAACAAGTGAAAATATCTTATTTTTGGCTGAGTAGAATTATCTTATTACCCTGGCAGAAGATAATGTTGCTCATTTCAAGTTTTTGACTTAGTCAATATTATTTTTTTTTTTACTCTTTTTTTGGGCAAATCAGGAAAAAAAAATAATGACATTGTCTGCCAGTGGAAAAATTGTAATTCTATTCATTATTGGACTAATTGTACAAAGAAAAAAGATTTCTTTACCTTTCTTAAGACTTTGGTTTTTGCAGTGTTTGCATCAACCCTTGCTTAAAAAATGGCCACAAGGTGCTATCTAATAAGAATAATAAATATTTTGTTCCTATAAGCCTGTAGCGTAACTTTACTGAAATATGTTGGATTTTGAGACATTTTGCAAATAAACTGACAAAAGACCAGATGAGAAGGTTGTGTGACTTTCTTAAAACAAAACCAAATTACCCCAAATCAAGGAAAAAAAATTGAAATAAGAAAAATTACCTGCCAGTGGAATGAGTGATAATTCTACTCAATATTGGACTAAATGTACCAGAAACAAGATTTTCCTCACTTGTTTAGTTTTTAGTATCTGCAGTGTTTGTATCAACCCTTGCTTATTAAATTCCCACAAGGTGCTATCTATTAACAATAATAAATATTTTTTATCAATCTGGAAATGAGTAAAATTATCTGCCAGTGGAATGAGATAATTCTACTCAATATTGGAATAATTGTACTAAAAACAAGTTATTGACTTTAAGATTCCAAACTTTGCAGCGTACCTTCTCAGGGAAGTAATCCCTGCTGGGGCACTGCATGCCCGCGGGGGTGAGGAGGAACGGTTCTCTGAAGGTGATGAAAGGTGAAATGCACAGGATGATGTCCTTGAGCTCCTGCTTGAAGACGGCGGAGATGGACTTGTGGCGGTCGTCGGTTGAGTCCACCTTCTCCGCCACGAACAGCCCCGTGTCGTCCTGCAGGGGGTCCCGGAACAGCCTGGGAGGAGGCGTCTCCGAGCCTTCCTCGTCCAAGATGTCCGACACCATATCCTGGTCTTCCTCCATGATAAAAGGAGGAGAGACGGACAGAGGAGGAGCGGGGGGGCTGGAATACGCCACGGAGGTCATCGCCTCCACGTTCCCGGCCTCCTCGCTTTGGACGGAACAGGAGGAGGATTTTTTCTCCTGGATCCTGTCCGTCTCTCCGCTTTTAGAGGAAAAGTCAAAGTGAAGACCCTCGTAATCCGGCTGTCTCCCGGGCGAGGTGGACTCTCCGATCCCAGCTCTGTCCTGGTTCTCCCCGTGCGGGTCTTTCCCGTCCGCCGCGCTCTCCCCGAGGGAAGCGCCCTCCAGCAGGCAGGGGAACGAGGTGCTCTGGGACAGGCTGGGCGGCATGGCGAACTCGTCCATGAGGAAGGAGATCTCCAGCTGGGAGTGGTAGGCCACGCACACCATCAGCATGATGATCTCCTTCACGCGCGCCAGCTCGTACTCGGAGGCGCCGCGCAGCTTGATGGAGCATCCGAGGTGGGCGGGGCAGCCCTCGAAGAACATCAGAGTCTTCACTTCATCTGGAAGGATGGGCAAAAAAAAGAAAAAAAAAAACAGAAATGAATGACGGGATCTGTTTTACGAGGATGTAGGAATGTCACGGCGTGTTGGAGATTTGGAGAGTGCTGTCTACTATTAGCCAGGGTGAAGGGCTGCATGTAGAACTTGTGGCAGGTCCCGAGACGAGGTTTTGTGAGGAGCTGGTCCATGGACATTACCAGGTCACCCTGGGTCATGAGACTCACCCTGTCCAACACTTGCTGCAATAACACAGACAGAAAAACATGTGGAGAAGAGTCAGTTGATGCACTGCAAAACCTGAGATCAGAGGAGGTGAAAGTATCTTGTTTTTGGTACAATTGGTCCAATACTGAATAGAATTATCTCATTCCACTGGCAGACAATTTATCTTATTTCGGAACTTATCCCTCGATTTTAGTCAATTCTTTTTTTTTTTTTGTAGTTCACCCAAAACATTCTCACCAAGTCTTTTGAGACAGATTTTATTTGCAAAATTTCTCAAGATCCAGTCAACATATTTCAGTAAATTTACACTACTTGCTTATAAATGATTTACTATATTGTCAAAATACAATATTGAATAGAATGATCTTTTTCCACTGGCAGTTTGTTTATCTTCTTCCAAATATTTTTACTTGATTTTAGTCACTTTGTAATTATAAGCTAATTTATCTGCAAGAGGAACAAGACAATTCTAGTAAATTTTGACTAATAGATATCTTTCACCTGTTAAGATTTCAGTTTTTACACCGTGTAGAAACATCATTCAAGGATGCTTCACTGACCGGTTTTACATTGATGACCAGTGTAATGCCGTGCTCCAACAGCATTTCCTGAGCAATACGAGACACAGTCTTCTCCACCAACACCAGGTTTGGACGGACGTCCGCTATGCGCTGAACATAGTTCTTAAGGAACTCTCGTTCCTGAAAGAAAGTCGAAGGAAGACGATCAGAGGTTTGTTTTCTCTGTTATCCATCATGAGCTACGGCGAGTGACACCAACCTGCAGCACGATGGGGTCGATGCAGGTGAACTTGGTCTCCTCCCTGTACAGATACTCTATGGAGCACTTCAGCAGGAGAATCTTGGGGTTCTTGATGTACGGGTTCATCTGATCACAGGCGATCAATAAAATGTATTATTGCAATACTGTCTTGTCCAAATACAGTATCTTGATATAAGCATACATAATAAAAATGTATATATTTTGTGAAAAACATCATGTGGGAGGAAAACATTTGTCATTTTTGAACTTGTGAAGTTTTCAAATTACATTTCCCACAATAAAAGAGTCTTTTAAGGGAAGGCGTCAAGGCTTTTACAATCTTTGGTTAGTGTTAACTTTAAAGATAAAATAGCACAGACAAAGTGGGCCCTACCTTCTTGTGAGCGATGTTCTTGGTGCATATGAAGCCGTTCACCACAGCGGAATCAAACTTCCTCCCTCCAGAAATCTGAATCACAAACAGAGACTCTGTTACATGTTCATCTGTTCCACAAATGTCGTGTTTCCTACTCACAATCAAACTAAAATGTTTAAGACGTAACGTGTGTGTGCACAGCTTTGGTTGTTTTACTGAGGTGAGCCCCGACCTTCTTGATGTGGACCAGCTGGCGGATGTCCATGTCGTCGTCGCAGTTCCTGACGTCGGGCCGCACCGTCTGGACCACCTGTCGAACCACGGGGACGATGATGTCCCGCCAGGACAGGGACAGGGACTCGCTGTAGAGCAGCTGCTGCAGCAGCGCCATCATGTGGCTGTGGTTGGCCGAGCTGCGGACAGGAGAAATGTTTACTTTATTATTTAGGCTCATGCAGAGACTTTTTAATGTACTATTAGGTAGGAAGTATTCCTCTTAATTGATTTCCTGATTGCTTTTTCTTGATAAATCTGAGAAACTAAAAAAACATGGAATGGCTTCTTAAATGCTAGAAGGGAACTTGTATTTCATCGTGTGCACACATCATCTATTGCCTGTTCGTCCTGCAATCCTCCTGTTTCTCAAAGCTATTTCCCGCTATGCACAGATGCATTTGTTGTGCCCAATGAACAGTTCTTGGCTTTCATAAACATTTCCTCCTATATGAAGAACTGAATTGATGGTTCTAGCCAGGCTAGAGCCCGGGTGGTAAAATACTATACAAATACAACTTCACTCTGGTGCATATATGACCCAGTCAGGGGACATGGTTAAAAAAGAAGTGGGGAAGTAGCATTCATTGTCATTGCCCCGCCTATTGCTATCTAGTCATATGATTACAAAATAAATAGTTTGGGCCTTTGTAGCATCTCCACCCACAGCAGCCTCTCCATGGCTTTCTTCTCTCCGTTCTCCTCCCGGAGTTGGTCCAGCGAGCTGTGGTGCCAACCCAGCGGAGTGAACAGCATCTCTTTGGCCTTCTCCTCCACGCGGCGATTGAACAGAGACTCTGCGACATCCAGGAACGTTGAGTCAGAAACGGGAGTGGAGAGAAGTACGCCGCCTTCATTGCATTTGGATTCATTCATTAAAAAAAGTACAAGGTTCCTACCCTTGATGAAGGCATCACTAATGACGATGTTCTGCCCTCCATCCTCAGACACAAGAAATTCAGCTGCAGGACGAGAAAGGAAAAGAACATAAGATGTAAAGGAAATGATTGTTTTACACTATTGAATCAGTCTATGTAAATGTAATATCGAGCACGACTGACAATCTGCATGCAATGTGACAGAGCTGGAGCTGTTTTGTAAAGAAAAAGCAGATTAAAAAGAAGTGCAAATTCAAATCAGTGTGTGCCAAGGCTCTACCTGCATCAAAAGACTCTAGTAATAACCTAAATCAGTGATTTTAACTGAAACTCATTATGACTATTTTGTAGAGGTTTGTTTTTTCTTTTACAGTGCAGTTATTTCTGTTTAGTGGCTAAAAATGACATAGTGAATGACAAATTTCCAAGCATTGTGAAAGCTTTTAGGCATGACAGTAAACAACAGATATTAAAAATTAGACGTTCAGAGTACGTCAGAGAAAACGTGTGATAAACCTGATGTACCTTTCTGTTCAGCACCAGCAGGCACGTGCGGATACTTGGATTGTTTCTTGATGTGGAAGTTCACATTGTTTTGCTCCATGTTGAGGTTAATGGAGGCGGCCGAGTCGCTGTCCACCACCGACTGGAAGCTGCTCTCAGACGTCCTCTTGCTGGGGCTGCTGTTGTCTGCACAGAGATGCAGGTTTTATAAAGCTGCAGGCGGGATTGGAAACAACAGAACCAAACCAAAGCCAGAAGGCAGCCTGTGCAGGAGAGCAACAATCCAAGCCAGAAAAAGTAGGATACCAGTATAAAAGCTACGTCACACATGCAATACGCACTCTGCGTGGTGTATTCGGCCTCGTCCGCCAGCTGCTCGTTGTCGCTGTCATCGAACTTGATGTCCTTAAACCATGATGGCTCGGAGTGCCCCTCCAGGGAGTTGACGCTATCGCTGTCTGGAGACGGCGTTTCGGAGAACTCTGTACTCTAGTCACCAGACAGACAGAAGCCGACGTCGGCAAATTTTACGTCACGTGAAATAATCAATCGTTGAAACCTGCTGGTGATATGTCCTGTTGTGTTATCAATCAATATCAGCATGTTATGGGAGTGTGAGGCGAATGGAACACACTTCCTGAAAGAAGTCATTTGGTTAATTTAAAGGTTTATATAACAGAGATGATTTATACAAAATTGCCATTCAAGAGGAAAAACTGACATACATGAGGCATCTAGCTTCAGCTAATTGGCAGTGATTTGACATGTTTCTCTATAAATGTGTCAGTTTACTCATCACAGGGCTGGTACCTGCAGGGGGCGGTAGAGGGCGTACTCGTCCCTGAACAGCTGGTCGTGGTGAGTGACACAGTCTAGCCAGCGACCGTCCACCAACGCCTGGCCTATGGCGATAGCTTGGACCCTGCAACAAAGTGAAAATGTTTTTATATTTTAGCAACGTGCAGAGGTTTGACGGATATTTGCAATATTTTTTTTCCCCATCGAGAAAGTAATTGTGATGCAGTGCTAGCTGCCTGTGTAAAAGCCTATAGTAAATTAAATAAAAGAAATAATCCCAGCCCAGTATGTTACCAATATGTTATAAATATTTCAACATTCTTGTATGCATTTCTGGAAATTCAGACATCTAAATTCTCCTACAGTGTATTTATACATGAATGGATCCTATGTGTTTGAACTATAAGTAAAGAAAATGAGCAGCTGCCATTACAAGGATTCCTTCCAAAGATAATGAATATGATAAGGAATAGATTTTAAGAAAAACCTTAATAGTGTTTTTTTTGGATATTGCGTTTTTAATTTATTTACGATTTTCTATAAAATAAAGTTTCAGTGCACAACAACATTTACAAGCATCACAGAAACTTACATCATACCACTAAAATAAAAAATGCCATAACTCTAATGCAAAAATGAAAGTTGAAGTCAAGAATTGATTTCAAATGTAGTTCTATTTAATAACAAGCAACATTCTACATAGGCTACACTGAATAGTTGAGCAACACTAGTTATTACGAAAGAGCATCTATGTCTTAATTTTAAGTTTTAACCTAAAGTAGTGTAAGGTCAGGGCAGAAGTAAAATAGTGTTAAACAGTTAGGGAAGATATTCGCTCCCTGAGATGCTACCTGGTTGAGATGGTGCCGTTCCTCAGCAGCCAGTTGACAAGCTCCTTTCCCACAATGCAGTTGGGGTAGGTCCTCAGCCAGTACCTGTGGTCCTGGAACTCCATCCCCGTGCTGTTGTGGCAGATTTTCTTCCACAAGTCCTTCAGCTGGGAAGAGTCCTGCAAGAATTTGAGCGTTTAACAACGAGCGAGGTTTTACCCGTTTTAGGATTGGATAAGATGGTGAAGAAGAATAAAGCCTCCACCAGTAGGATCTTCCTCTCCTCCTCGCTGTGGTCCAGCTTGGTGCCGCTCTTGGTGCCCGACATGGCTCTGCTGGTGGGCGGGCTGACCGAGCTGTCGTAGGAAGGCACCATGGAAGACCCGGAGCGGTCCAGCGACAGGTTGGTCACACTGGCAGACCTGCAAACGCAGCCAACGTCACATCACGTAATGCTCACTCACATTAAACTCACTGCACATGAAATAAACAAAACAAACTGACCTCTTCCGAGCAGGCGACTTTCCTAAGTCCTCTTGTAGTGTCAGTCTGGAAGCGAGGCCACTGTTCTGAGGCTCCTGGAGAATCATACTAATGAAGAAAAAAAAGTTAACTTCTCTTGTATTTGTTGTGATCATCACACTGTGTCTCTTCAAGGCCAGTGAATTTGAGCATGCAGAAGACTATTTCTTTACAGAGCTAGAGAGCATTAGTCTTTACTCACAGACTGCTAAAGCTGAGACAGATGTGAAAATGAATAAAACAAACAGCAAGACTCACGTCTTTCTCATCCCAATAGGAGTTTTTCTATGTCAGGAGAGAGAGAGGAAAAATATTTTCTTTGAGGCAGGTTGGACAGAGAAAACAAGCAGGGAGCACACTGATTCAAAGGCACTCATCATTGCTCTGACAGCAAAACAAGCATGGGGTTATAAAATGCATGCGTTTTTTGGACTACCCCCTAAAACAAAGATGTCCTTCAACATTAATCGCCTGTTCTGTGCATGGCTAATGAAATCTTTAAAAAAATAAGTCAATCAACAAGTTCAAAAGTAACTTAAAAAGGAAGATTAGACGAGTCCTTATGCCCTAAAAGTCATGCGTTACTAAAGCTGTTCTTCCTGAAATAGATGCTCCTTCTTTTCTCTTTTAAAGATATTAATTAATTGGAGCCAGTTGCACGCTCTGCATTAATGCTCACGGTCATGCCTGTCATGTCACATGCTACAAAGCTGAGTCCTAACTTCTCCACATAATGCATGAGTCCTACTTCACACATGTCACAAGCTTATAGTGAACAGCTTCTTCACAGGGGGAGACTAGTCAGGGCGAAAAGATGAAGATATCAATATATTTAACATGCCATAATATGATTCCCATTCATGAGTCTTTACCATGCACAGGGCATGGTTACAAACAAAGCATACATAGTTGTATTAAACTGCAGAAAATCAGGACAGAAAAACAGCAAGCACAGATGGAGGAGACTGGAAAAAAAAACAAGAACAGGTCAGTTATGAGTTGTCAACTGCACGTGGATGTGTGGAGGAGTGAGCATGAAACCAGTGATCATGCAGAATGAATATACTAGTAACTTATAATTAATTCTATCTGGGCATAAACTAAATGAACAGTAAAGTTTTCCTGATTTGATTTGGCCCAGTGTGTGTGCACGTGTGTGTGTGGGAGCATGTTTGTTTGCACCTCTGCCAGGTCAGGTCTTCCTCGAGGAAGATGTTCCTGCTGGCTTTACGCCCCCCCACAGGGGTGCGTGGCTCCGTGGGCTCCAGCACACACACGGAGCAGGAGGAGTCTGACAACACGCTCAGGTCCTCGCCGATGGAACCCGACTCCGCTGAGTGAGCGTAGCTCAGAGCAATCTTACGGCAGTAGGTGCAAGCCCGCAGGTCGCCTAGATACACGGGAACGGACACAGGGGGGAGAGTGGATGAAAAGACAGATGAGGATTAAAAGGTGGACAATGTGTTTGTTGTTTGGGTTTCCTATGTAGGAATAAGGATGTTACTTATGCAGATTCATTATAAAAAATAAACATAGTCCCTGACCTATTTTTCAGTTTTCCTGCTATACATAATAGTAAATATGGAATATTTCTACAACAACAAAGGTTATGTTAATGTGAGGTGACTACAGAAGGGTTCAGAATCAATTTGTGTTACACCAAAAACATAACTAAAAAAAACTCTAAAATTGTGTTTTACTACAGGTAAAAATACCTTATACCATTTTTTAAAACAAGACCAAACTGACCCAAATCAGGAGAAAAAAAAATTGAAATAAGCTAAATTATCTGCAAAGCAATGATTAATAAGATAAGAGTTCAAAGGTCAATTATTTGTCATTACAAACCATGAAGAAAATATTCTCTAAAATACTTAAAAGGGAGATTATAAAGGACCCAATTGATTAATCATGCAAACAGCTCAAATACTTAACGTGTGCTTATTATATACAATGCTTATTGTATTCATGATGTGGATATTGACAATATATGAACATTATGTTTTTCAACACAATTTTCCCAGGTTTTCTCATGCAATATAGGCATAAAACTCAATGCTGCCAACAGTTAGTTTTTACAGCATGGACCTAAACGAGTGGATGGAGACGAGCAGATCTGATTGGGAGGGGAATGCTGTTCCACCCTCTAGGGGAACTAACTTCAGTTTAGATGGTGGGATATCCAGGATCAGCCGAGCCCAGGGACCTGGAGTTACAGTATGAGGTTAGATAGGAGGCTGTGGCCAGTCAATTTAGGGCTTTGTGAGCAAATATTAGGATCTTAAAATCAATCTGAGCCGCACAGGGAGCCAGCAAAGAGAGGCTGGGACAGGGTTGATATGGTCTCTGCCAGGAGCTGGGCTGCAGCACTCTGCATGACTTTCAGACAGAATAAAGACGACTGGCGGATTCCGAGGTAGAGCTCGTTGCAGTAAACCAGCCAAGAAGAAATTCAGGCATGTGTGACGGTCTTTAGGTCAGTAGCTAAGAAGAACGGTTTTTCATTACAATGTTTGTTTGTGTCAAATTATAGAGCTGATTCAGAGTTACACCAGGATTTCTGGCATGGGCATGAAGGTTGGGCTCCAGAGGGCCTTGAATGGTTTGCTCGATGGAGCTGGAAGAACCAAATAAGAACACTTCAGACAATTTTTTGACCTCCTGAATCGCAACTTGAAGGGAAATAGTTGTGCTTTTTTATTCTAATAATTACTACAGAAATTCAGAATCCTTTTTAAAGCATATTTTTTGGCTTTTTTATGCATTTATTGATCTACATGGTACCATTGATGTCAATTTTAAAGTCAAGAGAGACAGGGAAGAGGGAGGCAGAGAGAGGGAGAATAACATGCAGGAAGAGGTTGTCCTATGTTGGATTTGAACCGGGGGGTGCCTACGTTGAGGGCCCAAGCCTCTATACATACACGGGGCAGCTGCTCCACCCACTGTGCCACTTACACGAGTTCAGAATCGCATCACCCACATAAGGGTAAATTTCACAGATGTTCTTCACTTTAATCTCAAACATGAACGCACTACAAGATTTGAAAAATAACGGTGCATTACACACTTTAAGACATTATTAAGCTTATCATGCCAGACAGAGCAAAGCACCACCTCACATGATCGATCTCACATGATTGCATGTGGTCCCATAGTCGAGCAGATGTAAACAAAATGGAGACTGATATGGTTTAACAAGTTGCTTTATAAAAAACTAAAGTATTCTATATGGAAAAAGGGTAGACAGTCAGTAGGACCTGTCAGTTTTAATCTCTCAGACACTGACCCAGGTCCCAGGTCTAATTTCTCCAGCCATTGTCGGGAGGGATGAATCAGGAACCTCCTGTATTTGAAGCTGGGCTTTTACCTGTGTAGCCCATGAACTTCCCAGGGATTTCCTGGTTGCAGCAGCGGCTGCAGAAGATCTGGCCGCACAGTCTGCAGTGGTGCCGCCGGCGGAAGGTGGTAAACTTCTCATTGCAGTCGTAGCACTCCTTGCACTGACTGTCCGGCATCCAGTACTGCTTCAGATCGCTGTCCTGCAGAGGCACAAACAGCGTCACGCATCTTTTATCTACAAAGTGGTTCTGCATGCTTTGGCTTGTGGTGACGCTTTCAAAGCGCCACGGCTCCAAATGAGTATTTAGTCAATTTTTTCAGTAAACAGCGAGCAATCTAATAAAAAATAAAATGTACAATTAAAACCAAAAACTCTACAGTTTGCTAGTGGTGTTGGACACACTGTCAGTGTGGATACCTGGCTCTTTCCCTCCATGATTTCCTTCAGTCTCTTCAGTGCAGTGCGGAGCTGTACAGCCGTTCGAGGGTCATGATTGCTCAGAGGTGTGTCCGACTTCCTGCTTCCGTCTAAAAACGTAGCGCGTAGACACAAACACACAGAGCACAAATGAATACAATAGCAAAAATATTCCCTTGCCTATATTATGCTCCCAAAATTACCTTATTATCACAGCTCAGTTGAGTTTATAACATTTAAAGATGACAGCTATGTGACAAACATTCGACAGAATACATTTCAACACCCGAAAAACGTCCTTCAAAGTTGCAGAAGTGGATTAAATAACACATGATGCGATCAGTGAAAAAAAACAAACAAAGAACTAGAGCAAGATCAACAAAAACATGTTGAATATAAATGTTAGCTCGAAAACCATTCACGACAAACCTCATTCCGTATATTAGTAATGAGTGGAAAACATTAGGGCAACCAAAGGCCGATAGAAAGCACACACACACACACGAATTCACACACACGCATGCACTCAGAATAGGGCTGAATGATTTTGAAAAGATATCTTATTGCAATAAATTTGAATTATTACCTATAAAAATGATCATTATATATTATTGTTCTCATTGTCCTTGATGCTGTCACTCTACAATAATCTGTAATAAAGCTTTTCTTCAGTCTATATAATGACGTTATTTTACTTAAAATGATCGTTTAACACACACTTTCTAACTTTAACAAATATTGAGCCTCCTGCAATTAGAAATTGCAGAGACCATATTGCAATTTCAATAACATTTCGATTGTTCAGCCCTAACTCAGACACACACAAATTTGTGTAAAGGCCATTCTGTCAGACCGAGTTGTTACAGGTGAGCTAAAAGCGTCTTTAGTAAACCACACAGTGCAGAAAGACGCCTCACCTGGCCAATCCACTGTAATCAGAAGAGACATGAGAACGGATGTTACAGCCTTTCAGAGAACATTCATTTTTCTGATGTTTTTCACCCCAAAACAAGTCGCAAAAATCTGGTTTTTATCTGAGTCAAACAGTATTATCCTGCCTGTTCTCCTCTTTTTAAAAGGACAGGCATTGCATGTGTTTGGGATAATACGTAGATCAGTAACAAATTTGATGAGTTTCATTTATAAATTGCTAATGATATGAGAACTAATCATAGCGTGAAATACAACAGAGACATGACTACATGGAAAATAAGACAGACAGTGGTACAGTCCTCGTTTAACAGAATAATGACACAGAGCAGAGGCTAAAAGTCACTTTTTTAAATGTTTTAAAGCCCTTTATTTCTCCACATAACTTCAGTGTTGGGTATAAAAT
Source organism: Eupleurogrammus muticus (assembly GCA_036785175.1). Classification (NCBI taxonomy): domain Eukaryota; kingdom Metazoa; phylum Chordata; class Actinopteri; order Scombriformes; family Trichiuridae; genus Eupleurogrammus; species Eupleurogrammus muticus. Next base: position 2,198,296 of record JAYKQN010000001.1, read on the forward strand.
TTTAAGAAATTATATTGAGGAAAAAAAGAAAAAACGTCTACCCCTTTCTAAGTAATGTATGACGTATCACATCACAAACAATAATTAATCTTTACAAATAAACACAAAAATGTCTTTTAAAAGCCTTGGGACTTTTCAAACACATAAAGGAGTCACTGCATGATGAGATAAAGTATAACTAACGACTGTTCAGTGTTATCAACAGTCCCTGATTAGTTTATTCAGTACAAGACAGAGACACATAATCAACCACTGTGTGACTCTAAAGGATAAAACACATTGAGTCAAAAATATTCTGGACTATTGTTATTGCCAGCTAAAATATATAGGAATTTGTAATTATGAGTATTTTAAAGAAATATTTGCAAAATACACATTTGAATCACATTTAGAATATTGTTAAACCTTGATTCAGATTATGTATACAAGATACATGTAAGCCTGCTTCAAGTGGCAAATGTTCTACAATCAGTACTTTCAGAGCATTCCTTACCGGCTGCAAACGTTGTTGAAGGCAGAGTAAGATGTTGCTGGTTATGCTATACAATAAGAGCGTCTGGGAAAGGCTGTCCACCCCAAAACCCCAGACCGCATCACTATCTGATGAAACACACACGAGCCTCCAACAGCACTGTCTGTGTGTGTGCGTGTTTTACCAGAGACAGTGGAGCCGGATCGGAGGTGTTCGGGCTTCCGGTGCGTCCTGGAGCCGTAGAGCGAGTGAGTGGGACTGGAGGACCAGCTCCTCCTCTCTGACTGAGGAGAAGGGGATGGCCCATCGGACTTGTCTGACACCGTCGAGGGTGGACGCCCCTCCTCTACACACACAGGCAAACACACACACACACACACACACGGGAAAGAAAAAAAAAAGATGAAACAATATAAATAGGTACATTATAATGCAATGTGTATTATTGTAGTGGAGGGGCTTCCACATCATTCGGATTTATGCCGCAGCAATACAATATAGGAAAGAACAACGTTGTGTGTTTCAATCAAACAGGTGTCACTGAAATACCGTAAATTACCAAATAAGAGCCCGGGCATTTATTTTTTTTAATAACTTCAGGTGAGGCAGATTAATGTGTTTATTTGAGACCAGGAAATAACATTTTTTTTGCTCAGCTAAACTGAAAAAATATGGTAATTTGCTCAATTTTTTTTTATTAAGCCAGTATGACTACTTATATTTTTCAAAATGCAGCTGCATTTTACAACAGAAAGTTTAAATTTATGTCATATTTTTTCGCTGCACCAGAGCCACGGCGATCGACATTTAAGCAATATTACCCAAGAGGGTGTTTAAAAACAGGCAGTGCTTACGCCTTCCTTCTTGATTTAAAATAAATAAATTAATTAAACAGTGTTTATTTGGAACCAGCAGTTATTTTTCAGAGTATATACCTGCACTTGGTATTTAATTGAAACTCCCGCCATTACTTTGTAATTTACGGTACATTGGAGTACAGTCAACAGGGGTGAAATTTTAATACATTTCTATAAGACATCAGGAAATGAACCTTGTCCCCTCTTACATATAATCAATAATTCATGCTTTCCTCCTTCAACTATCTCTCCATATAAGTGCAGACTGTCTGTCTGTCCTCTATGTTCCCTACATGTCTCGGCAACTGTTCATCCGATTAAGCTCACGCTGGTGCATGCTGTAAAAATGAACTGCACTAGTTACATAAAACAAAGGGAGGACAAACAGGCCGTACACGTGCAGGTGGTGGTGAGGGGGCTGGGTCATTATTGAGTTTTACAGTGTGGTTGTAATTGTAGTTGTGGCTAAATTATAATATTGTAATTTATTTTACTCAACTGAGTGAAAAATGTTTTCCTTTTTATCAAAATTTGTATTTGTGTAAGCTCTAAAACACTTTAAATTATTGTATTCTTAATTAAACTATTAAACAAATTACTGGGATCAACATGGGTTTAACTTTATATAATTTCAATATTAATTTTGCTGATATTGCTCACTATTGTGTAGCATTAAAAAAAAACTACATGTCATCAGAATATGGTAAAACTTATGGCATTTAGCATTTTTTGCACCTACATAAGTTTGATTGAATGTTTGATTTGTCTGTTCTAGACTCCTGTGGAAACATGGAGAGACAACGTGGTGGGCTCCATTGAGTGAGACCGGATCATAATATAAAAAAAAATGGCTCAATCTAAAGTGAAAAAAAATTTCAAATAAAATATATAAGGTCTGTTCTTTCAGCTGCTGCGATTTTCTACCTACTGTACCTTTATCTTTATGATGGCCATTTCTTTGACATTTTTAGTACTAAACAATTTACTGTTAAACAGTTCGGGGTAGGAGACATGACAGGGTGCATGCAATTATTTTCACAATGAAGTATTTGATAAATATAGTGTATGAAAAGTTCCAAAGATGAGACTTAGGATAATCAATAAACTGTAATGCAGCCTTTAAGAACAGGGAAAACACTTACGCCTCATCACAATACCAAAATCTAACAAAATTCCTGAGCTCATATAGGATTTCATAAAATTTTGGAAAGGACTGTACCAATCTTGTAATATAAGCCATTTCAGAAATATCTGTAACATTCAGGCCCATCCTGCCATACTGACTGAAGGGAGGGACGGGTGTTGTGCAGAGAACAGCGACTGCAGAAAACTGCGTCATGCGGCTCACAGCTTCCTGGCTCTGGTTCAGGGAGGCGATGTCCATCACATGACCTCACAAGACCACGCTTAATTGCTTCAGAGAACTGTTGCAGAAGTATTACTCATAGCAGGTTTGTACATACACGTGTTATGGGTTTGTTTATGATCATAGATTTATTACACTTTGCTTACACTTTAATACACAAAATACTAAGCTCGATTAACACATATTTGAACGGTTTTAAAAATAAGTGTATTTAATTCACAACAAGGTTAACAAACATACCACTGTCCTTTTGCTTAGTGGCATAACTTGTTTCAATTTCACCGACATTGTTCATGGTTACTTTCCTGTACCCTTCAAGCCTCAAAAATTAAGGTCAAAATCCTAGCAATCCTCCAAGATCCTTTTTATGTGAATGTTATAATATATGAGCTGTTTGCTCTGCTTGTCAACTGTGACAAGGAACTACACCGCCTCTTAAAAGTTCAGTGTTCTAAAATTATACCAAAAAGTCCGAAACTTGGACTTATGACTGAAAAACTGTGACTCAAATAATGACTACAGTTATGTTTGTGCAAATTAACCCTGTCAGGCTCTCTGTGTCAAAACTACATCGCTTTTAAGTGTCGTAAAAAGTTCTCAAGTATATTTTTGAGGCAACACTCACATGGTCAAAAGGTCCTGTTCTTCAGTCTTAAAATGCTATGCAATAGTTAATGTGCTTAGAAGTCCTGCCCTCTGGCCTTGAACTCACACTGCCTACATATCTTCTAGACTCCACAGTTAAGCACAGAATCAAGTCGTGAGCCTCAAAGGTTTTGTGATAAGGCTGCATTACATCGACATGACATGCTTCATGGACAACTTGTCAGGATTAATCCCCATAAAATACTTCTCATTTTCTACATATTCATATATATATATATATATATATATATATATATATATATATATATACACGTAAATGTCCCATGTTTTGTATGTGTTTTTATGTTTTCTGAAAATTAGGACGAACCTTGTTGTTTTTGTTATGAATTATTTATTTCGCAAACTGTGATAAAAGGGATTTCTGAGTTTCTAATTTCAGTCTGCTCACCAGTCAATAGCAGTTACGTGAGAAAACTCATATCTGCTTTGCTCCATGTGAATATTCGACTCAGACAGGATGGATTTTTGTCTACTTTTTAATGTGTATGGATGATTTCTCAATGTAATTCAATGGACGTGGAACATGCAGACTCTCTCATCAGCCACCTCAAGTACAAAGAGGATTTAGAGATTTTCTCTCAATCCAGGGCTGATCTTTACTAGTTCTTGAGGGTGTGTTATGGATAGAAATTTCGATAATCAAATATAAGGGGGTAACAAATATATTTCCAGAAGTAAGGAAGACACTATTTCTTCCTCATGTTTTCCCTGTCCTGCAGCTTTAAAAGCTGAATCCACAAGAAATCCTATTGGTTCCGTATGTTGTGCGCAGTATGGTGCTGTCTTTTTAAAGCTTTCTATACGCCACTACATACTGCCCACTTGTGGTGTTGCTACAGAAGAGGCAGCATGTGGAGACTCACAACGGCTTATGAAGCTGCAGCATGAATGTTTGTCAATACTGGTTCACCCACGTGTTCTGCTGTGACACAATTCTCATGTATAGACGAGTAAAAGTGACCCTGCTGGGCTTTCACATCACAGAACGTTGGTCTATATTGCATAATTTCATGCTTCTGACCTTTGTTGTTGAAACGGAACAGGTTGACAAAGGAGCTGTACGCCGACCGTAGCGGAGGCTCGTCCTGCTCTGGAGTGAGTGGCTTGAACTGGGTCAGGTGGGAAGGGCTGGTGGGCGAGATGACGGGTGGCTCGAAGCTCCATTCCGTTGAGGAAGAAGACGAGGACTTGTCATCAGCAGCCATGTCACTGCTGTTCCTGCTGGAGAGGTGACATCATGTCTTTATCGTGTGGAACTGATCGGCTTTGCTTTAAATGGCATACGGGTCCTTCATCAAACTGTGACCCCAGCATCAGTTTAGTGCGTAAATTCTTAGAATGAAGATGTGGTCTGTGGTATGATCCATCACAGTAATCAGCAACGTCAACAACTGCTGTGTAGTCCACTTACACACAATGAGCATGAAGTAACTTTTATCTAATTGTAGAAGCCACTGGTCATGCCAAGTTGCAGAAGTTTGTTTGTTTCTATCAACTTCATTTGATTCAGCAGTGGCAAAAACAACTGCGAACAGCCCTCAGCTTTGTAGTACACCGATGCTTAGAGCTGCTTCAGCTGCAGAATGTCAGGCTAAATAAAGACCTGCAACAATTAGTCAATTATTTAATTACTTGTCAAATATTAAATAAATTGCAGATTATCTTAATAACTAATTATCCTAAAAAACATTCAAATTCTCTCATTCCAGCTTTGGAAATGAGAAGATTTCCTGGCTTCTATGACAGTAAACTAAATATCTTTGGGTTGTTCGGTTAATGTTAGGGCTCCATCATAGGCTCTGGGATACATTTATCACTATATTCAACCTTTTTTTTTCCATTTGACAGACCACACAAATAATCAAAAGAATAATTAACAGATAAATCAATAAAAAGCAATAATTGCAGCTTTAGTTAATAAGTATCAACCTGTTATTGCTGCCTTTACAACTGTATGTACAGCAGAGTATATGCTAAACGATACCAGTCTAAGGGATTATGTAGTAAAGAACAATAAATAACTAGTGACTGCACATTTGAGTTTGCTTGGTTAATCACTAAACACAACATTAGTGATTAAAAATAGCCACTAGCATTTTAGCTGTACCACTGACAATTTTTCAAATGACAGTGTAATTGTGAAAACAATTCGGGTCTATCAAAAACAGAGACATAATAAATCTTGTTCGAGCATCAGAAATACAAAACACTGCAATTCCTGAAATAAACTGTCAGCTCAAGTAAGGACAGTGAAGACAATTGCTACTACTGTACACTGAATGTCTGTAGTAATAACCACAATCGTCATAGAATCCTTATTTTGAGGAAGTCAGTACTTTTATGCAAGCAGTTAAATGTCATTTTAGTATATAAAATATCATAAGCTTTGAAGAAAAAAAAACAAAACCATCATCTTTACATCAGTTCAGTCTGATGTTAGATAACAGTGTGATGGACATCTGTTTTTAATTTTGGAATACCCACAACAGGAAACATTTCCGTTCGCCAGCATCAAATGTTAAAACAATGGCATTTTCTTAATAAAACAGATTGTTGCTGCCACTTAAATCAGTCCCAATAGATTCACCCCAGTTTTGTCCGACAGATGACCTCTCAACTCGTGAGATGGACGTGTACAGAGCAGGAATACCCCTTAAAATCTCCCCTCCACTTACCCTTTGAAGAAAGAGTTCAGAGCCATTTCAGATCACGTGTAGAGGAAATAAAGCAGAAGTAGCTCATCATGTGATCATAACGAGCCACTTGTGTGCCCTGACAGCTCACCAACGGGCACCTCCACATTATCACGTAGTTACCCTAACGTCACACGGGATAATGCGCTTTTTATTAGGCAGATGAGTTGAATATAGTTCCATTCAAGTGTTAAAACATCATAAAGGAGATGTTTTTTGACGTGCAGAACCAGCTTGTTTGTAAGCTAGTTTATCAGCTGAAGTCACTTAGTGATGCTTATAATGCAATATGCGCAATTTAACAACAAATGCATGTTGCTTTCTTAATAACTTTCTTTTTAGCGTGTTAATGTGACAACTGTTTTAGACTGAACACAACCTTAAAGCTTTAAGTAGTAACTCACGCTAAAGCTGCTGTTAGCTTCCCATGCTAACTAGCCAATTGTGGTTGCAACAACCTTATTATTTGGAGCAGCCGACACGCAGATTTATGACAGCGAAAGAAAACGAGTTACCCTTTTGTTTATGAATTCGACATCCCACTGTGTGGAGAAGTCCAGCTTGAAAGACAAAAATCGCAGATGTAATAGATTAAAAACACCTGAGACAAGCCGACTCCCGTACAGGCCTGACGAGTCGAACCTGAACACAAAACACGACTGTTGTGATGAGGAGAAGACATGAAAAGCAGAGCTTGGAAACATCGATTGATTCACTATGCCATGGATTTTATGCACCAGCATCTGTACAATCAGTGTTCGGTGTATCATAGATGATTGTCTGATTATTATTTAGGACAAACCTAATGCCCTGCTTTCGTACGAATTAGAATATAATATAAACTCAAATTACGGCACTTTTTTATTTTATTTTTAAGTGGTCCATTTTGATCCAAGAACTTTGTAAGCAATCTGTTTGCAATTCTGTTTGTTAAAAATGGTTAAAAATTGCAAACAGAATTGGCCAAAAATAATAATAATTTACACACACTACTGCAACCTATACGAAATATCTATTCACAAGATACTGTCAATGTAGTGTATATTTGTTTCAATAAAGCAAGAAAAAAAATTGACAAGCTCGTTTCTGATTGGCTCCCTCTCTCAGAGCGCATGCGCAAAAGTGTGGCGGCTTTTAGTTTACGTTCAAAATGGACTCAGTTGCGGTGTTATGATATTTTTTAAAAAAGTTTCCCTGACTAATTCGTGTTCGTTATCAAGGAAGTCAGTTTGCGAGACGCAACGATAACGTAAGTTTGTATAAATTAAATATAACGTTACCTAATTAGCAGGTAACGTTAATCAATTTAAACGTGATGCAACTCACATTTTAGCTGTTGCTAATGATAGTTTTAAGACTGTATCGACGTTTCAAGGACAAAAAAAAGCTAATGTTACTAACTTAAATCTATTGTTAAACGCTAAATTTCTCTCATAAAGTTCTAGTAATATTTATGCGTTTTATATAGCCAGACGTGCTTTCTATTTGGCGTTGATGTATGTGACTAGTTTGTAATAATAATAATAATAAATTGTATTTTAAAGCATCTTTCTTAAAAAAATGCGGCTCAAAATGCTAAACAGTAAACGTGAAATAGACATTAAAAACAGAAATGTACAAAAATAAGTACAACGGACAGATGGTGCATGCCAGCCTAAGTTTCTTGATTCTGCAGCAGTTTCCTTACTCTAAAACAAAGACTAACACTTGTGTTCGTTTTTCAGGTCCTGACTCCAGCAACTGTCTTTCTCTGATCATGTCGAGGAAAATGCCGCCCTCGATGGTTTCCAAGCAGGCAACAAAGATAAAAAATAAGATACTCAGTGAGTCATGTCCTACTACAAACTTTATCTTTGTCAGACATGTACAGTAGGAATATTTTTAAAAAAGTGAGATTATTTCCATAATGTGATTTAAATTTTGTTGTGCTCCTTCTCAACCACACCAGACACCTCCTCCTTCTTCAAGGTCTCCCTGAAGACCAACAACAAGGCCTTAGCTCTTGCGCTGGAGGCCCAGAAGGAGATGAGCAGGCAGCAAGCGGTGGAGATTGTGTACCTGCAAAAAAAAGTGGAGGACCTGTACTTTGAACTGGCCACCAAGAATTACAAGCACAGGAAACTGGTGGGTTTGCATGACCACCTAAGGCGTGTTTGTTGGATGGCAGTTTATTTAGGCCGCATTTGTTATAAAGCCCAGAATCTCACAATTCATTTTGTCTGTTCACAGCTTCTCATCCTGAAAGATCACCACAGCAACACTCTGCAGCACTTGGACATGGTGGCTGACCTTTTCTCTGATGGTGTAAGGATCTCACTATGTACTTGCTGAAATATTTGAATATGTTTTTTTATGGCAGTGGTGGGCAGTCTCAGCCTATGAATATGAATAAAAGCATGTTTATTTAACCTTTATTTAGTGCTCAATGAATCTCCCTTTAAAGCTAACCTATAAATAAAATAAAAATTCTCTCCATGGCTTTTGTGCCACTTTTATTTTGGTTTCTGTGGCAGGTGTTTCACATTAAAAAAATTAAGACTGCAGTGTAATTAAATTCATATATATATATATATATATATATATATATATATATAATGCCTTTGAATATAAAGCCATACTAGGCATAATCTGCAACTGTGACTCTTTATCATGTGCAGGATCTCCCTAAAATATCTGAAGATTACAAGTCTGGGGACTTCAACTGTGCAAATCCTGCAATCAGAAGGTAAGGTCTGTCTCAGATGGAAATGTACTTTAAACCAAAAATTGTTCATAAAAATCATTTAAGCATCGGTCACTCACATATTTCCACCGCTCTGTCTTGCTGTTGCCCTAACTCCCTTCATAGTTTACCAGATGAGTTGCCACCTCAGCCAGTAATGTCAAGGGATTTGTTGTGTCCCCCTGAAAACATTACGGGTGATGTACGTGAGAAAAACATGTCTGCAGATGTCTTCAGAATCCATAGTGGACCCAAAGAGTTCACTGATCATTACACTGGTAGGGGATAAATGATTAAACTTAGTGAATCAAATATTTTATTGTTAATTAAAAAGTATTCATTTGTATCTTGTATATTCCATAACAGGTACCACAGTCAATGAGAAAAGATGTTCAAGCCAGCTAATACAGACTCAGACAGGATCATCCCGGGCGTCCATCAGCCTCAGGGATGAAGTTGAGAGGCTGTCGATGATATTCTCTCAATCTGGGTCTGATAAATTGGTCCCCTGTCTTCTGAACAGTCAGGCTTCCTCAGTCATTGACTCAAGTGACCAATCCAAGCCATCTCTTTCTAATGATGTTAACCCTCCTACTGCTTCCCTTCCGGAAACTGGACCGGACCCCGGAAATTCACAAGAGAAAACTGTTCTTCTAAATACATCAATGGAGATGACACTTCCTAATGGTGTCGAAATAGTCACTGTGGAAGCCAAGCCCAACAAAACGGCTCGCTCAGGCATACCGAGGAGCAGGAAGAGAAAGGAACAAGTAAGTGGCTCGAGTGTAGCTGAAAAGCATCAACCAGGGAAGTCCACGGATTCTAAGTTGACTAAGGTGCAGAGTGTACCCACTGACACTGTGTTACAGACAGATAAACCTGCAGTAGAGGGCTTTAGAAAGCCTGAAGTTACTCTGCTACAGTTACCAAAATCCCAGAGTAGAAGCGGCATCACTGTTCGCATTCCCAAAACAAGCAAGTTGCAACCTGATAACCAGACAAAGTCCGGTGGCACTGTCTTACAGGACCTGGATGATTATTTCATGGATCCTAAAATTCCATTTTCCAAGGCCAAAGAAAGTGTAAACCAACCACCAGAGGAACATTTTGAAGAAGAAGTAATTTCAAAAATCACCTACAGGAGGTCCAGGACCAAAAGTGGAAGGATGCCGATATCCACTAGGAAAACTTTTGTCATTTTGCCTTCGCCAGCTCAAGAAAGCGAGAGTGGTCAGTTCAACTTGGACGTGCTCCATAACGAAGTGGATGAAGCAGTTGATTTAAAATATGGGGCGTCTAATGACCGAGAATTACCTGAGGAGTTTTGTTCAGATGAGGTCACACATCCAGAGATGGACGATGAGAGCCCACAGAGAAAAATAGTGTTGACTAAACGTTCTAAACGAGGAAGTCCCAAACCAAGATGCAGACGGACATTTGTAGTCTCAGTGGCCAGGGAAAGCACCTCATGCAACACGTCCCCGGATATGGTTCCTGTAGAGAAGGATTTAGTTTCTCATACAGAATCCAACTGTGAGGCAGAAGAAGTCATCGGTGCAAGTTCCCCACACAGCGGTAGAGCTTTTGTTGAGGAAGCCCGGAGCTCCTGTAAACGTCCCTGGATGGCCACTCAGGATTCAGGAAGCCTTCCAGAGGACTGGAGTATCAACTACAACCATGATAAAGAGTTGCAACCAGACAGAGTCTCCACTACAAGCCCAGAGTTTCAGAAACCAAAAAAACCCAGGAGAGAAGAAACCGGTCGATCGAGCAAAAAGAAAGTCGCTCAGAGGGAGGAAAGTGTCGATCGTTCAAGAGAGAAGAAAAAGAAGAAAACCTGCAGCCGTAGCAACTTATTTAAAGCCCCCAGCGACGCCTTTACTCCCCATGACAGTTTATACACAGATGACCCTGAAAGGAATGAAGAACGTTTAGATGGTTTGCAAGTGGCTGCCTTACAGAGTAAACGGACTAGAAGAACATCCAAACTTCACACACCAACAGAAACTAGAAATTTTAGAGAGACTTTTGTTGTCTACAGGCATAAAACGCAAGCCAGCGTTTCACAGAACAACAGGACGACGTCTAACATGTCGGTCGCCGACAGCCACGGGGAAGACCTCTATGATGAGGCAATTCATCAAAACCTGGGCGACCTGCTGACTGATGAGATGCCACCGTGGATGGCAACGCCCTCCATGGACGTCAGCATGGCCAACACCGACGTGGACTCTTTTCTGTGTAGCCCCAGACGAGAGACTACTGGTGGGGTGGGAGCGACGGAGGATTCTGCTACCGTCAAAACCAAAGCCTCTCCAGGTGTGGCAGCTTTTATACGATAATATATATAATATATTTTAGCTGCTGCAGAAATTTGAGCATATATTCAGTGTTTTTACCTTGTGCATCTGTGCAACCAGATATCTGAAGCAGAGACTTTAGATGTGATGCTAGGTTTTGTTATTTGACTAAAGACATAGTTCCAATGCAATCCAAAAACATTGAGGTTTTGTTCTGTTAAAATCAGTTGCATTGTGTTTTGAGGCAAAAGTTTCCAAAAATATGTCTGTGTAGTATCTAATTTCAGAATTTTTTGACTGATAGTACAATATGATTTGCAAGATTAGATTTGACACAATTTTAAACAAATCATTTTTATTGAATATGAGAGATTCAAGATTTTATTTATTTGCCATTTGTGCTCAGGCCAACGTTTCACACACATTGGAATTTTTGTGCAGGACTCAGAGTCAGCAGTTAACAAGAATCACTTTTAAAAAAAGAAGACAAGATGAATATTAAGAAAACATACAAATACAGAGAAAATAAGTAAAGCAAAAATTAGGTTTTTCTTTAAGAAAAAAATTTCTTAACAATGAAAATAAAGAAAAAGAATATAGGCGTATGAGGAGAGGACACTGGTGAGTTTGTATGGACACACTAGTAATAAATAAATCGATTATAGACATTCAATATAAATAATTGTACAGATATAGTAATGGCTGATTTATTTGAATGATTTTTGAGTGGATCTGTATGAAATTATATTTATCTATCTCGTCTATATGATGTGTAGGTATGACAATACTTAATACTGGAATATATAGTTAAATATAGCACATTTATTATAATTGTATGGCAGAAAATGTGTTGTGTAATCCAGATGTATCAAAAGATGATTTTGGTCATTTGTTTTTTTTCTTTTTATTTTTTGGGGCCTGAGAAGGCATAACATGCAACTTTGGTCCACTTTTATTGTGTGTTACAGCTGGAAGAGTCTTAATGTCACTGACCAACACCATTACAACCCCAGAGCCAGAAAATGGAAGAACCAGGAGACAAAAATGTGTTGTCAGTTACAAGGAGCCGGCTCTCAACAGGTGACCACTTCCTGTCTTTGAACAGCTCTATAAAAGGCTATCAGAAACAGAAAACTGACAAAACTCATTAAATACTTCTTCCTATTTTTTTTTTTTTTTTTTTTACAGCAAAATAAGGCGTGGAGATAGATTCACAGACACCACGTTTCTGAGTTCTCCGGTGTGTAAGGATGACGACAAGAAGAAAAAGAAGAAGAAAAAGCAGCCGGAGCAAGTCAAATTTGGAGACATCCCTGCTTGAGTGATTAATGTTGCTAATCACACAAAACATATTTAATGATTATCTATAATAACTCACTAATAACTAACCTGTGTAGGTTAGTTATTAGAGACATCCCTGCTTGAGTGATTAATGTTGCTAATCACACAAAAAACTATTTAATGATTATCTATAATAACTCACTAATAACTAACCTGTGTAGGTTAGTTATTGGGCCCCAAACCCAATATGCACATTTCACATTGCAAATGCTGTATGTTCTGATAACCACAGTTTCCCAGAGATTGACAGGTTAGTCCTAAATTATTCAGTATAGGCTGTTCACCTGAGAAGTCTGTGCCACATCACTATAAAAGGCTTGTGTTCCCTGTAAAGGTTACCAGATTCAGTCTACTACGGCTGGAGCCAGCCATGTTTAGGATTTAGTATTATCGCCTAAGATTGTTTTATTTTTTTTCACTCTATAACAACATTCCATCCATTTGTGTGGTGAGTACAATTGCTTGCATAAAGGATTTCTTTTAAATGTTATTCTTTTAAAGTTATGTGTTTTCACATTAAAGGATTGTAAGTGATAAAGAAATGAAACTGATTTTGTCTTGATTTGTTGTTTAGTATCAGTCACATACATTATTATGAATATTTAAAGAGGTTTGTAATGCTGGATATAGTATGTTAACTCTAGGTGTGGGTCCAACACGGTGTCAGGTTAATGTCCAGGCTACATCACACTACCCCCAGCAGTAAACTAAACCCCTTATTTGAGGTTAATATTGCTACAAAAGATAACTTTTCTTAGTACAATACATCACTAGTTACACAGGATTTCCACTGTATTCAAAAATGTAGAAATGTTTTTCTTTGCAGGAGTCATAGATTAAAAGAAACTGTTCAGAAATGGGGGCAAGGCAGCTGAAAAGAAGTGTTGAGGCTCTTCTGTGAGTAGATATTAAAACCCACAAGTTGTCATGATCATGAGATGTATTTAAAATAATGACTATTTATTTTATCTCAGGGCTGATTACATTGGGCATAAAATGAGAGAGAATTCGTTTGATCCCAAGGGGAAGGGGACCTCCACAATGCTGGATGACCTGGTAATAATACAGCATTCGATAGGTTTTCTTTACCAGATTCTGTGTTGGTCATTCTGAATAAATATTACCTGCCACAGATTAAATTAAAGAGCAGGCTCACCATTTTTCAAAGAGGTTTTCCTTGCATTATTATTTCCTTCTGTTCATACTGGCTATTAAAACAATCCTATTAAATGTGCTTTTAACTGAAGTGTGTCCACACAGGCACTTTGTGCAAAATGTGTTTAAAAGTGTATCTGAAGCTCATGTCTGCTAGAGTCTTTAAAGCATTAAATTCACTCTTCTTTGTTTCCCTGTTGAGCTGCGGAGGAAGTCTAAATAATCTTTAACACCTGAAAAGACAAATGTTGAAAGATCAAGTTTTAAACTTAAATTAGGAGGAATGATTGTGGCAAGACATTTAATTTTTTTTTTTTCTGTGACTCGTGTGCATGCCACAGGCTCACTATGACCTCGCCATCAGCGTTGCCCTGTGGTGGTTGGACAGGGAAGAGGGGCGGCATGCGTTGGACAGAGACGTCATGTAGGCTGTTTGGCTTTAGAAGTAGCTGTGGTCTGAAGCTTTGACTCTTTATCATTTAGCCTAATGTATATAATGTTGCGCTATATTTCTACAATCTTTCCATATGGGGCAATGACGCAGATATTTAAAAAGAAAAATGCTAATCGTGAGTAATTATCTAAATTTAGGCATCATGCCGTACCATACAGTGTGGGGAAATAAAGACATTTTATAGGTTAAACTGTACTAGATGGATGGATGGAAAGACAGAAAGATGAAAATATGTTGGCATAATCTACTATGGTAGATAAAAAATTGAAAAAAAAATAGAATAGGAATAAAAGTATACTTCAAGACAAGATAAGTAGGTAAATGAGATGCAGCGACAAGATGGTGGTAATCATACTCATGGTTGTACTATAATACAATGAAGTAGTATTGTAAAATACTGTAAGTCCTATAACAGTAACATAACAGTATGAAAGATCTATGCAGGTTTCACAGTTCAGTTGTATATTTGTAATAATATGATAATAAAATAGTAATAGTAAACTAATAACAGTACAGTATATAAAAGAGAAGTGCAGGATTCACAGTGCAGAGGTACTATGATAAAATAAAATAATCATCATATAGTATATTTCTGTGGGGTATGCAGCATAAGAAGCTGTCTGAGCTGAATCTCCTGTTCACTTTCTCTTCTTCCACAGTGGAGCAACAAGTGCCTCTGGAAGTGCCAAGTACCCGAATCACTTAGAGCGGGAGGCCATGATCTTGTCATCCTTCGCTGGGATGATTATGGTGAGATATGGTGGTAAATGATGAGGTCAGGGGACTATTTTCTGCTTCTAATAATTCTGATTGCACACAAGCGTCAAAGACTGGGATTCAATTTCAAAGTATGAGACAAAGCCAAAAGATAAACCTCATGAACTCATTAGAATATGTTCACTGGCTAAACTGCGTTAACGTCATGATGATTTATTTACTAGTTTTAAGCTTTTGCACATATTTTCTGATTTAGGAAAGTCTGCCAGTGGAGGAAATCTTGGCTCTGTATAGATGTAAACCAGCTGCCTCGTACCCCAGCCAGGGATCCAAGGTACAACGTGTCCTGGTGATTGTGTAACACATACAGTATGTGCATAGTTTTGACCAGTGGTAGCAAGTAATGTACTTAAGTGTAATTTTGAGGTACTTGTACTTTACTTGAGAATGTCCATGTCATGTTACTTTAAGACTCCACAGCACTGTAGATATATTTCAGAGGGAAATATTCTACTTTTTACACTGCATTTTTTCACCGCTCAGATGCAGATTCGACAAAATGGATAGTATAGTAAGCTTTTAAAATTTAACATAGTTAAAGATAAAACCAATGGATTTCAACTTTTTAGTCATTTGATGTTTTACAAAGAGTAGTGTGTAGAGTCACATTTCACATGGTTATGATTTATTACCAGCTCCACTATTTAGAAGATCCAAATAATCCAAAAATCCTTAAAAATCAAGGAGGAAAAACTCAAAAAGTGGAAAAAAAGATTTTTTTTACATGAGTTTGTCTTCTCATTTATTTCCTGTCCACATGTATCACAAGACCAGTTTTATCTGGTGACACTTTGACGAGGGTTGACCCGTAGGTTGGGAACCACTTAGTCTAAACTAGCTAATTTTGGTATAAACACCTTCTTGTTGGTGTGGTTATCCATGATTTAATATAAATTTCATTGTATAAATATGGTAACAGAATCATTATTTTTTTTTGATTGAACCACAGGGGTCGATCGTCTATCCCTTCACTCTGTCCTATCATCCATTCGCTATGCTCTGCTCATACAAGGCTGTGCAACACTCCAAGAAGCACAGTGAGTGTGTGTGTGTGTGCTTATTAAATATAGTTATCTGCTATTATCAAATACTGTTGTTTCAAGCCTTTGGTCTGTGAGTCTTTACAGCTAGATAAAGTCCAATCATACAAAATGCATATGATTGCAGGCTGTTGCCTTATGATAGTATTTTAGTGTTTTTTAAGCAACTTTTAGACTTCCAAAAATGTAAAATATACATTTGAGAGTATAAAACGGCAGCATTTGAATAGCAGAAATTGCCTTTATATATATATATGTGTGTGTGTGTGTGTGTGTGTGTGTGTGTGTGTGCTTTAGAAACAACAATCCTTATTCTTCTCAAATGTGCTTTTTCTAAAAAAAAAAAAAAAATTCTGCAGATCAAAAGTTGAAAAAGTGGCTGTCTGAGAGGGCAAAGGGCAGTGCCCCCACCGGACAAGTTTCAGCGCAATCTTCGTCATCATCATCATCATCCTCCTCTTCTCACTCCTTCCTTAGCGTAAGTAGCCTCAGCATCTGAATTACTGTGTTTTTTTTTTCCATGTCTATTTTGGTCCACAGGACATATTCGAAGCTTTATCCTGAATATAAGGCGTATGACAGTCCTCTGCTGCCACCCTGTGGACATGAACACACGTAGTCTGAACTAAACCCTTCTCTTCTGTTCTGATTCTCACCCTCAGGACAGCTGTGAGTGTCATGAGGACAAGGCTGAGGACTATGAGGGGTCACGGGAGTCTCTGCAGGACTGAAGTCGCCTTCAAGCAGCTCATTCTGTTTGTTTCTGTACCCATGCTGCTCTTCATGGCTATTTCCTACAGGGATTATGTACAGTTTTGCAGGGGGTTAAGTAATACTTAAGTGAATGATCTCAGTACTTCTTCTGCTGTGTAGTTTTGCCACTTTTGCTGCCTAAAAACAAAGCTCTGCTATTTTATTGGTTTTTTTCTGTCTGTAACGACTGTCATAAGAACGATAAAGTTTATTGTGTGATTGTGGCTGGTTATGTGTTGTACTGAATATGAATTGGTAATACTCTTATCATACCATCACTCATCATGAATACATAGATTTTGACACATCTATCTGGTTATGCGCAGTCAAAACGGTTTAAGAATCAGCACATATTTAAAGTCCGTTTTTGTTTTGTGATGACTTCTGACATTCTGCATTTTTTTTGTTGTTTAATTCACTTAATGGCGGATTAGTGGATAAAACCTGTGATGTCCATATCAATAAAGAGGGCACTGCGGGTCAGTAATTTGCCTGGTTGGACTTTTTTGCAGTGATGATTCAGGGATTTTTGCTGTATGGCCAGGATCAAGACTTTTGGCAGCGGTGCCAACTTGTTTAATCCCTGCTCATTGAAAAAAGAGCTAAAGTGGGATCTGCTGAACCCTTTGATTGAGGTTTATATAGCGGGGATTCCATCCTGCTATGTGAGACCACCATTTTCCGTATAGGTGACTGGCTCCAGTGCTCTTTGCAGGATGAGTAGTAAGGTAAGAGTTTTATCATGTTTCTGTGGTAATGATCCTCATAAACTAGTGCAGGGCATACAGTAGTACAGAAGTTGTTTTTTAGACTGTTGCTTAACATTAACACAATACTGCATCATTCTGTATCAACTGCATCGGTTCTTAGTGAGCTTGTTGTCGTGTGCATACCTCGTTTTTCCCCCCTCCTGCTCCCATCTCCTCCCCTGGACGCCCAGATCACATTTTTTGAGGACAGGAACTTCCAGGGCCGCTCCTATGAGTGCGACACGGACTGCCCTGACATGCACCCCCACTTCAGCCGCTGCAACTCCATCAAAGTGGATAGCGGCTGCTGGGTGCTGTACGAGAAGCCCAACTACACCGGCTACCAGTACGTGCTGACCAGGGGCGAGTACCCCGACTACCAGCGCTGGATGGGCTACAACGACACCATCCGCTCCTGTCGCACGTTCTCCTATGTGAGTAAACACATTGTCCCCTGTGATTCTATATAGATTTAACTGAGGAGTGATTTGTTCCTACTAAAGAACCAGATTTGTTGAGGTGAGTTGTAATTAAGTGCTGTGAGAATCTAAAAATTTGAAGTGTAAATGTTAAAAAAGACTCATCAAGGGCAAAATAAGCTATTCTTATCAGCCCCCGCTCTGACGCCCCCCCCCAGACCAGCGAGGGCCCCTACCGCATGCGCATCTACGAGAGGCCCAACTTCCAGGGCCAGATGATGGAGTTCAACGAGGACTGCGAGTCCGTGCAGGACCACTTCCGCAGCCGCGACATCTACTCCTGCAACGTGATGGAGGGCTACTGGACCCTCTACGAGCACCCCAACTACCGCGGGCGCCAGTACTTCATGAGGCCCGGCGAGTACCGCAAGTTCAGCGACTGGGGGGCCACCTGCGCCACCACGGGCTCCTTCCGCAGGATCACCGATTTTTAAATCGAGAATCTCACTTGAAAACCTTTGATTTCTGCTTTTCAATTTGGTCGAAAAACATTTTTTTGCTCCTTTATAAATTTATAACCGAGGAGTGGGATGTTTTATTTGGAGACAATAACATAGAGAAGGAAGAGATTGACCTGACATATCTATGTGATATGGTTTTAAATAATTCAATAAATGGATCTAATGTAAACAATTTCTCTTGTGTCTGTGAATAAATATGTTGGTATTACCTGGTTGTTTGGACGTGGCAGTATCAATATTAGTATTGTTATGTTATTCCAATCATAGGAGTACCATTAAACTGTTTTAAACTAATCATGAATTAAAATCCAATAATACATTATTACAGACATCACACTACCACACACACTTTCTATTGGCAAAAAAAATGATGCTTTAGTTGCACAAAAAATAGTTATTTCATCATTGATAAAGTTATTACTATTTATGTTTCTATCGTCCCATGTCTGCAACAAATCCTCCCCAGCAAATAATAATTAAATGAAATAATAATAATTTGATTGCACTGTGGGCTTCATACAATTTATGTAATGAAACACCTGAAAGCAAAACATATTAGATGGGGGAACCTGAGACATAATGTTCCCAAATAGGAGTCCATGATCTAATGTGTGTCCGTTTAGTGGTTCTTGATGTGAAAAGGTGTGAGAACTGTCCTATATGTTGTGTGGACATACTGAGCCCATCCCATTTGACACAAACACATAAGACGGGTAAAAGAGCTCAGCAGTGACTGTTCCAGTGCTGCCCATGCTGTGGCTGTTGCTGGAAGCTGTGCAGTGTCTGTCAAACCCAAACAGAGAAAACGTGACAAACAGGAGTGGGAAGACTCAGGTAGAGTCTCTGCTGACAGCACGCCTCATTTGCATGACAACACGCATTCAGAGGCATTGCCCTGTCCCGCACGGTATAATAAAGATGAACCTCCGGTGTGCGAAAAAACACAGGAAGCAGCTTGACCCGGCAATCATTATGGGAAAGGTTTGTGTCTCGTTTCACATTACTCATGACCTTTTCGCTGATGTACCAAACAAAGCCAGTGTCCGAAATGTGCAGAATGTGACGGGCATTTTTTTCACGCTGTCAGATCATCTTCTATGAGGACAGGAACTTCAGAGGCCGTCACTATGAGTGCGTGAGCGACTGCCCTGACCTGCACTCCGTGTTCGACCGCTGCCGCTCCATCCGGGTGGAGAGCGGCTCCTTCATGGTCTACGACCGGCCCTCCTTCATGGGGAACCAGTACTTCCTGAGGAGGGGGGACTACTCTGACTACATGGGCATGACGGGCTTGAATGACTGTGTCAGGTCGTGCCGCATGATCCCTATGGTAAGACCCTCTGTAACAGTGTCAACTTTAATCAATCCCTTGATTTAAACCTTACACTGCCACTAAACCTTTTATATTAGGAAATTAGGATCAGGCGTGTGCATAAAAAATAATAAACAAAATCAAGCCCTAATTTGTGGCTTTTGCATCTTGAATGAATAAAATAGAGGAATTATTAAAGCAGCCTGTCCTATAATATTGCATGAGGGGATTTTGATTTTGTACATTCAGACTTTATCATATAGTATAGATTCAAACAAATAAACTTTTGGAAGTGAAGGTTTTATATGATATATGATACAGTATATAGAAAAAAACATTGTAATGTGTCTTTATAATAGGAACAAACCTTTTTTATCAGAACTGAGTTTTTAAAAGTTGCATTCTCAAGTCAAATCTGTAGATTCTTCTTCTAGAACACGTGTCTGACCCCTCTGTCTGCTCCAGCACAGCGGCAGCTTCAGGATGAGGCTGTACCAGCATCTGGACCTGGGGGGTGAGGTGACGGAGCTGGGGGAGGACTGCCCAGACCTCACGGACCGTTTCCACAGCTCCGGCTTCAACTCCTGCAGCGTGACGGACGGCCACTGGCTCCTGTACGAGCGGCCCGACTACAGGGGCCGGCACTTCTACCTGAGGCCCGGCCAGTACAGGAGCTTCAGCGACTGGGGCGCCTCCAGCTCCAGGGTCGGCTCCGTCCGGCGCCTCCAGGACCTCTAAAGACAGGACGGTCCTTGTGAAATGTCTCCTCTTTGCCCTGTTTCACACGCTGAATAAAGTGGCGTCAGTGCTCCCGTGTTTTCCCTTTTGTTCTTGCTCTCTGCATTTGGAGGGCACGTTCATTCCTGAGGACGTGACGGGGTCGTGGCCCGACCTCCCCACTCTCATCAGAGGCCTGAATAAAATGCTGCAAGCGCTGACACACGCCACACGAGAGACTCAAGTGTCTATCTATTGCAGAGCTGAAAGAAAGTCTTTCTGCTTGTCCACCTCTCACTCACGTCATCTTTATCAGCAGATGGAGTTTGATTTGGTTGTCATGGAAACACACACACACATATGTATATATATATATATATATATATATATATAGAGAGAGATATTTATCTATATATATATATATATAGGAATCTTAAAATGTACTATTGTAATGGGTGTAGACATTGTATTTATGTGTGAAATAGAAGGTGAATGAAATGAGCAACTCCACCAGAGGGCAGTGGTAGAGAGTTAAAATGCTAGATACCACTGACCATTGGAGGTGTTGAGTTGAATTAGGAAACTCTGCTAATGTACAGAAATCTTTGATTGAAGTTAAAGGTATGAAAGAACAACAGCAAAAAAATATGATGCTAAAATCGTCTGTGTGTCTAACTCTGATGAGCGTGTAAAATAGACTGATGATAGCATACATTTAGAAAATAACAGCCCTTACAGAAGTGGTCAAAAATACACACACACACGACCATTCAGTGACAACAAACAGAGCAAAACCCTTCTGCCACGACATCAAGCCCAGACCAGCGGTCAGCTCTCACCTGCACACACACACACACACGCACACGCACACACACACGTAACTCCTAAACATCTCTTCAGGACAGCACAGAGGCCGGAATGCCAAAGATTCCTGGCTATTACAATATGAATGACACCTGCAGAGTCTGCGTTTCTCATTCACTATATATGTAATAGGTGGGAGTCTTCAAAGAGCAGGATGGAACACACGGGGCAATGCAAACCGGCCAACATGGGCAAGGTAAACAACAGGGCTCCTAGGAGGGCAGAGGAGGGGGTGGGGGGCTGGGGAGGGGTCAGGCATCATAGCATTAATGTCACATGTAAAAAAAATTATATATCTTATTGAAAAGACGTACAGGAAACAGTAAATAGAAATGTGTGTAAACTCATAATGAATAAACATGGTTTGTCCTGTTGCCAGAAACAGGATAGTTGCGTAAATTCGATGAGTGAAATTATAATTTCCACGTCCAGATCATCTTCTATGAGGACAAGAACTTCTCCGGCCGCCGCTACGAGTGCCACAGCGACTGTGCCGACCTGAAGTGCGTCCTCAGCCGCTGCAACTCCATCAGGGTGCCGAGCGGCTCCTTCATGATCTACGAGAAGCCCGACTACAGCGGGGACCAGTACTACCTGAAGAGGGGCGACTTCCCTGACTACCAGCACTGGATGGGAGCCAGCGACCTGGTCAGCTCCTGCCGGCTCATCCAAACGGTGAGCTCCTGTTTCTGGGCAAAGCCAAGATGATATAGTGGAGAAAATATATTCCAATATATAATTATACCACTGTGTTTTAATGCAGATTCCATCCAAGAACATAACAGCATTATATTATAATTTTTCCCCCATTTCACTACTACTGTAACATCATTTCCTTGAGAGAATTAGAAAATCTGGGTTTGAGTAAAATCTTGAGGGAAACATATTAAACTAATAGTAACATCAGTCTGAATGTGATTCCCTTTTTTCACTCAGGAACTGGGCTCGTTCAATGTGCGCCTGTATGAGAGGTTAGAGTTCGGGGGGCTGATGATGGACCTGGCGGAGGACTGCCCCTCGGTCATGGACCGCTTCCACGTGAACGGCATCTTCTCCTGCAACGTGACCAACGGCAACTGGCTGTTCTACGAGCGCCCCAACTACCGGGGCAGGATGTACCTGATCAGGCCCGGCGAGTACAAGAGGTTCAGCGAGTGGGGCGGCAGGACCGCCAGGGTCGGGTCCATCAAACGCATCATGGACTACTGATCTGCATTCAGGATCCCAGAGAGGAAGTTTAGACTTAAAACTATACTTCAAAAATGAAGATCTGAGCGTCCTGAAGGCCTCTGAAATAATAATCCCAATCAGAACGGTATGTTTTCCTGATGTTTGGATTATGGACTCAAAAAAAAAGAGACTCATTGGAAAGAACTCAAGACCAACAACATGATTTTTTTGTACTTGTTTTTACACCTTTGTAACAAAGAATTTACCAGATGGAGTCTTCAAGGTCCGTTTGGCTGTGAGGATAGTATCTCTCTTTTAAAAACACGCCTTGAGTTGTGAATACTGTTTAGGACAAATGTCCACTGATGGTTTCTTACTATCGAGGGAAGCCGATCTATGATGTAAGAGTGGGAGATTTATGTAAATTCTTCAGACAATGTTATTCTACCTCAGGTATCATGTCACTTCAACATTAAAAAAAGATGTTCTCAAAATGTCTCCAAGATGATGAATTGTGTAGCTTTGCATTTGTTCTCTTTTACATATCCACAGAACGTCAGTATTTGCTGATGCCGTGCAGCACGCCCTCCATCAGTCTAGTGTACAGTGGCATTTTCGAAGGGGAAAATTGTGATGAACATGGAAGAAAGAACAATAAATCATTACACACCAAGAGTCATCTATACATAAACAGATTTTCCCCCACTCGTGCCCGCACCCCCCCCACCCCCCTTGATCTATCATGGCTGTGAGGCATATATTTGAATGACAATACTTTATGCTGTGCAATCACACAGCTGCCCTTTCTTTCTCTTTTTTTTATAAAGCACAGTGGCTTGGCTCAGAGACAGCATTGAGCGGTATTACAGTTTGATGCCAACATAACCATGGGAAAGGTAAAGCAAATTAAATGTTATGTTTGTACTCTTCTCTACAAAGCCGTATTTTACAGATTTTTTTTTTTAGTAGTAGTATTTCTGCTTATTTCTGCTCCTCTACACACACTATTTGCCCGATGACTACTTCTGCAGATCATCTTCTACGAGGACAGAAACTTCCAGGGTCGCTCCCATGAGTGCAGCAGCGACTGTGCCGACCTCCACTCCTACTTCAACAGGTGCAACTCCATCAAGGTGGAGAGCGGCTGCTTCATGGTGTACGAGAGGCCCAACTACATGGGCAACCAGTACTACCTGAGGAGAGGAGAGTACTCCGACAACCAGAGAATCATCGGCATGAACGACTGCGTCAGATCCTGCCGCATGATCCCACAGGTACGTCGTGCTGTGATTATAAAAGAGAGATGTAGCTGTGGCAGTGTTTAATGCTTTTTTAGTGGCAAATCAAGAGCTATAATTCAGTACGGAAATGGATTTAAAAGCAGCTAGATCTATATAACAGCATGGCACACGGTAACAGAGTGTCCTCCTGTGCCAGCACCAAGGCTCCTACAAGATCCGGGTCTACGAGCGCTCCGACATGTCGGGCCAGATGCACGAGCTGATGGAGGACTGCCCCAACGTGCTGGACCACCTCAGCATGACCGACTTCAACTCCTGCAACGTGATGGACGGCCACTGGCTGATGTACGACCAGCCCAACTACAAGGGCCGGGTGTACTACCTGAGGCCCGGCGAGTACCGGAGGTACAGCGACTGGGGGGGCGTGAGCCCGCGGGTGGGCTCCCTCAGGAGGATCACCGACTTCAACTGAGGGGAGTCGGGCTTCTTTTAAATGTCTGCTTTGCCAATAAACTAACTGCCTGATAAAACATCAACATCTTGTTCTCTATATCTGACAGTTTCCAGCATTGATTTACTCATTTCGCAAGATTGATGTGATGCTCATTCTATCTCCAGAAGATTTTTTTTCCCCACTTTGTCTTGCATCAGTAGTTAAAGCTCGTATCTCCCATAGAATCTGGTTATCTTGTACAATAATCTCACAGTGCAGACACTGATGGTATAAGATGCAATAGCGGTGACATTAATCCATTTGATTCGTTTTAATCACATAAACTGTATGAGTGTAACAGAGAGACTGAAAAGTGTGAGACAGGACACCGACATGATGAAGTGAAGTGAATGTCACAAAGGCAATGATTCTGGACAGACAGCAGGATGGATCTAATAATAATAATATATAAATTGTACGATATATATATATATGATAGCATAAAGTGCTAGAAATAGCATAAAAGCACAGCATGAAGGCAGTTCCTATACTGCTCCCTAAGCTTCTACCCAATAAAAAAGATGATAAATGTAAAATCAGTATATCAGGATGATATGACAAAGACATAACTCCTCTCCTTTGAGTTTTTGTTTACAAGTGAAACAAATAAAATCTTCACATTCTGTATATGGTTATCTTAATATTTTTTGTAAAAAAAAGGAGAAAAAGTAAAGTTCAGCTGTGGTCAATGGGTCAAATATTAATTTCCCACAAAATGTATTTTCTGTACCAGAGGACAAAGATTCATTACATATATTAATGACATTGTTTTCAGCTTAGATCATTTACAATAAATATATAATAGTAGAGGATATTATAATAAATACATTAAGTGAGTTAACATAAGTTTTATAAGTCAATTTAAAATTGACATAACTAATAAATTCTACATTATGATATTCACATACGGGATGAACGTTAAAAAAAAAATTAAGGATTAGGCTTACATATCCTCTTTAGTCCCTCCAGTTATTACTCATATCAAATTATGACTGGTCATTATCATTTTTTAGAAATAGATAGAACTCTGTCACCAAGCTGTAATGTTTATGTAGTTTTCCATCTGTATGAAGCTCCATCAGTAGTACAGCTGTCAGGAAAATGAGTAAATATATGTAATTAAACTATCTATTCACACAATGGCACACGATGAAGCTCATTTTCTAAATCTGGACCAAAGATAAAGTCCAGGCACCATACTAATATCACAGTGTACTGTTACAGGGGAAGGCGTCAAAGACTCAAATATGGCTGTGAGACGTCAGGGGAATTGTAGTCAACGAAGTCCAAACTGTCACATAGTCGAACTAAAAATTTGCTGTAACACACCTGACGTCGCGGGAGAAGTGTCAGTAAATGAAATAAAAGTTGACATCAACATCACACACACACACACACACGGGTAACACACAGCACGTTGTAACAGTGGATTCTATACTGTAAAAATTCTAATAAACTCTTTACGTCCAGTGCGGCATACAGTACAGACCAACAGCTCAGTACAGACTTACTTATTTGCATACAGTGGGCTGCTCAGGTAGAGCAGTAGGGAGAGTGAATGGCTTCCTGCTCTGTTACACAACATATTTAATGCGAAAGGGCTGTTCCATATTGTTCTGCAGCCATTGTCCACTGGACGTGTGGATACCATACTAGTCTTTTCCTTTGTCCATGCATGTCAAAACACCAAACCAGTTAATTATTTATCCTTTTTTTCAAATACAAATCCATATTTCTGACCCAATGTTGTGCTCCAACAAAAAGGTAAACATGTGCCAGTAGCCTTCAATTATAACTATGAGAGAATTTGAATAACAATACTTTGTTTGTCAAGAGGTAGTATAAAAAGCCCTGAAAACATGGGGAATCTCTCCAACGGAGACCATGGGCAAGGTAAGTACTGTTTTTTCCTCTCTGCTCAGAATAAATACAAGTATGAAACCTGGGTATATTTTATGTTGTATAAGCAGCTTAACTCTTATTCTGCCTTTTTGCTGAAACCTGTAACGAGGCGAAGTCCACGGCTCACCGGCTTCTCTCTTCCCACCAGATTATCTTTTACGAGGACAAGAACTTCCAAGGTCGGAGCTATGAGTGCAGCAACGACTGCACGGACCTTCACACGTACTTCAGCCGCTGCAACTCCATCCGGGTGGAGAGCGGCTGCTTCATGATCTACGAGCGACCCAACTTCATGGGCCACCAGTACTTCATGAGGAGGGGCGAGTACTCCGACTACCAGAGGTGGATGGGCTTCAGCAGCTGCATCCGCTCCTGCCGGATGATCCCGTTGGTGAGTGGTTATTGGACGGAGAAGGAAATGAAATGAAGGAATTGCTCTTGTTTTAAAGTCAATTTATGAAGTGAAAATGACTTAGTATGTTTGGGTTAAACACGTTTTGTGGTAACAGTGGCTCTTTAAAATCCACAGTACCGAGGCTCGTACAGATTGCGCATCTACGAGAAGCCCGACTTCAGCGGCCACATGATGGAGTTCATGGATGACTGTCCCTGTGTGTCCGACCGTTTCCACCACCGCCACGTCTACTCCAGTAATGTTATGAACGGCTACTGGATCTTCTACGAGTACCCCAACTACCGAGGCAGACAGTACTTCCTGCGGACCGGCGAGTACCGGAGGTACCGCGACTGGTGCGCCACCTGCGCCATCGTGGGCTCCTTCCGGAGGGTCACCGAGTTTTAGCCATCGAGCGAAAACCTTGCTGTAAATATCAAACACTTTGTTTATTAAAGATGTTGAATTTTTAACCTCCTTTTGTGAATGTGTTCTCATTGGCACACGTTTATTGTGTGGTTTGTATATCTTGTACTTACTCTGTTATTACCATAAACAAGAGAGTAAAACATGTTCTTATCTTATTGTATTTATTCCATAGCCACAGGAAACGATAGGGGGAAACGGCCTAATTGTACTACAGCCAGTACAAATGGCAAATACTAAGCAAATAAACTACCCATCAAGTGGGCAACACCACTACTTGTTTTGACTCACTTACCTCACCCCTGCCGTATTATTATAAAACCTTTAAATATTACAAAATTACCACCCAGTTTTCCTCTGGCTGCCTGATATGAAGCCCTGAATTCCATTACTGAACTCTTTAATGGAAATTAAAAATGACTCATGAAATTCCCCCCCAAAAAATCATAATTTTAACATTCAATTCACAAACTTAATTTAGTTTCTTGTATTATAAAAGGATAAAAATAATCAAATAATAAAGTTTTTGGGCGTCTTGGCATTTTTCTCCTTATTTACCTTTGAAGTCTCAGACAAGTTCACCAACTTGAATTTAATGGTTATAATTGTGGTATGCAATTTAAAATTTTAATTAAAAACACTGTACTTCAATACATAAATGGTTTACTCTCTAGGAGCCTTTCACAGTCTCCAGAACTTCGAGTTCAAGCAAAAAAAAAAACTTTCTCATGAATGTCTTTGTCTATATTGTGCTGGAGTGGCATGGACACATTTGTGGGGCCTTCACATCCATTTTTGCCCCATCAGATTGTTTTTGCTAAAAACTGTGGTTGTCCAGAAGAGCACAAGCTGCCGTTCCCTTATATAACCCTATAACCTTTAATATTGTATGTTTAGTTGTGCCCAATACTTGAACCACTTTATTGACTGCAGGCAACATTATCGCGTTTCTCATAATAAAGCTTTTCTTAAGAAAGCAATTTCATAACGGTTTCATCACTATTGCCTTTATATTCCAGTCTTTGCATTGGTTTGTTTTATCAATCATCCCATTCAGTCCATTGATCTGTGTTCAATTACTGCATGACTGATCACACTAATGCAACGTGATGAATACAGGTAGACATGAAATCAATTCAGTTTTGCTATTAAATGTGGTTAATTGAGTTTTTCCCATCTGATTCCATTCAGACAGACCACCTGGATAATCCATGTGTAAAATTCCATATTTAATTTTTTAGAGAGTAAGGTTATTAAAGCTGTCTGAAATCAGTGTTTCTTATCAAAGTAGTGCTTTAATAAAGCAATATTCTGTAGTAATATTGACTTATCAGTATGCTTTAATACCCATAACCTGCATAATCTGCATCAACATCAACAGTGTGTATCCAAAGTTCACAAATCTGTTTTAAGGGTAACAAACTGTCAAACAAAATTAAGCTTTAGTCTATTCTGAGTTCAGTTTTGATAATTTACAATATTTGCATAAGGTTGAGTACGAGGCGTGTTGTTAAGCCATGTGTCATACAAAAAACAATGGTTATGTTCAGGTTTCTGTGTATTTCATATCTGTCTGACCACCTTCCACACTATCATGGCAACTTCATATTACTGTGCAGGAAATCAGTACTACAGCATATCATAAACAAATTAATTTACAATGGACTGCATAAGAAAACATTCTTGTAATTCATAGAACATGACTTGTTATGAGGGGTGGGATTGTTGTGGAATACAAAAATACATTTTAAGTGTACGAGTTCTGGGTGTCTCATACATTTGTATGAGATGTGGCCTGATCGTTCCATCAGTGATGATCAGACCATATGTGGAGAACCTTCTGACTGAGAATGGAGCACACACAAAGCTTATGCTTATAATAGACAATACAGATGACTGCTGCCAGAAATGTATGGATGGAAAAGCATTGTTACACATTTGTAGGCCCAGTTCAGCAAAAGTCATGCTGCTAATTCATCAGTTTTGGACATTTGAATAACAACACATCATGGCCCCTGGGATTTTGTATAAAAAGCCCGTGGAGTCGTGGAGATGGCACAGCGAGTCAAACCATCCACTGGGTGCCACCTAAACCATCATCATGGGCAAGGTAATGCGATATCCATTACAGTTCCTACACAGAGGCATAAATCAATACCTGAATGCACTGACGTATTTAGATCCTTGAGCTATGATCTTCCACTTGTTTCAGATCACCTTCTACGAGGAAAGGAACTTCCAGGGTCGCTCCTATGAGTGCATGAGCGACTGCTCCGACATGTCCTCCTACATGAGCAGGTGCCAGTCCTGCAGGGTGGAGAGCGGCTGCTTCATGGTCTACGAGCGCGCCAACTACATGGGCGGGCAGTTCTTCATGAGGAGGGGCGAGTACGCCGACATGCAGCGCATGATGAGCATGGGAATGATGTTTGACAACATCAGGTCCTGCAGAATGATCCCCTATGTAAGACACCTGTCACATATCATTTAGAGTTGATGCATGCTTTAAATGTGATTTTTATGCATGGTCATAATTACATTTCCCGTGCATTGAATTACAGCACAGAGGCCAGTTCAGGATGAGGATCTATGAGAGGGAGAACTTCGGCGGCCAGATGTACGAGCTGATGGACGACTGCGACAACATCATGGAGCGTTACCGCATGAACGACTGCCAGTCCTGCAACGTGA
The DNA here is from genome assembly GCA_036785175.1 of Eupleurogrammus muticus. Lineage (NCBI taxonomy): Eukaryota > Metazoa > Chordata > Actinopteri > Scombriformes > Trichiuridae > Eupleurogrammus > Eupleurogrammus muticus. The sequence goes on from JAYKQN010000001.1 coordinate 2,227,791, forward strand.
TGGACGGCCACTGGCTGATGTACGAGCAGCCCCACTACAGAGGCAGGATGATGTACATGAGGCCCGGCGAGTACAGGAGCTTCAGCAGCATGGGCATGAGCGGCATGAGGTGGATGAGCATGAGGCGCATCATGGACATGTGCTAGAATTCTGAATTTGACCATAATAATAAAACTGATGCTTAATTCATAATCGTGTTTGTCAAGAACTTTCCTTTATAACTGTTAAAATAAGTAAATAACTCATTTAATTGGACAATACAAAAAATACTAATAAGGCTAATAAATTTTATTAGATATTTATATTTTAAAGATACAGTCAGTCAATATTTTCCAAAACTGTTTATAGTTAAAAAATACTTTTGAACACACAAAATATATATATTTTCATCTACAGTACAAAAAAAACAAGAAACATGAAGGATGATCAGACATGCTATAAACATAGAATGTCTGATCATCGTTTGGCTGAATGAGGGTGTGTTGGATTGTTAGCTATTTAATTATTGGACAAACTGCACATTCTGTTAGAGATATACACAGAGATAAGACCCTAATATGCAAGGACAGTGTAGCTTTGATTTGTAAGAAAAGATGCTGGGAAGCAACATGAGCAGGAGCAGTGATACAGGAGCTTTACACTGTAAGTAAAGTGCTGCTGCAGGATAGCACGATGTAAGTCAATGGGATTTTAACTCCTTTTTTTTGTGAAAGATTTGACAGGAAGTGATGAGAGAAGAGGGATTGGGGGGAGACATGCAGCAAAGGAATACTACTCAGCTGCACTGCAGTGCAGCCGAGTAGTATTCCTTTAACTTTAACTTCCTTTAACTTTTACTAAAAATATTGCTCTCAGGTCAGTACAAGCCACAGATATTATATGCACAGTTGCTTCTTGCGTTACAGATAGATATACCTAAAATAGGTGTGTGTTTACAATGTCAGTAATAATGAGGTGTTTTAGATGTTTTAAATACATATTTTGGTGCATTTAATGCCTTTATTGGACTGTGACAGTCAAGAATAACGAGAAGCACATGGGAAAGTGGCAGGGAGAAAGATAGAGACTCTAATGCCAGGCAATAATATGAGAATCTATCTTGCCAGGCTTCATGAGAAGATGTCTCACTTAGCCTTTGATAGAAAGTAAGTATTTTTTGAAAGTGCTCTCCTTTCTAAGAACAACTTCCCAGATGGTGCTGCGTCAGGTTTGAAGTCTCTATTCTTCTCTATTAATTATGTATTATAGAATGTACAATTTACATGGTGAAAAAAAATACTGCTAACTGTATTGTCAGTTGTCATACTAAACTGTTAATTGATAAGATAATTAATTACCTTGAAGCAGGGGTCTGGGATCCTGGTCCAGAAGAGCCGGTGGGTGCAAGTCTGTGTAGCAACCAGGCGGTAACACACCTGATGCTACTAACGAGGCTCCGTAACGAGGCCTCTGCTAGTTGATTAGCATCAGGTGTGTTACTGCCTGGTTGGAACACCCACACTGGCCTTAATAGACCAGGACAGGAGACCCCCTGCGAACAGAGTCTGTTCCTAAGCTGAATTGGTAATAAGTCATTATATAAGGTTAACTTGTATGTATGTACAAAGCCTGATGTGCTGAGATGATCAGAGAGAAATAATATATAATAATATAATTCAAAATATAAACTTGAGTAGTTGTTCACATCTATAAATGTTACTGAGTTGGATGTTGGATGATAATAAAATCTTATTGCTGCTGCAAAACTCTGACAACACAGTTGAAATGGTTTGGAAAACTCCTGTGCTCCCCATAAATTGAGCATTGTTCTATTTACTAAAGGAGGACAAAAGACTTCTAGAAAAACAGAATTCTCTACCTTCTCCATTGTGTGTCACTAAATAATTTCTGGTGGGCGACTCTTTTATACGCTCTCAGAATACAAACATTGTAATGTTAATCAGTTGTTTTTGAATGTCAGCCTTTTTTTGAAGAGCTGGTACGGCTTTTCAAATTACAAAAGGTTCTGGTTTGGTATTATTATACAGTTACAGACTTGATAAGAAATTCTTTCTCTGCTGTAAAGGTTGGTACATTAGGGTTAAATGTATATACAAATTAAGATTTTATCAATATGAATTACTATACAGACTAAATATTTACTGAATGATAGCCTTGAACCCTTGAAGGAAAATACATTTTGTAACTTACTTATAATAACTTTAACTGCTATGAGGATGCAAATATACATTTAGCAGCACATCCTCATATTAGATTTTTGTCTTATAATAATAATAATATTCGTTTATAATTACTTGCATGACAAATGTAAGAAAACACATTTCTTGTACTACCTTATGTTTTTTTAACCACAGTAAAATATCATGTCAAGATGACTCACATACTGACCTTTGTCAATTTAAAAGATCGAAAAATTTGAACATGCTCTTATTGTAATGATGTAACCTGATGTACTATTATAAATTAAATAATCCAATTTTGTATCTATTTTCTACATCAACGTATTAACCTGCTTTTTATACTTGAAATAAATGATGATCCTGAAGTAACCAGCACTAACAGCAACTGAAATTTGTGTCAGCTTATGAAACATAAAGCGAATATTGATATAGTTATATATAGTATTTATTATATCACTTTACATGGTTTTGCTCAATCTCACAATGGTGCAATGTGCAATGTCGTGACCTTTAAAACCTGTTTCATTTTTGAGATTACTTATTTTGTGCGTAGTTTTCCCATATATTACTTTAACTGACCATTTCAGTTGTGCTTTGTTGTGTGATTTAGGCTATAAAAGGAGGCAATAAATATCAGAAGAGTTTTATTTAAAAGATAAACGCTAGGTTTTATTTAAAATGTTCTGCTCTAATAACAGGAATCCATGATGCGCCTCATGCTCATCCACCTCATGCCGCTCATGCCCATGCTGCTGAAGCTCCTGTACTCGCCGGGCCTCATGTACATCATCCTGCCTCTGTAGTGGGGCTGCTCGTACATCAGCCAGTGGCCGTCCATCACGTTGCAGGACATGCAGTCGTTCATGTGGTAGCGGTCCATCATGTTGTCGCAGTCGTCCATCAGCTCGTACATCTGGCCACCGAAGTTCTCCCTCTCGTAGATCCTCATCCTGAACTGGCCCCTGTGCTGTGGGTTGAAATGAGAGGACATGAGTCACTAAAATCCTCCTTTAAATATTATATTAGTTCATTTCAAGATGTCAAAAAGGAAATAGTGATTCATCATACCATGGGGATGTTGCGGCAAGACCTGATGCAGTCGCTCATGCCCATACGTGAGTAGTCAGAGTAGTCGCCCCTCCTCACGAAGAACTGGTTTCCCATGTAGTTGGTGCGGTCGTAGACCATGAAGCAGCCGCTCTCCACCCTGCAGGAGTGGCACCTGCTCAGGTAGGAGGACATGTCGGCGCAGTCGCCGCTGGTCTCATAGGAGCGACCCTGGAAGTTCCTGTCCTCGTAGAAGATGATCTGAGAAGGAAGAAATTTCACATTTCACATTTGTTTTTACATCCTGAGCCTCTGAGCACATCACATCTGAAGGTTAAACTGTCCTCACCTTGCCCATGGTCATGGTTTCAGTAGCAGGCGTATTGGATCGAATAAAGGCTGCACGATTTTCTCCAGTGGGCTCCCGTTGCTTTTATACCTGACCTCGCACCCAAAGTATACACGACCTCCATTGTTTAAACTCCTGACAGAGCAACATGGAGCAGAGGGCCCCTGTGTACAGTTCAATTCAAAGTGGCCTTCAACAGATCATGGTTTGCGGTGGTTGCATTTATGAGGAGAGGCCTGCTTTGTATTGTCTTTGCACTTGAATGACACAGAATGTGTGTTCCACAAATAAACCTTTATTTAAATGGTTTATTGTATATATCATCTGATATATATATATATATATATATATATATATATATATATATATATATATATATATATATATATATATATATATATATATATATATATTTACTAGAAAAAATGAATTTCAGTGTATCACCATGGAATTAAATTATTATTATTATCCATTATATAAAAGAAGAATAGGATAACATGAATCACTTATAGGGATTTTCCAAATGCAAATACACCTTTAAATATGTGGCTGTTTCTAACTGAATTATAGTTTATAAAGTATTTATAGTATAATTTGTGAATTCATCAGGTCATTTTCTATACCAGCTTATTATTAGGGTTGCAGGGGTCTGCTGCAGCCAATCACAGTGCATCACAGGTGAAAGGCAGAATGTGAATAAAATCAACTTCTTATTCATAAAGACATGAGAAATTTAATAGAAGCCAGGCTGTGTTTCTTTGCCCTGCAGTGGTCAAAAATAACTAAATGCACCTTTAAAGGTGCAGTATGTAAATTTTTGGTTTAAAACATTAAAAAAATGAGTTTGCCCCTCTGCTATCCCCAGATTGTTCTGTCTTTTAAAGACACGTTGTTCTTTTGAGGTGACCATGCTGCAATATCTGGGGCTGAAAAAATGAAGCCAATATGGAATTGCTAAAATCTGCAGTTTAAATGAGGCTTGCTCCAGAAGTGAATTAGTCCTCATGGGGCGTCCATGTTATAATACTCCACTCTACAGCTGAAATAAACATGGTTGGAGCTGAAATAAACACCATTTACAGCCTGGGACACAAAGCGGTTTTGCTCTCTATGGCTTCACTTGTTCCTAATATATTGCCACTCTAAGCTGTAGTGCAGAGCGTTTACATATAAATGAATTTCTGAATCACACACTTTCTTGCCAAACAAGTTTATAGACCATCAGGGAAAATGGATTTAGCTTTAGCGGCCCAAAAATGTGCACCCTTCATTGTGTATATATATATTATATATGTATTGAAATGTATTGTAATGTTATTGTAGTGTCTATTCACCCAGGAGAGTTAGTCCTTAAGGTTACAGTGATCAAACTGGTATTATGAGACTCGTTTTCTGTGTTGAAAAAGATGACGCAGCCTGTTCAAATATGGACGTTCACCATGAGACTCCGGCTGAATCCTCACAGGGGTGGTCTGCTGGCAAACAAACCTTTCACTTGCTCTTAAAACAGCTCTGTATTAGTGTCACAGTGGCCTAGAGCATTCACCCATTGTGCTTTTAAGTGGTGGTATTATGAAGCCTTAGTGCTGTTGTGTTTGTATGTGAGTCAATGGGGCTGGGGGGGGGGGAGGAGTTTCCGCCGGCTGGTTGTAGTGGGCGAGTCTGGGTAAAAAAAAGATCAGGGTTATTTTCAAGTCCCCGTCTGTCCCTGTATTGCTATATCTGATAATGCAAAAAGCCATGTGAAAATGCAAAAAAATGGAAAGAGCATTAGGAATTAAAAAATATACATGTAAGTAGCGTCGCTCCAAAGCAAAGAAACATATTTTTATTTAGACTAGACAGGTTCTGGCATCAGTTGTGGTTCAATCAATCAAATGCACGTCCACACCTGTAAGGTGGGAGCCATTCACAGACCTAATCCACATGAACGTAGGTATTTTTTAAAGCAAAGGCCCCTGGTTAAAAAAACAATCCTGTCCACACCACTGCTGCCTTTAACCCCCCAAAAAGGTTGCAAGAGGAATGAAAGGCCAAAAACAACATTGGTGTAAATGGTCCCTTAGTCTACATGTATAAGAAATAACAATTAAAGAAAAATCATATTTTATTATATGTACACTTGACATAGAAGCACAAACAAAAACCCAACATAAGAACATGAGAACTTCAGTAAGACTATCACAATTAATCAATATCAAGACACAATAAGAGTTTACATTGTTAAACCATTAAACTTAATACTAACAATTATCAAGAAAGTTTCCATTATTAATACTGTATGTCTGACAAAGTGTTTTTACTGTAAAATATATTGAAAAAACAATTAAATACTGTTATTTCAGTTGTATTTGCAGTATTGGGTAAATGACGGTATTATAATGCAATAACTATTTGACTACAGCAAATACCTATACCTTTTGATTGTGTGTTTCTGATTAGTTGATTAGCTGGGTCAGCAGGTTATCCTGAACTATAAGACAACTTTTGCACCTTTTTTTCTTCTCGTGTTTTTTTTTTGCAGCTGGTAATGAGCTTCAGCATTCCCAGCACATGGTGGTGTGGTTTGTTATAGGACTCAGATTTGCAGGTGGTGTAGGAAAACCTGGATGGATTCAATCAGGCTAATTCTCTGGCTGATGCAGATGCACAAACAGGACTAAGTGTTATATTAATTATTGGAAGTTTTTTGTAAATTACAATAGCTAATTGATTTGCTATTTTATAAAGTACAAAGTTAAGCCTAAGCCTGAGACGGACTGAATCCATCCATCCTGAGTGAGCTCAAAATGCACTTTTATCACATCACCTTCTCTAATTTTATTCTGTTTATGGGTTTTGTTGTTTTTATTTACTAGCAGGTTGGCTTTTTATGGTCAGAACTTTTTTTTTGCAATTTACTGCAGTTTGTTTTTATAATTCAATGTGAAGCACTTTCGTTTTAATCAATTCTATATGAAAGAAAATATATTATGATTGTGATCATCTACAGCAATCTACAACATGCATTTTTTTGGTAATTATCATAAATCTACAGAAGAGAAATAAAGACCATTTCCTCATTATTTCAGTTTGTCAAACTTTATATATTATTATTTAGAATGATGTGAATTCTGGATATCACACTAAAAACCATGTAGAAATTTTCCATGTAGATTTTTTTCTAGATCTCTATTATGCATTCAGATTACACATAATACAATTCAATTTAATAGATTACATTAGATGAAAATCTGTACACCATATCGACTAATAAAAATGTTTTATTGCTGAGGTTGGATTTTGTTTTCCCTAACAGGATTCATCGATGTGTCTGATAGAGCTTAATCTCATCCCGTCGTATCCCATATCCTTGAAGCTCCTGTACTCGCCGGGCCTCATGTACATCATCCTGCCTCTGTAGTGGGGCTGCTCGTACATCAGCCAGTGGCCGTCCATCACGTGGCTGGACTGGCAGTCGGACATGTGGTAGCGGTCCTGCAGGTTGTCGCAGTCGTCGTTCAACTCGTGCATCTGACCGCCGAAGTTCTCCATCTCGTAGAGCCTAATTCTGAAAGTCCCTTTGTGCTGTGCAGAGACAATGCAGATAGAAACGTGTCATTTTGAAAGACAGTGAATGCAGCATTGCATCCACTGCCTCTTAGCATATTAAATGTATGCAATATGTAGAGATTTTTTTTTTTTTTTGATATGCGAGCCATACCAATGGGATCATACGGCAGGACCTAACACAGTCGCCGAAGCCCATCATACGCTGGTAGTCAGAATACTCTCCTCTCCTCAGGAAGTACTGCTGACCCACGTAGTTGGGACGGTCGTAGATCATGAAGCAGCCGCTCTCCACCTTGCAGGAGTGGCACCTGCTGAGGTGGGAGGACATGTCCGCGCAGTCATTGCCGGTCTCATAGGAGCGACCCTGGAAGTTCTTGTCCTCGTAGAAGATGATCTGAAAACCAGCGGAGCATTCATGATGAGCGATGTGTGCAAATTTGAATGTAAATCATCCATATCATTATTCATTCATCATCTTTTTGCAATGTGCTAGTGCTAAAAAAATGTTATACAGTATAGCAATGCACTGATGAGTAATGAGTGCTAATATTTTAAAAGAAAGAACCAGAATTCAAAGACAAGAAGTAAATACGAGCAAAAAGTCAAACATTTATAACTTCTACCTTGCCGAGCATGGTGGCTGATAGATTGAGTGATGCTATAGCAATCCTATCGCGGATTTAAGCCTGTTTTATACAGAACATGTGTTGTAACGGTACATCCAAACAATCAATGGCACTATTGTATGAAAGCCACCAGTCAGCAGCATGCAAGGTTAGTCCCTCTGTTTGTGAATGCTGATGGGAAAGAGTTATTATGCATTCCCTCAGGCTCTATCATTCTAGATCAAATGGCCTCTGCATCTATCATTTGCACTTCTGATTAAATAGAGAATAGATGTATAAGATATATAAAAATAATCTAAACGATTTAACCCATAGGTGACCATATCTGTATTTATCTCATTACTTATTTGATAGCAGTGGATTATTATGTGCAGGCCGAAGCACTGTTTCAGTTACAGCATGCTTGATGCCTCAGTAAGAACGTTTAAAATTATTGGAAACATGAGCAGGAACTGCCAGAAGTAATGTGCAGGGGCAACATTAATACTATAGAGAAAGAAAGATAAAAAGAAGATACATGTAGTATTGAGTAATGTGAAATCAATCAGTAAATGTGCATGTTCTACGGCAAACATATGGCAATAATTAGAGGAAGGACTCAGCTTTTCATTGGGCCAGAGAGGCTGTGTTGAGGCTTGATGCTGAGGCTTATGAAACATTAACTACAATAAAAGCAGACTCAGGAAATAGTGGACTTTCTAATAAAAAAATATATCAGTGTTTTTACCTTTTCAGATTTGAAAATGCATACCTGTTCATGCATCTTAACACTGAGATAAATGATTTGTATTGTGTTTATTTACATTTATGGAGGCAACAAGAGGTGGTAAGATAATAAAAAGATTATTGCTTTACCTAATTATGGAGTGTATACCTGTTTATTTAGAGGGGGACATCAAATAATGGCCTCAAGAATTGACAACCATTGTTTTAGATATTGTATCTCAAATTAAAATCAAGGCAACTGCACTATGTTAATTGCCTGTACTTTTTCCAATTTGAGAGAAAAATAACCTGCATGAATGAGAATATTCATATTGCTTTAGATAAGATAGACAGAGAGAAGATGGAAATCAAAAGAAAAGTATGCCATTTTATTTATCTGCTTATAAGGATATGATCTAATCTACTCTCTTTCTGTAAATATAGCAGTGTTAGTCAACCAGGTAATTTTCAACTGCAGTGACTTTAACATGACATTTAACAGAAACTTTAGCTTATTAGATATATGAGATTTGTAGTGCTTTGTATTTCCCTGCAAGATGTCCTAAAACCAGTATGAATTTCACAAATGTTCGTGCTTATTGTATTGTATTAAGATGGATAGACTTCACTAATTGCATTTCATTTCTGAATGTTGCTTAATATATTATATACCATTTCATACAACATTCACACATTGTAACACAATTAATAATTCAATATGTTTCTGATGCTTCTATATAATTATGATTTACTTGATTGTGATTTGTGCAAAGGAATAAATATATTAACAACAGTAGTAAAACAATAGATTTGTAACCTAGTGGAGTAGTTGTGATGTATTGTTTTATGTGATTTTCTGTTGCAGCATGCAACTTTTTAATTGCAATATTTGATGAATGTGTTTACACTTTAAACACCTGTTGGAATCACACAGTAGTGTATTTTGTCTGTGAAATACTCTTCTCAGTTAATGATTGATCATGTAAAAGTGACAACTGGACAAAAGCCAAAGGCTGAATTTTTGGATCATCTTTCATTTTTTTTTATTTCAAAACAAAAACGTCTAGCACATGTCCATGATGCGCCTCATGCTCATCCACCTCATGCCACTCATGCCCATGCTACTGAAGCTCCTGTACTCGCCGGGCCTCATGTACATCATCCTGCCTCTGTAGTGGGCCTGCTCGTACATCAGCCAGTGGCCGTCCATCACGTTGCAGGACTGGCAGTCGTTCATGCGGTAGCGGTCCATGATGGAGTCGCAGTCGTCCATCAGCTCGTACATCTGACCTCCGAAGTTCTCCCTCTCATAGATCCTCATCCTGAACTGGCCCCTGTGCTGTTTTCATATAATACAAGATGGATATCTTTATATAATTCCTCAAATTGCGCAGGTTAGTAATGATATAGAGACATGCTGCTTTGGCCTACCATAGGGATCATACGGCAAGACCTGATACCCCCGGTCATTCCCATCATGCTCATGTAGTCGGCGTACTCGCCCCTCCTCATGAAATACTGGTTTCCCATGTAGTTGGCGCGCTCGTAGACCATGAAGCAGCCGCTCTCCACCCTGCAGGAGTGGCACCTGCTCAGGTAGGAGGACATGTCGGCGCAGTCGCTCATGCACTCATAGGAGCGACCCTGGAAGTTCCTGTCCTCGTAGAAGATGATCTGGGAAACACAATGCATGCAATAGTTTAGATTAAGCAAGCACACACAGTATTCATGATATTTGTAATTTGTTCTTACCTTGCCCATGCTCATGTCAGTGGTGGTCATACTGATAGGTAGGAAGGGTGGTAGGTGAGCTGCTGCTGTTGCTACTGCTACTGCTGCACTGCTGTCCTGTTTGGTTTAACCCTTGCTTTTATACCTGATCAAACCCTACACAGCCAGTGGGCCCCCATTGTGTAAACCCCTGACCCAGCAACAGGGTATAGAGGCCTGTGTTACCCTGCCGTATAGTCATAGAATAACAGTTATAATAGATGCTGTACTTCATTGTGCACCATAATTTACAGCTGGCGTTTAGGCCACCCAGTGCATCATGGTGATTCTAAAGTGGATGTGATATGGGAATAAAATAATTTATTTAAAAAAAGAGTTCAAGAAATGATAGGGAATTTAAAAACACTGTGCAATTTTTCAAACAAATTTGAAGAACACAAATATATTTTAGCAGTATCTACTTATTTTAAAGCTGCCTGCATGATGTTATATTACCGGTCACATTTTTAATACCTAGAAAAAGCTTTTTAGTCCTTTGTAATGTGTTGATCAGTGTGAAAACTCAGGTCCAGTTACTTGTAGTGCATTTTTTTTCCATGTATGCCATGTTTTTCTGTTTTTAAACCTATAGTGGCCTTTAATGCATCCTTGGTTAAACCTCAGTCTTAAACAGGCAGTTTTAAAGTTTTCTTAAAGCCTCCTCTTAATGAGCAGCCCCATCTTGTAATACCAGACTATAATGGCTACTGATAAAAAAAATGATCCCCCTTATAACACAGCAAGAACAGTCTTGAAAAAGTGTCACTCCCTCCTTTTTCGTTTCTTGGTGTTTACCAGTGTCTACACGTCACCTGTCCCAGTACAAAAAGCTCACCCTGAAGACTTTGGATTAGTTCTGCAATGCTAAGCAAGTGTGCAAGCAACCATCGGGGGTTTCACTTGTTTTTAAATCCATCCCTCTAGGCAGTACATTTCTACCAAAATGTGATTCAATGTATGCTAGCGGACAACAAGGAAAAACCTAATCAACAAGGCCTATAGAACAGATGTTTATAGAGCAACATGAACAACCTGTCATCAGTTTCATGGGGAAGTAACTTTGCAAATGGAGTATATAGAGCAGAGTGACTTTAGCTTTCATGGAGCATTTTACCATCATGCATTGAAACTTCGCTATAGTTAACATACACATCCAGTTTCCTACAGTCTCTAAGTGACAGAACATCATATAAAAAATAAACAAAACATTATGTACCCTTTTAAGTAAGCTGTCCATCACTCTCCCACTGAAAGTAGGTGTTTTTCAGTACATCAACTCTTGCAATCCAGCGAGTAGCTTGCTTATAGCTTAGCTGCATTTTCTCAAAACTGTTTGTGATGCGCTCAGCTTGAGGCCATTGGGACATAGAAAACAGGGATACGATAAAGATCTTCTACATGTACAATAAAGATCTTCTCGCAGACTTAACAGCCACTATTATTATATAATCTTGAAATGTTTTTTACATGGTCCCTTGTCACTTGGAATTCCAGAGAAACACCTCCTGTAGGTTTTTAAACCTGGGCATGCAGTTGGGAAGCAGGAATTAAAATACAAATTTTACTACCCATTTATACTATACCTCATGTCCCTGAAGGTGTACATTATATATCTCACTGCACAATCATTACTTGTGACAGTTGGGCAAAATAGTTAAAATAGTGCAGGAAACACTTCATTTAGTTTTATTTAGTCTTTATTCATTTAGTTAGATTTTGCTCTAATAACAGGAGTCCATGATGCGCCTCATGCTCATCCACCTCATGCCGCTCATGCCCATGCTACTGAAGCTCCTGTACTCGCCGGGCCTCATGTACATCATCCTGCCTCTGTAGTGGGGCTGCTCGTACATCAGCCAGTGGCCGTCCATCACGTGGCAGGACTGGCAGTCGTTCATACGGTAGCGGTCCATGATGGAGTCGCAGTCGTCCATCATATCATAGTACTGACCACCGAAGTTCTCCCTCTCATAGATCCTCATTCTGTAGTGGCCTCTGTACTGTAGTATGAAAGTAGTTTGGAAGTTGTTATATTAGGTAATAATGCAGCTCTACTCAACAAACTACCAATATTACACCTACCATGGGGATCATACGGCAGGACCTGATGCAGTCTCTCATTCCCATCATGCTCATGTAGTCGGCGTACTCGCCCCTCCTCATGAAATACTGGTTTCCCATGTAGTTGGTGCGGTCGTAGACCATGAAGCAGCCGCTCTCCACCCTGCAGGAGTAGCACCTGCTCATGTAGGAGGACATGTCGGCGCAGTCGCTCATGCACTCATAGGAGCGACCCTGGAAGTTCCTGTCCTCGTAGAAGGTGATCTGGTACAAAAAAAAAAAAAGTGAAACGTAACGGTTAGAAAAGAAGCAATGACGAGATGTCTTAATAAAATCACATTTTTTAAAAGTACCTTGCCCCTCATGTTCATGCTGGTGTTGCTCATGTTGGATGCAGACGCGTTGCCGCCCTCGCTCCTGAACTGCCTTCCTACCTGTTTAACCCTTTCCTTTTATACCTGACAGAACGTAAAGAATAAGAGGCCCCCCCGCCCCTCAGAGAACTCCATACTCAGCAACTTACTATAGTAGCCTATAGTACGCTTAGTTCATTTTCATGTTTTCAGGGACTGGGTACCTCACAGTCTTTGAAAAAGGCCCTTTCTCTTGTAAATTTTCAGAAGCAGCTGGTAGCACCCAAATATGTAAAAATTTCTTTTAATGCCTGAAAATGTAACTAAATTTATACTTAACTTGATCACAGAATCAGATGTCCTGACTGAAAACATGAGAACATGTTTGCAGATAATGTGATACTGTATTACAGAATTGGGAATTTCTTAGTTTTGCAGGTGGGTCATTTTATTTTGAAAGTGGATTTTTAGTGAAAATATGATATATGTTCGTTCTCTGTCCATTTCTACATTTTATGTTTTAGGAATGTTATATACCTTGGATCTGTAATGAAAGAATCGCTATTAATACTAAGGATGGGATTGTTTTGGTGAGTAAATATGACTCTGGTCAGTGTAGAGGCAGATATATTTATAGATGTTGAAATAATAGATGAATAGCTGTAAAATGGTTTCTGAAGCAAAAAATAAAATATGAATAAGACTTACCACATATAAATGCTAAAATAAACTAAGTAGTTTATCTGATCAAGTAAATGCAAGTAATATCATAGAACTGGTTCATATTAAAAGTAAGTAAGTCAATGTCACACACAGTGGCAGAAACAAATTCACAAAAATATCCTTAACTAATTAATAGAACATAAATATTGTGGTATTTCTGTGATCAGGGTGGATGAGGAGAGAGTTCCTGTGGAGAGGTCCTGATGCTCCTCCTTGACTCATCCCTCCTATTAACATTAAAACCACTTAAGTATTTGTTACCTTTGCGTCTGCTCCTGGGTCCAAGTACAACCAAACCACAACAGTTGCTGCCATGTCTGGCAGGCTTGAAGAGACGTGGAGTAGCTTCTAAATAACTGCATTTGGAAATGGTCCACCATGGAGGCATCCCAACCCCCCAAACATATTCGCTGTCATGGAACCTGGATCTGCAACACTCAACATTTGACAGCTTCACTTCCTTTAGCAATGCCAGAAGTACCTTCTCTTGGAAGGACTGATCTCCAATAACCACATGCAGAGCTTTCATGAGAGATGATTTCTTACATTATCAGGCATCCCCAACATCACCATGTTCACAGGAACCCAGTTCCCCAGGGTTCCCCAGCTTAATGTAGCATGTAATGGGAACTTGATGTTGCCCAGCACTATGGACTCTTGTGGGAACTCAAAGGGATTCTCTGTCCCCTTCAGCAGTGCAATATGGCACTCAACGTAACCTACACTTGATAGAACTTAACAAATCGTTGGAGTCATCACTGAATGTCATAGCTTATTGCTTACTGCCCAATCCTGATCCTGGAGAGCTATTGTCCTGCTGGTTTTAGGAACCTCCCCGCTCCAACTTACCTGATTCTAATTATTAAGCCCTTTACTAGCTTTGTCTACCTGATAACGAGTTGATAATTAGAATCATTCCTAGAACATGAAGGATTATAGTGCTTCAGGAGCAGGGTTGGGCAGCCCTGGTTTACATGGTTTTAAATTAACACTTACATCTATCTCCTAATTGGAAACAGGATATTATAAGTATCCAATTTTATCATTAAAACATATAATCAAATCATCATAAATAGGCTAAAAGCGAACCCATGAAAGCATTGTTTTTGATGGTATAGCATGCAGAAGCCATTAAAGCAGGTAGGCTCAATATTAAAAAGCTTCTCTGCAAGAGGCTTTCTCTTTTCTCTCCTTTCATCTCTGTTTCAGCACACTGACGTACATGTATTTGCTATCAGATTTGGATGGTCTCGTCATGGTAAATTTCCATTAAGTCGCACTGATGTCCATCCAACTAAAGGTAGTTGGTACTCATTGGCTTTCCAGCTGGCTATCTCCTGACCTCATGTTTTAATCAGCTTGGGTATGGTGTCAATCGATGCAAAACAACTTTGAGACCACAATTGTTGCGTTATTTGCACATAGAATCCAATATCTGAAGCCTAATACTGCTGTAAATGACCTGTGTCATGATACAGTGTGTCTACAGAGAAGATGGTAATGGACTCTGATCAAGTCAAAACAATTTTTCAGTTTGTTGACTTATAACTTTAAAGATGTTCAATCTTATTTATCAAACATATAGATCTCTGTTTAGTGATACACCCACCTGGATTCACCTTGATCCTAGAAGCCTACTGTCCTAATGGGTTTAGGAATCCACCTCACCTGATTCTAATCATTAACAAGCCTTTGACAAGCTTCAGCGACTTGATAACGAGTTGATAACTAGAATCAGGTGTGTTGTAGTGGGGAGACACTTAGGACCGTAGCTCTCTGGGAACAGGGTTGGTGACCCTTGATCTAGATATTCTAGATTCTATATAGACTTTTCTAACAGTTAAAAATCATGCAACCACACATGCAGCAGCAGAACAGTCCAGTGCAGTTTTTCAATAATTACACACACACTTGCCAGAAGCAGCCATGGCACAGCGAAAACACAATCAGTCGAGTATAGGAATACTCATTACCCAATAACAATGAGTATGCCTATACTCATTAACAATAATGAAGTAAAAAAACAAAACAATAGGCAACGTTAGATCCAGATAATGCAAGTTAAATAGCTTAGGCCTACCTTTGATGCTTACAGGAGGAGACGAGCATTTGTGTTGAACACAGCAATTACTTCATTATAGTCCAGTGAATAAGTCAATTCCCTTTCAGAGTGTGTCTGTTACCACAGACTCCTCTGGTACCCGTTTTTATCTGACTGACAGCAGTACATGTTGTCATAGGTAGTGTGAGCAGGGCTCATACGAGACAATTCAAGCATTTCTCTCATGGTGAGAGTTGAACTGACATTATCTCACAGTACTTTAGCATTTCTAACATTTTTACTTAGAGGTATTGTCACTTCTGACAGGAGTTTCACCCTCATGGCTCTGTGTTTTTTTATTCTTTAGCTTTCGCTATGATAGTGAATGGAGTGATGGAAAGTTACAGGTAGTTGGTGATTGGATGAGCAGTGATGTTCAGTGGATCCAGTGTGATGTTCATTGGATGAGCAGCATTGAAAAAGTCTGCTTTTGATTGACTGCATCCATCACAACCAATGTCTAGTACCCTTATTGATGTATTATCATGATCATGGGCCTGGACTTAATGATCTTAGATTCTTCTTCTAGTCATTCTGTGGACTCAGGTACAATAGGCAAAGGTAAAAAAAAAAAGTTGACACTGGAAAAAAAAACAAAAAAAAACACCTGTATGACCGCTGGAAAAATTTCTTATTTTTCTTTTTTAATCCCTTGTGTTGGCTTCCTTATTCCTTGTGGCTTCAGAGCCAGACCATGGAACTGTCTAAAACGTTCAACTTTAAATATCTCAAATTATATACTTGTTCTATATAATCCATCATCTGTGACAGTTGTTCAAAAGTTAAAACAGTGCAGGACAAAACCTTATTTAGATTCATTTAGTCTTTATTCACTTGGTGAACATTTAGTTGCAGGAATCCATGATGCGCCTCATGCTCATCCACCTCATGCCGCTCATGCCCATGCTACTGAAGCTCCTGTACTCGCCGGGCCTCATGTACATCATCCTGCCTCTGTAGTGGGGCTGCTCGTACATCAGCCAGTGGCCGTCCATCACGTTGCAGGACTGGCAGTCGGACATGCGGTAGCGGTCCTGGACGTTCTCACAGTCCTCCATCAGCTCATGGAACTGACCGCCGAAGTTCTCCCTCTCGTAGATCCTTATCCTGAACTGGCCTCTGTGCTGTAATATGAAAAATATTTTATGTTAAGAGAGTAGGTAAGCTCTGTCAGAAAGGATTGTGTTATTTGAGGAAATAATGCACCCTGTACACTACAAATGATGATATTACACGTACCATGGGGATCATACGGCAAGACCTGACATCTCTCATTCCCATCATGGTCACGTAGTCGGGGTACTCGCCCCTCCTCATGAAATACTGGTTTCCCATGTAGTTGGCACGCTCATAGACCATGAAGCAGCCGCTCTCCACCCTGCAGGAGTGGCACCTGCTCAGGTAGGAGGACATGTCGGCGCAGTCACTCACACACTCATAGGAGCGACCCTGGAAGTTCCTGTCCTCGTAGAAGATGATCTGGTAAACACAATGGATGCGGTAGTCTAGATTAAGCATGATCTAGCAAGTGTTGTTAATGATATTTATAATCCCATGGTTCCTAATCTTTACAAGCAAATTGTAAAGGTTAGGGAGAAAGCAACAAAGTGAATCTTATTTTATAAATGTTAAATAGTTAGTTAATGCATCATGATTTAAAAAAATATACCTTTCCCCTCATGTTCATGCCAGTTTTGCTCATGCCAGATGAGGATGTGTCACTCTAGTTGGTGATCTGCTTTCCTACTCGTTTAACCCTTTCCTTTTATACCCAACAGAACATAAATAATCAGAGGGCCCCCCCCTCTGAGAACCCCTTACTCACCATTTACTATAGAGGTCTGATATGCTGAATTTATTTCCACATTTTCTGGGACTGGGTACAGCACAGTCTGTAGAAAGGCCCTTTTCTCTCAGCGCATAAAGCATTTACAGCAGGGTTGGCAATATGTGAATAGGTTTGCCCACGTGATTTATAATAACTGGGTTTATGATCTGTATGGTGCATCATTTTTTTTAAAAGTATTTGGTTATGCGATTTCAAGTGTATTCAATATGCAACATGCAGAACTAGTGAGCATGTGCTGTATGTTGACACAGCAGTTTGAGCTTTGCAAAAACAATGATTTTTGTCTATTTAGCATTCAGGCATTTTATATAGTGTATAAACCTTCAATAAAAGGTTTTAACACACTGTAATTTTGTTGTAAGCAGCTCAACATGTTTATTATCGTACAGTATTTTCAGTTATAATTGCTCTCTTTAAAAAATACATTAAAATATATTACACCTATGTTTTACTGTATTGTCATTTATCTATTTATACACACCACCCATCCACTTATGGCTAACCACATAATGGATTATATTCATTGTCAAACATACATAGTGAAATACACCATATGTATATTTGTTATACTTACACATTATAGTGTGTTATAACCATTCATCACATGATCATGCTTATATAGTGTTCATGAGTTCTCGATGCAGATGAGAATACAACAGAAATGCACAAGTTAAACATGGAGCATGAATACACTCTGGGGCTAAGTCTAAGTCAATAGTTATAGGTTAGTGGGCATGAAATGTGGCAGTCGTGCTGAATAAGGAGCACATGGCCACAGGTGTTGTCTTTGGGTCCCTGAAGTACTCATAGATGTTTTGGGCTTGACTTAAACTCAACTAATCAGACTAATCATCTAGTATTTGGAGTATTTGGACAGATTGCCAAGAACTGCTCTGAGGGGGTGAGTTTTATTAAATACATTTGGAATTTAGAATGAGCAGTCATTGTATGATAGTACATGAAAATATAAATGATTTTTCTTTGCTATTAGCTCAGGATTATAGCATCTAGATTTGGCATAAAATTAATCTCTCTATCCTAATTGTTGTCCTAATTGTGAAAAAAAAAAAGTGTAGCTCAACGTTTATGGCAGGTAAGATTTCTGAATTCAACCATTGATTGGCACATCATAGATAGTGCGGAATTGCACAAAATAAGAATACTTGATTAATTGCTGGAAAAGACTGGCTTACTAAAATAATCATTAGATAAAAATAACTGCTTTAAGTGATATTGATAATTACATGCAATTTTGAACTGATGATGGTGCAAGAGTAAAAGGCTAGTTGTCTCAAACATTATTAAACATAGGAATCATGAATGTGCCTTTGTTGGCAATCTGTCCATTAATTCTCTAGGTTGAATTATTCTGTGTTTCCTATTCAATGATATGATATGTTAATGTTAGATTACAGAACTAAATATTCTCACCTATATGTTCTTTCTAAATCTGAGGAAAATACTGATAAAATATCAGAAGGAATGAATCAATGCAAACTACACCAAATACCTCTCATTAACCTTATTTGGCAGGGATTTATTAACCAGCACATGCACAACTTCTATGTCATTCAATGTCAGTGTTTTGCAAACTATTGTTCATCACCTGTTATATATATATATGTTTTTTTTATATTATATGAATATATCATATATTTAAAGAAAGTTTAATAATCTTTCCTGATGTGGAATATTTCAGCTATGCAGGTGGTGTGAGCTAAAAACTTGTAGACATCTGAAGTTCCATAAAATACAAAACGGCTCATCTACTAAGTTTAAATGGCTCGACACATAGAACAGAGATTTTTTCAAAAAGTTGTGTTTATTTCTGGCTTATTAAAACATATTCCACATGACCACTTTTACAAGTCCATGATGCGCTTCATGCTCATGAACCTCATGCCGCTCATGCCCATGCTGCTGAAGCTCCTGTACTCGCCAGGCCTCATGTACATCATCCTGCCTCTGTAGTGGGCCTGCTCGTACATCAGCCAGTGGCCGTCCATCACATGGCAGGACTGGCAGTCGGACATGTTGTAGCGGTCCTGGATGTTCTCACAGTCGTCCATCAGCTCGTACATCTGGCCGCCGAAGTTCTCCCTCTCGTAGATCCTCATCCTGAACTGGCCTCTGTGCTGTAATATGAATTAGTTCATGTCAAGAGTTTCTAGGAGAGTCCTGTAGGCTACTCTGTGGTGCAATAACATTTGGAAACAATAGATGCAAAGATGGTTTTAAAACCAAGAATTGTATCCTACCATGGGGATCATACGGCAGGACCTAATGCAACCAGTCATTCCCATCATGGTCATGTAGTCGGCGTACTCGCCCCTCCTCATGAAATACTGGTTTCCCATGTAGTTGGTGCGGTCGTAGACCATGAAGCAGCCGCTCTCCACCCTGCAGGAGTGGCACCTGCTCAGGTAGGAGGACATGTCGGCGCAGTCATTAATGCACTCATAGGAGCGACCCAGGAAGTTCCTGTCCTCGTAGAAGATGATCTGAACACAATTCAATTACAAAGGGGGATTAAACCAAAAAATATTATCATACCAGAATCAGAATGTGCTCAAATTTCTAATCGATAGAATATAGTTGTTGATCTGGGTGTGCTTACCTTGCCCATGGTAATGATTGCTGTGTTAGAACTGTGTTGCTGGTGCACTGATGCTGATCCTGTTTTAACTGATACTTTTATACCTGACCAAACATAACAAATCAGTGGCTTCCATTGTGTAAACCCCTGACCCAGCAACATGGTATATAGGCCTATAGACCGCGCCTGGGTATTTGTCACATTTCCATGTGACTGGATCCCCTAGAAGACTTTAGAATGGATTTTGCCATAGGGAAGTTAAAACAATGAGCATATTTTGATGTTACAATACAATAACAGACAATAGTCCCTTTTATATATTACAAAACACATTGCATGATTGGTAGGTAGGCAATTTATAGACATGGGTCTCTTTTTGTGGTATCAATAGAATGATATGCATCTATATAATATACATCTGTACAAACAAAACTGGCAAACATCAACAAAATGTACAACCAGGAATTTGATATTACAGTTGAACTGTTGTTATAGCATTTGATGAAACGTTTGTGTGATGTTTTTCTTTTGCTGGTTAAAATAAGTTCAATAGACATAAATATACACTATGAAGATTGACCAAAGTTTAATTTTCTTAGGACACATGTTAGAATCATCTGCTGATAATCAATGTGAAAGCATGGAAGCATGTTCAATACTGAACAAAACTCATGTATCATGCAGATAAAATAGAATAAAAACACAGTGAGACTGTGATGAATCTCCTAAATTGCTATTGCTCTGAGGTCAGCTGGGAGCTGTCATATGCACTCTGCCCTCTATGTTTTCTGATTTTCTCATTGTTTTAGTGGGACAGGGCCATTTTTGGGCAATAATCCTTGGGCAGCCAACTAACATTGCAATGCATTTGATTTCTCACTTTCACAGCACTGTTCTTGCTACTTCTGCCCAGTCCCACTTTCAACCTTTACAGATCAGGTGAGGAGCGGTCAACGTTAAATGCTCTGCAGCAACCGACAATTCCTGCATACCATACTTTTAAGAGTAGGTTTCAATCTTTCTATTGTGATTAGACGTATAAGTAGGTGCAGCTCAGTTTACTGGGGACTCATGATACTTTAGATTCTGTCATCCCTTCACCCTCTCCATCCGTATGCCTTCATTTGACAATTGGCTGTGAAAGCTATAAGAGACTGGAAATATTTATTTACCCTTGATGGATTCATAAAAAAGGATTGCCTTGTCAGACAAGTGAGGATGTGTGTGTGTTTGTGTATGTATGATGATGGTGATGATTGTTGGTTAAAGCTGATGGGAATCAGCTGGATGAGGTAGACATCGCATGATTGGCCAACCTTAGCCAAATCTTCCAGGAGACAGTGATTTTTGGCTGGTGGCTGATGGCAATTCCATATGGCAGGAAGAAACAGCTCTGTGAACTGAGGGGACACACTGGGGCTGATGAAATGGGAAGGTAAATGCTGGTTGCAGACCTGACAGAGAGCAGTCGACTAAACATCAGAGCAAAGCCATCAAAGAATCTTCCTACAACACCTGCTGTGTTCTGTATGAAGGAAAGTCACTATTCCATCCACTGAGGTAGAGAATGGGAAAGTCTGTATCGATTGGGCTTTTATGTATCCCGACAGAAACTGAAATTCCAGACACCAATAACCTTATGATCATTCTGATTGTTTGTTGCTTTTCTCTTTCCTATTTTGACCTGCACTTAAAACCCACCTGACGTCAGAATAGCTGCACCATATCACAACCTCTTGACGTTGTACTACAGTTTTGGGAAAAATTGCAGTGTGTAGAGACTAGCTTATTGGTGTCTGATTGGTAGGTAGGCAATTTATAGACATGGGTCTCTTTTTGTGGTATCAATAGAATGATATGCATCTATATAATATACATCTGTACAAACAAAACTGGCAAACATTAAAAAAAAGTACAACCAGGAATTTGATATTACAGTTGAACTGTTGTTATATCATTGGATGCTCTTCACTAAAATTAAATGTGTTTGTGTGTTTTTTTTTTATTGCTGGTTAAAATTAAAATCAATATATATACACTATGAAGACAAGGCAAATGTGCTCTTCATCGTCTTGGCCAGAAAGCTAAAGCTAAGCTAAGATAGGAGCTTCAAGCCAGCACTTCTTGGCCGGGGATGAACGCAATATGTAACCCCCATTCCAAACTGTTCATGACTCTAACTACAATGGAACAAGTTGAAATCAAACAGACAACATGAGAAACAGAAATAATGGACATTATAATCCCTTTGTTTGTGCAGGAGAGATTGGTAAAGGCAAACAAGATGCATACGAAACATCCCACATGCCTATTGAACCAATGTTCTGCAGCACTGCCCCTTTATCGATGCTGATGGGGAAAGATACTGCTTCCACGACTTTGTAGTGGACATGCCAAGCAACAGGATATGTACACGTGTGCATAATCACAATCCCAGGTCTTGTCCAAAGCTGCCTAGCTCACCTCCAACGAATTGGTCCAAAATTTAAATTAGGATAATTACATCTTTTTATGTTCATTAATGCTATGTGTACATATTTGTTATATTTCTTGGAATCACTTTTCTTGGAATCTACTAGAGCAGCTTGCAGATCCAATGCATGCATATAAACGGGGTTGTTTATGAAACAAACGCAATTACGATTTTTGCATCTTGGGCAATGTTGATGGTAAGTCTATGTTGGAACGTATTCCAGTTAACGACTCCTAAGGGTGTGTGCGCGACCGACGTGGTCTTCCCACAAAAGGGATCAGGGCAACCAGAAAAGAAGTGGAGACAGGAGGCAAAGGAGCTCATATAAAAACCATTTATTGGCGGCGGTACCAAAAACACAAAACCTAACACGCTCACGCCAGCAGGGAAGATCCACCTCACACCAGGTGAACCAAACAGGCAACTCCACATGCCTCGCGTCGCGTCCTGCACGCAAACCCGTCCGGGGGAAACTCTCCATCCGCTAGTCAGTTCCCCCCTTATAAACGGGTGAGAAGGGGAGGGGTCATCACCTTCTCACACTTCCCTCCCCTTCTGCAGTCTCGCCAACTGGGTGGCGAGACAAAAGTGCGCGACCGTAGTCGGTGTCTGCCCCGGGGCCCGCTCGACCACTCTCCATTTCCGGTCGCAGCCCCGCCATTGTCCTACTGCGTCCCGCCATCTCCGCTGGCCATCTCCGCCGGCCATCTCTGCCGGGCACTTCCGCCGGGCACTTCCGCCGGCTCCTTCGCCGACCGTCTCCGCCGGCTCCTTCGCTGACCGGCTCCCTGCTGGCTCCTTCGCTGGGCACTTCCGCCGGGCACTTCCGCCGGGCACTTCCGCCGGGCACTTCCGCCGGGCACTTCCGCTAGCCGTCTCCGCTAGCCGTCTCCGCCGCCAATCCTCTCGCTTGTGTACCACCGTCAGCCCGCGAGTTCCACCTCCTCTCTCCAACTTCTCAGGCGGCGCCACAAATCCCACCACTGCCACCAAATGTGCGCGACCGACGTGGTCTCCCCACAAAAGGGATCAGGGCAACCAGAAAAGAAGTGAAGACAGGAGGCAAAGGAACTCACATAAAAACCATTTATTGGCGGCGGTACCAAAAACACAAAACCTAACACGCTCACGCCAGCAGGGAAGATCCATCTCACACCAGGTGGACCAAACAGGCATCTCCACACGCCTCGCGTCGCGTCCTGCACGCAAACCCGTCCGGGGGAAACTCTCCAACCGCTAGTCAGTTCCCCCCTTATAAACGGGTGAGAAGGGGAGGGGTCATCACCTTCTCACAGGGTGCTTCTTCTTCTTTTACATTTTAAGCCCCTAAAATTCTGTCCAATCCCATGCATGATTGACCATCTGTTTATCAAAGCCTGGAATTTAAAATGACCTATTGATGTCTGTGCCTAAGATGGAATTGGACTTAGTTGCGTTGCAATTTAACTTAATGCTGAAAATTTAAATTTGAGATCAGCTTCTAGATAGGCCTCACAGCAAGAAGGCCAGTTCAAGGTTCAAAGACTTGGGCTAGGACCTTTCTGTTTGGAATTTGCATTTCCTTCCTGTGTCTGTGTGGGTTTCCTTTAGGATCTTTCTTCCTCCCACAGTCCAAAAACAGGCTTGGGTTAATTGGAGACTCTACATTGCTCAATTATGAATTTGTGAGTGAATGGCGACCTGTCTGGGATGTATCTATCCCTGAAGTAAGCTGAGAATGGTTCCAGCATACCTCAATTGCAATAAATAAATGTATGAAAAAATGGATGGATGGATGGATGACCAAATTTAGAAAGTTAGATTTTTTATTTGAGACAGCAAAAAATGTAAAATTAGCACATGTCCATGATGCGCCTCATGCTCATCCACCTCATGCCGCTCATGCCCATGCTACTGAAGCTCCTGTACTCGCCGGGCCTCATGTACATCATCCTGCCTCTGTAGTGGGCCTGCTCGTACATCAGCCAGTGGCCGTCCATCACGTTGCAGGACTGGCAGTCGTTCATGCGGTAGCGGTCCATGATGTTGTCGCAGTCGTCCATCAGCTCGTACATCTGGCCGCTGAAGTTCTCCCTCTCGTAGATCCTCATCCTGAACTGGCCTCTGTGCTGTTTTTTCGAAAACCCCCCCCCCAAAAAAACAGAATAATTAGAGAAAGGCAGAAAGCTTATTTCCAGAGTTGTACTATTGCTGTGTTTTACACCTACCATGGGAATCATACGGCAAGACCTAATACCATTGGTCATTCCCATCATGCTCATGTAGTCGGCATACTCGCCCCTCCTCATGAAATACTGGCTTCCCATGTAGTTGGCGCGCTCGTAGACCATGAAGCAGCCGCTCTCCACCCTGCAGGAGTGGCACCTGCTCAGGTAGGAGGACATGTCAGCGCAGTCGCTCATGCACTCATAGGAGCGACCCTGGAAGTTCCTGTCCTCGTAGAAGATGATCTGGAAAAAAATATTAAAGGGTTTTAATGACTTTGGTCATAATTACCTCATTCTATTGCATTTTTGCACATTGATTCTATCATTCTATCATTCTATCAACAGTTTCCTACCTTGCCCATGTTGATTGTTGTTGTTGTTTCCCAGGTCTCTGAGGGAACTGTTTATGAACTGATACACAGCCTCTCTAAACAAGTCACATTTATACCTGGACAGAAACAAAGACTGTTTGCCTCTCTATTGTTTAAAGTCCTGACCCAGCAAGCTACTATAGAAGCCTATAGAGTTTTTGAGTTGCTTACCCAAACATGTATACCAACAGGGTCACAAACCCCAAATAGAATTTTCCTTTAACAAGAATATAGCACAGCTTTTTATTTATTGGTCAGGAAAATAATTGGTTATGAGTTTTACATATATTCAGTTGGGCAAAAAAAGTATTTACTCATCCACCAATTGTGCAAGAAAGGCCTATAATTTTCATCATAGGTACAATTTATGGGAAAGGAATCCAGGTAATCACAATGTAAGATATTTAATGAATTTATTTGCAAATTATGGTGGGAAATAAATATTTGGTCAATAACAACAGTTCATCTTAATACTTTATTATCTACCTTTTTTTGGCAATGACAGAGGTCAAAGGTTTTCTTTAAGTCTTCACAAGGTTTTAACACACTGTTGCTGGTATTTGACCCATTCCTAGAGCAGTGAAGTGTTGGGGCTGTCGCACAGCAACACGGTCTTACAACTGCCTCCAAAGGTTTCTATGGGGTTGAGATCTGGAGACTGGCTGAGCCACTCCAGAACCTTGTAATGCTTCTTACGAAGCCATTCTTTCTTTTCCTGGGCAGTGTGTTTGGAATCATTGTCATGCTGGAAGACCCAACAATCATCTTCAATGCCCTTGGTGATGGAAGGACATTTTCACTCAAAATCTCATGAAACTTGGCCACATTTATTCCATCCTCTACATGGGTCAGTTATCTTGATCCAGCCCCAAAGCATGATGTTTTCCACCCCATTCCTTCACATCTTTGGATGCAAGTCTGCATTCTTTCTCAAAACATGACAAGTTGAATTAATTTAACAAAAAGTTCAATTTTGGTTTCATCTGACCATATGAGATTCTCCCAATCCTCTTCTCGATCAAGCAAATGCTCTCTACCAAACTTCATTTAGATGTGTGCTGGCTTAAGCAGGGGAACACATTTGGAACTGCAGGATTTGAGTCTGGCACTAAAGTGTGTTACTTAAGGTAGCCTTTGTTACTTTGGCCCCAGGTCATTCACTAGGTCCTCTGTGTGGTTCCGGGGTGAGATCTCGCATGGAACCTCAGATCGAGGGAGATTATCAGTAGTCTTGTATGTCTCTATTTTGTAATAATAGCTCCCAAAGTTCATTTCTTCACACCAAGCTACTTATCTACTGCCGATTTAGTCTTTCCAGAGTGCAAGTCTACAACTTCTGTTTCTTGTGTTGTTTGACAGCTCTTTGGTCTTGGTCATAGTGGAGTTTGGAGTGTGATTGTTTGAGATTGTGGCCAGGTGTCTTTTATGCTGATAACATGTTCAAATAGGTGCCATTAATACAGGTAACAAGTGAAGGACAGAAGAGCCTCTTAAAGAAGAAGTTACAGGAGACTTGCTAGGCCACTGTAAAACTTTTGCTTTTGCCAAGATGCTGCATGTGAAGCGTTTCGAGAAATCCATAAACTGTAGTGCCCTGTTCTTTGTAGTTATTAAGAAATACCTTTTCTCAACAACTGTGTTTTGAACAGACCCTGCTCAAGTGCTCCAAAATGAGAGTGATCAGGTGTGCAGCAGCCGACAGGTGGGATGAGTTGGAACAGCTGATTGGTAAGAGGTTGCACCAGTTGTCTAATCAAGCTCTTTATCTGCCTGTGTCCTTTAAATAGCATGCTGACAATAGGTGGCGAGAGAAGGGTTGGGGAGTAAAGATGTGAAAATGTGTGCGTGCGAGAGTGTGTGAGCAAGAAATTAAAAATAAAGTCTTTGTGCATTTCAGAATTGGCTCTGATCCTGATTGTAACTGAGTTGATCATGATCAGTGCACTTAATAAACTCAGAACACATGTTACAATAGTAGTTTAATTATTTGAAGGAGCTATTAAGCACTTTACCACATATATTGGATGTGCACAAAAAAGTTAATTGGGAGTAGCAAAAAATTAATTTATAAAATAACTATTGTAAAACCGAGAGGGAATGCATGTGATATACTACCATATTGCTTAGGCTGTGTTATTAAAAAGCACCTTTGAAAATCTTAGAAAGTATCTTTATATAATATTTTTCTATTCTTAAATGCATGAATAACTACCAAAAGGTGTCACTGGGGGGTGTTTCTTAACAATCCATTCAGTGGAAAAATGCTGTCATTAACAAAACTCAAGGTGAGCCAGTCATGCTCATTTAGCCCCATTGATGTCCCTGCATCCCCACGAGTGCACTGACGAAACCTTAAAACATGAAGCAGCAATATAAGAATAAGAGTGTAGGTTATTTATTCAATGGTATTTACTGAACATTTAGTTGCAGATTATCCATGGTGTGCCTCACGTGCCAAATTTCACCCTCTTAGCCCTTGTGGCCTCTTTTTTTTCACCATGATAAAGAGCCCATATTTGACTGTGGTCTCCTGTTGTGCATGAAAATATGGTTGAAAGAGGGAGAAAAAACGATTCATTCAGACCTCAGAGCCAGACCAGCACTGTCTAAAAATGTTAATGTATACCTGATATTAAATGTTAAAGTATACTTGTTATACTTCATACATCATACTGCAGTTGTGCAGAAGTTAAAACAGTGCGGGACAAATTTCTTATTTAGATTCATTTAGTCTTTATTCACTAGATGAACATTCAGTTGCAGGAGTCCATGATGCGCCTCATGCTCATCCACCTCATGCCGCTCATGCCCATGCTATTGAAGCTCCTGTACTCGCCGGGCCTCATGTACATCATCCTGCCTCTGTAGTGGGGCTGCTCGTACATCAGCCAGTGGCCGTCCATCACGTGGCAGGACTGGCAGTCGGACATGCGGTAGCGGTCCTGGATGTTCTCGCAGTCCTCCATCAGCTCATGGAACTGACCGCCGAAGTTCTCCCTCTCGTAGATCCTCATCTTGTAGGCTCCTCTGTGCTGTGAATACAAACATCGGTACAATCAACTGTCGGGAGGCCACACCACACGCCCCAAAGACGACAAAAAAACCCCAATTTAAAAACAGAGAACGCTGTACCATGGGGATCATACGGCAGGACCTGATGCAGTCTCTCATTCCCATCATGCTCATGTAGTCGGCATACTCGCCCCTCCTCATGAAATACTGGTTTCCCATGTAGTTTGGGCGGTCGTAGACCATGAAGCAGCCGCTCTCCACCCTGCAGGAGTGGCACCTGCTCAGGTAGGAAGTCAGCTCAGGGCAGTCGCTGCTGGTCTCATAGTGCCGACCCTGGAAGTTCCTCTCCTCATAAAAGATAATCTGAAAGGACAAGGTAGTTCTTAACGACTGGTATTAAAATTCAATAAACTTAATACTGTTATACTCATTACCCACCTTGCCCATGGTCATGACTGCTGATTTCTCAGGACTGAGTTGCTGTGGCTGCTGTCTATTCCCGATGGTGGTTACCGTTTTTATAGTTGTTCAATGTGAAAAAGTATGTAGGGCTTCTATTGTGCAAAACCCTGAGCCAGCAACAACATGTCATAGAAGCCTACTGAGCAGTCAGGGCATTAAAGGGTTATTATCTAGCACTATACCACTCTGGTAGAAATGCATGTACTGTATACAGGCAGTATTGTTGTCTAACATAAAGAAAATAAAGAGAAGTTTCTAACCATAATGTACAGTATAAACCATCTCTATCGCCCATGGCATATGGGATAAATGTAAATTTAGAAACACAATTTAGTCAGATAACATGTGATAAGAAAAACACAGCAAATGTTACATAATTACCCAGATGATATGGATTTTATATCAAAAAGGTATTGTAGTGTAGTGTTGTACACTTTTTCTGTTGAAAGTTGTGTCATAGAGGGATAACAGTAATGACCATTTGCTTTCTTGACATCAGTGCTTCATGTATAATAAACAAACCTCTAATTTTCCACTTTAAAGTGACTTATTATAATCATGAGATGCATATTTTTAAACTTGTATGTAATATTCCCTTCACAATGGCATTGTAGCTCCTGACAATTCATTAATCAACCCAAATGTTCCAAACTTAATATTTAAATGTTCCAAACCGTCAACACAACATGTTTGCATCCTGTCTGAGAAATGTACTCATGCAACAGACTTTGATTTATGTGCAACAAAGTGGAAATGAAATATTTCACATATCAGTATATGTTAAAAATGTTTGGATAGTACCACAAGTCCATATGTAGTGCATTGGTGTTGAAGCAAATCAACGTATCACCTAATTTGATAGGTTAATTAAAATTTAAATAATTTCATAAAAAAACACAATATGGTAATTTGTCTCCTTTATTTTGATCCACAAAGTAGAACTGCAAATAACCATTAATTGCTTATATCAGTAAATGTTTATAAGTGATCTGTTTTGTTCATACTTATTTAATTCAGTTTTACTTATTATTTTTTATAAAAGTAAACATTTTTACTTTCACTTTAACTGGCAGAAAGTCAGTATTTTTAACTATATACTATTTCGTATAATTTTATAATTATATGAAAATAGATCTCTTTCACAGTGGACAGAACGGGAGCAATGAAAGTTGCTGCTTTCTTGTTAAGATTGTGGCTCTTTGTTTTGGTGATGTTTGAAATGTATATTGTATATTGTATATTATTGAAAAAAACAAAATAAATAATACACCTTTAGTTTTCCAATTAAAACAAGATAATATGTGCTGTGAAATTGCTTTCTGATTATAAGAATTAATTACTGCTGCATGTTTTAAAATGTTCCCTGCCTCAAATTGCGATGTCAGAACTCCCGCCCAATAGTCATTTCACAGCCATTCAAATCGGCCAATCAGAGGAGAGGCTCGTTAATATTAACGAGACAGAAGCAGAACGACCTTTTATTTCTGAAGCTGCAGAGAGAAGCTTGAGAGAGGAGATGAAAAACTATGATGAGATGATTTTGAGGTATATAAAACCACGAATATTCTTTGTTAGGGGAATGAAAAATTGAAATAAAACCCAGGAAAAGGGTCAAAGCTTCAAAACTGTCTCTCCTCAATGCACACTGGAATGATTTCTTCATGTTATAATTCAACACAAAAATCAGCAAGGTTTTACTATATTGGCGTTCTTCTTCTTATACTAACCATTTCCATTTGTTTTAAGGTCATCTGACAACACATTCCATAGGCAGAACAATGTTTTTAACCTTGCTATATTAATTAGAATAGCACTCACCAAACTGTCCTTAAACCTACAGGATCATATTATTATATATTTCCTTCTATAATTTTGTAATGACTTTAATATTAGAAACTCAAAGGGAATGAAACATTCTAATATTGTTTGTAGATCTTTATATTTATTGGTTACATTGAGTATTTTCTATCTAACACGATTCCAAGATGCGCTTCATGGATCCGATCCTCATGTCCATGGGGCCCATTCCCATGTCCCTCATGCTCCTGTACTCCCCAGGCCTCAGGTACAGCATCCTGCCTCTGTAGTGGGGCTGCTCGTACATCAGCCAGTGGCCGTCCATCACGTTGCAGGACTGGCAGTCGGACATGCGGTAGCGGTCCTGGACGGAGTCGCAGTCGTCCATCATCTCATGCATCTGACCGCCGAAGTTCTCCCTCTCGTAGATCCTCAGCCTGAACTGGCCTCTGTGCTGTGGAAACACATGAAAAGACAAAAGGTTACTACATGATAAAAAAATGTACTAAAGTGTCACGTTCGAGCTTATAACACAAATCTTTGTACCACGGGGATTATGCGGCAGGAACGGATGCAGTCGCTCATAGTCACACCCATCAGACGCTGGTTGTCGGGGTACTCGCCCCTCCTCACCAGCGTCTGGTGGCCCATGTAGTTGGGACGCTCGTAGACCATGAAGCAGCCGCTCTCCACCCTGCAGGAGTTGCACCTGCTCAGGTAGGAGGTCAGCTCGGAGCAGTCGCTGCTGGTCTCATAAGAGCGGCCCTGGAAGTTTCTGTCCTCGTAGAAGATGATCTGAAAATAAAAAAAATGTGTGTTAAAAAAATGTCAATGTTAACAAATAGCACATGATCTGAATTGTTATTTGTCAACCACAGTAAAACATTAAATCTCTTACTCTCCCCATTTTGATGTTCAATTCTAACCCTGATTACGCTGGTGCTTTGCCCAGACAAAGTCTGCTTCTTTTATAGTCATGATGATATCTAAATGATCTATGGAGCCATTGTTTTGAATGTCTTACTCAGCAGCACAGCATACAAGGCTCTAACGTTTGTTAAATCGCTTTGTACATGGTTATTCCAGACTGTATGCATCTGGTGCTCTGCCAACTACAGTGCCTCTCCTATGGGGTACAGGTGGGCGGCAGCGGAAAATATATCAGCTGGGACTCTTTGTGCTGTCATTGTGTGGCCGGCGGTGACAAGCACTTTGTTGTACTCACACATTACTCATCAGGCCATCACCTGGACACATGAAGTTGAGCTTTGTCTTGTGACTTGATGTCATGCAGCAGAGACTGAAGGCTACCTTTAATATTATTATTCAATATAAAATAAAGCATCATGGTGACAAACCCAGGTTTAACAATTGATCTATTGTTGGTGTCTTATAGGACTTGTGTCATGTTGGAAATCATTTTCGTTCAAACTGTAAAGAACAAGTAAAAGGAAAAAAAAAATTGTGTTGCACACTGTAACACCACATATACTATATATATTACATACAGGGTGTTTAGGTGGAGGGTATTTTGTGTGGAAATTGTAGGAAACTAATTTAAAAAGGGTTCGTGTTTACTGCCCTTTATCCTGTCTTGCTCCTACCTGGCCTGGAGCATGTGTGTGTTTGTGTGTGTGTGTAGTTGTTCCGAGTATGTTTCCTAGATTAAAACACAAGCAGTTGACAAATAACAAATGCCTCACACACGTGTTCATAAGGATTTCTATTGCTTTTCTTTTCAAAATCAGAAATTGCCTTTTCTCTGTGGACTACATGCACACAGGGTTCCAATGTAGTCTGATGGTGGCAGACCTGCATTCTGTACCCTCAGGGGGGGGAATGAAACTACACAACCACACAACCACACACCAACTACATGTATGAACACACATATGTGCTTTATCTATAAATGAGTATAACACAGGCCTTTAAATTCCTTTTCCATTTCCCTGTTCCTCCCACTATGTGAAGCTGATTATTCCTTCACTCCAAGCATCAAGCATTGGTTCCTAATGCGTGATGATGCCATGCTGGTCTGATGTGTAGACCTTTAGCACAAGTATAAGAACAGGTAACTCAACTAACTACAAGTCAGGATACTTAATACTTATTACATTATGAGCATGTACTACACAGAACATGAAGCATCCTTCTGCACCTCTTTTTGAAAGCGGACTGTATTTGAGGCACTTTAAATGACTAGATTATTCATTGCATGATGCCTTTCATGAGTTGGGTCTCAAAACATCTTCTGCAGCAAGACAACAATAAACATGGAGTATGACTCCCAGCCTTGATCATGGAGTCAGTCTGGGATAACATGAAGAGACAAAAGCAGCTGAGTAATATCAATAAAATGTTTGAGACAAGCCACCATCCAAGTACCTTGAAAACCTAAGGAGAACTACTGCTGTTTTAAAGTCAGAAGCATATGTTGCCTTTATTAAGGTTTCTTCTCTTTACTTAACATTTACATGAGGTTAATTGATTAACAAAAACTCTTCATGGTTTTGTTTTTTGAAAGCATCCTCACTTCAGTGTTAATACCTAAAGCTTCTGCACAGCATATGCTTCTCTTTTTTCCTTACTTCTTCTCGTACAGCCTCTGAGCAGTAGCCTACGTTAGGGCTGAACATATAATCAAAATATTATCAAAACTGCAATTTTCAAATTGCAGGATGAACAACATTTGTTAAATGTGTGTTAAAATGCCATTTTAAATAAATATTGTTGGCTGCAGTGATATCCTGGCCTACCAATCATATTTTACAGACTTTAGAAAGTCTAGTATATATTCCTGTAAAAAGCATGCCATAATCATTTCAATACTTTGTGTGAGTATAATGATCTAAAATGATCATTCCCTGATGTCGCAAATTGTACTTGCAATATCACTTAAAAATAATCATGATTAAAATGTATTCTTCTTAAAACCGATCCTATCCTTCTGTAGCAAGTAAACTACTCTTTATACTATTTAAATCAGGGGACTTCCAACTTAAAAGAATTACAATAAAATCATAATGGTACAACAGAGAGTGTAATTCGATAACTCAAAAATCTCTCTAAGTTTCATACATGTCTGAGATAATAACTACAGCTGTACGATTTATTTAGGATGTAATTACACAATAGGAAGTGATTTATCATGGTTAACAGCAGCTGCTGTGGAGACAAAAGGCTTCTGTCACATTCACTGTTGTTTGATGCTAAATATATATGAATATTGCATTAACATGTTCATACAAGGTTATCATAGAGCAGTATTTATTACAGTATTTACTTCAATTCTGACTTTATATTTTGGGCTTCATGCATTAGGGAGTAATTCTGTCATACAATGTGTGACTAAGCTGGAAGAAAGCAATACTGTGGTTCACTGTTGTGTTTGCACAGGACTAAAAAGCACCTCCATAAGTCTCATAAATTGACAAAAATGACAGGTTGGCATTCGATTTCTCTTTCATTTTTATTTGAGGACACATTCTTTGCCTCAACAGGAGTCCATTATGCGGCGGATGGAGCTGAACCTCACGCCGCCGTATCCCAGATCCCTCATGCTCCTGTACTCCCCGGGCCTGACGTACACCATCCTGCCTCTGTAGTGGGGCTGCTCGTACATCAGCCAGTGGCCGTCCATCACGTGGCAGGACTGGCAGTCGGACATGCGGTAGCGCTCCTGGACGTTGTCGCAGTCCTCGCTCAGCTCGTGCATCTGACCGCCGAAGTTCTCCCGCTCGTAGATCCGCATCCTGTAGCTTCCTCTGTGCTGTGAACAAACACGCACAGGATCACTGCTAAGCATGGAGTGGAAAACCCCTGACATCATTTGCATTTGGCATTTAGCATTTTCAAGCATGAATACATAATATAATTTTACCTGGGGAATTAAACGGCAGGATCGGACAGATTCGCTCATGCCAAAAGTGTTATAATCGGAATACTCCCCCCTCTTCAGGAAATACTGGTTCCCTGTGTAGTTGGGATTGTCGTAGATCACGAAGCAGCCGCTCTCCACCCTGCAGGAAGCACACCTGCTCAGGTAGGAGGACATGTCGGCGCAGTCGTTAATGCACTCATAGGAGCGACCCTGGAAGTTCCTGTCCTCGTAGAAGATGATCTGAGAAAAGAAAAAAAAGAAAATGCATGAACAAAAACTATATGTAGTTTAAAAAAATATACTTTTATAAACTCAGATTGTTTCATGTCTGCCTTTTTTCAGTAGTTTGCGTGTCAGATGATTTCTTTCCTAAACTGACGTGAGTGTTTCCAGGCCTCCACGTACCTTGCCCATGTTTGATGATCTGTGTTTGTAGGAATCTGTCCAACAACCTGCGGCTGCCAGGCGGCTTTTATACTTCATACACGCCGTAACGGGGGTTTTGTTATTCAAATTATCTGGAAGCTGATGAATAAGCAGCTCTGCAATTGCTGTTAATTTCATTTGTGCCATCACGATCCAGAACAAAGGGGACGGAAATGTATGGAAGACACAAGCAGGAGGAGAGGGACGTGCTGCTGAGCTGTAGTTTCAACAT
Organism: Eupleurogrammus muticus; assembly: GCA_036785175.1. Taxonomy (NCBI): domain Eukaryota; kingdom Metazoa; phylum Chordata; class Actinopteri; order Scombriformes; family Trichiuridae; genus Eupleurogrammus; species Eupleurogrammus muticus. The sequence continues at coordinate 2,262,563 of JAYKQN010000001.1, forward strand.
TTCTCAGACTGGAGCAGAGCAACAAGGGAAATCTTACTGAAATCACATTTGAATAGTGCCCGATTTTGCATGGCTGCCTTAAGAATTGGGCTAACATTTAACATTTCAACATTTACTCTACACTTTCATGATATGAGTGTATATTCAGGGTTAATCAGCTTTGCCAATACAATCAGTTTAAAAGCCAGACATGAAGAAGCTCGAGGCAGAGGAGGCGTCAATCCTTGACTATTTCCGTCAGTGATGGTGTTTGTGTGTGTGGTTCTTGCTTTAGGCAGAAATTTATTAATGATCACATGACTGGATTAATAGGCTCAGGCCCCTGTTGCTGCCAAGTCTCCATTAAGAACAGTGCACACAGCCAATGCCTGAAATGAGAGTTTTGACTTACTTGAAAAGGGGAGGTGAAAAAATATGCAGATCATGCACACATACACATGTATGCACACATATGTTTGTTAAACTATTTCAGTTTATATCATTCAATAATATGGTATTATTGAATAAAGTATTAACTTTATACTCAGAGCATGTCGAGCACACCTACATTTTTGATATCAAGCCAGATGTTTTATTACCAGACTATAAAATGGAACATCTACTTGCGTTTGGTGCTCACGCCAGCACACAGCACATCATGTCCAATCTTTTGCGTTACTTTTATTTATTTTCGACAAAAACTGAAATCCTACACAGCCACAGTTTTTCTGTGGGTCAATTAGTTTGTGGCAATTAGATGAAACAAACATTTTTCTTTTCAAGACAATGCACCATGTGAGCAGAGTAGACAATAAAAACAATGAAGGTGTTATACAGTATGAACACAGTCTGTAGGAGAGTGGCACAAGGTTACGTAATATTGTCGGATCTCGTTTATACTGTACTTCACAATCGCTATAAATCAACCAACACAGACATTCATTCCTTGAACGACTCTTATGTCAGATACACCTTTCTCAATGCGTTATACAGTATTATATATGAAAACTATTCTTTGGTTTTAGCTGTGAAAATGATCTCCAGTTTACTTTAGCAAAGTATGATTTCATAATTCATTAAGAAATCCTCTGCAAGGTGTTATGGTATTAAATTTTATTACGGGACTGCACACATATATATCAATCAATCTGTGTGCATGCTATGTTTTTACTGAAAATTTAGATTGCTGATTGCTAGAAGCTGCTTAATATTCCCCTTTATTTATGTTTATTTTAGGACACAAAGAAGTATTCTTCTTGGATAAAGAAGAATGTTAAAACTCTTAAAACGACTTCACAGTCTCTACATGTGCAAATGCGTGTTGTTTCAAAATGGTTCCGTCTTCTCTGAAAAGTTCATTCTTAGTGCTTGTGCACTGAAAGTTCCACATTTACACATCATACTTGTATAATTAGACGAATGGAACAGAATTGGTTTCCAAACCAGTTGTTTGTCACAAATATCCTAAAATTTTTAATATTAATATGCAGGCACATATTTTCCAGTGCAGGATGATACAGGCTTTAAAGACCATACATCCCACTGCCAAGGTTTACTACAGCCAAGCACCTCTGGCCCACAGGATGATGAGTCCATAATCATGCAAATATGCTAATAATGCTTTATTAGTTTAACGCAATAAAGTATGTAAGTAGTACCTTTCACAAAAAAAAAAGACAACTGATATGATAATACAAGAAACTCAACAACCACAGAGCTGTCATTATGCAGAATAAGTTTCACATCTCAGTTCTGGCAATACTTTGATACGAGGCCATCACATGTGGACAAAGGGAAAATCAAACTTGACCATTTTGCTGATATGCAAATTGGCTAATTTAGATGACAATGGCTTTCCCCTGTCTGCACATTCTGCGTTTCGATATAAACCCCGACACAGCTGCAGCGGGTGGGAGGCAGGCGACATCAGTAAAAATGGGGAAGGTAAGGTGCTGTTCAAGATCCTGCAGGATTTATCAAATTTTTATTGTAGAAAGGCACAGCAATATATTAACATTGCATTTATTACATTGTAGGGCTGTTACATTATCAGGATTTGCCTTTATTCCCTTCCTTTCAGATTGTGTTTTTTGAAGATAAGAACTTCCAGGGCCAATGCTATGAGTGCAGCAGCGACTGCCCTGACCTGGGCTCCTACTTCAGCCGCTGCAACTCCGTCAAAGTGGAGAGCGGCTGCTGGGTGCTGTACGAGCGTCCCAACTACACTGGTTACCAGTACGTCCTGAGCCCCGGGGAATACCCGGACCACCAGCAGTGGATGGGATTCAACGACAGTGTCAAGTCGTGCCGCTCCATCAAGAATGTAAGCTCACTGCACACTACATGCTTTTATAATACTTAACCGTCAAGTAAGAACGTTTTTAGATCTTCTCGTATGGCTCAGATTCATCAAGATGTCGGTAGGCTTGATTCAACATGATTAGCTAAAACGCAATAAAAAAGTTAACCTGGGGAGTATTTTAAAGTCAATTTCTGGGTTGATTTGGTGCAGGAGTGTTTCCAACTCCAGTGAAATACCAGTGAGTGCACCGACCAAGCAGTAATCTGTCAAAGGCCAACAGACAAAACGGAGAGATAAAAGGCTCACGATTTGGCAGCGGCGTGCTTTATGTCCATGCCCATGCCGCATCATTTATTGAAGGAATCTAGGAAAACAGCCAAGAAACCCATTTGTAGATGTGACCTCAAAGTAACACACATTCTAAACAGCGCTGTGATTTAACGTCAACCCCTGATTGTTTGGCTCTGATATGCGTGGCTCCTTCAAGGTGTACGGAAAGTCCTGGAAGATCCGATTCTACGAGAAGCAGGGCTTTGCGGGTCAGGCAGCAGAGTGCGCTGACGACTGCCCGGCGGTTTACGAGGCCTTCGAGTTCCGAGAGATCCACTCCTGCGTGGTGATGGACGGCGCCTGGGTCCTGTACGAGCTGCCCGACTACCATGGGCAGCAGTACTTCCTGGAACGTGGCGAGTACCACAACTATACCGACTGGGGCGCCGCCTCCCCTGCTGTGGGATCCTTCCGCATGATCACAGATTTCTAGACCAGCGACGGCCAGGTTTGTAGAGTTCCTGAGGCCACAAAAGTTGAAAGTGACCCAGCACCACAGCTGAGAGGTTGTTGAACCCTCAGAAGGTTCCAAAACCCCATTAGAATCAAAGTCAAGAGTCCTGATTGACCGCAGAAGTTCTGGATTAGTGAACCCCTATGAGCTTCCAAATCCTCAGTAGAACCAAAGTTACAAACTATTTGAAGGTTTGGAGTACCAATGCTGAAGTTCTGTCACAACTTTGAGGCCTTCAGAACTCTGGAAACCTTCAGTCAGATGTTGAAAGATCCTAAATACAAAAGCCCTCAGTTTCTGGACTCAAGCAAATAAAAATATCCTCACCCATCAACATGATGTCTGTATTCTTTCATATTTTTGCAACCTGACACCTTCTTCTCTTGTTTTCTAGTGTCAACTGAATATAACTATGACACCATAATCATCACTGCACAAAACCTTTTAAGTAATGTCATCAGAACTTGCAAAAAACACATCACAAAAGACTCCCTGAAACACATTGAATAAGAAAAAAAAAATGTATTAATAGGCGCCACATTTACACCTGTAGAGGAAGAGTAGGAGCTATGCTGGCTACATGAGACTGGCTGCTCTAATTCACTGATCCTGGCCTATCACAGGGGATACAACACATTATACGACTATTAGTAGTAAAGGAGGCGGATAAATTGCTAATCACACACTGAGGAAACAGCTAGAGGGAGAGAGAAAGACAAAGGCAAAACTAAGTAACTAGCAGATCTGAACATATTTAAGCTTTGAGTGCAGAACTAGTGTAAATTTAGATAGAGTGGATATTAAATAATGAAGGCTATAGCAAAATTACTGAGAGCAGTCTGCATATTAGATGTTTAGGGAGCATCTGTGGTTTGTAGCTACGTTAAACACGTTAACATTAATTAATGCAGTAGATTGCTGTATATTTTACAATAAATCACAGTAGCCTAAGTATTTCTATAGTATATCAAAGAGTTACTGTAATATATTACAGTTAGACACCCAATACTGTAAATGGGTTAATGTCAAAACTGTCATATGGTGTAACCCTAAACACTTGGTACCAGATAGTTCAACTCTCTTAAAAAGGTTTTTAAAGATGTAAAACACATACTATTAACTACTATTTCATTAACTGTAATACATATTTACAATCTATCATTCTTTTTTCGTTACACTGTTTGACATTTTATGTCAAATAAATTACACATTTGTACAAATGGACTTTCAAATGGACATGAAATCAACATGAACACAAGATGTCCATTTTTACATATGTGAAAATGTCTTTAAAATGTTGATGATTTGTCACTGACCCAAATTCACCTGAAATATTCCATGAATCAGGGTTAATGTTAGTAGCAGTGTGAGTGTCTGGTATAAGACTATGATTAAAACACAAAGACATGGGAACTGTAGAGTATATATACTAATATTTGTGTTTATTATTTATTACATCATTACAGGTGAACACTGTTTGAGGTTGAAACTAAAAGTATCGTATGACTTTTACTAGTTAAAATGACTTATTGTACATGAAACAAATAAGGAATAAAAAAGACAAAGAAATATATTTGTTCTGATTGTATATGAAAATAAAGGTTCCTTATAAAAATGTGAAGTTAGATTTTTTTATTCAATTACCTTTACAAAATGAGGATTTGTTGAATAATTCACATAGCAGATTAGTTATAATATTTATGTATGTGTATTTATTGTTCTTATGCAAATTGAGGTTTAATTAAACCACAAGTACACCTACTATATTAATATGGGTAGACCAAAGGTCAGTTTATAGTGTCAGAATTATCACTTTTAACTCCATAACTCTTTTTATTCTCTCTGAAATGAAAATCTAAAACAAATATGGAAGAAAAGGTCAAAGCAATCATTCTGTCTACATAGATATACAAAAAATACAAATATAAATAACCCCAAACAAAGTCAATTTTTAAAAACTACCAAATTGAATGTATATGCAAAAGATGTAACAAATATATAATCTACAAATATAAGGATGGTTTATTTAGTCCTGATTATAGAAATGGCAGAGCAATTAGGAGATCTCTGAGGTTATTATAATTATATTATAGAGATATTTCAAAACCACAAATGTCAACCTCAGTGTGGCGCTAGAGGGAAAGTCAGGGTTTGAGATCACCAAGGTCCTTATGATTCATCTTCTGGAAAAACCATAAATCTCTGAAAGATTCTGGACCACTGTGATGTACAGAGCTAGGACCAACACTGCCATCCCTAGAGCTCAAATGTCACTGACAATTCAGTGTTTAGTATTATTTTTTTTGTCACTTTTGATCTAGATGAGTTTCCAAAGTTGACGAATATATGACAAAACATTTAGGAAGCGGATGATCTGTGTCTAAATGTGCTACAGGTGTCACACGTTTGTCCTGATTCGTGCTGTGTTAGTAATGACATATTTTGTCGGGGCATATTTAATTCATTTAGAAGCAACATTCACTTCGCTGTTAACATTGCGTAAACAAAGTGTTTATGGCACCGGTTCAGATCAGATTGGACTGAGCAGTGACTGACTTGGCACTGCCAAACAACTATTGTGTGTGTGGAGGCGATTCACTGAGTAAGAACAAAGGGCCAGAGTCTAGATGAAGATTTGAATTGTAATAACTGTTACATGCACTGCTAACCATGCATTCGGTAGTATTGTCTCTGCCATGTATAAAGAGTACTGCATCAGTTACTAAGCCCAGTATTTGATGCAGCACAGATGGAGAAGGTGAGAAAATGAACAGCGTGCACGTTCATTACTTGCAGGGACACGGTTTCTATTAAACGGTGTGACTGTTTAAATATTAGAGATGCAGACCACTGGTTTCTCCTCTTTCCAGATTGTGTTTTACGAGGATAAGGACTTCCAGGGGAAGTCCTACGAGTGCAAGGGGGACTCGCCTGACCTGCACGGGTACATCCGCCGGTGCAACTCGGTCAAGGTGGAGGGAGGCTGGTGGGTTCTGTTTGAGCGCAACAACTTCACTGGCTACCAGTACGTTATAGGTCCAGGGGAATACAATGACTACCACCACTGGATGGGCTTCAATGACTGTGTCAGATCCTGCAGGATCATCAAAAATGTAAGTCATTATGTGCTGTAACAGAATGTAATATGGGAAAAAAGCGCACATTTCTCTCTGTGAATGTAATTGACCACATTTGGTTTCAGGCCAAAGGGCCAAACAAGCTGAAGCTGTTCGACCGGCCGAACTTCGATGGGCAAACTCTGGAGCTGACCGAAAACATGAAGTCTTTCCAGGAGAACTGGCCCAGACGCGAGGTCCAGTCCTGCAAGGTACTAGAGGGGTCCTGGGTGTTCTTTGAGCACCCTAACTTCTGTGGTCGCCAGTACCTGCTGGAGAAAGGGGAGTACCGGCACCACTCGGGGTGGGGAGCCCCGAAAGCAACCGTGGGCTCTATCAGAATAATTGTGGAGTAATTCTAATTCTGCAGTTTTCTGAAATGTAATACATTCCAATAAATGTATTTAATCCAAATATGTGTTTGTGTCCTTGTAATTCTAATTTCCACTTATCATGAAATATATTATAAAGAGAGGTTATTATAATAAAAGTCTTAATTAGCTACTCAAAGCTAAAACTAATATAGATTAATACAAGAGCCCTAGAATAAATACAACTTCCATGAAGCATGTAATTGCTTTTTGTTAAAACTGTTAAGTCTTTTGCAGTTTTTGGTATTGTTGCATGGCGTTATCCCACTGCAAATATTAACAGGGCAGCACGGCTGCCTGGGCATTACAGGTTCTTGTATGGTCATGGATCTGCATACAGCGACAGCCAGAGACAGAGCAGACACCGTGGTTCTGTTTTAAACACAACCCAAAGTCAAACAAATCTCGAAAAGTCATTACAGCACTCGTCCGCAGCCGCAGCGAAGACTCACACGCTCTGACGCGCTGAAGTCAGACAACATCCAGTCATCTATCAGGGTTAAAAAGCATTGCAGAGCATAGGGAGTGTTCCGTATTGTTTCACACTCTGGCTGTAAACGCACCGGCTGCTGCTCTCAACACAGAGTAACCGGCCTGGCGTGCTGCCGGGGCTTTCAGAGCCAGTTTGAGGGCGGTCAGCTGACCATGCACCGAGGACAGAGGATGGAGCGGGAGGGCAATCACAACACAGAGCATGAGGGTTTTACCACGCTGCCATGAGGCCTCAATCAATAAATCACTCACTCAATCCATATTTGATCACATTAAAATGCAATTCTAACAGATTTGTAATGTCCTATTATAAGCCTCTCCGCTGTTTCCCCATCAGGAGGCTCTGGATGGTGCAGAAGTACAGGTTCCTAAGTAGAATTCCTTCTGTCTTCCCCAAAGTTCTTAGTCTTCTTAGTCTGAGTCTTGCTAACATTTAGAAGGAAGATATTGTCCTGTCACTACCAGGTTAGATCTTCTATTTTTGGTTTGGGATGGTGTTGGAGTCAAAAGTGGCTACAGGATACTTTATATGGGAGTGTGTAAGTGTTCAATGATCCACATGCACAGCGAACTGTTCAATCCTAGACCCTTAAAGCTTTGATAAATCATTCCTTGAATCACACAGTGAAAAAACAATAGGTCAAAGCCATTGTAAGAGTGAGTAAACCCTGTTTACAGCCAAGCATTTTAATGCGTTATTTAGGTTGCAGCATCAGCCATCGTGCAGGGATACAGTAAACGCTGAGGCAATTACAAAGACAATGCTGCCCCTGGGAGTCCTTTTCACTGTGTCCACATACTCTATATATATATATATATATATATATATATATATATATATCTGGACCAGGCCTGAAGGCTATAATGTGTATGTGAAACGTGGAACAAACAAACTGTTCTAATAGTTGGTGTAAGGCCCAAAAATGGATTTAGTGGGAAAGGTAGAGAGGGAACAGATTATGCCTGTTAAATGCATTGCATTGTCATCAACTGTGTACTTTAACTATTTAAAGTCTAATTATTGTAGTCCATCTTTTTGGGTGTATGTAAGATGATAAATGACCTTCGAGTTACTACATTAACAGATTTAGTTCAAACAACACATTTTGTGTCAATTTATTCACAGATCATGTTTTATGAAGAAGCCTGGGTCCTGTACGAGAGGCCCAACTACCTGGGCTGCCAGCACGTCCTGACCGGAGGGGAGTACCCCGACTACCAGCGCTGGATGGGCTACAACGACAGCATACGGTCCTGCAGGATCGTACCAAATACGAGTATGATGGACTTTAATTTAATTAACATGATATAATGCATTCACCTGACAAATGCATCACACACACACAAGTGATTTGCAATGAAGAATGCATTGTAAAGGACATTTTTATAGTTTTAATAATGCTTTTATTAAATTTGATTAATTATTATTATTATATTTAGCTTATTACTTATGCTTATTATATTGATACCATTTTTTTAAAATCCAATCTTATCAACTATTTAATGGAGTTATATTAAACTCAAATGATGATCTTTTCTCAGAGTTTTGCAGAGTACATAAATGAAACCTGTGTCAGTGTGTCATTTCTTTTGGTCAATGCGTAGTGTAAGTAATAAGCTTTTCTTATTATTGAGAGAAATAGTGCAGTGTTATAATTTTGAAATACACTGCACAACCACTTATGCAAAACTAGCTCTTTCTTAGCATTTAAAAGCCAAGTTTTTTATAGTGGAATTGATAGGATTTAAAAATGATGTAATAAAAATGTATGTTTTCATTTTCATAACCAAAGAACTCGCCATACAGCTTCTTAAAGGTTCCTTTTTTCATTATTAGCCAATGTCTTTGGTAGTGATGGAACAACCAAAAGCAACACAGTGAAAGAGTCACACAAAATGAGTAAAACTATTAAACTCTTCGGCTTTTTGTAATGATGATGAGCTTTGTGTACGCCACAATGTTTGGCTGATTCCTTAAAATCAAAACTGTTGACTGTGTTTCTGCAACCTGACATGTACACATGTATCATACTGTGAATGTATTACTACTTGCTTTTTTTCTAAATGTGCAAAATCTAGCTACTAACAGCTAATTTGATATGTCTATGTACTGTGATGATATGTTCAGTGGTACAGCAGACTCATCCGCATGCTAACCATGTACTTAAGCATAATGGTAAATTACAAGCTTAGAGGCTGCAGCTGTGGGGAGAACAAGTGGGAACTGAATGCAGCTCTCATCTCTACTGAGACTTTTGCTGAGAGAAAAATAGCTTTTCATTAAACAAAATATGAATATTTAAGGGGTCTTCACATAATGCAAAAATTGTCTACAATAAAACCAGTGGAGATGTTTCTGGGCATTTTATTGTTGTACTGTGAGTTTCCCTGGGTTAGTTACCTCACTGACAACCCCTTTTATTTTAGTTTGATAAACCTCGGACATTAATAGACACAGAGTTCACATGTCTATGTGCACCACAAAATAGTGACTTTTCCCTCTAAACTTCTCACATGGTTTTACTCCAATAAACGTTTAAATCATCAGTTTGATCATTTTAACATTGATTTTCACAAATCTAATCACAGATAATGCCAAAAATGTTTGCTTATCAGAAATGTGTTTTTTTTCTTTATTCCTCTATTTTTTTCCAATCTCCTTGCTAACCACAGTTACAACAGTAACCTACTGCTTACACACTTAATATGTCATGTTTTATGCTGTACATGATGTTGTTTTGCTGCTAATACTTTTAGTTACTCAATATGATTTTTCATGCAGGACTATTGCTTGTAATGAAGGATTTTTACATGTCTTTGTTTCTTTTTAAATAAACAGCCTGACACACACACACACACACACACACACACACACACACACACACACACACACACACACACACACACACACACACACACACACACACACACACACACACACACACACACACACACACACACACACACACACACACACAGATCTGCAGCTTGTACTATGTCTTATTTGGAGCTACGTCACCGCCATAGGGAGGGGGCGCCATCTTGTGAGGTCTGCTCTATTTACATCCACGGCTCTGTTACTGCTGCTTCCTGTTTGGAAAATCAAACAAATCTGAAAGGAAGGAAGGAGGAAAGAGAAGTAAAACAGGGAATTAAAAGGGAAAAGAAAAGGCAGGCTAAAGCAATCTAGTGTACACTATGCAACCACATGACTTGGCTTAGATTAGATTACAGACCCTGCTGCATTACTTGCACTTACACTTTATACTCAGACATTGTAAATTATTATTAAAAAAGGATGAAGACGTGATTTTTCTCCTACAGTTTGTGCATAATTACCTTGTTACATGATTACATCTCCTCATCCCAGTTATTCACACACAGTGTGATGTCAACTTCAGATTCCCTTTAACCTTTTTTCCCAAATGTAACATGCATTTTCCTGCAAACATAATAAGTATTACAATTATTACTATGGGAAGGGGAAAATGTCCAATGTTCACATTATAACAACACATGCAAATGCAACAGATTCCTGCAAACAGAAGTCATGTGATTCACATTTGTGGGGAAGTCAGTGGGACTAGTACATTAAAGCTGCTTTCTATTGCATTTATGCTTTATTGCATTTGCGGGATGTTGTTACATTTTTTGGGGTCTCACAAGGTCACAGAGCTCAGCTAAATATGGGGACAAAGAGGTGCAGCTTGCTGATGACTCAGTGGGATTTAGCAGTAAGAGCCTGGAGCATGCCAGCTGCTGTTATGCTGACGCTCGGCTGACTGGAACAACTCAGCCGGTGACCCCCAAAACACAAAGAGAGTCCACCCAGCACGTTCTCCCGGCTGGGGGGTATTCACCTCTAAAGCCTCTTTGTTTACCGCAACCCCTGATGAATTTAATGGATAACGTGAGCGAGAGATCGAATATAGTTTGACAGCGAGGTGCCCGCCACACTGAGCCAGTGTGCACCCTCTTCTGGAGGACGCTTGGAGCTGCAGTCCATGTTTAGTTTTGTCATGAAAGAGGAGAGTGAAAGCTGTGTTGTTCAACAAGTTATATGTAAATTGTGGTGTGTTGGAAAAGGGAACAAAATTTAATCAGGCTAAAAATGTGTCAAAATGGTATGCATATTAAATTCTCTGCCATGCAAAGCAGACATAGAGACACTCATGTTTTCCTAGAAATTACAGCAACATCACTAAGTATCTAGGTTTTTTTTTAAAGCAACTATTACAACTCAGGAAAGAAGAAATGAATAGACGATTTAATACAATAAGAAAGTGCATATCAACATTCACCTGGAGACTTTAGCTTCCGTGCTAAGATGATTAAAGACAATGATGGGCTTATTGAGGAGGGGAAAGTCAATACTGATAAGGCTGTGTAATTGATAAGTAATTGAGTCACTGTGACTGATGCTGCGTTGCTGTAGCAACGAAGGATTTGAACATAAACATATTGAGGCCGACTAGAAGTGCTGGACTGATAATACAACTGCGCTATACAAGAGGGGCCAGAGCAGGCTCTACCTGCTCAGGCGGTTGAGGTCTTTTGGAGTGCAGGGGACACTCCTTAAGACGTTCTATGACTCAGTTGTGGCATCAGTCATACATTATGGGGTGGTCTGCTGGGGAGGCAGCATAACAGCTGCAGACAGGAAGAGACTAAACAAGATTATCAGGAAGGCCAGCTCTGTCCTGGGGTGCTCCCTTGACCCAGTGGAGGTGGTGGGAGAGGAAAGGATGATAAGGAAGATATCATCGATGATGGAAAACCACCTCCACCCCATGCAGGACACACTGTCTGGACTGACGAGCTCCCTCAGCAACAGACTTATCCATCCAAAGTGTCTGAGGGAGCGATATCGGAAGTCCTTCCTTCCTACAGCTGTCAGACTGTACAACAAGTACAGCTCTCAGTAACCCCCCCCCCCCCCCCCCCCCCCCCCCCCCACACCCAACAGAAAAATGGACAGTGCAATACATTCATAATTCATATCTATATATACCTGTATATACCAGTGCTTTACATTTTTAATTCATATTTATATATACCTGTATATATCTGTATATATCTGTATATTGTGTTTTTTAATTTAATTTTTTTAATTTTTCTTTTCCTTTTTAAATTTTTAAAAAAACATTCTTGTAACTTTCTAACTGCTGCTGTAGCACTTTAAATTTCCCCACTGTGGGACAATAAAGGAGCTATCTATCTATCTATCTATCTATTTACTATAATGCAGTTCATTTACAAAGTGTTTAATGCATTGTTTGGGCTGTGAAACCATTTATTAAGGTCAAACCCAGATATATAGATTGATGCCTGTATTTATTGACTCCCCTCTATGGTGACATCTGTATCTTGCAGATGTTTTATGGTGTTTCGTAATGAGCATTAGGAGAAATCTCTCTTCATGTTTACAGAGGATTTGGTCCTAGTACTTTTAAGTCTTCTCCCTACATTTCCTCCAGTTGGGTTATTTATAGCCATGATTTGTCTGTGCAGCTGAGAGGAACTATGTTAATCCCCGGGCAAGAATGCGGTTTCTGGCTGCAAGTGTTACCTTGTATGGCAACAATGGACAGATGGGAGAGGAGAGATGGCGGACTTAACGTAGTGAGAGAGGACGAGAGGGATTCATACAAGACAAGACGGAGAGGCAGAAACAGAGTTTAATGCATTAAACGAAATCTTCTTCTGGGTTAAAAATAGCAGAGAGAACGCATGTTTAAGAAATTATCAAAACACACATGATAAAACTGAAATTCCACTTGTCCGTCAGTGCTGGAGCAGCTTTTTGTGGGAGCAAACATGATGAGCTGTTGTCGTGAATATGTCTCCCAGCAGCGCTCCTAATAGACAGTTCAATAAGTGATGATTGCCGATGCGCGGCTGGAAGCCGATGAAAGGCTAAGATGCGACACCCCGGCCGGTTTCAAGCATGCAATTTCAGCAGAAGCTGATTCGAAACGACGGCGGCCACGAGTATCACAGCTGCACGTGAGAGGTCTTTGATCTGCACCCGATCGACATGCTCATCATCAATGTAGCAGCGTGTGCTCAGAGAATCTATCCCAACACCGTAGATCTCCTCCTTTATCAATTAAGTTTGCATAAATGACTCGATAATTAGCATTATTTGCTTGTGCCCAAAGTAATTTTCTGGCTAAATTAGGATTTGATGTCTCTGTTTGTGTGTGGCAGAGAGTTAATTGTAATGATGGGAACGATGATTGTTTGAATAAAATTCAAGCAATGATGTCAATGAGGATTCCCTCTCCTACAGTGGAAAACGGCTCACTATAACTTTATTATCTACCATCATGCATTTAGAATCCAAGTATCTTCTTCCTGGCCACAGCGGGGAGGAAAGTCTGTTATCCAGGTGTTTGGGGACTTTTATGATTCTCTTAGAATTATTCCTCCAACACCTGATGAAAATCAGACCTGATGGTCCCATCGGACATGTTGGAGCACCCCAGTCATGGAAGAAAAACTCAGATCCAAGATCTTAAAAAGTAACTATTTGGTTGTGGTGTATGTCATGCATTGGAGCCTTGATAAAAACTTTTAGCAAAGATTGTTCATTTTCCGGTTTATCATTCTTTTAAATGGAGAAAACCCATGAATATAGAAACCCTAGCAGGGTGGATTTGTAGAAATATAAAGTAGCACAAAGGGGTTATTAGTCAAGTACAAATACCTCAAAATTGTCCTTATGCTGCCTTCACATGGTGTGGGAAAGATGAGTGTGTTGTTTTTTCATTGCATTTATTGCCATAGTGAGGTGAAACATGTCGGCTCTATAACAATATTCAATGAGTATAAGTGTAAATGGTGATGGTATTATAATAATGTATATCACAGACATATGTGTTTATCTCATCTAGCAGCTCATGTATCATAGAAATATGAGTTACCATAGGACCATACCATAGGATTGCCTATTACATGTTTATAAATTGCTTATTTTGCCTTTATTTGCTGTATTAACAATGATCACAAAGCAAGTAGATTAGTCGTTGAAATTTTGGATCTACCTGAACAGAACAGACCGTTTTATAACTAATAACATAAACAGTGGTATTCAAGCATCCCAGTAATGTGAAGTCAGGACACTGACCTCACGTGAAAAATAATTCAGTGGATTTGTGATATTGATTCCACCTGTGCTGTGGCTTCAAAGCATTTACTTTGAAAAAAAAATAGACTTAGAAATAAAAAAAGCAAAGAAGCTGCACATGTAAAATCACACCTCCCAGGATATAGTATGGCAGGCTTGATTTAAAGGCCCGTGTCCGTCCTCGTTCCTCTGTTCCGAGGCAGCGCTGCAGCCGGACGAGATACATTTGCTTTCGGTCTCTTGTCACCCTCTCGTCCTCTGAGCAGACCCACCGTGGAGAGGTTGTGTCCCTGTGATGTGGCGTTCTGCCCGTGGCAGCTTCGGTCGTGGCACGTCTCTTTCACACGCCTGCCACTCACGGAATAACACACGCACCTTCGTTCACACCTCTCCAGCGTGCATCTGGCACACACAGGGACACGCTGAGCCCTTAATTTGGAGCCGCGTTATCTTACAGGGAAGGCTGCAAAATCCAAAGACGACTGCTCTAATTACGGTTTCCTCCTTTGTGTGATTTCTTATTCTTCTATTAACATATATCAATAGTAGTAAAATCACGTATTGAACTAAAGAACATCAGCCATCAAAGCCTGCTTTCAAATATGACCTATATATAGTCTTAGTCTTTTATATTACATTTGTATTTCTAAAGTGACTAACTAGCACAGCATTTACTCTTTATTAGCAGGGCTTTTGAATTAAGTTAATTTTCCACTCCAGTTTTCTGTATTTCTGTTGGATTCACATCCACGACTCATGCAAAACTGTCAGTGGGAACCACTAGATGGCAGAATTGCACATATAGTACTTCACCTTGGTAAAGCATAATAGGGAAAAGACAGGCTGATAGATGTGCATCACTGCAAGGACAGTGGCAGTGTAAAGCAGCTGTCAGTATTTCCCTGCCTGCATATTTAACCACATCATTTTGTTGAATAAGAAGAGGGAGAAGTATCGGATTTTGCTGGTCTGTGGGAATTGAAATGGATTGGATGGAAGATAAGAGAGATTACGTTAATTATTTTGTTGTAGCAGTTGTAAATAAAGCACAAGGGGCGAGATAGATGCACGGGACTGATACAGAAACCGGAGGCAGTGCCTGGCCGGTCGATAAATGATTCACCTCCACCGCACGGTGAATATGGATCTTTTCCGTCTGTCACCCATTTTTTTGTATTCACTCCCTCCTCTGCTCTCATCTGTGCGTACACACCTCTGTGCTAAAGGTTTGCAGGGGAGCCTGATGTGACGTCAAGCTGGGGGAGAAGGAAAAAGAAACAGTATTGCCATGGAAACATATCTCCCTCTGTTTTTCTATGATCTCTAATCCATCCTGGATCTGAGAACATGAAGGCTGCATAATGCAAGACAATCCCTCTACTTTACTGCACGGCTGCAGAAAAGACAACTGGATGGATATTCAAAAAAAAAAAAAAAAGCTGCTTTGTGTTTATCTTAAGACGCACTGCTACATAAATAGCTTTTACTGCTCATTTGAAGACTGTGGATGAGTCACTGTTATAGACTCATCACATAAACTTCAAGGTATTGGAGGAGTCATTTTGTTTTTTTTATAGGCGATGTGATCATGTGAGTGTGCTGTATGTTACAGTGTCCTACCTACACTGAAATATCATCTAATCTTGCTTTGGTGTTTTATGTTTGCTGACAGTTCTGAGAATGAATGAATTTGTCTTAATTTGTAAATTAGGGCAAACCAACTTTGCAGGTTGTGAATACAACGAATTCTGATCTTTAGAGTGTTAAATGTTGCAATTACGTCTGTCTTTTAAGCTTTGGTGGTGTTCATGGGTCTATAGGAAAAAGTGATTCTCAGCATTTGAAGAGTTTTTCAGTCTCCAACGGTTATAATGTGAACTTCAATAATTATCTTACCTCCAACTAAAGTTACAAAGCCACAGGGTTAAAGATCACTAAAGAAAATGTTTTTCAAAAGCCCTGTAAAAAAAGGGGCATATCATGCACTGGAATATCTGCAGAATTTACAGTTCAAAGGGGAAAATGTGAAAAAGCCTTTGCACAATCTCATGCCTAATTTTGTTAGACAATTAATATCAAAAATACCATCATGATTTCTAAAAACGTGTGTTTTCTCCTTGGTTTTTTGGTTTAGCTGCTCGCTGGTTTGGGTGTCTGCACAGCAACTGTGAGAGACTGTTGGTGCATGTAAACAACAGGCTCCTCCAGGTGTTTTGTTCTCATTGTTGAGGCGTATTGGGCCCTGATCAGCGTTCACTACAAACCAACTTGCTGCTACCACTCTCTGAGGGGGTTCCTCTGTCGTCATCTGCAGGCCGCGCTGCACGTGTTGCCATCCTCGGTCATGTGGATTTGACGATGTAAAGGCTTCAAGGTTGTTTGCATAAATTGCCTCGCGTGTTTCACGAATGCTCCTCCCCTTCACGGTGTCTGGATTTGTGTGAGAAAAGTCAGACTATTGGCGAAGGCACCCACATCTATTTATGGCGTTGTTGCACGTCGAATGCCAGTTTTGTAAATTGGATGTCATGATTCTTTTTTTTTTTTTTTTTTTAATGGCGTTTACAAATGAGATCTAATCATCTTTTTTTCCACGGAGATTGCCTAACACAGTTCCATAACAGTATATTATTTACGATACCGCCTGATTTGCTGTGAGATTAGCAGGAGATAACAGCATGCATGTATGTGTGCACGGCTTTAGCACTGTTTGCTTATGGTGTGTAAAAAGTGGACACTGCATAGTATAATAGCAACCTTATGATTGAAGTGACTCCTTAAAGGAGGAGGATTATTTTCCGCCTGTTTTTTTTACCTTTGTAATGAGAATGTGGGCTCAGCTCTGATTTATCGAGGCGGTTGCTTTGTGTTTGCAGCAAAGTTGTGAAGGCAGTAACGTCGTCGAGACCCGTTCAAGTAAAAAACCCCACAGATGGCTTTGATTGTACAGCAGCTCAATGATACATGCCTGCCAAACCAAACACCGGTTTATGGCTGAGGAAGGGAGGGTGAAGAGGACTGCAATATATCCAACACACTAGCTCCTAAGCCATGCACACACACACACACACACACACACACGCTGGTGCTGTGTCGCTGGCTCTTTGAGTGTTTACAGTGCCGTATGAGGGGGGATCCTGGGAGGCGTCTATTTTTAGCCGTGGTTTCATCATTCCTCCCGCTCCGCGCTGCAGGCTGGTGCTGCATTCTAATGAAGAGACGAGCGGATGGCAGTAAAACAGCTTCTGTTTGCTGCACATCACGCCGAGAGAAGGCCCCCGGAGCTGCGTTTAAAAAGAACCTGACATGTTTTTTTTTTTTTATAAATTCTGACAAATGGCTCGGGCCTTCACAGCATCCAGCTTTTCACAAACCTCTTACATTTATCCGGTGTGATTTTCTGCGTGCGGGATGTTGCTCAGCATCACGACGACGTCTGGTGAATGAGATCTGCTCTGTGGTTTCTGTTTAATTTCTGTTCAATTTCAGTTCAATTACATCTTAACGTCTTTGTCCTGACCAGGCAGTGAACTCCATCTTCAGCCTGCAATGGAGTAACAATGGGAACGTTAACAGCCTAACGCTAACCCGTTGCCTAGGTAACTGACGAGCTTGACGACCGCGTAACAACCCGATAGTGGGTTAGTTTTCTGTAGTTTACCTTAGTGCTGGGGTATGTCCTGCAGGATGTGTTTGAAATACAATTTTAGAAAAAAAGAAAGAAAGAAAAGAGAGAAATTTAAAGGGGCTAGCAGATTTTTTTTTACAATATAAGTGACCTATGACTTCTATAATTGACATCGGAGTAGTCAACCACAGTAGCTGCTTCTTCTTCATGGTCATCAAGGTTTTCATTTGTGTCAGACGCAAACTATTCATTCAATAAAATGAATAGTTGAGTGTCAGCTTCTGTGGCAGTGAGGCAGTTTGGCCTTTTTAGAGCTTCAGCATTTGAAATCCTAAATTCTAAAATAGAACAGGGATGAGGGAGAATCCTCAGGAAATGAGGTTTGAACTAAAAGACTTTGCTGTAGCTGCTCTGTCTGTTCTTTTGGTGCCTCGTGTGTGTATAGGAGACTAGTGAATAGGAGAGAGGGCTAACACATGCAACACTGCTCCGTTGGCTTTGACTTACACTGTGGATGCTGTGGTTATGTGGTATGCTCATTAGACCACCAGAGTGCACCCCCCCACGTGTGTGTGTGTGTGTGTGTGTATTTTTGGAATTTTAACTTGCTGTAGCATTCTCTTTGAAGGGAAATTACCATTTATACAAAACAGCATAACAAACCCATGATGGAATCAGAGGTTCCCAAAGTAAGGTCTATTGATAGAATGCTGGCATATCTGGGATGAACTGGTGTGTTTTTCCTTTCTCTAACCTTCCATCCCCCCCCTCCAACCCCCCCTGGTTCCCTCGTGTTTTTTTTTTTTTTTGCATAACTGCAGGCATCCGAGCTCCTCTTTAAAACGTCACCAGATCCGATGCCCGCTACTGCGTCTATTCGTGGAAATATAAACTGAATGTCGCACAGCGTGGTTTGTTTAGAGAGGCCCGGGTTGCGTCACAGTAGTCGAGGTTCCAGCGAGGCCGTGTTGTGTTTTTTCGAGCCCGAGGAGGAGCACTCGAGGAGGCAGAGAACTGGCAGACCCCGGGCGCGCAGTCCAACCTGAAAAGAAGCAGTGTGGCTTTGAAAATGCGCGAGAGAATTTTTCCTTCTTGTGAGAGAAAAGTGAAGGTTTTAACGTGATAGGACCCCTCTTGACTAACGTCTGGTAGCTGTGTCCCTTGTACTTCCAGCTCTTCAAGTGATCCCTCTCTTTACGAAATATTTATTTTACGACTGACAGCCAGGCTATTTGGAGAAAAATCAAAGACTGACCTTCTTTTCAGAAGATGCCATTTGTGCAGAGGCTTTTCTCCAGAATTATAACACTATTCACAAACATTTATGTTCTCCTTTTTATGATAAGACTGTGGGAATTGGGAATAATGCAAATACTTCCTTTGATAAATACTCTACTTTGTATTGCATAGGCCTTGTTATTTTACTCCTGTAGCTGCTCATGGTAAAGACAAAGACAGAAAAACTGCTTTTGGACCATAAAAGCAGACTCGTTTTCAATAAATAGAGTAGAGCAGGGTAAGTTTATTGATCCCCAGTGGGAAAGCAGCTTACAAAAAAGCACATAATGCCCAGAAAGGCACAAATATACACATGGCATTAACACACTTCTCAGTCAGAAGTCATGAAATAAGATAAAACAATAAATTTAATAGTAAAATAAGATAAAATGTGCAACAATAGACCAGAATTATAGAAATGATATGACTTCTTTTTAGACACGTGTCCTTCAGCATGTCCTTGGGCTCAAAACTGGTGAACTCTTTCGGTGTGAACGTACGTGAGATTGATTTACTCGGTGCGATGATGTGCCCTGTCCGGTCGGATGACGTGCTTAGACAGGAAAGATGAATGTGATTCGCTGTACCACGATTAGCCGCTCAGACACGTCCGTACGCTGGACGCTGTCAGCGAAATGTTAATGAAGGATCAGGGGAAACGATTCCACCTGGACGACACACACGTAGAAAAATAACCTCCTTACAAGACAATGGACAATGCTCCGTGTCGTTTTAGATTAATGTCAGCTTCTCTGAGAGCATGGGGGTGTAACTCCTGCCTGAGAGGGTTCTGGGTTCGGAGAAAATTAAAAAAAAAAAAAGCTTCATAACGCAGTGATGTGTGTGTGACGAGATGTAAATGTCTGACAAGACTGAGACAAGTCGCTCATGTTTTAAGAAAATGACACCACTTCCTGTCAGTGTGTGTGTGTGTGTGTGTGTGTGTGTGTGTGTGTGTGTGTGTGTGTGTGAACCATTAAGTTTTATACGCACTGCATGTAAGTGGCTGCTAAATGTGACTCAATGCGTGTGACATTTTTATCAGACTTAAATTATCTACCAGAGAGTTAAACATGACCCATTATGGCTTCATCTCACCTCCAACCATTAGAACAATATCTCAGCCATGTTATATCTTAGTATCTTTAGTTTTTTTTTTTATCTTTGTATAGGTAAAAAGCCCCCAGATGTTATGTCTAAAATAGCCCATGAGTCATAATGAAATGCTGTGAAACATTAGAGCTCCACCAGCAGGGATGGATGTAGTCATTTATTCTATTTTCTCTCCCAGGGCAGCTGGGATAGGTGGCACAAATGGAGCATTTTAATTAAAAACTGCTGAGACACAGCGATCCTGGAAGAAGACTTGGCAGCCGGCGACAATTCTTCCCATTCCTACGGTGTCGGTAAAGTGAAACCAATAACAGGAATCCAATTTTTACCTTTACGGGGAGCCGGTATTCCCTGCACTGCCATTGTCCTCTGTTCTTGTGAGTCTATTTCGGCGTCTTTTTATTTTCAACGTTGTGCAGCAGGTGTGATGTGAGGACAATAGTCAAACAGCGGCCGGTGTGCGGCCTGTCACACAATAGACGAGCAAAATCATCCAGAACATGATTAAATACTGTTTTCTTTGTTGGTCTTTTTCGCTATAGTCGGATGAGTCAGCCCTCCTCATTATTTAGCTCCTGATTACATACATCAGCTGTGAAAGAAGCAGTGATGCCATTAGGAGGGAATGGGAGTGAGTGTTAATTTATTTTTTAACAAAACCTCTGGCTGTGTTTGTTGATGTCATTTTATTCTATTACTGAATTGTGATTACTGAGCAACACAGAACAAAAACGCACAATTTCATTTCCCTGTAAGCAACTACAAGACCAAATTGTGAGGGAATTTGGGAATTGTCCTTAGAATTTAGAAATATGCTTATGCAGAATCTGTTTCACTATCATGCATCTCATAATTGAAACAGGAAAGAAAATTATGACAAAATAAGGTTGATTTAAATTAGACTCAAATTAAAACTGAAATAATAAATGAAAAAAATTAAGTAAAATAATAATGAAAAATATTGTATATGGTGCAAATATCTTTATATTTAACAATATTAAAAATGGCAATGCCAAGCCTAAATTTTAGGGCTATTATTACCCTATACAGGCTGCCTGGTTGGGGCGGGGGCCTGCGCCTGCGCCGGCCCTCTGGGGCCGGGGGTTGCCCCACCCCTGATCTACATCCATAGTTGCTCATGCAGTCTCTGCTTGTAGCAAAGCACCTTTGGTGTTTACTTCATCTTAAGCTTACTGTTTGTGATCTTGTTGATTTGTTTTCTCTCGTTTATTCTCAACCCACATTAGTAATAATATAGAAGGTTAATGTGCTGATAGATTGTAGGCGCTGCACTTCACTGGCTGTAGAAATGCCTCTGTCAGTGTAACCTGATTTAACAGCGTGCTGCCTGCCTCTCAAACAGCATCGGGCCCACTTACCGTACACTCACATTACACCGTGTGCCTCCCATTCACTTCAAATGAAGCCTGTACGACCGATGAACTGAGGCGACGTTTCCTGCCGCTCTTCCCGCGGGTCGGAGTTCAACCTCTGTTCAGTCTCGCCCTGCAACGTCACACCGTGGACGAGCTGAAACGCTGATGTAATGTTTGGAAATGGCGAAGCCGTTTCTGCAGCAATCTATCACCTCCTCCGATACAACCTGAGCATGCACTGGACCAATGCAGTTTTCTTTTTACATTTTTTTTTTTTTTTAGCTCTCTACCGCTGCTCAAAATGAATTTATTACCGTCGCTGAACCGTGACATCACTTCATTTTAAGGGGCTAATGCAGGTCAGTTTCATGGCCGTGGAGTGAATGTGATCAAATAACTGATTTACTTACACAGACCAATAGATAAAATAGATTAAAACACACACGCACATAATACCTGCATACAAAATAATATGTAATAAAAGCAATTTACAACATTTCTCTGCAGAATTAAATTCCTGGCAAAGTGAGAAAAGGCTTTACACCAATATGTAGTCTCTTCCTTTTTGGTTAAAAATGGCTGGATGGGACTGTGTGCAGAATACACCAGGATGGGGTCACAATTATCTCTGTGGTGTCTGTCCCCGCACTCATCAGTTTTAAAAGGGGTCCATGATTTGAAGTGGTGAAGCGGAATATTAAAAAAAAAAATTGCTTCAATTTTATTACTTGCATTTTTATTTCCTTGGGAAATCATTTCAGGCCCCACTCGAAATCTTTCTGATTCAATGCCGTGTGCGTCATCACGGGGAGGCGTTTTATAGAAAGTGAACAGTCTCGGGGACTCTGCTTGTGTCATTAGTGCAGCAGAATAAACAGGGGATTTCGTGTTGTTTGTCCTATCTCAACACTTCTGAGCAATAAATCATCCCAGCTCCTGTCTATTTCCTGTTCCAACACTCGGGTGTTTGGGGAGATTTCCTTCAGGCTTCTGTAATTGGAGGGTCTCGTACACCAAAGCATGCTGATCGTATTAGCAGCGCCGGCTTTTTTTGGGGCGACGGAGTTGAACAGTGCATCAGTGTTGACGTCCAGCAGCTGGAATAAATCCACAACCAGCGGCGGAAATGAAAGAAAATGATCCAGGATGATCACATACGGCTTAAGGGCCGTTCTAATCAGATGACCATTCAGCTGGGGAATCACTAATTCACTAATTGGCCATTCGGCCTTCTCTTTTTCCTGTCACGACGCAATATGTGTACTTTTGATCTCAGAAACACGGTTTATTACCAATGTTTGACAATGATTGATTTTTTTTTTACTCTCTGTGTTGGAAAAAGTGATTTATCTGGATTACATGTTGTGGATGGTGTTGAATATTTTTAATTTTAGACTTGTCTAATGGAGTAGGTTGTTTCTGGTGCTGCTTAATTAAAATGTAATGGCAGTGTTTATTAAAATTTAACAGTTTTTTAACTCCTG
Source organism: Eupleurogrammus muticus (assembly GCA_036785175.1). Taxonomy (NCBI): domain Eukaryota; kingdom Metazoa; phylum Chordata; class Actinopteri; order Scombriformes; family Trichiuridae; genus Eupleurogrammus; species Eupleurogrammus muticus. The sequence goes on from JAYKQN010000001.1 coordinate 2,285,615, forward strand.
ATTAAACAGTTGTGAGTTATGAGGCACCATTTTTTGTTAAGGGGGAGTAATAACAACTCACTGACCTTCTTGCCTGGCTAGTGTGCACGCTGGGAATTATCGCTCGGAAAAATGGCAAATGACCGATTTGAATGCCAAATTGTTGTGAGCACAAACGTCTCGTGACATTTCCATTTCGGAAGCGGCGGCCTCCCCCCGTCTCTCTGCCGTCTGCCGTCTCCGTTCCAGCCGCCCCGGCTGTCCGCTGGCTGCTATTGTCACGGGTGAAGTGCGAAAGCTCGCCGCCGACTGCTTGCATCCACTCAGCTCACTTCATTTTCACATTAAAGGGAGCCTGCGGAGAAGGTGAGGTGAAGAAAAGGCAGGTTTCATAGGGGAGAAACCGAGGGAGGGAAAAAACACTCCCATCCCTGTTATGCTGCTTTTCAGGAGTAAGCGTTATTTTATTTCTGAATTTCCAGGTGGAGGCACGACTCAATAATTTATCAGGTTATGAAAAGCCCTCGAAATGATGATTCAGGTTGACGGTGAAGGTTTTTTTAAATGCTACAAAGCTTAATAAAAAATGAATGACTAGAAAGGAGTGAAAAAAAAATACAAACCCGGTATCTGAACAGCATGTGTGCAGTTACTGAGACAATCGAGCCTGGAGGCTTGAAATGACATTATCAGCAGAATCTCTGCAGCTCTAATGCATCTGAAAATTTGACATCAGATGCATGTATTTTCTTTTGAATTAAAGATTAAATATTTGAAGGGAATATTTGAATAATTCAGAAATTGCTGTGGGATCTTGGGTCAGCAAGATACGGTGACAGGTCTGTAATAAGAACATCTGTAGGGCAGCTTTCGTATGTACCATTTTTGGAGATTATCCCACACAGGTCATAGGTCAGGGTTATCTTTTAGTGAAAAAAACAAATATCCAGGAAAACAATGGAAACGGGTGGTGCAGAGCTGAGTTTGTCACTGCAACGACTTTTTATTTTTTTTTCTGTGTTTGGTGCACAGATGAATAACATTGAATCACTAGTGTCACTGGCCAAATCAATAGCTTTTAGCAGTGGTGGCTTCTCACCGGTTACTGAGAGCACTGTTGTCAGCTCATTGTATATATGTTACGTCCATGGTGAAAGCATATTTAAAAAAACAAACATCCATGGGAATAATCACATTGTGATGAGTACTGAGCTGATGAAAGAACCTTTAATATGTTGTATTTAATGTGAAAAGTAAAACTGTTTAATGGTCATGTGATCGCTATGCATCAAAATAAAGTGAGCAAACAACATAGTGAGTGATCATAATCTGATCTGATACTTTCTAAAGCCTAGAAATGTATTATTTCCACATCTAAGGCTCAATGTTAACCACCGATTAGCTGTTAGCATCTGCTTATCTATCTATAATCTCTTTATAAAGCAAGTAGTATCTGTGTGTCTGTGTCTCATGTATTTCTCTGATTGTCAGATCAACCTCAGCTTTTGGATATATCTTGTGCATGGCACCATTGTGTGCATCTTTTTATGCTGAATTTTTTGATAGATATTTAAAACATCTTTATTATCATAAAAAGATAAAAATCCCATAGACTTTTATATCACAGCCCTATCCTGCAGCAGCATGTTTGCAGTGTAAAGCTCCATATCATGATGCTCCTCCTCATGTTGGTTCCCAATTCAAAGCTCCATTGTCATGTTTCTTCCTGCACCGATCAATGCAAGTATTTAAACACTTTCAGAGGAGAACAAGTCTTACTTTGACCCTCAGGAAATCCCAGCTCTATCAGAATCTGAGCCTACCTAAACTCATTTATTCATATATAGGAGTACCATGCCCAGGTTGTTATAGTATACAGGAAAAAGAATGAAGTAAGAGATTCATCATAAGTCTGCCAAACATGAGAAATCTACTAAATGTCACTTCTTTATAGGAATACACTTTTATGGGCACTGCACGAGATTCAACATAAAGTACAGCTGAGCTTGATGGGAATGTAGTAAAGTAGTTTTGCAAAAGCGTATGTGCATCCAGTGAAGTCCATTCACATCCTGTGGGATGATTGATGTGTTCTAATAAAGAAAGCAGGTTTTTATTGAGGTGTAAATGTTTGTCAAACTGTTCATTTTATGGGACACAGGCAGAGAGTAAAACACACACACACACACACACATAGACACAGCCGCACATGTGCAGACTGACAGCTGATCCAACCTTATCAGAAACAGATGATGAGAAGAAAGATGAGAAGAAAGAAGAAAATAAAACACTTATTTTTTGTAAAAACATGTTTCCCTCCATGCAAATGAACTGTTCCCGCCACAGTGACTGCTAATTGATCATATTAAAAAAACATTTATTGACTAATTAAAGGTACAGTGTGTAGTTTCTGGTGGCATCTAATGACAGGTCACAGATTACAATGTGTTCAGTGTATAACTGGAGCTTGTTGGCAGATATTTTGTCAATAGATGTTTTTTTTAATTCATCTGAGTGGCTAAATGACTACCTCCAGTCTGCTGGTGTTTTCTCATTAACAGCGTGTGAGAAGTGGAGTGGCTCTGTCACATCAGAGAGGGATTTAGCTCATGGGATCAAAGCCATCCTTGATATTAGTGTCCTTTACCACCTGCTTTATTTTCCCGTGCAATCACACACTCACACTTGCCCATCTAGAATGATTTGAAGAGACGTTGCACTCCAGGTTAGGATGTAACGAGCATGTTAAAATCTATGCTTTGTTTAACCTGCACATGTATATAAAACATATTTTTTATTTGGCTATGTATGTAGCCTGTTATACTAATCACTGTATACTGATCTGACCAGGAAACACAAAAAACCATCACTGTTGTTAAGCTTACACTAAGGAGAGAGGCTGGCCACATCCCACCAACTGAAAAGAGCCAAATACCAGGACCTAGTCCAAAAAAAGCTGCATGGGGTGGCATGCAACCAGCTACCCCATTGAAGTTGGCTGCCATGGTTTCCCAGCAAAATCTAGGGGCTACTTCCTGTGGAGGGTGAAGAAAGCTACCAGAGACGGCCGAGTCCAGTTCTGGATGCCTGTGGTTTAAGAGAGAAAGACCACAGTAGTTGAAAGTCTTCCACCAGTGACAATGTGGATGGAAAGGAATTAGATCTTGGAAGAAGATCTGCACGTAGTTCTGTCTTGTGGCAAAGCGTCATTAATTCATTCCATGCTGTCTAATGAGCGTCTTGATATGCTACACTTACTAGATGGAGTTACATTGGAAAAATGAGAAGTGGTCTTTATGGATTTCAACAAATTGGTGAAGACAATTTAAGAGAAATAAGCATTTTGTAAAAAAAAATGAGCAAAAACAAAAGTGCTGTGCTTATATTTGTCTCCAGTGTAATTGGCCTAGCAAATGTCACGACCTACATAGGGTGAAGTCAATCAATACATTGATTCTCCGTGATTCACTCTCCTCACTTTTGCCCACAAGTGTCAAGCCCCTGCATGTGATTAACAGCTGAGGAAGACGTTTGTTCCTCGAGCAGCAGATAGGCAGCAATGACGGCTGCTTAATTAATGAAATAAAACCTGGACTGTGCCGTGAATCTGAAATGGGAATTTCTGCTCGCCAGCGCAAACGTTGAGTTAATTTTAAGACGCCTGAGATCTTGTATCATCTTTTCTATGCGTTATTGCAATACTGCACAGAGATGCAAACAGTTTCAGTTCAGAATATAAAATGATTCTTACCCTGGCTCTTCATTAATTGAAGATTAATACACTGTAGTACAGACTCGGTGGGGCCTCGGAGTGATGGCTCAGCGTTAACTCAACCTAATGCCTCTTCTCCCCAGAGGAGGTACAAGCTGCTCAATATTCCTAATATGAATTCTATTATTGGTTAGCTGTGATGTATCTGGTTTGGCTGCATACATTACAGCGATCCACCCACCGGTAGAATAAGCTGAAAAACTGACAGCAAGCCTAGGTTTTTCCACAATGACCTTAAATGTGCAGAAATTTACTTCACCTTGTTTTTGTGACTATTCTGCAAAATCACTGTACAAAACCACCTTTTTTTTATTATTCTAGCGATCAGCCACTTAGCAGTGAGTGTGACTCTTTATGACATGTGAACAAATGTTACTGAGGATCTGGATAGCTTATATTTTCTTTCTCTTTCATTCATACGTTCTGCAGATGTACAGAGCTCAGTTGAATAGGCAGGTCAGAAGGGGAAGTGAGCGGCTACTGCAGCTTTAACCGTTCCATGTGCCACTGAGGAGGGACGTATCCGTTTTGTCACCAGGTGTAGAGCAGCTGTGCGTGCTCCTCCAGCGAGGACCACTGGAATGGAAAGGCTTTTAAGTCTTGTTGTGTTATTGTCCTCCTGCACTTTTCGAAACAGCTGCTGCCGCATCTGTCTTTGGTCCATTTATTACTGCCTCCCACTTCCTGTTTTGAAATTGTTATATTGATTTGTATTGTGTGCATGTGCGTAAGACACGTGGGTGGTGCGTAGCGTGTTCGCGGCGGTGAGCTATGCAGTGTGTGTGTGGACTGTTTTTGTTTTGCACAAATTCAATCATCCATGACGAGACAAAGGAAAAAACGCAGATCACGAAACCGTACTTTTGTCAGTTGTTGTGGATCATAATCGTTGTTCTGTGATAGAGGAGAAAACGCGTAAAGTTGAGAGGAAGTGAAACCACAGGCTATGTCGCAGACCCATGCGGCACCCTCCGAAACTCAAGCCTGTACAGTTAGAGAGGATCTCCAGAGGTGAAACACAGAACACATCACACCACAGGTTTTAGCAGATGCCATTTCTACCGTTTTCTCTCTCTCTCTCTCTCTCTCTCTTGCAGCAGGTGTCACATCTAACTGATTCGCTTGTGACCCTCAAACCTTCAATAATGCACGAGCGTCACGACTTTAAATGTACTCACAAACCACCGAGTGCTTCCTGTGTGATGCATTCGATGTTGCAACTGCTGTTTCCTGATGTCCCCCCCCTCCTCCCATTTCAGCATTTTCTAAAACGGTTAAAACACAGGTCCGTGTCCAGGCCCACATGGTGGTGCACCCACACACTTCAGCTCTGATGATGAATGGAAGAAGAAAAAAGAAATAACAGTCAATCAGGAAAATGTAGAGGAGTTTTTTTTGTTCTGGTTTGCTTTCTTTTTCCTCATTTCACCAAAAGATGTTGTTTCCAGACAAAAGAATTCAGATTGACTCTGGTGTAAAGAGGAATGATTCATTCAAATACAAAACAGTTACACAAATATTCTGATTATGAAGATATAGCTGCAAAAACAACTCAACCTCCTGCAAATTATGCTTGAACACTAGTCATTTCCAATTGGAATAACTGTATTTTTTTCTACAAGTGTGTGAATATGAATATGATTTTTGGTTATATGAAGCAAACTAGACGTATCTTTGATTAGTCATCCAGTTTCAGACACAAGAGTAGTATCAACCTTCTTTTTCCTTTGCTAGCTGCAAGAACAAGTGTAGATGTATTTCCTAAAAGGTCAAACTATTCTTTTGAGTATTGGAAAAAGTGCATTCCCTACCAGACACGATGAGTTCATTTTATTAAAATATTATTACAATCTTTCCCTAACCTTAACCAAAGTGCATTAAGTGCCTGTAAACCTGACCACAAGTGGAACTCAGGATGTGAATCCAAAGCAGCATTTCCTACACTGGAGAAAATGTTATTACTGAAGTTAATCGAGCAGCAACAATTACATCTCCAAGAAACCGTAAAAGTTGGCTTAAAAGCATAAAATCCTTTACAAGATGTTCTCACAGAGACTTGACTTTATAGGTTGTATTGTACCCACTCAACAAGATATACCAAAATCATCTCAATGCAGTTTTTAAACAGAAATAAAAAAAAAATATTCATCAAATATTTTATGCAAAACGCATCCATTTGTCTTTGGCTTGAATGACATGAAAAACATACATTAAAAAGGTGCCTAATGTACTTGATTGAGGACTGAGTCAGAGTGAGATTAAGTGAATTAAGCGCCGTGTGCTGAGGTGGCTGGCTTCAGAAAGTCCTTATTGATTAAGATGTTTTATGGCAACGGGGACAAATGATTTTTTATAGACACAGGTTCCTCTCTCAGAAAGAACAGGTTGTCTTGTGTCTGTCTCATCAATATAAATGAGCTCTCCTCCTATTGGCTCAATTCGAACGGCTATGAATGCAATGGGTTGTGTATAGTTGTGACATCACAACTTCACTGATCTCCCAATGGCTCGTTTAAAGGCAGATTTTCTGAATAGGGGCTGCATGGGAAACATGGGATTTTATTTATATGGTTCATACAAGGTAGCTGATTATCTTCTAAAAGGCGGCTAATGGTATTTTTTGGATTCTGTAATCAACTCAGCAAATACACAATCCAGCAATGCCTGCACAATCACCTCGCTATGAGAAAATAATTATATTCATGACATGTGAAGCTATTACTCTTCAATTAGCGTCCATGTCCGCCTTTACATTTACCTTGAAAACTGTTCCGTCTAATATTAAATTTTACCTCATAGTGTGTTGAATGTGCAGATCACAACTCATCCACCACAGCGAGACAGCACAGAGTTGCAGGATTTTGTATTTGCTGACTTTGATGAGGGGAAACCCCCCCCAAAAAAACGCATTAGCCGCGTAGTAGTAGCCGAGCAGCTCGTGAACAGCTCGTATGGACAAGAAAAGGTAAAGCACCTAATGCTATGACTGTGGGAGCCATGACAGCTTTGGAAAATGTGGTACTATCCCTTTAAGTTATCGCATACTGAGCCAGTGTAAAGTATGTGATGGGGATGCTGGCGAAACATGAGTCAGGCCATAACAGACGGCAACGGTCCGCTCGACGTTTCCTGTTTGTCTGCTTCTCAAATGAAGCTGCTGGCTGTTTACTAGCCGCGGCTGCAGTTTACGCCCCTTCCTTTCTATCATCGGCGGCAGCTGATATTTAAGTTTGAATCAGCGGAATGCGACTTTACCCCGGCCACGTGACCTTTGCCTTTACAATTTCACCTCGTCCGTCGACATTAAACGACCCTATTCCTCCTCTTTTCCGCCTCGAAGGCCCACGAGCAGCGCTAGAAAGTTATCAGTGAATGTCAGACATTGTCTGGGAAGTGGTAGAAACTTGGAGGGAACTGTGTTTTTCTCCTCCAACACAATCACATTCCTCTGGGCTCCTTAGGAGAACCAAGGCAGCAGGAGAAGCCAATATCCCTTCTAAGATTAGTTCGTGCCCTGTAGAGTTGTGTTTTTTCTCTCGTCCTTCCAAACGAGGTCCCACCGCTTGTCGCGCTCGTTCCCATCTTTGGGTTGTGCCACTACAGCAGAAGCTCTCTCTGTCTTTCTGCTGTTTTGTGTGACCGCTGCTCCTCCAGTCAGAGTTACAGACGAACAGGGAACAACGTCGAAAATTCATTTGCTGAAATCGAGCGAGGCTCGTCGACAGGAAGATGGAAATATGAGATCAACGGGGAGGTGGGTGGGGAGAAGAGAGAAAATAATGCACGCTCCTCCAGTTTCTCTGGGGTTTTGCCTCTTTTAGCTCATATCTACAGCAGCAGGAAACAATGCAGAATTCTGTGAAATGAGGCAACACGCCACATGTGTGTGAAACAGAAAGAAAAAAGACAACTGGTACGTTTATGTGTGTGTGTGTGTGTGTGCGTGTGTGTGTATGATCAGTGTTAGACGAGCTGTGAGTAACAGAGGGAGGATAGTTTGACGCTACTGGCTTTATTCATCAATGACTTCACTACAGAAATAGCCGGCAGTACAACAGGCCAACACATTTCAGTGACACCTTAAGAGTTGGTTGACATACTGTGTGTGTGTGTGTGTGTGTGTGTGTGTGTGTGTTTTGCTTCTATGGCAATGCCAATTTTTTCCCCAAAGAAAATTGTAGATTTTAGGTGACTTTCTAGCTTGTGTATGTATTCAAGCTTTTATTATTGTGAGGAATTCGGGTGCTGCTTTCTATCATTTCCCTGCAAACCTTGCTTACCTAAATCTTCTTCTTACACCTCTGGAGTGATAGGTTGGGTGTTTTGGACGCACCCGAAACAAATGCAGAAGTCTGAGGTCATAGCCGGGGATGGAGGGGTGTGGCCAAGGGATGATTGGCAGATCGCGACAGCTGCACTGACCCAAGGCGGCCGGCTCGATGAGCGTTATTAAACGGTCTAGCCTTGGACCGCGAGGGCTGTGCAGCCTGGGTTTTTCTCAGTTTTCCTTTCCCAAAGTTACAAAAATACTGAAATGATGCCTTCTGTGACGCACTAGAGCCATACTTAGCATGACCCCTTCCCTACCAGTATAAAAAGTATGAGTATGTGCAGAGCCGGCTAACAGCAGCCCACTTGTTAGCTATGCTTTTGTAGTGCAAATGCATATTTATTGAATCCTTAATAAAGGCCCCATAACATGAACATTATCATTTTTATTCCTCTTTTGACTAATAAAATATTAAGTAGAACCGGGGTGGGCAACCCTGGTCCTAGAGAGCTGCAGTGGGTGCAGGTTTTTACTGAGCAGTAACACACCTGATTCTACTTAATGAAAGTCCTCAGCAGGAGCTGTAAGGGTTGATCAGTAGAATCAGGTGTGTGATTGCATGGTTGGAACACAAACCTGCACACACTGCGGCTCTCTAGGACCAGGGTTGCTTGATTATAGTCAATTTACCTTTTTTTTTTAAAGAAAATGTTAGTCCTATTTTCTTAAAACAAGACCAAATCGACCCAACTTCAGTCAACTTTCATTGGTCCCATTGGGGGAGATTTGCATTTAAGTTACATCCTGTCCAAGAAACACAGACATTGACACATACAGTGAGTTACAGGAGCAGGAGAAACTACAGTCATTAGATGATCAAATGATGATGAAGATGATGAGGTGACGCCTATCCAGTCAACCTCCACCCCACCATTCACACACATTCAATTTAGACAGAGATGCATGATGTGGTCGAATGATTTCGAAAACTGAACCTGCAACCTGCGTTGACGGGTACGGTCGGTGTCAGAGCTCTGCTGGCCGCCGCCTCGGCGGTTCAGCTTCAGCAGCGCCAGATCGGAGGGAGGTCCCTGGACACGGGGACACAGCGTTTGCTGGCACCAAAAAGCAGACGAGAGAGGGGGACTGCCAACATTAGATCACAAAGGACTTACAGCAGAGAACTCAGTGAGGTTAACACTAAACTCTCCCTGTGAAAACCTCAAATTTAACACAATGATGAGTCGTTTAAGTTACATTTCTACTGAAATAATTCGTTAATCTAAAAATATCCTCCATGTTGCTTGTCCTGAAACTTCAACTAAGGCCCATTTTAATTTACATATGTCAAATAGGGAGTTCGGCAAGGGTGTAGGTTTCATTTGAATCGCTGCTTAGTAGACGCTGAGGATTTTTTCATGGTTATGAAACCGGATTTTATATAAACAATGTGGGTTTTTGACTCATTCAATTCCGCCTGTGTGAATAATGACACATTTTTTCCCGCACAACTAAAGAACACACACGAGTTATGGCTTTAAAAGCCTCAAAAAAGAAAATGCATTATAAACCCTTATGCAGGTTTTACTTAACATAAAGACATGAAATTTAACCTTACAGAAAGTGGACCCAGTCACGGTTGTTGATTGGCGAAACAGAAAGAGGGAAGAGTGAGAGAGAGAGAAAACCGAACACAGGGGGAAGCATAAACACACACACACACACACACACACACACAGACACGGAGAGAGTGAGAGAGAGTGAGAACTGAGCACAGGGAAGCAGAAACACACACACACACACACAGAGCGAGAGAGAGAGAGAGAGAGAGGGTATTAACTATGCGCACATGAGAATCACAGACCGAGGGAGACAGAGGGAGGGACGGCAGCAGAGGGAGAAAAAAAGACTTAATTAATTCAGGGTGGATGGGAGGGATGTTGCTGCTGTCCCCGTCCAGGCTTCCGTGCCTCCGCCGTCGTGCTGCACGCAACCCAGCGTCAGTCTGAGCAGAGAGGAGGACCCCGGCACCAGCTCGGCCACCAGTCCACGTCCTGGAGCTGGGTCTCCACCGGGGAACCAAGCAGGGATGTTATGCATGGACTACAGGGGCTGTGGCAGGGATCAGAGGTAGGGAGGACTTTCTCTGGGATTATTCCTGCCGTCCCCTGCTCCCATTCCTGTGTCTTTCTCTCTCTTCCATGTAGACGATCATGCTGTTTTTCCCCTTTTTCTTTCTTTTTTTTTATCAGCCTCCTCTGATCTATTTGCCGTTTCATCTCCCTCTCTATTTTTAGCACATTCTCAGCACTTAAATGTGTGTGTTTTTTTCCATCAGACTTCCCTTCCTGTTTCATGCAGAATTCCCATTTCTGTTCATTACCAGCAAATCACATTGTTTTTTGTTTGTTTTTCCAGTGTGTGCCACTTACAGCTTTGTGATTCGAATGCAACATCATGTTGTTTTTTTTTAACTTGAAAACTGTATCTGAACCTGTGACGCTGATGAGGGTTTCTGGCTCACGGCAACTTCTCTTCTAGTTGAGGACATTAAAACGACGGTGTGCATGACAGGGAAATGTGTGTGTGTGTGTTTGGGTGTGGGTGGTTTTGAAAAAGACTAAAAGCCTCAGACTCGTAATACTTAAACATGCAGGAGCTGAAAACGTCTTTCACCAATAGGGAAGAATTCGTCAGATCAAGCAGCAAATCAAGGGCACAATGAAGAACAGGTTTTAGCAGTTTAAGTAGTTTAAGTATTTTTCATAATCTGCTGTCCTCAATACTAATAGCTAGGCTTATATATTCAATTTGAACCAGAAGCCTTTAATAAAGCGCTGTTTGATTTTGCCTATATGTTGCACCTCTTAATGTCACTCCCTTTAATCCCCGGCTCCCTTTGTGAGAGTGATGCCTTAGCGTGAGACGGCCGACTTCCTGTCATTAATCTCCAGTTGGAACGCCTAATTACGTGTCGTCAAGCGATCACCGAAGGCGACGGTTATTTATTCCTTGACAGTATCCGCTCGGCCGGCGACGAGAGCGAGAGATTCTCCGGCCGAGCCTCGTCTGAGAGAGAGAGCGAGCAGCGACGGGAATCATGAGGGGAACACACAGGCAGAGGGACGATCCGTACGGGGGTGTTTAAGGGAAAAGCTGCTCACATTCTGAGCCTAAAGAGAGCATATAGATGCTGTGTGTGTGTGTGTGTGTGTGTGTGTATGCATCATGTCGAAATGGCGTTAACAGTCTCTGGTGAGAGGCCAGCTGCTGGGTCAGTAGAGGGTCTGTGAGGGTGGTGGAAGCCTCAGGACGACGCTGCCGACAGACAGCAATTCGTCATATGGATTAAGAGGTGAACAATTGCCTGTCTGAGCATTGATCTGCGTGATTAGGGTGGCAGCATGCACACACACACGCACACACACACACACACACACACACTCCAGGCCATTCCGTTTGTTCTCCACATATGACCCCGACCTATTGTCTCATTTAAATGTTGCAGTCACTTAAAAAAATCATCTTGTGTTGTTTGTTCTGAATTAATAAGATAATTACCCTACTATTTATACAAGATAATACATTTTTAATAATAAGGTTTCTTTCAATAAGATGCTCCTGGACTGGATTACCACCTCTGAGGTCCCCAAGAATCTCATAGCATCACCATCTTCAGGTTTCTTCCATCTTCTATTTTTTTCCTGGTTAAATCCAAGGAAGTTGTAGCACTTTTTACACAGCTGTAAAAACCCTTGAGGCAAATCTGTGATTTGTGATTTTCGGGTGCACAACGAAAATTTACTTGACTTCGCTTGACTTGAGCACAACAGCTGTTTAATGACAGCAGCTTGAATGTGTGTGACTGTGTAAACGTGATCAGGGGATTTTTTCTGTCAAGGAGAGGCCTCCTCTCAATGGAACTACCGTGATTAAAAAAACGATTGAAAACAAACACACACACACAAAAAAAAGATTCTTAAACAGAAAAACCAAAAAGTCTCTGTATGCAGCAGTTTCACTGTTGCACTGGCAGTGTAAAGCTGCACAGAGAACTTTCAATCCTTTCCTCTTTAAACTGCTTGTTTTTCCACTGTTGACTTTTATTTAACCGTCCATCTTTGAGCCGCGTTGAAAATCTCGGCTTGTACCTGCTGCTGAAACCAGCTGTGATGTCAACTCTGACTCGGTCCCATAGAAAACAGGAACAGCACCGGCCTTTAAAGCCAAATTCACCGGTGGCCAAACCGTGGGGCTGCAACCTCAGGGTCACGTGATGCTATGAGGACCAAATCCCCCATTTACAATCACTGGGAAAGAAGCAGCATTTTCATGAGCGTCACAACCTCTGCAAAATGATTCATTTCACTGTCAGAACTTTGATCCGTTCCGTCTGATAACATCTGGAAAACCATAAAGCTCGACACTGATGGTATTATCCTCCATGGTTGAATGCACATGACATGATGCCATCTCCATCTCCATGTTAAAACATTAAACCTCTGATGTACAGTCCGTGCACAGCGACGTCCAACTCACCTTGTTTTTTTAAATGAAGTCCATCTGATGGAGCTCCCCCGCTGAGGAGTCGCCCCTTCCTGTCACCTCTTCATCCACCAGCTCCCGCTGGCTGGCTCCTTTCTAAAATGATGAATGAGCCGACGCAGAAAATGGACTTCTGTCTTGAAGACACGTTTTTTATGAATGTTCAGGGTCAGTGTCGACTACGCTAACAAATGCATTTACTTCGCTCTTATTTCATCAGTAAAAAGAGGCTTTTAATATGAAGCAGTTTGCATCAACAGTAACTACTGTGTATATATATATATGGCTCTGTTTTATTGTAAATACATTTCACTGTTATCATTGAGATAAAACTCTAAGCATACACCATTTTACTGAGAATCCTTAGTGCCTCCAGCTTGGGGATAGCAGACTCTCCCACTACTATTAAAACAATTATATAGAGAGGTATTACTGAATTGAAATCTATAGAATAAATAAATGGTAACACGTATGAATACACTATTTGTTCACAATTCCAAAATAGCTATAGAAATCCTACATTATGCCTATTATAGAGCATATACAAACCAGTTGTTTATTGATGCAAAAATTCCCAAGCTACAGACCATAATTAGCTAAAAAACAACTGCAAATGATGTACAAAGCCACGCATAGTGCAAGGAATAAAGTCGTAAAATCTGAGAGGGAACATGACCTTCAGGCAAACAAAAATGAAAACTACTGTACAATAAAGTCTTTTTCTATATCAGTAAATGGTGTCAAACTCTGCGTGTTACCGTGACCATAAAAATGTCAGAAAGAGTGTTTGATTTCATGAAAATCTTACACCTCATATCTTTAATGCCGCAGTGAACAGTGATGTTGTTTTAACGCGATGACAGAACACAGAATTGATTTTTTACCATGTCAAACTGTTTGTTTCATCTGACCATAGACAGTAGAATTAGCGACATATATTATATATTGTTGTGATGATTTGGGGTTTAACTTTCTGGAGTTTGCAGGATTTGTTGCTTGCTGTGAACATAGAATTTTAAAGTTGGCTCTGCACAGGCACAGGTGTGAGAAAATGAAACTCAGAATGCGAGGGGCCAGATGAGAACGACGCGGTGAAACAGAGCAAAATAAACTTTTTTTATTTTAAATTCCGCCACAGTGGTTGTGTTTTGAAGGACTGGTGATACGCCCACACCTCCACTATTACTGCTGCGTCTGCTGCAGCCTCTCGCTGTGCTGCTTTTTGGACCGGTCTCACACACCCTGCAGTCCTATTGGCTGGGGGCTACATAATGCACACACACACACACACACACACACACACACACACACACACACACACACACACACACACACACACACACACACACACACACAAACACACAAATAATAATAATAAAACAAACAGACACACAAAAAACATTCGAAATACAGACATGGGACAGGATTTTTAGGGAAATTGCATAATTTATGTTTCTGTTGAGTGTGGACAGGATTGCATTGCATGGGTCATACTATTTATTATGGCTTTATTGGTTTGATCAAGCAGTTTTTTAAAAAAGTTCAGGTGACTAAATTATAGGATATGTACATCTAATTTGCGCATCTGCATCACAAAACACAACATCCGCCATCCATCTGCACCAAAGCAAAATAAAAAACACTGCTATCCTGGAATTGTTCACTTCTGCTACTTGGAATCTACAACATGCTCTTGAGAGCTTAATGATACATTAAAAGGCTAAATTCCCCCACCCACTCAAATGTAAATAAACTGTGATTATTATTTTACTATTTTTTGTCATGTCGAGCTGCAGAACGTGAGGCTGCAGCCGCCACTTCTTCAATACTCACTCTCATGTGAAACAGTACGCCAAAGTTTCTTTCGCTTTAACAGAAACTTCCTTCCAGCTCCGAGGAGAGCAGGAATAAACCGCTGAATAGTTTTCTGTTCGTGGAGATAACATATGATCGTGGAAACCAAATATCTCATAATTTAGGACCGAACGATAAACTATTCATGGCAGCCTAAACCTGCTTAAAATAATGGCGCTGTTGCGTCGCGATTCCGAAAACCTTTTAAACTTATTGCCTCATTTATGATTTAATAAAACCAGTTATGAATTATACGCTACTGTCACTTTCTTATTGCCCGGCCGAGTTTCTTTAGTCTCTAATATGTGCCGTTGCAGAGGATAGCTTAACCTACTTAACCCTTTCACACATTCACGTTTTATATTCACCGCACCGACCCGTCACATTAAAAGAACTCCCCTTTAAATACAGCGCAATCGCTCATTGTGTAGAGCTCGTCCTTGCGTTCCCCGTCTACGTTTTACACACAACCACACAGTTGCCATGACGCCCAGGCCTGCCATAAATACTCCTGGTATTTGTGAGGCTCCATCACCAGTAGGTTAGAGAACAGAAAGCCTGCAGCGGCCATATGTGCAGCCCGCAGCGGAGATAATCGGAGATCAATCCACGGCGCTCTCAGATAGTTTGGGTGTCAGCCGTTTCCTATCCCGCACGGCGTGCACGTTCAGTTTGTGTTCCTCGTTTCCCATAACCTTGACGATGTACACACCTGCTGAAGGCTGCTTGACAAAATAACCCATCAGTCTGACTAACGATGGCCTGGCATGGTGTGAAAGCAGGAGGTGAGAACCGAGGTGATTCATTCTCATGAGATGGGGAAAAAAAAGCTAATATAGAAAAAATTTGGAAATATTGACTTGTGACAACACAGGCGAGAGGTGGTAATAGTCTGTGACGTGTGTGTGTGTGTGCGTGGGTGTGTGTGTGTCTTGTCAAGTGGAGACATCAGCAGCCGTCCTTTTATGGACAAAGATGAAGCCCTGTCGACAAACCCCTTTGGGATGATGGTGCGGTTGTTCTTGAAAAACGTCCTTTAGGTCCTGAATTTCTAACTTTAGTGGATTTACGGAGCTTGCATGGTGGCTGGACACCAGATACTCAGGTCAGCTTAAATGCTTACGCTGGAATTATCAGTTATTGTTTAAGCATCGTGAGCATTTCTCAGCCATCACAGGCCCTAATTGCTCTGAACAATGCTGGGGAAACCCACAGGATTCTGTTGAATCAAGCGCTTCGGTGACTAATTCTAACTGGCTTTCTTTTTGGTCTCAGCCTACACACAATTGAGCGGTTCCTTATTTTGCGGAAAGCTTTGAAAGAGCACAAAGCGGTTCCGATGGCTAAAAGTGTGGACATCAGACACACACAATCCCACGTATGCACAAAGGTCACAGGAAAAAAATGCAAATCCAACCCTGAGGCGACAACCAGCTCCCATAAGTGTCTAAAGCCTTTATGGCGTGTACGGGGGATTACTGTAAATATTCTGACTTCACTGCATTTCAGTCGACTCAACCTTCAACTCCTATCTCCACGTGATGAGGTCATTATTTCCAAGGCTCTCGCATCAAGCGCCTTGCCAATAAATATGACGCCCAGTTAATGAAATTGTTAATAAAAGTGAAGCGGCGTCACCGCGCCACACAGGTGAGAGTCAGGGCCTGGATTTCAGGTTTATGGGGGGGGGCGCTCGGTGAGCTACCGACCCGGTTAAGGCGGGGGTGTCTATATTTAGCGAGTGCTTGGATCATGAAGATTATCTCCATGCTGGAAAATGACTGATGTTTGACACAGAAAAGCTTCTGTCGGAATCCATTTAATCATATGCTCATATCCTATGGCTTCCTATGGGGAGTGATAAGTGTGTGTGTGTGTGTGTGTGTGTGTGTCGGGAGCCGGGCCGCTACTATCAGAGCTCCTACACACTCTTCCTGTGGAGATGGCCGCCACCAGCCCACAGCATCCTGCCTAACACTTGACAGGGGACCAGATAGGAGCATCCTGTGTGGTGCTCGTGCTCCAGCGAGTGTGCACTTCCACGGTTGAGTGTTTTTTTTTTTTTTCTATATGTGCAAATACATAGTTTAACTCTCTTAAAAAGGGTTTAAATGATTTAAATTACATGCTATTAACTAGTTGGTTAGTTTTTAGGTGGACCTTTTTTAATTTTGGTTACACCATTTGATGTTTTGTGTCAAATTACACAAAATTGCGATTTTCGTAAAAGAAAAAGATACAAGAAACCAGCATAAACACAAAATGTACATTTTGAGACACCTAATGAATGCTTCCTAAACTGTCTTTAAATTTGTTAAACTTTATCATCTTGCCTACCATGATTTGTCACTGACCCACAAGATATTCTTCCTATATACAGTATCTCATATATATCCAGTCCATTATAACATAACAGCCATAACAGGAAAACAGCCAATATTATATATGCCATATATATTTAAACTTTTCTATTAAAACATATATGTTTATATAGGTTCTTTTTTACTCATTGGGGAAGATGGTTGTAATGTAGAAGTTGAAAAAGTGATGTAGGTTAAAGTCCACCTCATATGTCATTTGTATATATATATATATATATATATATATATATATATATATATATATATATATATACTTGCAATTTTAATATGAAAATGCAAGTGAACAATATGACCAGAGATGTGATCTAAGACATTTTAGCAGAACTTTAACTAAGTCCCTTCTAATTAGGATTCAATCTGTTTTATTTGTTTTATTATCTAATGTTGAATTACACCAAACAGGTAAATATATACTAACTCATATTCGCTGCTAATATGAACTCCAGGCAGGAAGTATTTGGACAGTGGCACATTTTTTGGTTTTTCAGGCTCTATGCTTCAGTATATTGAAATCAAATAATGGCCCCCACGTTGATGTGGAAAGTCTCAGCTTTAATTTGAGTGATTTTACTTTAATACAAAAAGCGCTTCAGTGTTAGTTCATGCACAAAAGGGCTCACAGTGGCTCAAATGATTGAAAGGTCATCCGGGACAGTGGCGACACATTTTGTCCAAGAGGTCTGTTAGGTAAGTCCAAATGTCATTTGGGACGCGGAATCAATCAGGTTCCCCTATAATATAAGAATAAATCATGCAGGTACCTGACATTTCCCTCCTTGCTTTATGGAACTGTCACATCGTGTTGGAAAAAGATTTAGTGAGCGATTTTCATTGCAATGGATGGCTTTAATAGTTCTGACGAAAAATCAGTTTGCACTATGATTCACGCAGCCTGTAAATGATTTAAACCACATACTTGTACTGTAGGAAAAAAAAACTGTTGACAGATCTGTCACTGTGCTTTTCTCCTACCCCCAAAGGATATTGACGAGGTGTAATTATATGCACATAATGTAGGTGCGAAGCTATTCAAACAGCAGCATCGGTGAACAAACGAGGCGCCTGCACGCTTGCTGTTTCCATCCAAGTCAGATCTTTAGCAAGTCTCATCATAACGATAAATGATGATATCTATCATATTCATATGTAATGATCATACATGTATCATGATCATGCTTTAATTAAACACAGGGAACAGTCACACACATCGGAACAATGTCCCCCTGCGTCATGTCCCTTTAATTTGCCGCCGCTTTTACAGCAACACAGAATAAATGAGTGCTGTAATGAACATAATGTGCCGTGGAGGTGTAAATAACCCCTCTCCATTCTTCTCCCTACCACATAGATGCTCTGTGAGTCAATAACTCCTGTTAAAACCACACTGACTCGATTCCTTGGCCGGGGGTAATAACTCATCTGGAGACTTCGTTCGTCACAGTCACCCCCACCCAACCCCGACGGGAACTGTTGTTCTTACACTTTAGCTCTGTTGTCCTTTTTAAAAAACATACGACATATCATGTTTTCAGAGATTACAGATGTTATCTTGGGGCCGGGCCAGCTGTTTCCCCCCCCTGTTTCCAGGCTTTAATTGTAAGATAAGGCTGCTGCCTGTAAATCAATAGAAAGTGAATAAGCCAAACTATTGCTTTAAGAAATAAAACTATTGGATATGTAAGCGGAGTAAATGTCAGTGCATCGTAGATGATTCGTGTTGAAGGAATCTTCTGGTCAAGTGTCTGCCTATCACGCGGTTATATCTGTCCATAGTAACTGTGGCGATCTGGCTCTTCCTCTTTTTTTTCTATCTCGGTCAGGGTGCCTCTCTTTGTCGTTGCGCTGCATCGACGTCATAGTTGCCGGGCAACCTCGCGAGCAAAACAGAATCCCTCTCTGCGCAGAGGGGAGGCCCCGTGCGCTTGATTGGCACGTGCTTCTCTCTCCCCGTCTCCCTCTCCCTCTCTCTCTGTCAAGCTCTCACAGCAAATCCACATAGATCTTGCCTTTGTTCCGTTTCGACATTACCACACATGTGCAGCCCATTAGTCCAGGAGAGAAGAGAGCAGCTGATAGAGGGGAGTGGAGGCGTATGAAGGGGTAAAGTAACGGTTCCACTTCTAGAGCCGGTTGATGTGTGGAGATACTTCTGTTGTTGTCAGGTCTAGGGAAATTAATTACAGCCTATTTGCATAAGCTGTGACAGAAACTAGACCAAACTACTTCATAAATGAGGCTTATCGTTCATTGTCTATCACAGTCTCATGCAACGCCCCTCTCGTTCTCCTCTAGTCTTTGGCCCTTGCCTTCTCGACAATGTTTTAAAAAGGAAAAACTGATTCTAGATAACTTCCCATTAGCTTTTACTATATTTTTTTTTATAACCAATGTTTAATAGCTTTCTTTTATAAGCTTGTACAGATGCATTTTTGTGACACAAGTTACAAGTCGGGCTGGAGATCTTGGACTAGATGTTCACTGATTCCACCGGATGTGCACAAGTATTAAACTTGGCCCCACAAGGAGAAACAGTAGCTGAGGAGGCCTGTGATTGCCTCGATGGGAATTTCAAATTCCAACTCAAATTCCAACATATCTAAAAATAATTGATTGTGTGTTCTCTTTTCAGAAAAATCCTGAAACTAAATAGGCAACAAAATTCAAATTAATCATTTTTTGACATAGGGTTGTGTTGGGTTCAAATTATGCCTGCGTTTTGGTAACGGGGATAGGTTTTGTATTTAGGACATTTGGGACCAAGTTCACAGTAACAAAGAACTTAAACCTTGTGCATATAAATAGAAGTGACTCCACTCGGGGATTTTGTTAACACATACCAGCATTTGTTCTTCCAGCTGACTGAAAAATCTGAGCATGCCAAACTACTCATTAATTAAGGGGATAAATTGCACACCTCTACCGGGAAATGGGGACGAATGCAAATAGCAGCCATACTGATCCAATGAACACGGCGTGGAGAGCAAATTCTTAATAGCTGCACCTTGTAGACAGGTATGCGTTTAGGCTTTAATGATGTATGCTGTGAATGAATGATGAATGGTCTGCTTCGCATTCATTGGTTTGATTATAGAAAACAACATTCTACAAAACTGGATGTAAGATAGAACTCTTACAGAAATGTGCCAGTGGTTGCTACTAGCAACATCTATCTATAAAAGCACGGGCTAAAAGTGATGGCTCTCGTATCTATGCTAGATCAACCTCAGGTTTCGGATATAGCATATATGGAAAAGATGGTGTGCAACCTTTTTTTTGTGCTTCCTAGTGCTTTTATTAAAAGTCAACACACCTTTGAACCATTTCTTCCTGCACCTGCCCTGCAGCCGACATAACGAAATTATTGTGACGTCTCTCGAAAACATTGTGCGAAGACAATAGCCAGTTCAACCGTTAATTTCTACCTTAAACTAACAGAGGTCCCAGCACTATCACCTGACAGAATAGAACCTGGACCTAAACTTATTTGTTTATCACAGTAACAAGCTTATGTTCTTATGACAAACAGGAAAAGTATAAAATACGAGAATTACCATAATGTTGGTTTTACTTCTCCTTATCTCAACGTATGTCCATGTCTGACCCAATGTACAATTTCTCTATTAAGGCTATGTAACAGTCCAACACCTCATTTGGCCAAACAATAAAAAAATCTACTTGCTAACTTTTCTATAGGAATAATTACTTCCCACAGGGACTGCACTAGTAATGTTTAACTACAATTACAGTTTCATTTAGTGCACATGTGTCAAACTCAGGTCTGTTCCAACCACACCTGATTCTACTAATCAACCACTAGAGCTCTCGCTGAGGTCTTTCATTAGTAGGATCAGGTGTGTTACTGCATGGTCGGAACAAAAACCTGCAGCCACACCGGCCCTCCAGCATCTGAGTTTGACTCCCCTGGTTCAGTGGATGTTTCCATCCAAAGCAACAATCATCAGAGAGAGATAATACAACACAAGCAGAGTACAAGTCGTGAGAGAACGACCTCGAGTCCAGCAGCAGGCAGGTGCAGGATTGTGAGGGACTCTGTGGGTTCCTGCTACTTTGGTTAGTCTCTGGTGAGTCTAGTCTGGCTAGCCCTGTCATGGCGGTGTTACCTGGTCTCTCATTGGCAGTGCAGGACCTGAAGGAGGGGGGGCAGGTAGGCGGGGGCCGTCTGAGCTGTTGCGAAAGCGACTGTCCGGGTTTTTTGAATCTGACGACTGAGAGATGGTTATGAACAATGACAGTAGGGAGCAGTTTGAGTCAAAAACCAACTAACTAACAAACAGAGTACAGTAAAGTCAGAAGGAATCCAGAAGCAGCATAAAACATTATATGTTTTGATGTTTTCATTGGATTTGTTCACACTGTACATCTCATAGAAACACTTCCTCTTCTATGTCTCCTCTATGAAAGCTGCTGTTGTTTATTAAATCTGACCCAGGTCTGTTCTCACGTGAAAACTACTGACAGACTGATGGGCAGATTCATTTTTGAACATTTTCCCATGTTCACATTTTCAATGACCAGGGCACCCTGATGGGCAGTAATTAAAAAAATAGATTTTACCCTGTTTTAAAAATGATTCAAGATGCGTATATATATTTTAATCATGGTAGTTTATTTTATAAACTTATTATAAGTTATAAATGAATTCAAATAGTTCACTTTGTTGACTCCACTGAAGTGATTCATATGCATATATATATATAGGTAATAATGTTTTTATGGTGATGCTTTAACGAGTAAATGAAAGAGAATCTTTTTCTAAAAATACATGTTCGTTATTTCCTCGGGGATTTGACTTGGACCCGTGCCTTTATCTCTTCTCTCCTGGAACTATGCGTGTCCCATAAGTCGTCTCATCTCTAATTTATATAAAGTGCGCAAGCAAGGATTGTTACTGGAAGCCAGATAGATAACCCTCTTTCATTTAAAGCCTGTTCCAGTCAGTCAGTGTCTGTCGCTGCAGCAGCAACTGAATGGGTAAGGTTGTTTTCTGCAGCAAAAACATGCAACACAAAAGCACAGGTTGCAGATTAGGTCAATGATAGCCCTGTTTTATGTGAATTTCCTCTATAAGCCATCCCAGTGAGCCGGCATGCACATAGCCAGAGCTGTGAAAACTGATAATGATAAAGTGTTTAGTTTTTTTTATTCCCACTTTTCACTGCACTTGTGCTGGAAATCTCTCTTTTTGTTGACGGTTGGCCTTCATCTTCGTAGCTGCTCTCCCTCCCTCCTCTTCCTCCATGAACCACCCCTGCCCACCCTGCCAATCTGCTAAATGGCATTCACTGAAATCTCTTCATAAATGTTATATTGTATAAACAGGCAAGACAAGGCTGATGATCCCATTATTTTATGTTTTTTGTCCCCCTTTTCTCTCTCTCTCTCTCTCTCTCCAGGTCAAAGAAGGTATTTTTGCTGCAGACCTGCCGTCTCCAACTCCTGAGGAGTAGTTACTGATTGTGACGACCTTTGTGGACATCCGACTTGCCATTATCCTCTCTGCCACAGGCAGGGCTGCCTCCGCCGCTGCTCGTGTGGCTCCTTTATTCAGTTTTTTATTTTCACCTCCTGCGGGCTCTTGAGGTGCTTTTTCGTACAGAGGCAGCGATGATGTCCCGGAGCTTCCCGCCTCAGCCGCGTTACACAACTTGACCCTAGGACCTCCATCAACCCCTCGTCAGCGGCGTCAGTGGACCGAGTCATTCCCAGACGCGCGGCCTCGCCTCTGGCCTCAGGCATTATGGGAGACGGGAGCTGGGTATGTCTGAGCCCGGCTGAGTTCACCCAGCTGCAGCAGTACAGCGAGTGTGAGTACGCGCGTGTCTCAGTCCACACTGTGTTTTTGTTCTGTTGTGTGCGTATGAACGACGTGTTTTCTGTGCGCCTCTGTGCACGTGCACCATCCCGACAACTGCTCATCCCATGCAGTTCATGTTTGATGTGTGTATCGATGGTGCAATTTATTCAAATGATGGTGTACAAGTTACAAGCCAACTTATTTTCTGACCTTTTTTTTTTTTTTACAGCTTCAGAACTATGTCCTTTTTAATTGTGGCCACATTTCTCATTTTGTGCCCACTGGGATAATCGAGGTATCATTGGATGAGAGGCTCTCTATTTACAGAACTTATGCCAAAAATAGTGCATTGAATGTGTTTAAAGTAACCACATAATTACACTGATTGAATTTTCATCTGAATTCATAAACAGATTTACTGTAATAAGTCCAATTTAAATAAAAAAATTTACCTAAATTTTCAATGACCCAAAGGGTAGTTATTATTTATAAGTAATAAGAGTGTTATTATATATTACTATTATTATGAATTATTTAACTTGCTATGTCAAATTTTCCCCTCTTTGCCTGTTAAAATATTATATTTTAGTCATAGTTTCCCATCATCTTTGAGATTTATCTGATAATTGTCTGGGCTAAGACGTTTAAAGAACTGTTTGGAAGTAAAATAAATAATTAAAATCGTGTTCCTTTTTGTTATTTTAAATCATTTAACGTAACATTGCTCAATTCTGGGACAAGAACTTAGGCAGGAATGACTGGTGTGACGATGTTCTTCCATGTTTTTCTTTTTCATAGTCAAAACCTCGAAGCAGGATGAGCCTTGTGGCAAACAAGCACATTTGTTAGTCAAAGGAGCATCTGCCCTCCTGGAGGATTGTGGACAATGAACAGAATATTACTCTCTGACGCAAGTCGCTCTGCTGAGGAATTACACAATCATGCATAAATCGTTCTTTTATAGACCTGCGTGAAGTGAAACCACAAGCGTTGCTGTGATGGATTCACTGGCAGAAAGTGTGTGTGTGCGTGTGTGTGTGTGTAACCAGTCAATTTTATTTGCATAGCCCAAAATCACAAATCACAGCTTGGCCACAACAACACCGTGTGTATGTGTACGTGCATGTGTGCATGTGTGTGTACAGGTACTACTCGGAAAATTAGAATATCGTGTAAAAGTTGTTTTATTCGGGCAATTTAACATAAAAGGTGAAACTAATACATTTTATAGTATTATTAAATGCAAAGTCAGATATTTCAAGCTTTTATTTGTTTTGATTTTGCTCATTAGAACTTACAGCTTCAGAAACCTGAAATTCAAAAACTCAGAAAATTAGAATATTGCTTGAAATCAATTTAAAAAAGGGATTTTAAATACAAAAATGTCAGGCCTCTGAAAATAAAATGTTGCATCTGTACTTAGTACTTGGTTGGGGCCCCTTTTGAACGAATGACTGCCTTAATCCTGCGCGGCATGGATGCTACCAGGTTGTGGCACATCTCCGGTGTTATGGAAGACCAACATGCTTCAATCGCGGCCTTGAGCTCTTCTTTATTGTTTGGTCTCTTCCCGTTCAGCTTTCTCTTGGCAATGCCCCACAGATTTTCTATGGGGTTCAGGTCAGGTGAGTTTGCGGGCCAATCAAGCACAGTAATCCCATGGTTGTTGAACCAGGAATTTGTACTTTTGGCAGTGTGGGCAGGTGCCAAGTCCTGCTGGAAGATGAAATCTGCATCCCCATAAAGCTGGTCCGCTGAAGCAAGCATGAAGTGCTCTAAAATGTCCTGGTAGACAGCTGCGTTTATGCTGGACTTGATAAAGCACAGAGGACCAACACCAGCAGCTGACATGGATCCCCAAGTCATCACAGCCTGGGGAAACTTAACACTGGACTTCATGCATCTTCCATTTTGCGCCTCTCCGGTCTTCCTCCAGACTCTGGGACCTTTGTTGCCAAATGAGATGCAAAACTTGCTCTCATCAGAAAAGAGGACTTTGGACCACTGGGCAACAGTCCAGTCTTTCTTTTCTCTAGCCCAGCTAAGGCGCCTCTGGCGTTGCTTGCTCGGGAGGAGCGGCTTGACAACAGGAATACGACATTTGAAGCCCATGTCCAGCATCCTCCTGCGTGTCGTTTCTCTTGAAGCAGCAACTCCAGCTTGAGTCCACTCCTTATGAAGTTCCCCCACACTTTTGAATGGCCCTTTCCTGACCATCTTCTCCAGGCTGCGGTCATCCCTCCGGCTTGTACACCGTTTTCTTCCACACTTCTGCCTTCCACTTAACGGTCCATTAATGTGCTTTGACACAGCACTCTGAGAACATCCAGCTTCTTTTGCGATCACTTTTTGTGTCTTACCCACCTTGTGCAGGGAGTCAATGATGGTTTTCTGCACAACTGTCAGATCTGCAGTCTTCCCCATGATTGTGAATTCTTCTAAACCAAAGACACAGGCTTTTTAAAGGCTCAGGACCCTTTTGCAGGTGTTTTGGATTACTTACCTGATTAGTGTGTGACACTTTGAGCCTTCAATACTGAAGCTTTTAACAGTATTCTAATTTTCTGAGTTTTTGAATTTGAGGTTTTCTGAAGCTGCAAGTCCTAATGAGCAAAATCAAAACAAATAAAAGCTTGAAATATCTCACTTTGCTTGTAATGAGTCTATAAAATGTATTGGTTTCACCTTTTATGTTGAATTGCATGAATAAAACAACTTTTACACAATATTCTAATTTTCCGAGTAGTACCTGTATATATGACTTGATTTTATTTGGAGGGAAAATCGAGGGATCGAGCCTCTTGATTTGTTCGCCTGTTCATAAAGATCAGGGTCATCAAAGGTGATGTGAAGAAAGGTTAAGATATTCTGTTGATTAACTGCTTATACATTAATGTGTGTTATTTTTCATAAACCCTGACTCAGGTTCTCTGGTAAGGCCTGAGAGCCTGACTAATACCTGGACAATCATTACCATGCCATCACTACTCCAGTAAATAGGACGTACCTTGGCTACTGCTTGGCAGTGGGGGATCTTCTTGTCCATACGTTTGTGCTGTGGCTTCAGCAGGAGTTTGCTAGGACTCTTTCTTTTGACCTTTCCTTTCTCTTGTGTCGTCGTAAATGAATTGTCGAAGGCAAGACCCTGCACATGACAGAAAAAAGAATCCCGGCTGATCTTCACTTCTTGCTGCTGACACTGTGGTCCACTTCTTTTTTTTTCTATTTTATGAGCTGGAGAAGCAGTGTAATCGAAACATGACGAATGTGCTCAGTGGAAAGACCCCTGCAGGACAGCAAGGTCTCATTTCTTACTGATGGCGAGGAGAGGAGCGACAGGAAGGCTTGTGTATCACAAGCTAATCAATCAGGGAGTCAATGAAGGACACTGGCTGTGTTTTCTCTAGAGATACGGGTTAGTGAGGGAGTAGAGCTGCTATAAACCATATAGAGTAATAGAACTAGAATCTGCATAGAAACAATATAACTGAGAAAATAATCACAGGAATGATCAATTAAAAAAAAAGACAAAAGCTGCTTTAAACTTCCTGTATGTATGCTACGTTGTTGCTTTTTAAAGAAGTAATTTATTTATTTTGTCTGTCAGTGTTCACTTTTTCATGTATTTATGTTGTGTTTGTCTGTCTGTTTGTTAGCAAAATAACTCCTCAAGTTTTGGCTGGATTTTCATCAAATTTTCAGCAAATGTTGGAAACGGTAGCATAAAGAGATGATTGAATTTGGGTAATGACTCTAAAGAAATCCTGTTTTCTGGACCACTTTGAATTAACATTGTGGTAAATGGACCTATTAACAGGCGCCACCTGGTGGTTGTATCTTGCACCTGCATAGCTTGTGCTTAGCCGAGGCCTTTGCTCTCAGAGCGCTATTCTAGTTAATTGATAACATTGACAGTGAAAATAATCATTTTCCCTAAAAAACACTTCCCAGGCTGTAAAGTTACTCTGGCTGGAGATGTGCTTACATTGGCAACACACCGCTGGTGGTGGAACTGTTGGATATACACAGGACATTTAGTTGCAAATGGTGGCGACTTGTCTGCATTTGGCGGGTGATTTTCCCCTCACTGTTTGCGCTTCACTAATCACATTGTGCATGCAGCTAATGCAGAAGAGTCAACTTTTTTTTTTGTAAACCGGATGCTCTCTAATCACATTTCTCTCATCTGACCTAAGATCCTAAACTCTCTCTCTCTCTCTCTCTCTCGTTCTCTCCCTTGTGTCATTGTGTGAACATCTAATGCAGGACAGGGATGGGAAAGCATTACCGGCTACAAAGCTGCTGAGCACTAACAATAATGAAGTGAAGTGTCATCCGTAGTTGATTATGAGAGCTAACGCGATTGGTGAAATCAGGTTCTGAGCGTGTGCGTGCATTAAGTGTGCGCGTGTAGTGATCCGCCCATGCACTTGTGTACGTTTGTTGCCTGTAATTTGTTTGACAGGTGATCTTGGGAGTAGGTCATTACTGCTAGTGGTCTGTACCAAGGCTCCATGCATATGGATATGGGATTAGCCTCCAAAAGTGGGAAAGACACCATGTTCCCCCTTTTTCATTTTAACTAACAGGGTGACTCACAGGCTCAGCTCAACTGATGCAGCACTTCCTATTAGCCATTTGCTAATAAAATGGAACTCACTTTTGAGGGAGGATTTTGTGCAAAGGAGTGTTTCTACCGAGAGAAAACACTAAGAAAACCGCTACAGGAATGCTGGGTCTGAGGCGTATATCAAAGCAAATGCATTGCAGTAAATGTAATAACAGAGCATTGTCTTTCTCTCTTTTCCTCCTCAGACTCTACAAAAAAGCTGAAGGATGTGCTGGAGGAGTTTCACGGTGAAGGAGTCCTCTCCAAATACAACCCCGAGCAGGTGTGTGTGTGTGTGTGTGTGTGTTTTCCAACGTGATTCATCTGCTTCTGTCATGTTCTTCTGCCAGATGCTCGTTAGCTTCCTCTGTTTCAGCGGTGTATTGATCACCCAGATACAGGCTGTGGCGACACGCCCTCAGGTTCAACATGACGTCAGCACACATGCATCAGTAGTTGATGCAGATGTTTTTATGCTGCTGCCTGCTGTCTCCAAAGTATTGCAATGTACTAGCCAAGTGCTTAGAGAGATGTGATGTTGGTCCATTTTGATCATGCATATGACTTTGGATGATTTTCCACATAGAAAACTGTCACATTTAACTCAGGATGTGATGAAAGCAGGAAGCAGACTATGCACTATATTATAATATATACAGAATCTATTGTGTATAGGTCTGCAGTCAGAGGCACTTAAATCCAATCACAGGCTTCTCAATGTTCTACAATCAAGACGAATCATTGGATGTTAGAATCACGTCACATTTCTTTAAGTAAAAGCTGACTCTTCAGAGCAAAACATCACTTTCCAGATGCAAATCTTGTTCTTTTAGTGACAACACCCAGGAGAGTAAGTCACCGTGAGGTTAAACTGATCAAATTCGTTTCATTATGTCATCCGTTGAAATGATACCGCCTGTTCAAACATAGGCAGCCATCGGCCTGCATGAATCCAGCCTGGTGTCCTCGCAGTGGTGGCGGCCTGCAGTAAACCTTCCACTCGCTCTTCAAACAGCTCTGTATTAGCGTCACAGGAGCCGAGAGCATTCATCCATTGTGCGTAGAAGTGGTGGTATTAGGGCTGTTGTGTTTGTGTGTGTGTGTGTCGACGGGGCGGTGGAGGACCCTGCCCTCAGCACACCGTATGCAACACAACTGACCAAAAAAAACAAAGCATAAAGCGTGTTATCTGTTCTTTTATTCATTAAAATGAGATATTCCTTTATTTTTAGATTCTTTTATTTGCAATAATAACATCCCTGGGTGCATAATAACTCAAAATCACACATTTTCACTGTATAATTTAAAAGAATCCCAAAATGAAATCCAACAATTGTGCCTTAAAATGGCTTTAAATAAATAAAAATAGGTTGCTGTATGAACACATTGCTCTGTAGGTTCTGATGCTCACTGGTAACTTTAAGATCGAATGATGACGCAAATTTTGTTAATTTGTAAATACCAATAATTTATGTGAAATAAACACCTTTATTTATTTCACTAATTGCTGTATCAAAAATGAAACCCATGCCATTGGGATTTAACCTTTGTGTCTTGCCAACCAAAGGTCATGACAGGTCATTGTCTCCTGCTGAGCTGAATCACAGCTGATGATTCTGGTATCAAGGAAGTTACTAGAAAACACTGTAAACAGCAGCTTCACTCATGCTGTGATGTGATATGATGATGCAAACATTTATTTTTTGTTTCCTGACACATAACGTTGCTGGTAGCAGTGAAATATTCAGTTTGTTTTCAGCTGCTGCAACAATAAACTATATATAATATATAGTGAAATCTACAAGCTCTGTGAAAATTACTTTCTCTTTAATGTGCCCACATTCAATCCTAGAGTTTTGTTGAAATTTATATGTGTTATATTCTTATATACACTTGTTGGATTTGAAGTCAACAATTATATTTGTTTTAAATTTATATGAAACGCTGTATTTGATCAAAAAAGACTTGGAGAAAAGCTAAATTATCTGCAATGCTATGTTGACGTTTAAAAAGGAGATTATAAAAGAGCCAATTAAATAATCACATAAACAGCTCAAATCTAAATTATATATTAAAATAAGTGGTAGTTGCAGCCCTACTACTCATATTATAATAATCTTTTTTAATAATGTATTGATGATGTGGATATTGATGCTGTAACAGTAACATTGTGTTTTACTACAGATAAAAACACCTTATTTAGGGTTGCAGCTGAGGTTTTATCATAGAATATACTGTAAACTAACTATTGATTGTTCCTGACTCACGGGGCCTTACAATAAATAACCAGTGGCTGTCGTGACCGTCCCATTCTCCCGTGCTTCCCTGTCAGAGATAATGTGGCTGACTCTGCCTCCGCAGTCACGCCGCTGTCACAGGAATCAGCCACTGGATTATTCATTTATACGCATATGATTTTTACGCTAATGACACATTTCTTCCTCTTTTCCCGGCATCTCTGCCGTCTCCACGCTCGTTTGATTTTCTTTTTCTCGCTCGATCCTCTCCCCTTCATTCTGGTCTCCTCTTTGCCGTGCAGTCGGCTGCGTCTCCAAAGACGTGTCGTTAGAAACCAGACTTAATGTTCACATGGTCCGTCTGAGATGGGAACGTCACCTGGCGCCACAATGACCACTGTGGCCCTGCTTCTGCTGCTCATCAGTGTGTGTGTGTGTGTGTGTGTGTGTGTGTGTGTACCTGCAGTGACTCATCAGTCTGTTTTACCAGCTGTAGTGGAATCTACAAGCTACATAGGAAGGAGTTTCTCCATTGAACAGATTAACACACATCAGCAGCACCATGAATATACATTAGAGCCTAACATTTTATTATATAGCTTATAAATATATATCCTTGTTAAGATCATTTATATTCATAAAAGGAAAGTTCTTTGCATAAATGATGAATTGCACACATCCAGCCTGATAATGTTATATGTTATATCAGTGGTTTTCACATTAGAACAAAATTGTAGATTTTGTCTACCTACCTGGAACCCCCCCCCCCCCCTAAGGATCCCCCACTTTGAGAACCACTGTTTGCACAAACTAAATCTAGCCTCCGCTGTCCTCTCTAACCCAATCACTCTGGCAGGTCCTCTGAAAAGAAAAAAAAAGTGAAATGAAGCGCGTAAATGTGCCGCAGTTGCCCATGGGACACATTTACAGACTGGCAGCCTTGAACGGGAGCCCGCTCACAGGGAAAATAAGCCTTTCACTTCTTCTTCGGAGTAATAATTTGTTTTCTTCAGGGACGAGAATTTCCGAAAAAATCCATCTGGGTGTACTTTACTTTCCAAAGGCAATCTATCAAAAATATCAACACGGCTTTTTGTGTTTTTTTTTAAATCCGGTATATCTGAACATGTGTGTGAGAACAGCTGAGCTTGGGAGCAGGGAGACGAATGCGGACCTGTGTGTTTCCTATGGCATGCGTGCACATTTGTCTGAACCTGCCGTGCTGCACGATGCACTGCAAATTAAAGTCCTGTGGCTTGTTTGGCCAAATAAGGAGAAGCGAGGCGAGCTCCGGGAGCTCTCAGGGTTCAGGTCAGCAGGGCCGAGCAGCCGGAGGATCCTCATCACGGCGTGTTCTGCTGCGCCGGACGTCAGCTACACCGGGAACAAGCCTATTAGGAGCATATTTTCACACTACAGCTGGACGTGTGAAATGAATCATCTTTAATTTCTCCTCTTTTGGTGTGAACTAAATGTTCCCTGAGAGGAAAGAGCTTTAGTTCACCCATACGCTCTCATTATGTTGCTGAGAGGAAATCCTCACCACATAGAATGCACCAAGTTTTATTTGCATTTTTTGAGGGGCTTTGTATTGATGAGTTTATTGTTACTTGCAGGTTTATTGTTACCGTGTTAGTACTTGAACATGAACATTTTAGCTGCTCCTGATGTAGAGATGGAAAGACAATAAGGAGATAATGAGAGAAAATGGCTCGGGTGTGGCTGCAGAACTACAGACAGCTAAAGTGATGGAGATGTACAGATTGTATAACATGTTGGGCTCAGGGTGTTGACTGTGATGCGGTTTCATGCCAAGTTTGTGCAATACCCAGAATTCACAGCATTGTGACGTCCACAACATGGTTTACAAAGTGGTAAGCACCCGCAGAACTACAATGATCACGAGCATCAATCTGCACGATGAAAATCAATGAATAATACATATTTTTTTATGCATATTTTTACATGTGAAAACATTTGAAGAATTATTGCATATTCATTAAATTAAACAATTCACATTTCTCAGAGCTTAATAAATGATGAAACCTTACATGGGGACGTGTGAGTTTTGTATGGTGTAAAATGGGACGACCTAAACCAGCGAGTCTCAGCAACACGATCAGCTGTCAGTTGTTAAGGTAACACGGAAGTTTGAGATCGCCGTCCCGTTCCTCTTTGCACCTTTTGAGCCCGTGAGCCCTCCCACACTCACAGCTGATGCCCGTTAACACAGCGAGGGCTCAGAAACTCGGCAGTTATCTCCGCACTAAGTGTTGCAGCTGACTCCTGCAGGAGCTAATGAAGGATTCAGAGCCGTTTAAGATGCATTTGTTCTGGGCCGTTTCTCTGTTCTTCTTTATAATTAACAGAAAATCACCACTTTTCTACGGTGATTTGAGCATAACGCCGTTTTTGTTACCGTCAGAAACAGATTATTAAGCGTTTTCATGGTTTTTCTGTTCATGACGACTGTAGGTAAACGACATGGCAGCATGCACGATGTCATGATCAGGATCACATTTTGTTTAACCGAGAATCTGCCAAAACAGGCAAATTTAAAGTCTGTACTTCTGCATCATAGACATGCTCACTGAATCAAAGGTGGTCGAAACTTCATTCAGGGATTTTCAGGGGTGAATTAAAATGTGCAGCCAGACCGCTTCAAGCTTTTCAGGTTATGGCTGCGTATGTTCGGGTAAGTTCGGCACAATAAGTCTATTCAGAAGTGAGGAGCAGTCGGCCCGGTCTACACATCACTACACACCACCAGTGGCGCTAACCCCTTCTCTTCCTTTTACCCCCCCCCCCCCCCCCCCCCTTCCACTCGTCCCCCCTCCTTCTCCTCCCCATTGTTCCGACTGTTTAACAGCAGCAAGACGTTCTAAACCAAGTAAGCCTCGCCCGGTGGGCCCTGCATGCTGTGTGGTGTCTGTGTCAGCAGACTGCATGCGCATTCCCTCCACCAGCATAACAACATAACTCCGCCTCATCCGCTACAGCTGGCGAGGGGAGGGGGGATCCAGAGGTCACGGGGTCGCTGAGTTCAGTGCCACTTCTCCTCCGTGTGGCACCTGAGGGGGGCGGAATGGAAGCACCATCAACAACATGCTTTTCTTTACATTGTTTTCTTGTCCTTTTTAAGTCATCGGGCCTCCGATCGCCCGGGGGACATTTTATCTGGATGCAGCTTCCAGCATTCTGCCCTTTTCTAAACTTAGAGACACATTCAGCGCTGGTCAGCTGACAGACTTTGTGATTATGACATTTCGCTGACCTTCAAACGCGGAGCCGAGAATGTTTTCACACCAGCGGCTTAAAAACGTATTTTCATTAAGCTGCTGTTGTGTTAAAAGTATTGGCGTGCGGCGCCGGTACTAGGCTGCATTCAGGGCTGATGTGAAAAGTCCATCACATTTATTTCCTCTTTACTCATTGCTGTTTGATGTAAACTTCACTCACGTACGTCCATATAACCCGCCTCTCCTTTCCCGTCCCGTGCAGCCCATCGACTACGATGGCTTCCAGCTCTTCATGGCCACTTACCTGGAGATCGACATCCCGGAAGAACTGTGTCAGCACCTCTTCACCTCCTTCAAGAGCAAGACAGGAAATTGCTCTCCCGATCAGTCCCGTGCAGGAACGAGCTTACTGGGTAGGCCGTGTGATTTTTATTTTTTTTGTGGATTTAGATAAGGTTCGCTGAACACATTGTTTGATTCACAATCCGTGAACTTTTGTCTAAATTCTTCTTGGTTTGTTACGATATGGCGAGGATCCAGTGAACATGCCTGGCAGGTCATCTGGTGTTTAGAGGCCTTTTCATATTATGAACTTTTTATTATAGTCCAACTGTGGTTAAAAGCTTAATATTTCAATATAATACATATTTACTTGTTTATTTTAAGGGGGATTTGTAGAACTTTACACTATGTGTTTCCTGCAGAGTGGTTCCTTATCAGCTGGGATGGTAAAACTTTATGGAATGTTGGTTGTAGAAGCACTAAAAATAGAAAAATAAAAAAAAAAATCAGTCATTTTCCTAGTACGGTAACATTGAAATGTCAAAGGGAGGACTGTAAATGCTGTTCATCATCACTTACATTAGAAACACATTCATTCTGAAGACTCATTGCTGTTGTTTTAAGACAAGACAAGATCCGTTTGAACATATTCTCCAAACTTCATGCTTGTCTCACATAGTATCAAGGACATGTGTTAAAACTGCTGTGTTAATACAGTGTTAATTTTATTAATGCATTATTTTATCCTGTTTTTAGTCAATAGTCCTTGGCAGCAGGTTGATATTAATGCTAATCAGAATTAATCTAGTCAACCCAATAGATTTACTTTGGCTTCGGTTTTACCCGAGGAGATCTTTTAGTGCACGCACACACACACACACACACACACACACACACACACACACACACACACACACACACACACACACACACACACACACACACACACACACACACACAGCAGAGCCAGGGAAGAAAACAAGTGACGCGCATCCATTGATGGCATTTTTTGGATTGTAATGTTAAAAAAGTCTGTGACGGAAAAAAGGCCTTTTTTACTACGTTATTATCTAGTAAAGTAGATTTTGTCTCTTTCATCTTTTTAATCATGAAAAAACCAAACAGTGATGAAAATATTATGTCTAGTCTTGAATTACCGCTGCTGTGAAGGTCATCATGGCTGAGCAGACCTGAAGGAGTCATGTGAAGTTTGCTGAGGCTTATTCTGTACTTGCTGCTGTGTTTCTGGCACTATTTGCTGGACCGATTAAGCGCATTTGTCTGATTGAGTATATAGAATCAGTGATGTTGGCAGCCCGTTGGACACAGAGTCGGACCAGGGGTTTTATTGCACCTGATTTAGAGCCAATATCCTGTGTCTTCATGATACGTCAATTCATTTTGGTCAGATTGACGCTGACGCACGGACACGCGTCTAATTGCGGCGTGGCCTAAAGCTGTGGAAACACAGACGTTGCTGGGGTGTTGTAGGTCATCGCTGTGACAGCAACGCCTGCTCTGATGAGTATAAAGATGCTTGAGGAAGGACAACAGGACCTTCCTCCTATTTGTCTTCGGACTCATGCACCATGCACAGCTTTATTTCCTTAATCACTTATTTTCATATTTTCTTATCTTCACCAGGGATCCTATGATTGGCTTAATTTTCATTCAGTTACATGGGAAGTTGAAAATCTCTGTGCACTTGAGATGTATTCTCTGCAATAATTTTGCTTCACGTAATCCAATGTAGTCATAACCTGAATTATTAAGAAATACATTTACAATAAAAATAAAAATAATATGAACAGGCAGATGCAACAACAGTGAAATAAATAGATAAATAAATGCATTGTGCTATAAATGGTAATGTGCATGCAGCATCTGAGCAGTGAGCATTTACTGTGTTTTGTCTAAAGTGCTCAGAAAAAAAAGTAGAAAAATGAGGGAATTTTCTACATGTTAGTTGCCATCAATGTGCAGATGCAGTTTAATTTCACACCATCAGACGTAAACTGCAGAGCCGCTGAAGCCGACTGATCCAGATGTGCTGCCTTCAGGTGGCGGTGCAGAGGAAAAAGGAAGCCTCCTTCAATGTCCTCGTTTTCCTCGCTTTACTGGCTGGGAGGGACAAAGATGTGAGGGGGAAAAAGCGAGCGAGGGGAGGGGGGTGGACGTGCATACAGTCAAGAGGATCGGGGGCATGTGAGTGGCGCGTGGGTTCTGCCTGGCTGCCGAGCAGCTGAGGGGACAGATGGACCGTTGAGTTAGGAATCTATTTCTGTGTGTCTAGAGCAACAAGTGCGGCGAGGCAAAATGAGAGTGACGGCATGAGACCCCCCCCGGTGTCTCAGTCGGCTTTGTTTGTGACGTCCCGGGTTTGACCCCCTCAGCACTGTAAAGCTTCTAATATACTTGCTTCTAACTGCGCTTTTGTATGATGGGCGCATACCCTGTGTTCCTATGGGGTGTTGGCTGTGCTTGTCCTCAGAAATGACCTCTACGCCGCCGCAACAATCAAACGCATGAACGGTGGCGGTTAAGGTCAGGGAGTTTACCAGGATGTGAAGTAAGGTCAAAAGGAAGATTTGAACAATCGATAACAGCGTTGCCTTGTTTCAGTTATATAACACATCCAGGTTCTGGCCCCAGGTTATTTAACCCTGATCTCCAGCTATAATAGACTGACTCTTTGGAATTCACCAGGCATCAGCTAATTAATCCAGCCAGCACCGTAAAGCACTGGCTTCAAACACAAATCTTCCATTCAGAGCTTGACAGTGAAAACACATGAGGGTTGATCGGGCGGTTGACTGGCTGCTGTGGATTCAAGGCGCCGCTTCAAAGTGTGTTTTGGATCAAGTTCCTCAAGGGGACGCGTCTTCCAGGGCCTGCACTGCCACCTGGTGGTCTGGAAACACACAGCGCTGCTGTTTCTTCCACTACAGCCCTGTAGTCTATACAGGATGTTCCAATCTGTTTTATAAATATTTGATTAGTTTCATTTTCATTTGTTATCTGGTATCACTAAGCTGCGCTGTCAGGAGCTCCCAGTTAGAGGAAGAAAAATCGAATAATACCTTAAATGATGCTGTTTGGACGACTATTGGAAATGTCTCACTGTGCTTTATATGCTTCTTTCTTGTATTTTGTCTCTTTAATCACTTCCTCCTGTCTCATAGCATGCAAGAGGAGCCTGTGTTTGGTCCACTGATAATAAATTATAATAACCATCATCATAAATAGTTAATAGCGAGTAAATAGACTTATCGACTTCTGTCAAGTTATTGGCTGTTTGAAAATGATTAATAAATGATCCCGAAATTATTGATAAACATTATTTGTCTATTATAAATGTTGCAACTGATATAGGAATATAAGGACTATAAAACCTTGTTAAATCCTTTATGCATACTATGTAAAACATCTATGAAAAAAATAAGCAGTTTTCAAGTTTTTTCAAGAAGAAAGACAAAGAGTCAGATCTTTTGACTTGCATGAGAATGGACAGAGAGTGCACAGTTACAGTCTCCAACCCACTCTGAACACTCACTGCCCAATCTTCCTCTTTTATTGAGATTAGCGTGGACCCTAGTTACACAGCATCTAAGGGTAGGGGTGTAAATAATTGCAGATAAAGTAAAAACATAATTATTTGCTGTTTCTCACGTGGTTCTTGTCTTGGGGGTGCAGTATCTCATCACCTGTTCCTATAAAGTTGGACACTACATTCCATACACACACACACACACACACACACACACACACACACACACACACACACACACACACACACACACACACACACTAAAACAGTGCTCCTCTTTAAAGAAGGCTATATAAGGCATAGGCACCATTACATGTTTATAGGATAAGTGCACATAAAGAGTAAATGTGTGATGATGCATACACAGTTCTATCACTGATCCGACAATAAACACCAATTGAACTTTACAATGACTCTACAGACAAATCCAAGCTGAGGGTCCAGGTGGGGTGGAGGCGTCTTTATAATATCTGTACAAATACTGATATGATTAACAACATTATTAATGATTAACAAAGTATAAAATAACATAAGTCTATCCACCATTTATAGATGATGGTTGTTATGAAGTGCTAAACAATGCTCTTTGTTGCCTGATTTCTCCACTCGTGTTCACTCACTCCTGCTGCCTCTGCTCCTCTTTTTTCTCTCCTCCAAACGTTGACTGCCTGCAGAAGCCTGTTCCATAGACACAGGCATCTCTATTCAGACTGAAGTGGCCTGTGCCCCCATTACAGGTACCAGAGCGGGGGGGGGGGGCACGAGTCCTGCTGGTTGTGGCCTCCCGTCCCCTTGTCCGTGTGCAATTTGTTGTGTTGATGGGAGTTTGTGGTATTTTGCCTGTGGATCAGTGGATGACATAAAGTATTTTTTTTTAATTACACATCCTGTCTCTCAGTGCATCCTGAGTTCCTTGTATTTGGGCTGATGTGGTGAAGCTGTATTCCTTCATGTTGCTCCACCTAAACTAACTAACATCCCCTCCGTCTCATTCTTCCTCCTTCAGTAATTTCTACTCCACTGACTCTTTTTTTTGTCCCCCCTCCGATAAGGGATGAAAAGCATCCTGTCGGCGATGGGCCGACACACGCCGGAACACTCCAGCGTGATCAGCACGCCGGGCTCGGGGGCCACCACCTCCCCCTGTTCGTCCCGCTCCTCGTCGCAGCGATCAGGGACGGGGGCCCACACGCCCGGGGGCCCCCACCGCTCGCCCTGCACGCAGGTCAAACCCTCAGACAGCAGCAGCAACGCCCTGGTCCCCAACGCCGGTCCTGCCAGGTCCCCGGCGTCGCCTAAACTCTCCCCAGGTGAGACTGCTCTCATCACATCTTCATCTCACTTATGGATTCCAGCTTTCAGTCACATATTATGGTCTTCTTTAGTAGAGGAGAGTTATTATGTCATGTAGTAAGTATTTACATTTCTCTAATCATTTTCTTATTTTAACCCATAAGGACCCACAGTGACAGGGGTGGAACATCATCCTAATATGTAATATGTTTACCACTAATGCCCAGTGTTATATATATATAGGTCAAAATACAGATCTTTGGGAATAAAAACTATTATTCGGAAAAGAACTTGTTCTGTGGTATAACCCACATAATTTTCCTTTAAAGATAAATGGGTCTGAGTTCTTATGGGTTAATTTATGCAAATGTATTCATGTTTTTTTAATGCCCAGTATATACATTTTGATTGATTAAAATGTCTAAAAATGACTAAACCTATAATAAATATGTTCTTTCATTATCCAAAATGTTTCCAACATTAAAAATGTATGTAATGTAATTCGCTTTATAAATAATATAAATAAGGGAGAGTATGTGCCTTCCTCTCAGTGTCTCATTGTGTTTAATTATGTTTATAGATGAGGTTTATTTTGCACCTGCTGTAAGGTGCACATGATCACATGTTTTATTTTGCTGTGTTTTTGCCACCGTGTATTGATACAGCTGGGTCTTGCATTGCTCCACCACTATCCCGTTATTAGGCTGCTGTAAATGTTGCAGGGCATCTACATCATAAAGTTTTTCTAACGTTTCCTCCACGTTTAGAGGAATGCAATAGAGTAAGAGGTTTGTTTTGAGTGCTGTAGTTTTTTTTAGACTTGTTCCCTCTAGGTGTTGCTAATC
The DNA here is from genome assembly GCA_036785175.1 of Eupleurogrammus muticus. Taxonomy (NCBI): domain Eukaryota; kingdom Metazoa; phylum Chordata; class Actinopteri; order Scombriformes; family Trichiuridae; genus Eupleurogrammus; species Eupleurogrammus muticus. The sequence goes on from JAYKQN010000001.1 coordinate 2,324,283, forward strand.
CACTCTGAGCTTTCCAGGTTGGTTATCCCTGTCACATGACGTCACACTGTTTCTCTTTGTTTCCCTCTGTCAACCTGTCCCCCCGCTGCTCTATTCAACCTCTACCTATTTAAATGATCTAAAAGTGTGAAAACCACCAGATGCATGTTTAATGTACTGTTGGCCTCCCTCTTCTCCTCCCGTTAATTCCACCAGAGGAACCACAGAGGACTTGTAGAGGATGATGGCTGCACATCTGAACACGTGTGTTGTCCGCCCACAGAACGAAGCCGCTCCGAGAAGCATTTGTCGCTGCGGAGGAGCCCGTCGCCCCAGAAGGGCCCCTCGCCGCCGCCCCCCCAGGTGGTCTTCCTCAAGGACATCGTCTGCTACCTCTCCCTGTTAGAGAGGGGGACGCCGGAGGACAAGCTGGAGTGTGAGTGACAGGGACGAAAAAACGAGGGTCAGCTTCTACCCTGGGGTGGTGGTGGTGGGGGTGTGTAGAGTGGGAGCAGCTGTTGTGTGTGTGTGTGTGTGTGTGTGTGTGGCCCTCACTGATTATGTCAGCCCAGGTTGACAGCAAGAGTAATAAGGCTGTTCCCTCCTCCCCTGGCTGCCTCCCCAGAGCACCGGGCACGGTGATTACACCTCCCACACAGGGCAGGTCAGCCCGCTTAAGCCCCGCTGTGCCCAATTCACTTCTTTAGCGTCTAAGGACAACGTCGGTGCAGGCTAATCTCTGGTATCTGGTCCCTGTGTACGTGTAGAGGAGCAGGACGCTCCACTTCCTTAACCCCCCTCCCCTGCTCGCCCCCCCTGGCCATCTGGAGGGAGCCCAAAAAGGGAATGTTACAGCCTCACAGAGCGACTAATGATGTGATGGTGTCCGAGTGATCATGGGATCTCTGTTTTCTCGTTCCCCTCTAGTCATGTTCCGGCTGTACGACACAGACGGCAACGGGGTCCTGGACAGCTCGGTGAGTGGGTTCTGTGCCCCCCCCCCCCCCATTTCCCCCTCCCATCACCCTCCTCTCTCCCCCTCTGTCTGTGTTTTGTCTGAACCTTTTGCCCTTTGCACACAGCAGCTCCAGAAATAGCAGCTCCTACCACCAGTTGGGTTTATATGAGATCATGACGGGTCCATTTGCTGTAATGCTGGCCGCGTGCCGAGCTGATCACATAAACAGACAAGCTCTTCTTCTGTGGTTATATTACGTATTCTGTGCAGGGGCTGACACAGGACACATTTAGTCTTTATTACACCTCATCACCCGTGTGTGAAACGCATGAGGAGTGATGACTGTGCTGGAGGCTGACTGTTGTCTGCCCTGTTGCAGGAGCTGGATCGGATCATCAATCAGATGGTGCACGTGGCGGAGTATCTGGAGTGGGATTCCACGGAGCTGCGACCGGTGAGCAGGAACTCTCTCACCTGGGGCTGAATCTAAAACAAACCGTGAGGCCACTCGAGCGCCAGCTGAGACCTTCAACCACCGACTCACAACTACTAGGATGATTTTTCAGTTCCAAGATTGCAGATGACAGCCACAAAATTGGTTTCCCTCAGTAAAATGCAGCAAAAACTAGGGAATCTGAAGGCACTTTTTTAATCCATTGAGTGAATAAATAAGGAATAACCTACTGTCATAATTGATTTTTATTCAGTCATCATTATCATACTATTATGTTATCTATTATGTAGAAGTAGGGCTAGAATAAATGCGTATTTTTAAAATTACTAATCTAGCGATTATTTTTTGATGCTTCTTATGATTAATTTATTCAGGGCCATTCAGTTCCTGCTATTACACTTCAGAGACATAGAAGCCACTCTCACTACTCTCTCTCTCCTTTTGGTCTGACATTTTTTACACTTTATTGTATTTATACCTCGACGTGTATCTGGTAAACGTCGACTTATTGTTTTCTTTTCACTTCTGGATGGAAGTTTTTACAAAATTCATGATGATAAAAAAAGTCCTTCTCTTAACTGTTAACTTGGCTGTGTTTTATGTGTGTTTTGTGTGTTTTTCATTGCCACAGATACTGAAGGAGATGATGGAAGAGATCGACTACGACCGAGATGGGACGGTCACACTGGAGGAGTGGATCAGAGGAGGCCTCACCACCATCCCTTTACTGGTCCTGCTGGGCATGGATACGGTGTGTGTGTGTGTGTGTGTGTGTGTGTGCATGTGTGTGTGTAGGTCTGTGTTACTATAGTTGTCTCACACACAAATTCGAAAAAGTCTACAAACATACTTTCCTGGAACCACAGTGTGCAGCAGCAAATGTGCAGTATTTGATTTTATAAACTGCATATTAGAACTTTTTAGGTTATTTAAAAATATGTGGTGATGTATTGTCCAATTTTCAAAACTATATAAAAATAACATAACCTAAACTAATATAAGAAACTTTAAGCATGATTGATGATAAAATGATGATTAAAAAAATATCAAGACTGGATTGAGTAAAATAAATGTATCAGCGCCCTCTGGTGGTCAAAGTCTAGAATTTGTTTCTACATGATTTCAAATACATATTTTTCTCTCCAAAATATACTGACATAATCTGTCATAAGTATAAACTATGTGTTCTGATTGACTGATTTTATTTATTGATTTTATCAGACATTAAAAAAATAAATAAAACAATCTAAACATACATATAGTAAAATAAACACTTTATTCTAACATGGTGCTAAGATGTTCAAAGACACAGTAGCATAAAGACATTCAACATAAAAACTATGCAATAACATGATAAAATCCAAAGACAGAGAATTGATAGTTTAGGACATTAAACAAAAATCACTCACGCAAACACGAAGACGGCTAAAATAACAAATTCACTGCTTTCATTTCATCAGACTCTGTGACCTCGTTCCATAAAACAGTCTTTAAGGCCGTCTCATATTAAAGAACGGCACGTGGAGGAGAAGAAAACTTAAGCTGCTTTCGAGCGAAATCCAGTGCTGTAATAAAGTAGAGTGTCCTGGTAAAAGGTCGACGTCCAGGCTTCATCTGTCGTCCTGTTTGTCGTCTCCTCCCAGAACGTACAGGAAGACGGGCAGCATGTTTGGCGTCTGAAGCACTTCAATAAACCGGCCTACTGTAACTACTGCCATACCATGCTGCTGGGAGTGCGCAAGCAGGGCCTCTGCTGCTCCTGTAAGTCTCTGCACCTCGTTTCTGTCCCTTTTTTTCTTTCCTCCTTTCTTTCCGTCTCTGTCGTTGCCTCTTTGTTCGCTTCTGCATCTCAATCTGTGTCTGACTCAAGTTCGAGGCTGTTTATTGTGCCCGAGAGCCTGTGAGTCACTGTTGTTTTTCATTTAGAAGCCCTCACAATCATCATTGAGCAGACATCAACCATATCATTACATGTAATTGCGTTATTGATTGAAATCTTCCTGCAGAGCGGTTTCTCAGGGCTGATGCTACGACCACTGATTCATGCGAGCTAATGTACTTATAGTGAAGTTTATATTACATTTCCTGCCAACCTTGTTCTGAGTTGCAGTGGTTGAGGAGAGAGAGGATGTGCTGTTCTGTTTTATAAAGGATGCTGTGAACTGGATTGCTCGAGTCAACTTGGGGAAACTAAAAAAAAGTGTGTCTCATTTTATTTCCCTCAGTATGCAAGTACACGGTGCACGAGCGCTGTGTGTCCAAAGACATCGCTCCCTGCATCAGCACCTACGCCAAGTCACGCAGGCACACCAACGTGAGTATGAGCACCACCACGGCGATGCACGAAGGCTCCATTCTGCAGGGCTCGGGAAGCGTTGTGTTGATGGCATAGACTAATGAGGCAGGAACACCGACCAGGCTGTTTGACGGGTTCATGGTCCCGGGATGCACCGGCAGGTCAAGCAGGGCTCCCTTATCCGGTTAACGTCCTTTTGTAATTCAGCGTTGACATAATTAAGGGGCTCTAGAATGGGTTCCCTGGCTCCGTGGTTGTTCTCTGGCTCGGCTCACATGCTGGTTATGGTCTGCAGAGCACGCGGTTTTCTCAAAACTCACGGCCAGGCCTCTGGTTAAAAACAAAAGTACTTCGGCAGGGCCAAAACAAGTTGTCTCCTATTTGGGGAGTCAGTTGTCAGAGCAATTATGATTGTCATTTATACCCCCCACACATACATACACACAAATAGTCTTCTTCCTCTAATAGGTTTGTGGCAGGCTGCACACCAGTTTAATGACGCCTGCTACAGACAACAAACACACACACACACACACACACATATATATACAATAGCTATTTAACTCATATTTTTAGGGATGAGAGATAAGATGAAAATTTTTTTCAGATGCAAATATAGATTTGAAATGATTTTCGCTGAATAACTCTCACTTGTGTATTTCTTACATGAGAGCACATGCTGAAGTGTTTTCACATCTCCACGCTGACACACACCATCTGGACGCTTCCCTGCGAGCTTCAGATAACTGACAGGACCACAGATTTTATCGTCCACCTCTCGCTATTGAACAGATATAACTGCAAAGAGGAACAATGCAGAGCCTTTGTGCAGCTTGCATTGATTTATTCACTTTAATTTGCAGAAAGAGGATTATTTGTGTCAGTTCTGGGTTCTGGTGATGTGCTTTATAGAAATGCTGCTCCTTCAACTCTTTTACCCCTAGACACACTCTATCATGAGGCGTTCATTAACTGCATCCTGTATGATGGGTTGGTTTTTCTATGTCAGAGAGGGGAAATGGGCATTATCATCTATTTATCTTTGAAACCAGTGAAAATTTCCACCTTACATCACAATGATGTTGAATTAGAATGAATTTGAAATGATTTTCATCTCAGGGACAATTTAAAAACCTCCCTACCTCACAATAGTTTTTAATTTGATCTATTTTTTGGTGTTTTTCTTGGACTTTTTTTTATCCTCCTGTTTAGTAATCTCAATGGCATTGTGAATAAGTGTAAAACCTCAATGTCCATTTAACCAAATCAGTTAATCAATCAAGTCTTAAATATTTTTAGTCTTAAATATCAGACAAAACAATCTATTTGAAGGTTGGGATGTTCATCTTCAGGTATCTCAGAATGTGGTTTGGACATTTTTGGAATAATTGATTAGTAATAATAATTCGTCAACTATCGTCTAGTGAAATTTACCATTAGTAGGAGCCTTAAAGTTGACTAACTATGCTGCTAACTAATTCTTCTGCTGAATATCAGCTCATCAGTGTGTTGTGTGCAGGTTTCTCACACTTTTCTGTAATATTTTTAATAGAAAAAAATCTGTTTTGAGGCCCAGGTTTTAATCATCATACGGTTGTTGATTTTTTTTTTAGCATTTTATAGTTTCTTGCTATTAATTTCAGCTAAAGCAGCATTCTGTTTGTAACATGTAAAGCAGCGCACAGTGCAGTGGAATAAAGTCGAAACCAATCTTAAATTGTGTTGGCATGTTGAAACATTATCTTTCCTCACATGTGTCTTTGCCCCTCCAGGCTATGCAGCATGTATGGATGGAGGGTAACTCTTCTACCAAGTGCGACCGCTGTCACAGAAGCATGAAGGGTTACCAGGGCCTGACGGGCCTGCACTGTGTGTGGTGTCAGATCACTGTGAGTTTACATATGCAGACACACATGAGCAATTTATAATACCCTGGCTCTTTTTTTATCACAGGAATTGTATGCAGAGTGGAAATGGGGAAATAATGCATTAGTACATATTACTATATGATGCTTTTATTAACCATTCTTGGTGCTTGTTACATCACAATTCTTTATGTAGTTCAACTTAAATACTACCTGCTTAACCTCAGCCCTAAAACAAAGGTCAATAGGCACATGGAATATAATGTGTTGCACATGTAATGGGGGAAGTCAGGGAACCTTGCAGATGGTGAATGAGCTTGTCTCTGTAGGATTCTTTGGGAGAGAGGGTTGGTGCCTAAACACGCTGCTGCAGTAGTATGATGATATAAAAATAGATTATGAAGAGTTTTTCAGAGCAAAGTCCATGATTGTACCAATTGATGGTACTGCATACTGTTGAGCAGGTAGTTAGCAGTTAGAAATACTGCTGTCAAATAAAACGCTGAATAACAAGTAAGAGTCTTGAACTGAAAATGTAAAAATAAACTAAATATTATCAGCAAAATCACTTTAAATTTAAAAGTAAAAGCACTAATATTATGCAAGCTCTGTTATAATATAGCATTTTATAAAACTTGTTTTAAATCACTAAAATAATGTTTCAGATGTTCCAGTTTGGAGACAATTTTAGTCAATTTGTGTAGTAATTAACTGAATGTATTTAGTTGCTCTCCAACGCAGCTTTCGAGTGATACGCTATGATTTGTGTGTCACGTCTTATGTGGTGGAGCAGTGGGCAGCACTGTTGTCTCATAGCAACAAGGTCACAGGTTTGAGGCCTTGAGCTGTGCATGTTCTACATGTGTCTGTGTGGGCTGAGGTTGATTGGACACTCTAAATTGTCCGTAGTAAATGGGGTGTGTACCCATTATATCATTTTTATTTAGAACATTTTTATTAATTCCAGCATGAATAACACTGGTCATCAGTTTCCCCAACATTTAGCAGCTTGCTCAACACAGTTCACAGACACACTTTTTATTGCAGTGCTTCTTAAATCCACTAGATGTCACCACTGACTTGGATTTCCATAAATATTAATGCTCCTGTTGAAACTCTCAGACTCACAGAGCACATGTTCCTATTGCAGCATGACAAATATCCTCATGAACAAAGACAAACCAGATACATGTTTTCGATAGACTATGTATGGCCTGTCCGGCATTAGTACAGTATATCTTTTAGGATTAAGGACCTTTAGACGGGTCTCATACTGACACACACATTGTCACAAATGGATTACGCCCACAGTTCTTATGCTTCTGCCTCTCTCTTCTCCCCCATAGCTCCATAACAAGTGTGCGTCTAATGTGAAGCCAGAGTGTGATGGAGGAGCCTTGAGGGACCACACTCTGCTACCCTCGTACATCTGCCCTGTTGTCCTGGTGAGAAATGCTGGTTCTATGCACAACACAGAAAAAGGAAGGATAGTATAATATAATATAATATCACTCACCAGAAAATGTGTGAGAATAAGTATTAACCATTTAATAGTAATCTAAATGCTGAACTAATATTGCACTTGCACTATTGGCGTGATGAAAAGTGTGAAATGAAATTAATGAAATATTAGATAGACACATGTGTTACTAGTTGAGGTTCCATTCCATTCAGGCCAAACAGAGCCCGGCTGCTGCTGCTGTGCATGTTGAATCACTGGAAAAGTTCTGCTCCTCTAAATGGAACAGAAGCTTCATTAGTATCATTGGCAACACCTGTATTTACCTACCTTTAAATGTCAATATGGCTGCCGTGAAAAAACGTCTATTCTCCTCGTTTGGTCTCTGTGATTCTTGCAACGTGCATTAAAATGTAGGCTGAACCCAGCTGCTGTTCTCTAGTGAGGAAACTTTGCAGCAACCTTCCTAGCCTTCAGGTGATTGTCCAATGCTGTGAAGGTAGTAATTGTGTGAGGTGTTGTTTTAATGGCAGGTTAACACAACTGTATGGATGGAGTCTTTTTGGAGAAAGTAGCACCAGTGATGGCAAAGTAGTAAATAAAAGTTGTTCAGTTGATCAACATTTCCCACACTGGTTGCAGGATGGATGAAACCTGCTGACCATTAGGTTAAAATGGTGCAAATATTTCCCACATAGCTTTGCTTCTGCAAATCATGACTGCTACACTACTACAGTACTTTAATTTACCACATTATAGATATAGAGAGGAATGGTAGGGCAAACAGTAAAATGCTGCAAACGCAGACATTATGCAAAAACAAAAAGGAGAGAATCTCTGAAAATTCACTCCCTTTTCTTCACATTTGCTTTCTTTTTACTTCCCTCGCCATCTCCTGTGCTTGAACTCTGTCTGCACTTTGCTTGTCATCTCTCTGACCACCCATCATTATTGTGGCAGAGTGCAAACTATAGTAAATTAATTAAAAAAAAAAGCCAACATCAGCTACTTAACTTAAATCAGCTGCCATTTCATTCTCCTTTTTTCCACTCACCTCTGTGTGTTTGTTTGATATTTGCACCATTTTTCTTGCATTTGCTTTGTGGTGCATTTGAAGTCTGCTTATTTTCTGTAGAATGCTATTCTGCATGTAAATTCTGCAGAATTCTTTTCCTGCAGCCTGTTTTAATTATTGTTTTTTTTTCAAATTTTTTTTTTTAATTTTACATTAGGCTAATGTTGCAGTATACATGATGTGAAAGATGTGTACTGGTACACACATTCTCAACGTGTCAACTTTTCATGCATATACTATACATGGTTTAGAGATTTTGGCACCAGGCGTGAATGTGTCCACGTCTAGATGGATGACTGAGTTGCTTGTATTATTATTAATGACATGATGCCATTCAACAGCTTTCCTCCAACATGTCCCATCAAACACCTGCCTCAATTTGACACACCGATTCTATTTCTGAAGCTTGTGATCTGACTTCTTGATTTCCCTCACAAATAGCCCCCCTCATTGACAAGCTGATTTATATGCCTATCCGTTTCCACAACGGGCGTTTCATACGTTAATGCAAGGCCGGCGCACCTGTCTCCCTCCTTCCGCAGGACCGTCATTCTGTGGTGAAGCGTGGCGAGGGCGAGTCGCCTCCCAGCACCAGCCCTGACGACACCAATCAGATCTTTAAGTTCTCCCCGGGAGACGGGCAAGCTCTGCAGGTATACGTCATCAGCGAGCAGGAGGTTGTTAACAATGAATAGCTGGGGAGCAGAAGCCCAACTGTGTTTCTCCCTCCCCGTCCACAGATCACTCCTCTCCCAGGTACTCACCCGCTCCTGGTGCTGGTCAATCCCAAGAGTGGAGGGAGACAAGGGGAGCGGTAAGTTGCTGCCACCCTGGAGCCACCCAAATCTCATTTATGCATAATATATTTGGAAAAAAGAGGTACCTCAATCTAGGAAAAAATGTTTCAGCTATTTTTCATAATCTGTTACTTATTGCTGCTGTTCTGAAATAGCAGTCGATTTTTGAGGAACAACAGCTACTTGTTGTGTAAATGGCCACAGGGAGGAATTCAGAAAATACAAAAAAAAGTATGCTTAGTACACACAATAATTTAATACAGTTAAACATAGTAATCCAATAAAGGCCAGTAAGGCCAACAGAAAGGGGACCACAAATACAAAGCCATCTAAGGTTCCTTGTAAAACCTCAGATTGGCTCTCATGTGGAACTTTTCAGGCCACAATGACAAAATAAGTGGCACTAAAAGCACATGAAGAATAGTCACACAGCATGCAACATAAGATTTAATAGTTTTTACTGTCTAACTTTTATCGCTTTTGACTTCTGTGTAAAATGATCTTTTTGAAAGAACTGGTTCCTGTGTCACACTGTGAATTGCCAGAGTTTCACCATCACTCTGAACCTTGTTATTTAAAGATGAGGCTTTACACGCTGTAAACAAATGTCTTCATTGTTGCCTCGTTCCCCACCTACCACGAACTAGACAATCTCACCCTGTTGCTTCACTTCGTCCTGACACATCGCCATAGCAACACAGTCTTTATTTCCATTAGAAAGGGAAATATTCTCTATTAATAGACAATGCATTACTTCTTGACAAGGGGCTATTGTGCTGTTATTTCTGCCTGTGTGACAAAGTGAGATCTTGCTTTCAAACTGTGTGAATTGTTTAATTCAATTGTTGACTAAAGAAACTTACAAAAACCAAATGTCACAATTGTTAAAGGGATTTTAAAATTCATCAACCCCTCATGTTCCCTTTTTGTAGTGGAGTCTAATGGAATACATTGACTTGTCTCTTATTGAATGTCAGGAGTTTATTAGAAGCCTGTACAATTTGCTGCTTAGAAAGAAATGTATAGGAGTCATTGTGTGGGCTTCAATCTACACACGATTACTGGAAAGTGCTGCATAGTATAATATATATAAAAACCTGTAATATTGAGGTGCAGCTATTGGGGGTCAGCATACTCCTTGTACTCTCACTGTATATCAGATTATCATCAGTCATCCTGTGTTTCCCTGTCTGTCTTCTTTAAGGGTACTGAGGAAGTTCAGGTACCTACTAAACCCCAGGCAGGTGTACAGCCTGGACCAAGGTGGACCCATGGTCGGGTAAGTCTGCCAACTCACACACAACATGAAGGGAGCTTTATCCTATAAAATATACTATGCACAGTATGATCAACCAAATATCAGTACTTTACTTCCAAGCTTCGTCTGGACAGGGTTTAAATCCTGATGTGAGTGATGTAAATATATTTTTGCATCAACTATGTGCACATCTGATCTGCTGGTGCTGAGGTTCATGGGAATATTCTGTGGGATATCGTTGAATACAGCGTCTTTACAATGTTTACTCTAGAAAGTACTGTAGAAATGAGTCCTTAAATAATAATCTGAAACCTGAGATCTAAGATCTGTTGTTAAAAAAACCTAAATCACATACTGTGCTGTGGCATAAGTAAATCTATGTATTTATACTCCATTTATTTTACAGTGACTGAGCTGCATCAGGAGTTTAAACATCATGAATATAAAGTAGGAGAGTGACTTGTCAGGCTCAGACCATCTAGTCCCTTCATGTCAAGCTCTCCTCCTGTAGGGGTCGGTGAAGGGGAATGGGAACGCTGCTTTATTGTTGTGTTGTGCATTTGACCTTTTGACTCGCACACGTCAGAGCTGAGCACTGCTTGTACTTTGATATGAATGCTGTTGTTGTGCCTTCTGCCCATTCATGGAAAAAAAGTGCCCAACGCAGCACAAGGTGCGTAAATGCTTTACCTTGAAGGTGACGCGTTTGCACCCGGCGTCCTTTCGCTTCCATTTGTGTGAATGTCTGCCCTCCCTCGCCTGCTCCTCTCTCTGTCTCTGGCATCATCATGACTCGTAGCGTATGCTGCCCTTGAGAAGCAATTGTAGGAAAAGTAATGCACTCACTCAGGTCTTGGGGGAGAGTGCTGTAGCTCCAGCTCGCTCTCCAGAGGGAAACGCTGACAGCTTAATGCCTCGTCTCATGGACGAGAGACGGAAAATGTGCAGGAGACGCCCGGTCGACACCAACCGTTAAGCTGGACATTTGTCCAGGGATGTTGTGCTTTGATCAGTGAAACAGAGTGTTTGTTGTGACTAAAATCAACCACAACATTAAACGGTATTTGTGAAAATATGCATTTATCCAAAAACACTGACATGAAACATTATCAGACGCTGACATTTAATGTAGCTGCAGAAACTCATATCATCATTTCCCTTTAGCAACTGTGATGGTGGATGATACATGTGACCTCACACACAAACATGTACCGTGATACTGGGAATTCATCATGATTGGTAACTAAACCTCATGTTAGATCTTTTGCAGCATTTTTACTATTAAGATCTAAGTAGTGCACCTGTGTCATTTTTACTGAAGCCTCTTATATTCCATTCATTATAAAATGTTTCCAGTAATTTCTTCATACTTGGTTGTGATTATTTTGTCATGACTGGTACTTCATAATTATATAAATATTAATTAAAAAGCTTCTTTGCAGTGTCAAGTGAATGTGGTCTACTGTTCCAATTAGACATATGAGTGCAGGAGGCTCTCGATGCCTAAAGTGAGGTGATGTAATGTTGTTATTGATGAGCAGACGCTGCGTTGTGCTGCACACTGGGCTCTACAGTTTACACAAGTGAATATAACCTATAAACACACACGCACGCACACACACACACACACAGGACTGGATGAAGGTCTCTCGCTGACACCAGCCGTTACCATGGCTCCCTAGCAACAGGCTCAGCAGGCTTCGAGGCGAGAGGCAGCTTACTCTGAGTAATTTGTTTAGGGAATGCAATTAGCTTGCTGCACTTTCAGCCATTACAAACATTGTTTCAGACCCTCCATTAATGTGAGACTCCATTTGGCTTTTTTTTTGTTGATGCATATGTTTCTCCTAAGCCGTCATACATAAAGCATAGCCACAGACAGTCGGGATTAGGCAGCTTAATTAAAATTTTATGCTGACATGGAAGGGTTTTTGGTTGGCCGTGATACGCGGCTCCGCGGTGGTTCCGTGCCGGTGTATTTCCTCTGCCTGGCCATCAGAGAGGGCTGTCTGCAGCATCTGACCTCATCTACAGATAATCCTCCACCACCTTCGTTTCTGTAGAGGCCATTTAGGCCAGAAAAAAGCATCAGAGCATAAATCCAAGGAGCTTACTTATGATTTTGTGTTTTAGAATCTTAAGATTCAGGAATGGAATAAGGCTGGTGACAATGATTTTCAACTAATTCTGTAAAAAGACCGTAAAGTTAGTCCATTTTCTCTGTGGCACAAGCCCATTGGATCCTACTGAAGATGTACATCTTAATAGATGAGTCGTAATTATGTTTTTTTTAATGCTCAGTAATTTCCTTTCCAGGACCAGATTTCAGCGGTGCATCAATACACATTTACTGCTCTATTTAAAACTTGCAGCAGCAGGGCAGTGTATGTGGTATCGACTCATTATTATATGCGGTATTGACTCAACGAAACTGTTCATTGTAGCGAGGCCACATGTGTCTAATGCCGTGTTTCCATCACATGCCACCAACCCGATTCAACTTTTAAACGACACCGATCGTCATTCATAAAACAAAGAAGTGCAGCGGCACTTTACCATAACGAACAACAGTCGGAACACGTGATTTTGTGTTGTTTCATGTATTGCGGCAATAAATGCAAAGAATATCCAGACAATATCCAGCCTGTACCTATAGTGAGAAAAGGGCAAACAACAAACATTCCATAAAATCTAACATATATCACACTTTGGCAATACAGGGGATGTGCTGATCAATTGATTATTGGTTTTTAGTCCTTTAATGGGATTTGCTGAAAATGCCGTTGAATGAGTTTGTCATTACTCAGGACACATCGGCCACCTGTAACCTGTAACGTGGTTTGGAGGTTGCACGGGCTGTTATTGTGCAGGACCAGGTGGTCGGTGTGAAAGGGGTCGGCGGCCTGTATGCAGCTGTCTCATGACGGAGAGGGATGAAAGCCATTGTCGACACCTTTGTCCCGACACACATTAAAGGTCCCTTTGAAGGGCACACACACACACACACACACACTCCGGTACCTTCTGTGACTACGGTTTCTAGGGAAAGGAGCAGGGTGAATGCAGCTGGGGAGAGCTCACATTGTTTAAACTCTCTCTCTCTTTCCAAACTCTCTCCCCTTTCAGTTCATTTCATCAAATCATTCAGAGCTTAGAATATCCCAGTCTCGACTGTTACAAGCATTTGTCACTTACAAATAGCATTTTTAAGGCACTTTGAAACTGATGAGCCTTGTGTAGAAAAAGGCCAAACAACGATTAAGTGTTTGTTTCTGCATTTCTCCATCTTCTGTCCTCCTAGGCTCAACTTTTTCCATGATGTCCCTGATTTCCGGGTGCTTGCCTGTGGGGGTGACGGCACCGTGGGCTGGATCCTAGACTGTATAGGTACACGAATAATGACTTCAGTATGACAAAATATGTCTTTTTAGAATGCTGGCCACAGTATAAATCAATATAAATTCACTTTTTTTAAAAGGTTAAATTAAAGTTTATTTCAACTTGGATCTTTTTAATTTCATAAAAACAGCCATTGTTTCTGTTGCTCGTGATACTACTGCACTTGTAATTTAATTGCTGAGATCTGGGAGCGCTGCATCGTCACTGAAAATAAGTCAGAGCAACAAATTCAAGCAGTTGGGTTGCAAACGGAGGTCCCAGATTGCTTTGGGAGGTACAACGTTGTTGTTACCAGTAGAAACTATGGCTGCATTATCTTAACCCATTAGAACCCACAGTGACACCAGTGTAACAAGAACTTAGGTTCCCCAAGACTCTTCATTATGAGGATTTATGTCTAAATTTAACTCAATAAGTCCTAGAGTGACATATACTAATCATCCTAATATGGAATATGTTTACCATTAATGGCCAAGGTTACATATATGTCAAAATACAGATCTTTGAGAATAAAAACTATTCTGAATAAAACTTTAGAAATGTCTTCTATGTGGCCCTCTATGGTATAACCCACATGATTTTCCTTTAAAGATAAATGGGTCTGGGTTCTTATGGGTTAAAGTAGGCTAAACTCAAAATTTCCTTTTAGTTTAAAAAAAGTGATCAAAGATGTGTATATATATGTATATATGTATGTACGTATATATATAGATATAGATATATATATAGATAGAGATTCATATGTCTATCTTTTCCTTTGCAGATAAGTCCAACTTTGCCAGGACCCCCCCAGTGGCCATCCTCCCCCTGGGGACAGGAAACGACTTGGCACGTTGCTTGCGCTGGGGAGGAGGTGAGAATTTTTTTAATTTCATCTGTGTGTGGACTCCCCTTTCTGTAGCTGTGCATTCTCATCCAAATATGGTCTAGTGAGAGTCACTAATAGAGGCTTCATAATGTGGTCAAAAAACCAACGGATGACTTCATGGAGGCTGTGTCCATTATTTATACCGTTTATAGTACTGACCAGGGGCAGAACACTCACTCACAGAGTTGTAGTTATAATCTAGTGTTGGAGGGAAAGATAAAGAAATCAGACTATCTGGTTTGGTTCAGCTTAAGGCAATTGGTCTTGGCTGACAAGCTGCCTGATAACTGTGCTATCAGATATGTTCAGGGTGATTGGTCCCGTAGAGAAAAGGGCTGAAAGGTCTCATAGCATAGCATAGCACTTTCATGGGTTTTATTTATAGTTTTGAAACCCCTGACATATACAGTGCAAAAATGTAACCCTGCTACCCTAGAAATCACAGGTTTAACCTTTCTTATTTAAATACATGAGCCTATCTTCTGATTGGTTGACTTTTTTTCTGAATGACAGAATGACAGTCACTAGCCCCTTAAAGTGGCACGGACAAATAACATTACAGTGGATCGGAACAGTGTTATTAGTGACGCTGCTTAAGTTCATTTTGCACGCACCCAACCTGAGCCGAGCGTGGAGGCAGCGAGACGTGTTTGACGGTCGGATAATACTCTCCACAGTGTCGGCCACGGCCTCCAACTGGACATGTTCAAGTTGAATTTATCACTACTGATTTCATAGTTGGTTTCAGGAAGGCTCTCAGATGAATACTAATACTAGAATAGAAAATAAAAACATCCGTGTACATCTGTGTTTTTCGGAAATGAAAACTGTGTAAGAGGAAGTGAAAACTCCTTTGTTTCTAATTAAAACTGCTAATATGCAAAGCGTTGGTGCCGTGTATCCTGTGCCAGTTGTTGATTGGTTGCACTACTTTGGTGTAATAATCAGTGTTTGGTTATGATGGCGTGATTGTTGCTGCTTTAAGGACCGGCAGAGCGCTCACCCGGGCTAGGAAAGATGTTGTTAATAAAGCCGCTAGGTTCTGAGACATTTGTTGAATAGATCACCTTTCCCCGGAAATTAACATTGACGTAGCAGCTGGAGTCTCTGGAGTCTGTGGAGTAATTTGGTTTGATGAACATTACCTCAGCTGGCAGTGGAAGGAAGGTTGGTCTGTGTGCCTCTAGGAACGGCAACAGCAGCCCGAAATATCTCAACAAACAATTATTGGATTGTCATTAGGTTTTTTTTTAACATGCCTTCATGGACAAACACTGCTGATCCCCTCTCTCCTTTCCTTTCAGCTTCTTGGCTTTTAGTAAAACATCCGAAAAACTATTGCATGGATTGCCATGAAATGTGGTGCTAATATCCATGGTGCCCAGAGGATGAATCCTAATTACTCCAGCAATCCCCTGATTCTTCCTTTTGTCCACTTACATGTCAAACTATTCACATATCCTTGCGAAGTAGCCATAGGCAACCAACCAATAGAGGACATCCGTTCATCTTAATATAGAGTCACCAATCTTAATTAATCATGTTCAGCATTAACATATATTTCAACATTTAAAATGAAGAGATATAACTGATTTGGCAGAAATTGACAATTGGCATAATTTGTGATGGGGATAATGTTCCACACGTTGGGGGAATCAGCTGATTACAATCTGCAACCTCACCACTAGATATTGCCGTAAACCTACAAGGTTAAGCAGACAGTTGGTTAGACGAGCTAAGATCATGGGTGGAATGGGTTTTTGTTTTTTTTACTTCTATTTATTGCATTTATGGTAAAAAAAATGTGTTGAGTATCCTGGTGATTATCTTGCTAAACAAAACATGCAAGTATCATAAACATTATTGCAATAATCTAAAACCCAATGGAAAAATCCCATTCGCTTTTTGACATGTAAACTGGGGTAATTTTACCTTCTGGACTGGCCTAAACAAAAATTACATGCATTGTCCTATAAATATAGGACAATGCATGTAATTGCCCCTTTAGCAATTACCTCATAGCTGTAGGTGAGTGCAGCCTCTCTGAGCTCTGCTCTGGGATTGCCAACAAAGGACTCTTTCACGATTGAGATGTCTCTGCAAGAAGCATCTGATGACACATGTTGGCACCTGTAGATTTGAGATTGTCTGAACCTATTCAACGGCTATTTGTGATACATGTGTGTTATGCATGAAAGATCATATATACGAGTATGAATGTGCATCTAGTTAGGGTAAAATGTGGCGAGGCACTCAGGGAGAACCATGTGAAATCCAATACAATTGACAATTGAGTATAAGTATGCATGAGTATGACGGTGTTCATTAAAGCTCTTATGACACTCTTGGAATATACTTTCACGCTGATTGCTATCAAGATGCCTGCCCGCTGAAACAGGCTGTCATCTGCTGAGCAACACCAGACGACTCCCTGGGGGGCTGTCAGGCCCGGGCCGTGTTCTGGGTTCAGGGGTAATGGGGGGGTCGGCCTCAAAGAAATGGCTAGACTAATCAGTGTCATTGTGTTTCATGTTTTTACCCCTTATAGTGCACCATTTTACCACTGAAATGCATGTGTATTATATGGGTAGAGCGAGGAACAAGTTATTCAGCAAAGGAATAGTCAGGAACCATTGATTGAAGGCAGCTGGGTGTTGATTTAATTTATTTAATTTCAATTTAAATACATTCAAATCTGTATATCTCTAGGTTTTTACAATTTACTTATCTATAACTGTGTCATGAATGAAACTATTCGCAGCCTGCACAGGCTAATAAAACCCCATCATTCACAGAAGGCAAATAATGTAATAAACTCTCTTAATCAAATCTTCTGAACTTTCACAACAACAATTTCATAAATCATTGTCAGAATATTATATATTACCAAAGATATCTGAGTAAATTCTTATACTATGCCTTTCTGAAATATTTGTATTTTGCGTTATTTATAACACCACAACCTTTAGCCACCAAAATGCCATCATCTGCATAGAAAAAAAAACTCAATTTAAACCAAGCACCTAAATTAGTTTCCTTAATCGTTAAAACTAAATCAGTTTATAATCTATGAATCCTAAATATATCAAATTTGTCATCATTAGAAATAAAGTTGCTATAGCCAAAACCTTGAAAAAAAAGACATGCCTAAGCCAAACCTTGAAACACTTTTATTGTTATTTTACTCTCTGGTATTTGTTTTAATGAGATGACTCATTACTCATTGTCCTCTGCAGGTTACGAGGGTGGCAATTTGCTGAAGTTCCTTCGAGATATTGAGCACAGCACAGAGGTGGTGCTGGACCGCTGGAACATCGACATCGTTCCTGACGATAAGGAGGAGAAGGGAGACCCTGTACCCTACAGCATCGTCAACAACTACTTCTCTATCGGAGTGGTAAGAAGGCAGCCATGTTTCCATTGATATGCTATTTTAAATTAGAAAATTTGGCAGCTCCAGGTGGGCGCTGTTATTGTGCCATGGACTACAGGCTGGGATGATCTGGATCAGGTTGGGGGATACATCGAAGAGCTCCTCAATCCCACTAGCATGTCTTCCATGAATGAAGCAGAATTTAGGAAATTAGGGGATTGTCTATCCCCGAGGTTGAACTCATGGAGGTAGTCAAGAAGCTCCTTGCTGGCAAGGTCCCAGGGGGTGGATGAAATCCGCTGGATTTCCTCAAGGCCTTGGATGTTGTGGGGCTGTCTAGATTCACCAGTCAATCGACGTTGCTACCCTCACCTATGGTCACAAACGAGGAGATCTTAGTAGAACCAGATGAGGTGGTTAGGGCATCTAGTGAAGGGTGCCTCCTGGACACCTTCCCTGTTGAGGTGTTTCGGGCAGATCCCTCCGGGAGGGGGCCCCAGGTTAGACCCAGGACATGCTGGAGAGACTATGACTGTGAACACCTTGGCGTTCCCCCAGAAGAGCTGGGCAAGGTGGCCGGGGAAAAGGGAGGTCTGAGGGAGCCCCTAAAACTGACCTCAGATAAAGTGTCAAAAGACACAGTATTAGAATAGATAAATAGAAAAATTGCACTAAATATAAAAGGAATCCAGCTTTTTGAATAAATTCTGACATAGCAAACTATTTACCATCACAAAAAAATAGCTTGACAAGTTGAAAAAACAAAACTGTGGAATCATCTGTGAATTTGTGCTCCCTTATGGGCAGGTTTTTCGTCTTTTTTTTTTTAAGAGGAAAGTAACACGCTGCCTGGTTCCAGTTGCTTAGCAACGTTCTTATCTTGCTGCATCCTCATGGAAAAACTAGCATAAAGGCTCAGGGACGTTTGTATGGAGATGTCCTACGAGGCCGTCACGAACGCTCTGCTGATTCACCTTCTGTGTAATCAAACAGAGGAAGAGTTCCCACTGCAGTTCATGTCAACAATGAATTGTGTTGTAGTTGGATTACAAAAAAAGAGCAGAATGCATCATTTTTTTTGCAGTTTGGGTGCACTAGAATGAATCTGAAGTGTCGTAATGGCAACCAGTCAGCTGCCCTGGGTGCTTTGCCAACCTTTGAGCTGAGTCATCACTATAACAGCTAAAGTAGCAGCCATCTGCTGTTTTTTTTTTAATATTATGGAGCTATTAATTTGATGAATAAAGATAAAACACTTTTCCATCTCATCAGATATATAGTACACATGGCTATAAATAAACTACAGTGGTGTACATGTATAGAGGACATGGTGTACTGGACTGAGGTCAGTATGTGTAGCACTAACACAAACCTATCTCATTAAATGATGGTTTTACATTGCCCTGGCTAAACAGTTCTTTAATCAAAGACGCAAGCAGTAACTGAATCAACTTTTCCAAACAACAACGCCGACATTTGGCAGGAGAGAGCATTGTCTTCTTTGCGGCCCCTTGTGCCAGTGTTTCAGATTCATTGTAGTAATTGTATTTGACAGGTTTTTTTGGTTCACCTTTGCATAATTCTCTACATTTTATCTCTTTTATTTCTCTGTCAGGGATAGAATTACTGCCATTGTTCAAATGTATTTGCATCATCATCGAGGGGAAAATTACCAAGTTGAAATTCTACCAAGTTCTTCCTTGCATTTGTTTTCATCCACACTAATAATATTATACTTTGACTTTATTTTATTTATGTGGTGTCTTCATTTACCTAAGAATTCATGCGTAATAGCTGTAATATACCTGCATACTGGCGGTACCTGGACCGAGAGGTTATGAAAAGGAGAAAATGCAGGCTAAAATATTAAAAATCCATTAACATGATAAACAAATTGGACTGCTATAGAGTATTATTCTGTGTAACCTTCACTCATGTCCAAAAAATGTTCCTATTCGAGATACACCAGTGAACCACAATGTTTCTCTATTGCTTTGTTTTGATGAACTGGGGAACCATAGATTATAGATTACTCTATATATAGTCATCTAAAGAGGACCCAGATTTGTTTCATTCCCACATACAGTGTCCTGCTGCAGTAAATACTGAAAATGGCTGAAAAGAGTTCCCATGAATTACATTGACTGATGTTTTAGGAATGCTAGAACTTCAGTGCACAGCTGGTTTTTGATTTTTCCTTTTTTTATATAATATTCATTATTCATTATATAATATTATTCAACTCATTATATATTGATGGAAATAGCATACATTATGATGTTTAAAAAATAACCAAAGGTCCATAATAGATAAGGGGTACAGAAGCAAATTTACCTCAAACCAATGAAAACCTCCAACCAGTAGAATTGATCGGCCCACTTAGCCGCCTGTTAACAGCCAAACCAGAATCGATCCACTCGATTGGGCGGCCGAGCTGTCTGTCAAAAGGCTGCATGTAATCAACAGCCTATAGGGAGATTACGGTAAAGGTCAGGATGAAGTATTTGGTGAGAAAATTATGGTTGTTCCAATTATTCCTGACTGAGCGAGCGTTGCTCTCACGTTGCACCCGGTGCTCGCTCAGCGATCACGGCTCGCTCGCACGTTACATCAGCTCGTACAAAGTGTGAGTGACTCACTCTCATAGCAGCATTTCTGTCCATCTGCTGACGAGGAAAAGTTTCTCTGTGCTCACCAGAAATCTGACTTCAGACATGTACCTGCAAAGATGATTTATGACATTACAACCAGTTTATTATAGACAATTGTGGAGCAGTAAACACGTGTAATGATAAATAGAATAGATTAAATAGACGATAATTGTTGTTCAAATCTGATGTGGATATATTTGCTGTTATCTCTCTGGAGCTCTGTCTTGCTAATTGTGAACCTCTCCTCTGATTGGGTGAGGGTGGTGACTGTATAGGTGTGACATATGTTCCACAAGAGTAAAAATGGCACCGATTCTGAATCTGGGTAGTGGTCATTTCTCTGCGAGTGTTTGAGTCCTGGGACAACATTTATATCACACCTAGACCAGGGGTAGGCAATGGCAAAGGCAACACAACTGATTCTACCAATGAAGGTCCTTAGCAAGGGTTCTAGTTGTTGATTAGCAGAATCAGGTTTGTAACAAAAAACTGCAGCCACACCTGGTGACCCTAGTCACAAAAAAGAATGAAAATGGTAATTTCTGTGATATGGTACCTTTAAAACAGGTCTGGAGGGGACCTTTAAATCTTCAGTAGCAACCATTGTACGTTTTGATGTTATTGTGAGATTTGTTTACAATAGAAGATATAGAATAACATAATATCTGTGTAAAACTGATCTCCCTCCAATGTGGCACGGCCACTTACGCCAACAGCAGATCACTGTGCCTCCAGGAGGCCCGGTGACAGATGGCCGAGTATCTGAGTGCACACGATACCTGAGCAAACCAATCGCTGACTCACACCAATGATGTAGCCATTAGTGACCGTTAAACCCTGTTTATCAACCATATAGGGCTTGCGTTTCCTGCCATCCCGTCACAGGCCTTACTACTCCAGGTCTGGTTGCCATAGAGACGGAAGGCTGCTTCCACAGTTATCCGTCCTTTAGATAACATGGTGTGGGGCATGAGGCTGGCTGCACCTGCTGATATGGAGGCATGGTATGTGACTTTTATTTCAATCTGTGCCAAAATTTTACATTAAATACCAATCCATAGGTCCCCAGTGGTGACAATCTTTTTTCTTCTGTTTTAACTTTCTAAGTTTTTTTTAAAGAAAGTGAGGATTTATTCCAACTATTTGTTTTACTGGTATGCAGCATATATGTAAAGGGGCATTTAAGGAGTGAGCTCAACATGAGGGCTGACTCCATTAAATTAAGCAGAGAGGACAGTGACAAGAATATTCGTGATGCCTTTGCCCTTGTGTTTCAGTTTCACATAAGTGCCAGCTTTACTGTCACAATTTATAACTCCCAGCAGTTACAACATATTTCTTCCCTTGTTTTAAATGTATGTAGATTTACATTGATTCACTAACAAATACTAAGTTTAATGGTCTAATCTTTGATTTGAGCATAGACAACAGATAAACATTCTCATTCACAAATAATGGCAGCAGTTTTAACGATCAGTGTACGAATGCAGGCCGGCGTCCGTTTCTAAAGTGCCTTCACTTGACCCGCAGTCTGGAAAGAATCTTGTGAGAGGAATTTGAGAGAAGGAAATCACACCATGTCAGCAGCCATTAAAGATGTCGCCTCATGTTGCAGCGAGGAAGCTGATCCCTCTGCAGCGCGCTTCTCTTTGCATGGGTTTTTGTGGTTGGGTGCGTGGGGGGTAAATGTGTTATGTGCATGCACTTGAATGCACATGGTTGTGACTGTGTCCTGCAAGCTGATTCTCAGCAGTAAATGCCAATTCATAATGTGCTACTTACTTTGACCTCAGCCACCATGTTGGAGAAAAAAACAGTAGGTACCTGCTCTCTGTAGATTTGCACAGACCAAAGATTTAAATAGTTTGGTGGCAGTGATTTTAGCTTTTAATTCTTTGTTTTTGTCGACTTCTTTGAAATGTCTTCTGCTGTCTTCTGCAGAGATCTGCTGAGCATGATCTGTCATTGCAACTTTTTTCTGGTCCTATTTCACATCCTGTTTACCAAAAGATGCTTTAAAGTCAATGGGTACCAACAGACAGTAGAATCTTACTTTTTCGTCAACTTTTTTCCCTTGGATGTCATTGTAACATCAGTATGTTAACAGGCAAAAATGAATATTTGCCTTAATACAAGTATAACTGGAAATATTTGCATATCATGACTGGACAACATGTGCATGTCAGATGAATGTCAAAGTTCTCCAACAACCCAGATAATGTGATTGGACATTGGTTTTTTTCTGGCATGTAATGGCAGATGCGTCTTACGCAAAGTTAGACTAAACAATGCATGTGCACATGCTCTGCTCCCTCCACACTATAGAAGAACAAAAACATTCAAGAAAGCTAGTTGCAGAAGAAGAATAAAACCACAGGGGTTGAACATACCATCTTGTTTTAACAGACAGATGTTAGCCGGGCACATGTAAAGAACTCCACATTCTTGGACAATTTATATAAAACATTATTCTCTGTAGCATATTCAGCTTTTGGTGTCATCATAACAAATACACCATTATGGGTTAGTCCATCATCATCAGCCCACTGCTCTTTGAGTTTAGTAATCTCTGATTCTCAAATATTTATTATTATATAGAGTTGCAGAATAATGTCCTCACATCAAATAATGTGTTCTTCCCACATAAATATTTCTCCTGTCAACCTACTTTTCTTCCATATCAAGTTACCAGTTTACTTACTTGAGTTACAAATACCTTTAATTTCAGGGGAGGTTATAAGTAATAAAACTGTAAAGTTAGCGTCTGACACTATTGCTTTCAATATGTAACCTGGTGTGAGAGGGTCAGTGTTTAAAGGCCCATGATGCACATGAAGCTGTCCTGAAGCAAAAGCGTGTTATTGTTTATTCAGAAAACAGACGAGGCCATGAGGAGGAGAAGGTGAGCACATTAAATGTTGTGTGTTCAGAGAGAGAGGGAGAGACAGAGATGGAGTATTGCTGGCACAGACTGAAGGTCAGGGGAAGTATCAGTGACAGGAAGTCAGCGGCTGCCAGGTTCAGGCCAGGTTACCATGGTAATGAATGACCGTGCTGAGTGACACCTGGCTGGTCTTAAAGACAGGAGGAAAGGCATCCAAAGACACGTGGCAGATTTTAATGTTAATGTTTCTCGCCGTGTTAGAGCCACCAACTTTTCAATCGCTGCAAAGGCATAAAACCATTGGCAGGAATGTGTGTTATAAAGCACACGCGCCTGAGCTGTCTGTGCAGGACATGAACAAAACCAGTTAATCGTCATCAAAAAACGCTCTTTAGGATGCTCTAGGATCCTTTATCTGTCCGTGCATTGCATAACCCAAGCACACAGGCATACAGTACATATTTCATAAGCCAGAGTTTCAGATATTCCCCGGGGCGTGGCCAGCACAAACAGATTTAAAAACCACATTAAGCAGAGTTGAATTACCTGTAGCCTAGTTGGACGGCTCGCGTCGTAAATTTTCTCCTCTGACTCCTTCAGGAAGCACAATATTCAACACGAAGTTCTTTCTTTCTTCTCTAGTTTTTTCTTGTTTCTCAATAATTTTCTGTTTAGTTGTTTGTGCATTTAAGCTTTTTTGACTGTTAACTTTAACATAGGTTAAAGTCTGATCCGTTCAAGCCGTTTCCAAACAGGTTCACTTAATGCAGATTAAGTCTAACATCACTTATGAAGATTTTGAGTTTGCATCAAATAAAAAATTAAAGGCACATTTCTAGTGTAAGTCCCTCCAAAACAAAGGACTGGTTCTCTCCAACAATTAAACACTGTGGTTCTCAAACGTATTAATGACAAAGATCCTTAAACTCACAAAAACCTCTGGCCCCGTCTGATAAGATTTTTGCCTTTGGATGTTTTATAACAGAAAGTGTAGAAAATTTGAGGCCCAAATTATGGAGAACTGAAACTGCCTTAATCATGAATGATTAAAATAATAAATAAAATAAATAACAACTTAATACGTAAATAAATTGACCAGTAATATACTATATTTAATTTTTCATTTTCTTGAGTGCTAGAATGTATTTGTGTACTTTTTCCCATTTATCTAATTGTTCGTTTTAATCTATATATGTGTTCATTTTGAAAAAGTATGTAGTATAAGTATATATCTACTTATGTATTTGTTCCCCCATTTTTTTTTACCTAAATACATTAAAATGGAAAATAAAATTTGACACACAAATAATAGGAAATGACCAGGAAAATGGACCATTCCATGCTTTGGGATCCACAGCTTTAACAAATGCAACTTCTGTGAACTTCTGTTTTGACACATCCATTCATATTATCGAAAATGGAAACTGCTGCTGAATTATTTTGTCAACTACTAAGCTGAATTCCCACCGAGGAGGCGGCACTTTTCAGCCAGCGTTTTGCTCGTCGTTTCGGTTTGTTTGTCTTTCTCCTTTTCCCTTCCTCCTCTTCACATCACCCGTCCAGCACGTCGCACCTCGTCTTGCCCCCCAACACACACACACACACACACACACACCACGTGCAGAACTTCAAACGGTGAGATCAAACCAGCCTCCATCACACGGGCGACTATAGGCGACCGCAAATGTCACATGTCGTTACTGCCAGATTTTGCAGGAGGGCTAAAACGAATAACCGTGTGAGTGGTCAGCCGTGGCCTGCGGCGGGGGGCCGCGGAGCGGATCTAGTGACATGAAACAGCCCGTCATGTTTTGGAAAGCTCTGTGCGCCCACTTTCGTGTCATTGTCTGGCCTCGGTCCACACGCCGCGTTGGACTCGCTGCCCGTGATGCACCAGAGTCCATAAACACGTTGCAACCTACCCATGTTGTTATGATAAATATCGCTGCCATTTAAAATCAGAACAGTAAGCTCTTTCAGTTGGAGCTCTACGGGTAAAGTTAGCCTTTGTGCGTGTTCGGATCATCGCGGAGGAGCGGAGCTGCTGTGATGCCCCCGCTCGCTCGCCAGCTTTCGGTATCAAATTCTCGGCCCGTTTAAAGCAGCGGATGCAGCTCTATTTTAAGACCTGATATTTGCTGATGTCGTGAGATCTCAGCATATCGGCGTAGTATCTAGTTGAGGGTGTGTGTGTGTGTGTGTGTGTGTGTGTGTGCTTTTCACGGTGACAACTGAGGGTGCGTGTAATTGTTCACGTCCACCCCCCCCTTGTCACAACCTTCCGTTCCCCTTGTCGCGGTAACACCTGCATGGGCGGCCGTCGCCGATGCGTCTGGAAGATGCAAAACGCCCGTGTGAATATACTCAGCGGCCAGGGCCCAGGAGGTAGAGCGGCCATCCACCAATCAGCGGGTTAGATTCCCTTCATGTCGAAGCATCCTTGGGCAAAGATACTCGACCTCAAATTGCGCCACTTGTGTGTGAATGATTAGATAACATCCTGATGAGTGGTTGGCACCTGCCACCAATTTATCTGGGTGAATGAAGACTAGACTTGTAGTATAAAACACTGTAAATGTGCCATACAAATGCACTTGATTTACCATTTACCAGTGAATTAGTGCCCGTCACAAAACAAACTTGAACTTAAATGCCCACAGCAATTCAAGGGAATTTTATTAATATTGTGCTAAACCATAACAGAAGTTATCTCAGGGTGCTTTTTTATTCATATAGAGCAGGTTTAGAGCACACTCTTGAATTTATAAAGAGCCAACTTTCCCCCATGAGCAAGCACTTGGCGCCGGTGGCAAAGAAAAACTCCCTTTTAACAGCAAGAAACCTTGAGCAGAACCAGGCTCTGAGGGGGCGGCCATCTGCCTCGGCCAGTTGGGTTGAGAGAGAGAGAGAGAGAGAGAGAGAGGAGCGAGCTGGAGGAAGGAGATCATAGCATAATGCAGGTTCCACATAAAGACGAATAACAAATATTTGTAGCAGGCGGAGGGAGATGAGCAGAATCACGGGGGCAGCAGGAGGCTCGAATTCAATTTTTATTTTTTATTCGCACGCATAAAAAATACATAACATAGTACAAAAGGTAACAAAGTGCAGGTCCAATTTAGGTTAGAAACCTGGCAGGGTTTATGTTAAAACCTCACTATTACTGCTAATAAATATTATATTAATAATAAACAGCTCATAGGTTTTGGAGCCCAGATTCAGGCTGTGCTTCAGCTGCTTTTTTGCCTTTTAATCTGTCCAGCAGAGGAACTGGCGTGCACTCACACATCCAGATTCTGCAGCTCTGGGGACAGAAATAAGGGATTTCTTAAAGGAATCGTTCAACATTGGTGAAATTCACCCATCTTCATAAATCCTATAGACAAAGCATCTTGCATCAAGGAGAGAAATAAAAAGGAAAACCTTTGGAATCAACTTTTATGTTATAGTTTTTACAGCCTGCTTCATAATCATCCTGGTCAGATTTGATAACATCTGTATGTTGTCTTTATCGCTTTTATGCATTACCCGCTGGAAGTGAGTCGGCGTGTGTCTTGTCTCTGTTAAGCACTTTAGGCAGAACCAGATGTTGCTGTTGTACAGTGATCGAGTGAAAGAAGGAGTCCTTAACTCTGTGTTTTATGCGTTAACTTCATTACCGACTCACCCCGAGAGTGACACTTCCCATCCGCTCTGTGCCATCTCCCTCACAGGAGCCTGACCCTAACCCTATAGAGGAGCATCTGCATTAACTATATCGCTTCCTGTGACATATATTCGATAGGATCTCTGATGCCATACGTCTTGGTTGTATTTTATATGTACAGAGGCTGTTTTATCTGCGGGAGACAAATCACATCCTCAGGCCTGAGTGGAGCAGAAGCAGCTCTGGTCAATCTCAACATGCAGCTCTGAGGCAGCTCTGTTTTAATTGATCACATCCACTCAAAGCTCAAGTGTCCAGAACACTGCTGTGTTGCTGTATGACGACAGTATGCACATGTTTTGCAGGATCTTCACCGTATTCTTGTGCTGCTGTAGTCTATACGACGGCATTCAGATGCGACCTGAGTCACACTGGAAGTTTTATGGAACCTCGCCCGCACATTTCCATAATGAGGTGCACGGCTGAAAGGGGCTTTAAATTTAAATGATTGTTTTTAATTAAACATAAAGTGTTATTAGAGGCTCCCGTTACAGTCAAGCTTTTAAGATAACGTGAGATAGATAAATGTCGAGGGGAGGAACATTATATACAAGCGCTCCGTGCTATGAGATGTAGAACACTGATAATGCCGTCGTGACACCATGATCCCCTGCTGGCATTTGGCCATGACGGTCAAACAGAGGCTGCTCTCATGACTGATCAGGATTACGTTCACCTCTGCCCCAGAGGTCAGGGGTTAAGAGCATGGAGAGGGCAGGGTGATCAACATGTGGGCTTTCATTTACTGCTGCACGGCCATAAATTACAACTGTATTTTACTCAATATTTTAAGACGTCATCCAACTTTAGATTAAATTACTGCAGAACATGAGGAGGAGTATGTCAGGGACGACCTGGTGTCACTGCACTATTAGAAAACAACATTACATCTAATTGATTGATGCATTTTGCATCTTATTTAAGTCATCTAAGTCAGAAAGCAGTTTTAACAGAAGAAGCTTTTCCATGCAATGAAATGACACACATTTACCTCAACCGTAACTCTTTCATACATGCAGCACACCTTTGGACATTGTCTCATAGACTATTACAAATACAGGAATGAATCTAGTCATCGCTGTAAACCATGTCTTCAGCATCTCCTCTGTAAAAATCACCATTCCTGTGCAGCAGCAGGTGATTGTTTGATATGCAGATGCTGCATCTGGGCTTGTGAGATGAGTCTTTGCTGCCACCGTCTTGTTAGGAGACCAGTTCCAATCAGTAGAAATTCACCTATAGTCTCCTGTTTCAAACTGTGATAGTGTGACATGATTACTGGAGTCCTGTCGATAATGTGTGACGTCTTCTCCCCTACAGGATGCCTCCATTGCCCATCGCTTCCATCTGATGCGGGAAAAGCATCCCGAGAAGTTCAACAGCAGGTGAGAGAATGGGATGTTTAGAAGTAGGTATGAGAAGTGAGGGGGAGTCAAAAAAACAAAGAAAAAAATGATAACGTTCCCTGCTCCGGTGTCTTAACACCATTAGCTAACGAGCAATCTCATAACTGACCTTGCACTCAGGGAAAGCCGATATCACACTGAGTCACAATCATCAGGAATCAATAACAGGACAAAACCTGCCTGCACAGGCCGATCAATATATTGGCAGCGTTTGTGTTAACTGAGCTGTGAGATGAGCGTGTATGCAACTAAAGTCCAACTGTGTTGGCTTCATGTCCTCCATCGACATGGCTTCACTTAATATTTGTGCCTTTGTTTTGCTTCAATTATACACGTTTCCAACTATTTATTAACATAAATCAAACGAGGGGTGAAAGTCAGTTAGAGAGTTTTGACAGAAATGGATATTAACATCCTTCTAATGGCATGTAGTATTTTCAGATTTCATAGCCATCTAATTAACTGTTATGTAACACTGGAAGTGGCTTCAGTCTGACTAAGAGAGAGGTCAGCAGAGAGTAACGCTGATGCAGAGTCAGAGACAAAGAAATATCTCAGGCCCTTAGCAGCACAGCTCAAAATGTTGAATCCAGTGTTTTCAACCAGCAAGATTTAGCCATGAAAACTGTGCTCTTTAAACTGTGTTATGTTTCTGGACACTGTGTGGACTACTGTGTACCCCATGTGGTTAGGGTTACACTTTAGGGTTATGGAGAAATTCAGGCTATGGTGAAGGTTAGAGGAAAATAATCAATGTGGGAACAGACTTCACGCAACAGTAGCTTTGAGTTGATTGCTCAGACGAGGGGGGAGGGGGGCCAGCATTGTCCTTTAAATATAAACATTAACCACCCTCAGCCCCGAAACCGACACCATCCACAAATATGAGAAGTTGTAGGGGAAACATTGCCTTTTGATGTGTCCCTTATTTCATTGGCAGCAGCATTTTGCTGTGGCCACACGTCTCTGTGGCACAGCTGGGGGGAACGACGGTTGATGAGTATATGGTCAGCCAGCTTTTTTTCTTTGCTGCAGCCTCAGTGTGTGTTAACACACAGATCTGCGTATTTGTGCAATGTGACGTTCTCAAGTGGTTCCCAAAACTAAACCTTTACGCAGAGTGTTGGCTGGTGTCACTGATGCATGCAAAGTCGCACCGGTCATTTGCTTAAAAGCCATTCTATGTATACTGTACATTGTCTGTGTGTGTGTTTGTGCTTAAGTGCACACACAATTACAAATCCCCCCCCGAGGGCGTGGCTCTGACGGTTTAAAATCACAAGTTGTCTAAACGGTAAATGTGACCACATGTTGAACCCTGGCCCTGTGTGCTCCACTCTGTAAAGTATAAAAGCTTGTTTCGGATGACGGTGACTCACTCGGGAACGGCGTTTCATGTTGTTTGCATGACGACGACAACATTCAGCATGTGCCGCTGCCCCCCCCCACACACACACACACACACACGAGTCTAATGAGACGACATAGTAGGACGACGATAGAGGGAAAAACAAGAGCGATGACTTGTTTACTCTTTGGAATTCAATAATTAATGCCCAAGTTTCCATCCCCAGTCCCATATCTATTTCCAGCATCACAGGCAAAAGAAAGAGGGGGTGATAAAAGATAAAAGAAAGATACCTCCCTTCTCTGGGGGGCCTCCCTTTGATGCATTAGGCAAGGCCCCGAGTAAAAAGATGTAAAGCATTTATGTGGAGAGCAGCAGACATAAACTCACAGTTCACCAGAGTAAATCAGAGGTTAAACACATAAAGCTCTTTTTAAACATTTTTCTTTCCAGACTTCACTTCTGTTGCCTTTCGATGACATGAAACCATTTTTCTTTTACTGAGTTTTCACAAAACACGCAGCGTATTGACAGTCACCAACACTAAAACTAAAATAATAGCAGCCCGATCCTACACTATATACAGTAAGCCAAACACTGGAGGTTATTGTTCCGCTGTGAAGTTTCTTCTTCAGGACTTCCACAGAGATGCAGACAGCTGATGGACAACTGCAACTGTTCTGTTGTTGTCTGACTGATGTTTTGGCAGTATAAATATCCGTCCTTTTTTTATAGCAATTTGAAGTGAAAGGAGCCAGTGTGGAGAAGGAGCGGTTATCTCTCCACGGGTGAGCAGATGATAGGTCACCTTTGACCTTGTGAGAGAGGCCCATGGTGACATGTAGCACTTTATTGTGCTGCCTGCCACTCACAATCCCACATTGTCCGTATGCATCTGTGTTTCTCTCACACACACACAAACACCATCCCCCCCCCACATGTCTACATGCACATATAGCTTTTACCCTCCCCCCACCCCCTCTAAGTGTCGCCGGGGCCCATCGCTGGGCCTGTTGGGACAGAGGGAACGTGTGACTCCTGACGCTTCCTCCTGTGACGCCCACAGTAACCAGACCTGCAGGATTCCAAAGCCCAGGCGTTAACGTCCTCTTACGCTGGGGGGGGCTTAACACGTTCTCATCCAAGGCCCTCAAACATGGCTTAACCTTTGACTTAAACCTACTTTTTTTTTTTTATCCACACACTTTTTTTTTAATCCAATTTAACCTCTGAACCGGCACTTAGTCGGAGATTTGTCAAAACCGGATAAACAAGTGGAGAGAATTTTCAAAAACGGAGTAGATTCGTGCAGAGACCCCAATCTGGATCTTTTTGAGATTCATGACATCAAAGTGTGGCCTGCGCATGCTAACAGACATAGAACTGGTCACACATGTGCATTTTGTTCAGATATAACCGGGACGTGTGTCAGGTTATATCTGTGCTGATACTTTAGGTATCATTTAAAGCTTTACAGCTAAATTTAAGATTACTGCATAAAGTGCCAGTAGATCCGCATATCATTTAATCCGCATAGATCTGCCCGTGTGTGTGGATGACTGCGTTGCATTGAGCACTGCAAACTTGCAATTGTATTTGTATAGCGCTTCTGTGTAATTTATTAAATTGTATCTTTAGGTAGATAAGTGTATATTATAGACTGGGGTTTCAAAATAGCCCCAGGTATAACCTCCATAGACAATACATCAGTATCATGTTTCTGTCACTTGATGCATTGTTTTTCTATGTCACTGACAAATAGACATAAAATATATAAATGTTCAATAATATATTAATATATTTTTTTGAATGTTACACACTCTATCCTGTAATCTAAATATGTTCAAAAAATATTAAGTTGAATATAAGTTAATGATTTTCAGGTTCTGTTGCTCTTATGTTGGCAGTACCTTTGGTCACCACCAGTTCACTTCATAAACTGATCTGTGGAGCCTAAAGAATAGGTCACTGAAATTTCTCACCTGATTGGATTAGCAGAGATCAGATGTCACCAGCGTGAACTCTGTCCTACAACACTGTCTTATTTCCCCCTAAGATGTTCTGTTGGAGAATTCAAGAGGATTTTCTTTGCCGTTGTCGCTCTTCTCACCTGCTAATAGGATCAGCAAGTGCCCGATCTCACAGCCAATTTGTATGTTTATTTATTGTTGAGCTGCAAACGATTGCTTAGTTATTCAATTAGTTGATTGTCGTAAAAAGAGCAGGTATTTTTTATTTTTGGTTTGTGCATTCTAGTTTGCTGAAATATGGCGGTGCACCATAGCAGGCTCTGCCAAATGTAAATTATTTTTGAATGATTGTATTATATACTGTATTTCATCTCTCCACAGTCTGCATCACTAGATGCTTTTTGAATATTACATCATGGAAACACCATTAATCAGGAAAATATGAATTGTATCAATTAATTACAATCTCAAAGGAGCTCAAAATTAGAGAAAGAATACAAATAGGAATAAAAAGAGATTGAGTTGAAAGCAAAGACGCTAATACATTTTCACTATAAACACCTGCTGTTCATACATATGCAAAGATCTGCAGTGATAATACACGCATGTGAAGTGACGTACCAACAAGAACGAAACATTTCGTTACCACACATTAAGATAGATACGACCCTAACCTGACCCTGACCCTAACCCGGTAACTATAATTTCTGTTATTATAGAAGCATGATTGGTGCACTGATTGCCTGTGTCCAGACGTTTTAATCCGCCCACTCCAGCGGGCCGAGTCCTTTCGTCAATGTCAAGTGCACTTACCCAGCATGCCGCAGTCTCTGCAGACCGCATGGTTTACAGGAGCCAAACGGGACGGCAGCGGGCAGCTTGGTACGCAGCACGGACATTAATGGATGAAACGAATATTGAACGTCTTTAACGATATAGTTCACCATGGAAATATTTATGGTTACTGAAAGACCTATGACATTTAAAGTAAAACATTAAAGCAAATACATTTAAAAGTGGTGGATTGAGTGATTTTTATTTATTTAAATTTTATTTGACAGGGACCTTTTACAAAATAGACTTTTGGCAGTCCAACACACAATACATGTAATATGACAAAAGAAAAAGACAAATAGAAAAATAAGACTGCAATATGGCTACAAGCCAATCCTTTATCATTTCTAAGATTATGATTATTATAACTTGAGTTCTCTTATAAATTTGTATTACTATTATTACTGTTACTACTAATATTAGAGGAATTATTCCATAATATTATTTTGAAAGTCTTCGTCGTTATATAGTCCTGTGTCTGATTATACTTGAAAATCATGAATGATTTTGACTGTGTAATAGCTGTGACTCATTCTATGAGTCAAACCAATAATTAAAAAATTACATACTCATCGAGTTCCTTCAGCAGTTGCGTTGCAGGGTCGTTTCAGGCCCGTTATGTATTTCCTGTTAAATCAGTGACACTATGTTTTATCATGTGTCATACAGTATTTCTATCATGGATTCATGGTACCTCACATTACTGCTGCTGCTTCATAGCATCACAAATGACCAAATATTAAGCTTGTCGTAACATTTATGAGTTATGCCGTGATAAGTGAATGGACTGTTTTCTGCGTAAGGAAACCATACCTTCATGGCTGTGTTCACCCTTTTCTCCAAAGGTCACAGTGAATAAACAAGACCATGAAATGTTTAAGTTATTTTACGTTTTATAAAAGTATGGGAAGGAATGGATAATGGAAGCCCCACGATTGGCTGGCGACCATCTGGGGTGTATCCCTGCCTCTCGCCATAAAATGCGCTGGGATAGGCTCCAGCAGACCCCTGCGACCCTGAAAAGGAATAAGCGGGATAGAAAATGGATGGATGGATGGATAATGGAATCGCTGATTCAGTTTATTAAGTGAAATGACGGTTTATTTGTAATGTCAAAAATGTTCTGAAAAGTCGAGAAGTCTGGAAATTAGAGTCTGAAAAAGTATGGAATGGATTTGAAATGGAAAATGTGTAGGAATTCTGTGGGAATAATGGATGGCTCATGGAAGCAGTGATTTTCCCTGTTGCACCCTCGGTCCATAAGTGAGGGGAAAAAATGTGAGTTAATTGCATTTTTTACAGGCTGTCTCATGTGGAAGCGGCTTAATGAGGTTAGGCAGCTCGCCTCGTTCAGAATCGCCACTGTTCCTAATTGTGATCTCAAATATGCTCATAATCCCCTGATTTGACAGAAGCAGGGGTTTCTGGGGAGGTATTAAGGTGAAAGAGAGGGGGCAAGGGACAGAAAAGGCAATTAGAAGGAAGAAAAACATATGAACGAGTATGGTGGCATGTCTCAGTTTAAAGTACAATGAACAGCAATGAGTATCTGTACATGTTTAAGTCTGTAATTAGACTTTATGCTGGGTAGTGTTCTGTCCTTATTTAATTGATAAGAAATAAATAAACCTTAATCTTTAAAATAGTGTGGTGACTTTCCCTCAATGCCAACGTGGCCTTGGCTCTGAAATACCCACATGAGGCTGAGCTGTTGTGTCAATAGCCATGTTGTCAGTATCAGCAGCACGTTCACATGCAAATGAATATGCTGTCAGATCATGAAATATGTGTCACTTCACCAACACGGCAGGGTGAGACATCACTTCTGCTGGTTTTCAGATTTTGTGATGAATGCAGACTTTATGAAAGGTGAAAGAGATCATTTTGTGGGTGTGAATATGGAGATGATTCTCATCATGCACTTGCATTCTTTAGACATTACAGTACATGAGGAAAAAAATGAGGGTTTAGCAAGAAGTGTGGATTAAAATGGTACTTCTCAAACTTTTTTTTAACATCAAGGACCCTTAAACTCATGAAAACTAGAACACATTTTGTGAAGTAAAAAAAAACAACTATGTATATGTTTATTTAATATGCATTACAATGCAATGCATATTAAAAAAGAGATTTTTTTTTAAATAAAGATAAGGCCTGGAGTGAGATTTTTTTCAATCTCATACTTATTCTGCTGTAACTTTACTTGAGATTTTTTATTTATTTTATTCTCCATCCCTGAGTTGAGAAGTATGATTTTATTCTGGTTGAATGGAATATTGATAGGACACCGAATTGGATGGATGGATTCAATAAAAGTGAATTAAAAAACAAAGAAAACATGGACACAGTCTGATAAGATTTGTGCTATTGGATGTTTTACAGCAGAAAATGTATGAAACTGCCATGTTAAAAAATAAATGAATAAATGAAGTGCCCATATTTATTTAATTTTTACATTTGATTATTAATAAAATGTATTTATTTGTGTAATATTTTCACATTTATTTGATTTCACGTTTTAGTTATTATTTTAATACTATGTAATTTGCTGGTCTATGCATGTCAACATTCTGATATTAGCTTTACCAGCGTGTCTTTGCGATACTTTCCTCCACCACAGAAAAGATTAAAACGCCTCTGAGACGACAAGTTTCAGTGTATGACTGCTGGCTTTGATCGATTCCTCCCCGCCACGTTGTGACAGAGTGACCTTGAGTTGTCTTTAGTTGTTAACCAGCTGGTTTCCTGCACACAAACACACACACGCACACACACACACACACACGCACACACACGTTCAATGTTCAGGAGGTTGCAAAATGCTGCATATCACAACAGTACAAAAACAAAAACCGCATTCATCACGTCACTTCTCTAATAAATCCATCTGCTTGGGGGAAATCATCCGTGGCTCAGACAGGCCTGTGTGTTGCTTTTAAAGTCTGATATTTACCGTCCTCTCAGAATCTCCCACAGCAGCGTTTCACCCTGTGCCCCCACCAGAGGCAATGTTGATGTTTCAGTCCTTGGACACTGAGGCAGAAACGTGTGCATTGCTTTGATGTCTCACAGAATGGTAGTATTAGCTCACTGCGCTTTAGTATCCAGCGAGCAAATGTGCCCGTGTCACTGTCTCCACTTTAAGCCTTTAAGTTGTGTCAAAGGAGCTCGGATCCGTACGGTGACATGGATGCGTTTTTTCACAATTCAAGATGTGAGATGACTCAAGGCACCAGACAGCGTTAATATGTGTGAAGAGAACATAAAACAAATCGCGCTGAAGGCTTATGCCGTAATGCTTGCATGTTAGCTCCGAACTGGGAATATTTTCTAATAAAAAAAAACTTTCTATCCTTCGTTTCTCTCCGCAGAATGAAGAATAAACTTTGGTACTTTGAGTTTGGCACCACTGAGACCATATCTGCCACCTGCAAGAAACTAAATGAATGCATTGAGGTGGAGGTGAGTCACATTCTATCACTAAAGCGGAGTTGTGGACAGGTACCGGATGTAGGATAATCTTCAGAGAAGGAGAACATTTAACTTTAAATACTCAATACACTGACATGTTGCCCTGCCTGTTTCTACAGTTTCCCAGAATAAACAAACCTAATGCTGGCTGCCTTTTGACTTTCCTTTTCATGTTTTACATGCCCACCATAGTTGATTGTTTGACCATTTTGCAGCAAACTCACCACTAGATAAGAGAAGAGCATCCTCATTTACACTGACATTGAGACAACAATACCGGAAATGCATAGCAAAGTAAAAACAAAAAACAACAACAACTATAATACAACAAAAATTGGGAGTTAAAAAAAAGGGAGTTACAATCAGATACAGTGAAATTTTAGATAAGGCTTTTGAACATTCATAGCAATGGTGGAGATTTTAATTTTATGCTTTTTTTTTTTTTTTGCAGAAAAAGACATTTTACCCATTTCAGTCCTGACTAATGAAATAATACAACATTGCTTTAAACTTGTACTGAACTTTTCATTCAAAGTAAATCTTAAAGCGCTGCAGCATTAGAAAAAATACATGATCTAGATAAGATGAAGAGATGGAGCTCAGTGAATTGTTACCTTACTCTGCAGACTTTTTTTTTCCTGAGAATGTGGTCGACTTTCACTGATTGCATTTGCACCTGCTCACACCCTGTAAATGGGGTACAACTTTCTGTCTATACACTGACAACAGCTTACAACAGAGTCAATTTCCCATAATTAGTTTGGCTATTCATAGATTATCATCAGAATAATGTTCCATACTGATTGCCTCATTCTGTCATATAGCGCCGCTTAATCTGTCACCTGGCTGCCTGCAGCACAGCAAGATGCCAAGAAAACACCCACTTTTAGGAAGACACCGAATGCGAAGAATTATCATAAGCAGGTGCAGCAAATAGTTTCATGCTTTGCAAACTCTGTGTGTTCAATGAATAAAAAAAACCCCAAACTGATTAAGTTTCAATAGTGACTTATACAGAGCTGTCTTACTTTTTCGAGAGTATGTTTTCATCCCCTTCTGGCACTGATAATAAAGGAGTCCCAATTTTGGGAAATCTGCCCCAATTATTCCTATATCCAACATGCCAAATATATTCTGTTAATTCACATTTTATTCTCTTCTGTTAAGGCTTCAGAATCTGTCTGTAAAAAAAAAAAAAAAAGCCTGACCAAGTTTACCTCTGAAAGGCATGCAATTTGCACATCATCATGACAAATTACATCATGTCTAATGAGAAACTCTGGAAGAACGGTGCAAACACAGGAAACAATTGGAGGTTGTCTTGGTGGGTGGTGTGTTGTACCACAGGATGATGGAAATAAACATCAACACACTGGCAAATTGGAGACTGGACAGACTGGGAGACACTTCAGGGAGCTTGTGTTAATATGATCTCAACAGCAAAGCATTGGGACTAATGGTAACATAAGAGTGCGAAAATCACAACATTGTCCTATTCAGCCCAATTATAACACACAGTAGAAGAAAGGTTGCTTTAAAACAAAGTTGAATGTGCATATACAAGTCTGTGAAACATATGAATCTGAAAAATAAGTCATAAAAGGCCCAGATGGTGGCTTTAAAAAGAATCTAATAATAGTTAATTATGCTTTTTTCCTTAGAACGACTGCTCAGTGTGCTGTACTGATACTGGAGAGCTCAGTGAAGTCTGTGCACTTTCTGAGTCTTTGTTTAAATTAAAATTTAACCCTGGGAAGGATCAACTGGTATGACCCAAGAACATGTAATCATTGTCAATTTTAAAAGTACACTGAAGTATTGCATTAAACGTGTGTTAAACACTAACAGACGGCTTTATAACCCAGATCTGAAGCTCTGGCCCTTCTGTAAATAGAGCTAGAGGAGAGAAAGACGACACAGTGCAACACAGGTTTCACACTTAGAGCTGTATAGTAATAATAATTTTGATCCTACCCAGCTTTAAAACTACAGACCTATTTCCAAACTCTCATTCCTGACCAAAGTCCTAGAAAATCTCATCCCAAATCCTAAATCAGCTACAGTTCTACCTACATCAGCACAACATCCTGGAAAAATTCCAATCCAGTTTTAAGACCAACCACAGCACAGAATCCACAGTGTTAAAAACCCACAGCGACCTGCTCCTCTCCGCTGACTCCAGGCAGGGTCACACCGTCCTTACAGACCACATTCAACATACCACGGGAATAAATGAGTGCATTGAACTGGTTCAAATCCTTCCTCAACAATCAATCGTTCTCCAAGATTGGCTTACTCTCCTCTCCCCAGCTACCCTCTCTTGTGGGGTCCCACAAGGTTCAATTGTAGGTCCCATTGTATTCCCCTGATACATGCTTCCCCTCATCCAAATTACTTAAAACTATAACATCTTTTTATATTGTTACACTATTGAGACAAAGCTGAATAATCACTCCAGAATCATCTTCTATTGCATCAATGAAATAAAATTATGAACGACAGAAAATTTCAAAAACCCTTCGTCACAATAGCTTAGACCTTGAATTTGATAAAGAGATCACCTCAAAGATCAAATCATTCCTCAGTTTCTCTGATCTGGAAAAATTCATTTGTGCATTCATCACCACCTGTCCTGACTATGTCTGTTCGTGCTACACTATCTACCAATTAACCAATCACCCCCCCCTGTCTACAATTAATTCAAAAGGCAGCAGCCAGACTTCTCACAGGTACAGAAAAAAAAACACAACCACAATATGAAGGTAAATGCACATATTTAGTTTTTTGTTAATTAATTGTATTTATTTGTGTAGTTTTTTGCATATAATATATGTTTTACTTATGGTATTATAATGAAAATAAATGATTCTCCTTTATTCTGGGCATCCCGTGGCCACTGCCTGGAACCCACTTTGAGAACCACTGGTCTAGGCTATAGCTGCATAACTAGGTTCAAGATGAGCCTTTTTGGTCCATATACACAGTGCAGAAGGTGAAGATAAGTTGGTGTTGCTGCTACCTCGATGTCTCCACCACTTAAAATGTGCTGTATACCTTTGTGCTATAAACGAGGCTCCTCAGTATGGCTGCTAATCATCTACACACCACGTCATTAACTAGACGCCGGCTTGACAGCCAGTGATTTAAAGATGACATGAGGCTACGCATGTAATCATTTTGACTTTACAGCATGTCCACAATGACTCAACATTAAACTCTGTGAGCTCTGATTGGTGTAAATGGGAATCCTTACCGCAGACGAGAACATTCATTTTACTATATTCACGCTTATTATCCAGTTATTACCTCCACCGATGAGGTTGTGTGTTCACCAGCGTTCTTCTATGTTCTGGATGAGTTTTTGTTAAGAATGGTATCATGAAAAGATGCTTTTAATTTTGGTATTGATCTAACAGAAATCCTAGTTCCTGGAATTCTTGAATTGTTTGTTGTTTGGTTAGAGTTTTCTCTAGGTTCTCCTCACACACCCCCAAAACATGTTTAGGTTAATTGGAGGCTCTAAATTGTCTGTAAGTAAGTAAGTGTGTAGGTGAATGAATGGTTGCAGTAAACCCACTATGGCCTCAGGAATCCATTTGGCTATGTGGTGATAAAGTCCTGCATCTTTCTCCTTCTTTTAACACAGCTTGAATCAGTTGTGCTGAGTCAGAGCAGTGTGTGGTTGACATTCTCTGGTGGTCCAAATAAAGATAGACATAGTATTTTTTTTTTTACATTTAGACCCAGTGTACCAGATGGCGTTAAATTATGTCTGTTTCTGTAAGTACAAACAATATTAGTCTAAGTCTGTTTTACTGCCAGCTTCATGCAACTGAAAGTCTGGATCTTGTCCAGGAAACGCATCAAGACGAAATAAATCTTGGAGGTAAATCGCTGATGCGTAAAGGGCAGACAGGTGTATATACAGTATATATGTCATGCTGTGATACTGCATCTAATACACTGCAGTTGTTATATCACTGCGTAGCAGTGGTGTCAAAGTCAGTTTAGTTTATGGGCCACATACATCACAATGTGATCTGAAGTGGGCCAGGCCAGTAATAACCTAACATATAAATAACTACACCTATATTTTTATTCCTTACTTTCTATAGAAAAAATACATTGTAGATTTCTGTGGAGAAATGGGAACTAGTCCACTTTTGGCATAATTTGTCATCCAATGGGCTGGATTGGACCTTTAAGCGGGCTGTTTGTGCTGTGAGATCTTGAGCAGCTCCCGTTTAAGAAGTATTCTTTTTGTCTCCTCTCCTAATTTTCCCCATCAGTGTGACGGGATCATTTTGGACCTGAGCAACACCTCCTTGGAGGGCATCGCCGTGCTCAACATTCCCAGCATGCACGGCGGCTCCAACCTGTGGGGCGAGTCGAAGAAGAGGAGGACCTACAACCGCATGAGCAAGAAGGTTCCTGACAGGATGCCGGCCAGCACCGTCACAGACGCAAAGGAGCTCAAGTTTTGCATGCAGGGTGAGTCACAGGAAGGAAAGAACATGCCTACTAACTTTAAATACTTAAATTCACCAAATATAATAAAATATTAGATTTAGATCAGGACCTGTTGGTGGTTAAAAACCACCAGGCTGTATGTTTAACGTGTAAGGCTGTTGTTTGATCACAGAAGACAAGACACAGTCCAGATGATGCTTATTAATGATCAAGCTGACACTATGATAAGATAAGATAAGATATGACTTTATTGATCCCACAACGGGTAAATTTGTCTGTTACTGCAGCGTACAGAGTAAAGAAAGAAAATAAAAGCTAAAGAAGATAAAAGCTATTAAAAATAAATAAAACACACAACACTATACACAAATTCATAGAATTTGTTTATAATCAGCATACACAGTATGCATTATGGACATAGAATGGAGAAAAATATTAATAAATAGCTATAAAAAAAGAAAAAAAAGAAAAAAGTATGCGTAAGCAAAGCATATATACTTGTACATGCACGTACATACCTACATACATACACATTTACATATTTACATATATATGCGCACATACACACATGTACACGTACATAGCTAATGCATACTTAAGGTGCAGGATGTGTGTGTAGAGAAAAGTGACGATGAGTGGGCTGTTAATCAAATGAGGTTGTTAATCAACAGTTTTTCAGGTATTTTTCTTCTAAGAAATGCTTAACTTCCCTGTGACTGACCATCAGTTCCAGTGCAGCCCAGTGATGGTGTAATATTACAGTTAAAGATATTTTTATCATTTCTTATTATTATTGAAAAATGCTTGTGGTGTTTCATGCATCATGTCAACTTTGTTTGTAATAGTCACTTAATTTTAAGAGAGCCTATGTAACTGCATTCATTTGTGGCGATACTGTTTGACAAGTGAGTAATTCATCCCGAATTCATGAATTCATGTCAGAATTAGCTAAAACACAAGGGACTGTATAGTTGACAGGGAGCATAGATAATGTATTTCCCATGATATAAGGAAATATATAGTATTAGTCAAGTTCATTTGATGGTGTGAAATTTACACGTGGAACATTCATCTGTTTTACAGCCACGACTATGTAGAAGGCTGCAGCAGGGCCTATTACATAAGAACAGACACAGTGTTTTTGTAATTACTGTGACCGCAAAGGAGGGATACACACTACAGCTTTGAATTGGATTCGGACTTGTGGAAATTTTGGAAATATCTTTGGTTCTTAAAAGATTCAGTTCTTTAGTGCATTTTTCTAATTGCAGACATGCAGTATATTCACAATACACATGTTGGCAGGTGATG
This sequence comes from Eupleurogrammus muticus, assembly GCA_036785175.1. Lineage (NCBI taxonomy): Eukaryota > Metazoa > Chordata > Actinopteri > Scombriformes > Trichiuridae > Eupleurogrammus > Eupleurogrammus muticus. The sequence continues at coordinate 2,366,115 of JAYKQN010000001.1, forward strand.
AAAAAATCGGAAACAAGTCGAGTCCATATCAAACAAGCCTGTTTTTATGGCAGCCTGCAGATTGTGTCACAAGACAACGTTTCAGCAGTTTATGACACCAGTAGATTAACACTGAGATCATCTGCTGTTGTTGTAAAGGGCAACTCCACAGATTTTTGCACATAAAGGCCAGTTTACTCATCAATGGGAGTGCCTGTTGGTTTGTGAAAACAGGTATATGACATCCCGTCATGTCAGGGAAAATAAGGCCTGTTGATGTCATGTGTTGTAGATGTTGTCATGTTGTTTGTGGGTTGACCTCATTTCAGGAAAATTAGCTATGGTAGTGAGAGACAAACGTTTTGATTTGTGCAAAAAATTACAGATACTACTGTATATGATGTTTGTGAATTCACATTGAGGAGACGATTGCATTTAAATCGTGCTTCGGGTTGCATATTAGAAAGTGTAGGATCCAGCGTTTCTGGTGCTAGATGCATTCTGAAAGTCAGCACATCCTGGTCTTGCTGCTTTGATTTGATTGAATCCTGCAAGTCAGGACCTTTAATATCCTTTATTCTAACATTTACTGTAACTTCAAATGAAAAAGAGCCTGATAACATTCCAGTTCCTGTTCAGATTATCACTCTCTCTTAATGCTCTTTTGAGAGGAATTTTACTTTCAAGAAATGAAATGTTTTTTTCATCAAATCCTATTTATTGAGAGGCATGAGGTGTGTTTATACAATACTTCTGTCCTAATAAACCTGTCATTTATAAGTACATCAGAAAAATTGAGCACAACTATCTAATAATATTTTGTCTCCGACATGATGTGTAGCTCTATATATTTTATAGTATATTGTTGAATTACAACATAACAGACTTCTTTTAATGACAACCACAGACACTACAAAATAAATAAATCTGCTTCATCGAAACACCCCACTTCTATCTCTTTCACGTCATTTAGTTTCTGCTCTTCTGCTGACTTTAACCCTGTTGCCATGGAGGTCTCCAGGTCGTGCTGCAGCACAGACTGGAGGAGAGTAAGAGCAAAAGACACAAAAGCTGTAGTATAAGAAGAAACAGACATGACTCAGACCTTACCTTTCAGTTTCATGTGCTGCGTGTTTGCACCTATTTGTTTTGTCAGGTTTATTTATTTAGGGGTGAAGGAAGGCATGCTCACATATTAATCATTTCCATTAAGGGATGGGTGCATCAGATTTGACAAAAGATATTTCCCATAATCCTTGCACATATATAACACATAATGCAACACAGTTCTTACAAATAGAAAGAACATGACACAACACATTTATCTGTAGTTCTGTAGTTTTATCTGCACATTTATTTGCCAAAAATGACTTTTCGGGATAGTGTCAATCAGGCATCCAGGTGAGTAACTGTTCATGCATTTTCTGTAGACTAGTGGGGAATTCTTATTGATTACAAATGTTAAGCTATGCTGTAATTAACTTTTGCATGAATGCTGGCAGGACAATCAGTGCTAATGCATTAAGGCAGCTTCCTCATCAACAGCGTTGGTTGGGTGAAAACGTCAGGCCAGTGCAAGTGTAGCCCCACTGACATGTATGCTCGCTGTTGATCTCGCACTCCCTCACTGTTTCTCTCTTTGTGCATGTGAGCAAGGATGACAGAATCATGTTGGGGGGGGGGGGGAAAGGGGCAGGATGGAATCAATTTGCGGCACTTTGTGGTTTTCATTCTGTGGCGCTGCGCCGCAGATCGGTCTATTTGTGGGAAATACTGGCATGTATACACAATAATCATCATACTCGTCATAATCATCATCAAGAATAACTCACCTAAATCTGAACTGTGAGGTAGTTTCAGAGAGTCTGAAAGGCAGTTTGAGCTGCATTTCATTCCATTGTGAAATGAGAGCACACATAGTTGTTTCCTACCCCACCCAACTACTTAAATAAACTTCAAACTAAAGTGAGGAAAAGTTAGGATTATAAATGAGGCCATTTGCCAACAGCTCATCACAGTCAGTGGCTTCTCACCTCCTTTTTTTGCGTATAACTTCCCCATTATTGGTTTCAGGCTCATGAGAAACAAGAGACTGCATCTGTTTGCGTAAACACACCTTTACTATTGTGAATACAAACTGTTCCAGATAGAGGTGGTAGAGAACTGCACTGCAGTTTGGAGGGTTTAATATGCTGGATCACATCGGCATGTGGTCACCTTCGAGGCCCCATTAGCTGTCGACCCTCCTGTCATGTTCAATGTCAGCGGCCAACTGGACTCTTCAGTCCATATGCTCTTTTATAGCCACAGAACACACAGACTTCTACACGCTGAAACTGTGCACCCCTGTTCAGCCTCTTACAGTAAAAAAAAAAGGGTGGGGACATTTTTGTGGACCTAACCGACAAAACAAGCTATAGAACTGCTTACATCTAAAAGCAAATATAAAACACGCACAGCACGCTATAAGCCTGAAGCCAGAGGCACTATTGAATATACATTTTTGCCCTCCTTTCCTTCTTCAGTGACTTTCTAGTTAAAGTGGATGTGAAGCTGAAGTTAGTCTAATTACAAATACAATACATACTCTAAATGCAATTATATATCACACATGAGAAACATACATGCAAAGCATTCATTCTTCTATCTTGCATGGCAAGGGCACCACCATTTTGCAGTACTATAACCTATGAAATCACAGCTTTGCTTTCACTGGCCGAGTTCTCAAGATGCAACAGTAGAGAGGAGCCCACTATTATATCACCCCTGGATGTGCAAATCAGTTTTATTGGGCTAAAACCAAGGTCAACACAGTCCATTTTCATAAAGTGTCGTTGGAACTGAGAACAGAACTGCTGCAATGGCTATTACATTGAAGAAAAGACCTTTGTGTTAAAAAAGCTGATGGCACACCAGACCCTCACATTCACAAATCACCACTGCAACATTTATTATACCTCAATTGCTCTTCTTTTAAAGGCTGCATCCCAATATATTCATATTTTATGGTGGCCAAATGTCAATTAAAAATGACACATAATGATTTGAAGAAATCCCCCAATAATTATTTCAGCATATTTTTTCCAAATAACAAACTAAATACCTTTTAAATCCAGATGATCGTTATTGTGCACACACATAAAGTACATGCATGCTTTATTATGAACATACACAATAGGTTTATGTCAAATTTAGTATTTTAGCATCTGTGTGATGGAATCTTTGTTCTCCAGAGCTGTCCCTCAGGATTTAACCTTTATTAAATTAGCTCCTCCTGCTAATGCTATTTGGAAACAGGACTCCGAGTGCTCTAGTTTGAGAGAGAAACCGCGTCCGTGATAGTTGTGTATTTATGGGCCTGTTTGTGCGTGTGTGCCTCCGTTGGTGTGCATGCGTGCCTGCATGTTTATCATACGGCTAATTGTTCATGGCAGTTGCTTTCTCTGGCTCAATAAACTAAACCTTTTAAATCCATTTGCTGCAGATAATGCAATCAGCCAGGGTTAACCAGAGAAAGTGAAAGGAGCTTGGGGCACTTCTGACCTCAGTGATGAAACTTCAGGCCTCTGAGTCACTGTCTTTCTGCTCTGGCTTATGTACTGCATGGGCAAAATTGACAACTGAGACAGACAAACAGGGACAGTCTATAGTGACATTTAATTATAATAGTCTGCAGTCATTTACGTCATGGATGTCAAATGTAAACACTGCATAAACAACGGTGCTTTAGCTGGAATAAAGGACCTGCTGTGAACAGGCTGAATGCACCTTCTTCCCAACCGCAGCAGAGGAAAATAAGGACGCCATTCATTAGTTGGGATCCCCGACGATTCTCCTGGCCTTCTTCGGCCAGCGATGTCTATTGTATGTTAAGACAGCTGTGCCAGGCAGTGTCGTTTCCCTGTTATGCTGTATATGAGATGTTATTTCCTCAGGCATCTGAGGTGAAACAGTCCCTGCACTGTCCCCTTGCAGCCCCAGATCGGACCCTCTGTGCTGTGGATACCAAAGTAGTTTTCACTTTTGAAAATTGCCAATACAAGCTGATTCCAGAGCGAGCTGCTCAGCTACTACTACAGGGCTAATGGTATTTTTTGGTGTCCCTCATTTAACTCTGCAAATACACTATCCAACAACTCCCAAACACTGTTGTAGACAAGTTGTGACCTGCACATTCAACACGTTATGAAATAACGGGGATTTACAGGTGCTGCTCGGTGGAGTGATCTCAAAAGCACACGTTTAGTGGCTTACTGAAGAAAGTAGTCCAAAGTATTTGCTTCCATCCATCCATCCATTTTCTATACCCGCTTATTCCTTATCAGGGTCGCAGGGGTCTGCTGGAGCCTATCCCAGCGCATTATGGCGAGAGGCAGGGATACACCCCAGATGGTCGCCAGCCAATCGTGGGGCACACACACCATTCACTCACACACTCACACCTACGGGCAATTTAGAGTTGCCAATTAACCTGAGCATGTTTTGTACTGTGGGAGGAAGCCGGAGTACCCGGTGAAAACCCATGCAGACACGGGGAGAACATGCAAACTCCACACAGAAAGGTCCCAGACCCAGGCCCAGGGAGGTCTTGAACCTGTGACCTTCTTGCTGTGAGGCATCAGTGCTACCCACTTCTCCACCATGCCGCCCAGTATTTGCTTCATGTGTTGTAATGTTACAGTTATTATTACAGTTACACACATCCTGCACCTTAAGTATGCATCAGCTATGTATGTGTACATGTGTGTATGTGCGTATATATATGCAAATATGTGTGTATGTGTATGTATGTAGGTATGTACGTGCATGTATGTATGTATATATGCTTTGCTTATACATACTTTTTTCTTGCTATTTATTAGTATTTTTCTCCATTCTTATGTCCATAATGCATACTGTGTATGTTGATCAACAAATTCTACGAATTTTGTACATAGTGTTGTGTATTTTTATTTTTTATAGCTTTTATTTTCTTAGCTTTTATTTTCTTTCTCTTTACTCTGTACGCTGCAGTAACAAGCAAATTTCCCCGTTGTGGGATCAATAGAGTCATACCTTACCTTTTCTTATCTTATTGTATTATATCATAGTGAATGTGCAGATCACAACACGTGTACCGCAATATTTGCTAAGTTTGACGAGGTAAAACCAAAAAATACCATTAAGGCACATAGTAGAAGATGACGGACAAATTTTCAATTTTCCCCCGTTAAAGGGGGTTTAGCTCCTTCCCTGTCCACTATCAGCTCATTAGTCTTGATGACAATGGTGGCAGGTCCTCCTTCCTTCAGGTAAGCCTTTTTTTCATTGTTCCCTGTGCTAAGCTGCACCACAGATATGTCTAAGTCAGAATTAAAGGCCGATGCCTTTGACAGGAACAGGATTCGTTTGAAGGCCCCTGGTGACAGCCTCTCCCAAAATCATGCTCCTCCTCAGCTTTTATCTTTCCATCTTTCCCCCCCTCCCCTGTTTATTTCCTGTCCACTCCTGGATCAGATTTCCTCAACTTCCTGTATGGAAAAGACGGACATAAATCAAGTGGATGTAGCACACAGCAATCCCAGCAGTAAAAACATGTGAATGAAAGAAACAAACGCAGACTGACGTAATCAGTTATTTTGAAGAGGAATTAGAAAAGCGATCTAAATATTTTTTGGGTACAGTGGGTAATTTATCGCATTGCTTAAGTAGCATTCCCAATGCTGGCAGCATGCTGGTGCTGTGTAATACAAGTGTGCTATTTTAAGTATGTTCTGTCCAGGTTGTCCTTGCATCGCCTCTTCATGACTCATTTGTTTGTTCTCTACTCCCACTCTTCCACCCATCACACCTCAAGCTCTTTCCATCGCCTCACTTTGCCTTCTTCTGCTGCTCCTTTTTGCCGCTTCTCGGGCCCCCAAAAACTCCTGCCTGCTCTCCCTAACTACAGTCAAGCTGTGGCGCACAATGGAGGAGGTTATTTTAGGCCGATCACATCCATGCGTATTGTTTTCTTCTCACACAACGAAAACAGCGGTCTATAATTACTTTGATTCACCCCCACCAATCTGTGTGGCTACAAATAGTTCCAGTACGGAGCTGCTGAGTCGGTCTCGGTGGACGGTGGGAAAGTGGATGACCTTCCAGTAATGCATTTACTCAAAAGTTAATGAGTGACAGCTCTTCTTATGCTTTAAGTGGCCAATCACATTGAAGCTTGAACTGAAACTGAACTAGTCTATAACGCGTTCTTTCCCATGATTATTCTTCTGCTGTCTGGAAAACTCTCATGACATTTTGTTGCTGAGAGTGGAAATTAGCTGAGACACCATCACCATCTGGGTGCTTTCAGTCCATGCAAGGGTCCAGTGACATGGAGCGTGGTGTATTTTTGCACTGTATCATAGTAACATAGTGTTCTTTGTCAAACGGCCAAGTGCTCGCCCCCGTACCTTTACCTCCGTGAAGGCTGGTGAGGTGAGCTGCAGTTCCTCTTGACCATCTGCCATGACTCTGACCACCCTGAGACAATAACAGGCCGGCCAGAGGAGGGGGGGGGTTAGTGGGCGGAGGAAGGATACACAAATATGCCTGCTTATAATTATAGCCCGACACCTCAAGCTCATGCACAATAAAAAACGTCCCCTCTGGGGAATTAATACTTTTTCTTTTGGTTTCTTATTGGGGCACTGTTAGAAATAACTCAATCTACAACTCAAAAATGATCTTATTATTGCCAATGAAACAATCTAACAATGAATCAAACAATTGCAAGGCTTTATATAGGCCAGAGACCTCTGCAGAAAAAACTTGAGCCACTCCATTACACTGAGTAAAATGTTCTTCTTGAGTGATCCTTCTTCACATTAAATATGGCTACTGTAGATTGTTTGGAAATCTCATTCGCAACTGGAAATATCACCAAAAAATGCACTATTTACTCCTGTTTCAGTATGCTAAAAATCACAGTTTTTAGCAGGTATATAAGAAATATAAGACCACTTATAATAAGGAATTACATCTTTTTCCAAAATAATTTTTTTAACAGATACAAATTCTAGACTAGTCAAGATTATTTCTCTCACTACAAGGATAAGACATTTCTTATATAAAAGTGTTACATGAAATAGTCGTCTGCTTATCAAGCCTTGATGTAAAATAATCCTGTATCTGTGCAGCTGGGTTCTGCATTGTGACTTTCTTGGTTGTCTGACTGACAATTTAGATGTTAAAAATGCTTTTTACTCTTTTGACAGTACTGTTTTTCCCTTGTTGAAGTTTAGTTTCACACTTGTATATATTTTTATGCCGTTTTCACTTATAAAACAAATATATACTGTTTAATTATATGTTCAAATTTGCTTAATTCTCCCTGAATATTTCAATGTCAGTTTGACAGGAGATTTTCTAGTTGCATGTGACTGTCTAAAATGCCGCCATTTAAAATAATGAATGAATTACCTCTGACTTCAGATTGCCTGCGCAGCACAGAAAATACTGCAGCAAAGGCAGCAACGGGTTCTCGCTGTTTGGCAAGGCGATGCCATCCCATCCCAGAATGCACCGTGGCGGTGTTATGTAAGAGGCTGTTCTAGTCTATTCTTAGCCCTACCTCACTGAGAAGTAACGGTGCTGTTTGCCTGAGAGTCAAAGATCTGATGAGGCAGGAATCATCTGTGAGGTGAGAACCAGCGCAGTAGGCTATTCTGCCATCAGGCTCTCACACTGGGACACTGGCAGGACAGGCATGCCCATGTTAGGTATTCACAGGAAGTAGAGGTGTACAGTATATGTGGGTGTGTTATATATCTAATAGTACAACAGGAAATGCATAATATGAATAGCGCTGGTCCTAAAACGGGGACGCTCACTGGTAAATTCTCACCTCTTCAAACCCAGAAGTACGAGGCTGTGTCACAGTTAGTTAAACAAGACTCAAACTGCAAAAAAAGTGACAGACTGTGTCCATCTTTGCAGCTTTTTTTTTGTTTAATTCCCATCTGTCATGTGTATCTATTGTGTCATTAGTTCCTCTTTCCTGATCCCTTACAGTCCAACTGTCCAGTATTTATTTTTCCTAAAGGGGCCCTATTATGAAAAAAAAGTTTTCAGTGCTTGTGGGTAAATATTGAGGGGATGTCTTCAGTGTTCCATAGACTGTATTACATCTAGAGTAGAATAATGGCTTCTGGATAAATGAAAAAATTGAAATACATCTGGATAATAATGGACCTCATGCCTTACACTGCTGTTCTAAAGTTTAGTCACATATTAATGTTCTTATTTTTTTTTTCAAGATGAACTTAATCTACTACTAATACACTCTTTACAGTGTTAATATGGTAAATGACTATTCTAGCTGCAAATGTCTGTTTTTTATGCAACATGTGCACACATAGAGGCTCATTTCCAGTAACCATCACTCCAGTGTTCTAATGGTACATTGTGTTTGCTAATTACATTAAAAAGGCTTATGGATGATTAGAAAACCCTTGTGCAATTATGTTGGCACAGCTGAAAACAGTTCAGCTGCTTAGATGGAGCATTCTTTGACGAAAGCAATATTATTATTATTCTTTCAGGTGAAAATCCTTATTTCTAACCTTGACTATATTTTCTATTCATTTTGATGAATAAAAGTGTGACCTTTTTATGGAAAACAAAAAATTGTCTGGGTGACCCCCTACTTTTGAAGAGTAGTGTAGATCTGGTAATGTTACCATTCTTTCATATTGATTCCATGGTTGTGCTGATCCCCTGTTACAGACACAGAAACTCTGAGACCAGCAGTTTTAATATTCCTCCATTGTCGGTGGCTGACCTGCCCAGCCAAACCAAGATAAACTAAGCCGGCACGTATGTATGGAAACAGGCTATAAGAGGCCGAGTTGGGTGATGATGCTGGCGACATTCGTGGTTGTTTTTCCTCTGCAACAGTCCGCCTCCTCTGTGATCCTGATAGTTTTTGCTCCATCGGGGGAAGTGATTTGCTGTGTAATGCTGTTGTTGCAACTAATGTGTTTATCATGTAGCTCTGAGAGCCAGACATTTTTTTCCCTCCCTATTTTATAAACTTTATTTAATGCTTGGGAACAGCCGAATCTGACTTCTGCTCTCCCACACACCACCACCGCTTTTCTCAAGTTTTGGGCGACTGGCCAATCACAACAGAGAGAGCCTTTAGGAAAGGGCTGAACAGGGCTTTTTAAAGTCACATTAGTCTACAGAGCTAAAACAAAGAGATTTTAACCATAAAAGCATGCTAAATCTATAAATGAATGATACAAATTGAAATATTTAATGGGTAGAATAGGACTCTTCTTAAATGCATGCCCAATTTTCCCTATTTCCTGGAAAGCTCTGCAGACAGCGCGGTGCATACGGTGAATGCAGATCTGTGCCTCATTAGGAGCATGCAGATGAGGCTTCATTCCCAGTGTTTGAAGTGGCATCATGAAGTTAGCTGTGAATGTGGTTTAGGACACTCAGATTATGTCCTCCTCTGAGGATTTGGGGGATTTGAGGATCTGGGGGGAGTTCATTCTACCACATTTTATAGGCTGATTCCATAAAGTAATTGTGCTATCCAGTTTATTCCGTGCGAAGTAGGAAACAGGTTTAAAACTGCAACAGTTAAAGCTCATCTTACCTTTATTTCCATATTAACAAATTAGCAAATGACTATGTATTATGTGAAATCCACACATTGATTTAGGGTCTTTAGGCTCATTGTTTTGGTTTTCCAGCATGGTTTTACTCTTTTGGTATCAACCTTCCTGCAGCAGCAGGTGGCTGCCTTCATCCATAAAAGCTTAATTTACACTTTTACACTACATGTGGCCGGTGGACAAGCTGGTTAACATTTAGCAGCTAGAGGTAGAGGTGTCAGTCTATAATGCACATGTATTTGCAAATAATTGTTAAAAAAGTGTTTTTTCACTCCTGTTCCTCTCAGGCACTTCTAACAAATGCAAATAATTTATTTCTGACAAGAAAAAGTAAGACAAAGTCACCCTTTGAGAAAGTTTTTAAATGTTGCTTACTAACTCCACTCATTTGACATTTTATTTGGAATTGTCATGTGACATATTGGAGAGTGCTGCCACTGACTCACCGCTTTAGTAATCCCCGTATTAACCTATTTCATCTATGAAGCTGTGCATGAAAATGGCAGCACTTCTTTAAATGCCACACGTGCCGTAAAAGTCCAAACTCACGTTTTTACACAGCTGCTCCAACACAAACATGCACAATAGAAGCCATGCTCCTCAGCTGCTGTACATGTTTTTTCTGACCATATAATAATATAATAATTGTTAAAGCAAGAACATTTTTTTTTCTAAATTAATGAAGAGATTTGCTTTTTAAAATGAGGCGTATCTAAGTATTTAGTATATGACTGGTATATTTTTTTTAAGGTACAAGTTTACCCTTTCTGGTTTGAAACTAAGGCAACAGGGTGAACGGGGTCTGACCCCGTTGGGAAATGATTGACGTTGTTTACACTGTAACAGACACACAGACCTGCAGCCGTGCTCCACGACAGGCTGCGGCGCCAGTCCCGGCTTGTCTGCGCTGGGACCTCAGGATGGTTTGACCGGTTTCCTGGATGACTCTTCTAACTTCTTTTTTTACTCCTGCTGCAGCCTGGCCGTGTCTACCAGAAACAAACCAACCAAGAGGCACTTTGTCTTTGTATTTATCGTGATTCTTATATTTGTCACAGTAAGGACTTTGGCACACGTGATAAAAGAAGGTGCATTATCCTGCAAAAAGTGGAAGTAGAGATTTATCTCTAAGATTAAAGGTTTAGTTTTGTGTCTGACAACAGCCCACAATGTTTACCAAACCAATAAAAAAATAGGCTCAGAATAAAACATAACAAATGTAAACCTTTAAAAGGAAACCTTTAAAAATGTTTAGCCTATAAGCTTGAGTCCTTCATTAATAATTCATTTCGCAAAAACATTCGTGAAAGAGGTTTGAAGTTGTTTGAGCCATGAGAATCATTTCAGGACCTGTCAGAAGTGATTGACACGCATTGGATCAATGGTGCACACATCGATGGCGTTGCACTCATTTGTACACACAAAAAGAAAGAAATCTAAAATGAATGCACTCTCTAAATCACCCAAAAAATGACTTGGTGCCTTGCTCTCTCTCTTTAACCCTCCCCATCTAGACTTCAGTGACCAGCTGCTGGAGGTGATCGGCCTGGAGGGGGCGATAGAGATGGGACAGATCTACACGGGGCTGAAGAGCGCGGGACGCAGGCTAGCTCAGTGTGCCAGCGTCACCATCAGGTCAGAACTTCTCCAGATTCTACAATATTTAATCCTCCTCCCGCCCGTTACCTTCTGGTCTCCATTGTTTACCCCTTTCTATCCTCCTCTACTCTTCTCTTTCTTCTGGTCAACCAACTGGAAGCTGTGCTCTCCGCACAAAGTGAATCCATCTCCATTATATACACGTATGATCAAAAATGTATTCCTTTTGAGTGTTTTTGTCCGCTCGAAGGCTAAACTAGGTCTCCAAACAATAGCATGCATGTGTCTAATAAATTATATATTTTCGACTGCACGTTTTTCACTAAGTGAGCCGCTGCAGTCGACGACTAAGTGGCAGTTGCAATTTAAGCTCAATTTTAACAAAAAGGTTCATTTTTTTCCAATGTTTTAACATGATTTTTGGGGGGAAAAACAAAAGAAAGAAGTGACAGCCTTTCTTTCTGCAAGCTGGTTTCCACAGTTGGTCAAAGATCATTGGAAGAAAGAAGCACCACTCTGTAACACCTCTATCCTGTCCAAAGAGAACTGTGTGTTTTTGCAGTTTAACAAGACCAACAGAGTGATGAATCCCCAGTGAGTGACACAATCACACTGATCATCACGTCAGCCCAACAGTCACAGTTACACTTTTGTGCAAATCTGATCAGGAATTTAGGATTTAGAAACGAGTAGGTAGGGTAGACTTGTAATTTCATGTGTGTCATATGTTTTCATCTGCTAAGGTTGTAGGTGCAGGTTATGAGCAATAATTAGGCTGTCACTCAAACCTGTTTTGGTTGTGATTGCTCATCCAACAAAAGCTTGAAAAAAGATTCCCAGCTCTCAAATGAGTACTCATTGTTGCTATGTGTCACTCACAAAATCTCATATGAAATAAATATCTATGGATTTGAAAAGGAAAGGATTAGGTCTAAACAAATTAAATACAAGATTCACATCCAGGATAAGGCTGGCATCAGTAAATCTGGTGAAGCCATATCATTGCAATGGGAGCCATGCTCCTCAAAGAGTTTAGACCAGTAGTAGTCTGAAAAGATAATAATCACACTTTGGTATACAGAGAATAGTAATGTGTAAGATGGGGGCCCTTAAGCATGAGTGGCAACGTAGTGTTTGAAGTTCTGGAAGTCGACCAATCAGAACACTGTGCTCATCAGGAGGCGGGTCTTAAAGAGACAGAAGCCTGTTTCAGACAGAGGCTGAACTAAGGGGCTGTGTAAAAGGCTGATATAAGATAAATATTAATAATAATGAATAAATGCATGTATATTATGCAAAGATATTTCAATAAAGCACCAGAATATAAAGATAGAAAGGTTTACAATATATCTTAATTTATAACAATTGAATTCAAATCTTATTCGTCAGATTTTTCAGCAGCTACTGTACCAAAGAGGTGACATTTATGAGTTGTTCTCTCATACAGTAAAATCCAGTCATTTACTGTACTAAAAAAGTGACATTTACAAGTTGTTCTTTCACTTATTCAGTGAAAAGCCCCTAATATTTTCCTAGACTAGAATTAAAAGAGCATTCATCGCAGTCATTCTCCCATACTGTGATGCTGTAGCCGGAGAGGTATGCATGAAAGTCTTAAACCAACTTTGTGTGCATGTGTGTGTGCGACTATGTGTGTGTGTGTGTGTGAGTGTGTGTGTGTACATACAGTGGGTCTGTGAGTTTAAAGAGTCGGGGCCTGTCTGGGAATGGGTCTCATGGGAACAAAGGGTGCAGTGTTTGACCCTGTCCTGGGACAGTGTGAACAGGCCTCTCGTGCCTCAGAGGTGTGTGTGATCTGACCTTCCCAACCTACCACCTCGCCCCATCCCACCATCACCCCCACCCCCCTCGCTGCCCCACCCCGACCGCTGTTTACCCCTGTGCTGTCTCTTCCTAGGACGTCCCGGCGGCTGCCCATGCAGATTGATGGCGAGCCCTGGATGCAGCCGCCCTGCACGGTAAGGGCCAACACTACCAATGCAGCATTTCAACTAGCATCACTGTTTTGTGTTTTAAAATTCTCAGACAAATACATCAAACACCTCTGTTAGGATTGTATTCCTGCAGCGCACATACAGTATGTTGCTAGTTGTTTAACCATGTGCATAGGATTCATTTTAATTGTGGGGTTACATGTTGAAGCAAATGACCATGATATAGTGGTGGGGGGTCCTTGGGGTCAATACTAGGCTTTAGTCATTGGTTTCTATGCACACATAATGCAATAATTATGGTTCCGAGAGTTGTTTCGCATTGATTGACACCATGCATGAGCCAATCAAAGCACGGGGCTGGGGGGTAGCTAGCATGAAAGCCAATGGGGACTGACTATAAAAGTTTGACCACGTTTGGTTTGATGGACATCGTTGGAACACAATGGAAATTTCCCATGATGAGACCATCCAAATCTGATAGCCAATAGCCAGGGCTTTCAAACGACATGTGACATCTGCAAACTGTGCTACATACCATTGTCCCATAAACTGAAAAGGGAGGTTTTGAAGAGTAAAAGATAGTAAATGATGTGACAGTATTGTGATGAATGGTAACGCCCACCTCAGTGTGAGTGTCAGAGTATGTGAAAGCAGCCAAACACAGCAAACACAGGGCGGTCTGGCAGCAACAACAGGATCCTCTTCTATTACCTCTCTAACTGTCTGATCCTGCAGTTATCAGCTGATAAAACAGGGTTTCCTTTATCTGGTAATTACAGTTTTTTTCAGGGGGGGGGGGGTTGACCGGCAGAATCTGTGGAAAAACGGTGGAAATAATGCCCTTTAACCACAGCCTATGCCCAGCTCCAGTAGAGAAAGGGTTTTTCTGAGCGGAACCAAATCAAAACAACTCGGCGAAGTTGCCTCAGGGTTTCACGCCCACACACACACACACACGCACACACACACACACACACACCTGAGCAGCTGTGACACAGCACTGCTGCTTCTACTGAAAGAGGCTTTCTCTCTGACACGTCTGGTGGAATCTCGCCTACTCCTCACACAGGACGTGTTTTCTATTGATTATCCCGCCAGTTAAACTCGCTCGTACCACTCGCCGTCCCTCCAGGATGTGACACTCAACTCCCCGACCGAGCAAAACACGCTCACAAGTAAAGGAAGCTCACTGTCCTTCTCTGTCTTATTCTTACAGATCAGGATCACACACAAGAACCAGGTGCCCATCTTGCTGGGCCCGCCTCAGAAGACGCCGTTCTTTTTCTTCAAGAAACGCAACCGGAGCCGTGACTAGGACACATGCATGTACCCACAAACACGACAAAACATACACAGTACATACAGTATATGCACACACACACACACACACACATGCCACAGACTGTATGGGCAGCTCCATCAGACAACTGGTACACCGTTCCCAGGCTGGAGTTTGGAAGTGGGGGTTCGTTAACAGGATCACATGGAGCGGTGGGACGTTCCTGATGTCAGGATGTCACCGGACAATTTCCTTACCCACAGGAACCTGCGGTGAAATGATGAAACGATTCTCAGTATACAGTACCGACCTACTCCTGTGTAACCATCATGCTCTCGTCTTGTCTCCAAACATTTGTCCCAGCTTAGCCACATGCGACATCCAAGGCCCAGTCCAAAAAACCTCATATACCAGTGCCCGCTAAACACGACTTAGGTTGCTGGGATTCCTTTAAGTAGCAGCCCTTGGATGAAGTAAAGGAAAAGAAAGTGATAGTCCAACACACAAAAAGAGAGCATGGGGGGTGGGGGGGTGTTGCACTAACATGGCTGTTTACAAGACTGGGGAGCAAGCAGAGTAGGATCCACCTCTTCGTTAAAACACCTGTATGAATAATGGAACAGTGGTTTCTGGTCAGGACGCCCGCTCCGAGGCCTCCCCACAGACCGGCAGGACGGTGCAGCTGAGGAGAAGCGTGGAAGAGCCTCATCCATTATTGACTCACACCGCTCATGGGTTGATGGCCGCGGGGCGTAACAGTGGCCTGGAATCGGTGGAAAACAAGCAGGGATTTTTTTTTGCCCCTCAGCGTCGCTGGCCTACAAAAAAAAGAAAGAAAAATACATCCTTTTAAACCACGTTTAAAGTGATTTCTGGCGGAGGAAGTGCCTGTCCAGTTCACGCAGTTATCGCCATATAAATTGACCAGAGTCTCCAATTGAAAGTAGAGATTGGACGCGCTGCGGCTTCTCGAGAAAAATAATTTGTCCCGATAATTTGTGAGCTCTAACACTAGCGTCCAGATCAAATCTACAACGGCTCCTGTGCACCCTCATGCTATAGGACACTTCTAGTGGGTCAAGGATAGAAATAAATCCCCTCGAGGGAATAACTAAATATATCCTCCTATTTCAGGAGGGGTCTATTTCTCCTCCTGCGTAACCCTACGCCTCATTACCGTGTCAAACATCGACTCACAATGTCACGAAGTGTGCTGTCAGAGAGCGAAACCCGGAGACTGCCTCCGCTGCAGGATGCTGAGCGGCTGCGGCGGATTCCTGATTTCTTCAACTAAGCCAAATAAAGATGTGATTGTAACGGAGGAAACTGACAAGACAGGAGATGATGAATGAAACACAAACTGTACGCTAGGAAATAATTCTGGATTATTCACGAGGAAGCATAGCCCACTGTTTATAACGAATGTATACATATTACAGATATGGCAAATTATATTATACAGTATGTGCAGACAGAGTATATGTATATTTCTGGAAAGTAGGTAGAGCTCACATATACTGTACCCATGAATGTGTTTCAATATATCATTGTTATTCATGTGGATTTCTTAGCGTAGAGGGGCTCAGATCCGTATTCCTCACGATACAGAGCAGCTGCATTTACTCTCTGAAGGTAGTTTTCCCACTTTTGTCTAATTCAGATTAGTGTGAGTCTATCTCTGTCCTTTCCACAAACCAGGAACTGCAATCAAATTATAAAAAATGTGTGACAAGATCTCAACTCAAGGTCCAGCGACTGCCTTTTTCATAAATCAATCAATCAAGCAATTAATAGCCAAAAAAAACAGGTCTTTAGGCTGTGTTAACATAAGCAAACTATTGGTTTTAATAAGACTTACTGTTATATTACAAAAATAGTTCACTGAAAAGTTAAGAAATAAGCATTGAGGCTGCTAAATATGAAACCTGATTTACATAAAGTGCAGGCCTCACCTTTATTTGAATGAAGATACCAATTAAGTGAGACGAATGGTTATTTGCTGTTGAACGCAGGACTATTTTGCAGATATATAATTATTGGAAATACATACATTTCAGTAGAGAAATGTCAAGATACAGTGTGATAGGAGTCATTTGACAAGACTAATCTTCTACAGCCATGCTGATGTTTAGCAGATATTATCATTTTCACGATCTGGGTTCAGCATCTTATTGTGTTTCTTAATTACCAGTAAACAAACTCTTTGTGGCAAAGGATGTGTGACATTTAACCAAATCAACGAAAGGATTTAAAGGTCACATGATCACCAAAGTGCTTACAACATATCCTGAGGAGGACGTGAATGTGCAAATAATACGGACATTCGTGTGATAGTTGTTACTGAAACAGGCATATTGGTATTGACCTGGTAAGCCCAGTAGCAACGAGGCATCTTGGTGAAAAGTGGAATGTTTTTGCTTTGAGTTAAAATTTTAAGTCTTTCAGGACCTCAACACAAAGTGAGTGTTGAACCACACAGGATCTATAAGTGATGTGAGTTAGACATTTGAGGGAAACTGTCCTGACCCCCGCTGAGACGCGCGGGGCAGAGTGAGGCTGGTCAGACGTTCTGTTGGGTACAAATTGAGCTCCATTATAGGGCGAGGCTTTAATGCTTTCATGCCCTGGTTCCCTTTAAACCATACTGAGTCACCGCTCCTGCACTCAGGCCCCATGAAAACAAAATCCGACGTCCACTATATGCTCATCCCATATTTAACCAACCTAGATGTGAATCTGGCTTCATCCACACGGTCGTATTTCAGGTTTCTCCATGCATCATCCAGCAAAACTGCAGCTGAATCCGGTGCTTCTCAGCTCTACCGTACCGAGGAGAAATCAGTTTGCACTAGTAAAAGCTGAAAATCTCTCCCCGCGCTCACGTCAGTCTCGTCCATTTCCAGCGGTTTGTGTTTAAACTACGCACCAACTGAAACTTTATATTGCAACAACACTGTGGGGATATCACAAGATTATAAAAGAATGCACGTCAGAATCTATTTTTTTTCCTTTTTTTTCATCTTTTGCTGTTCTAACGGAGCCTGAGTGCCAAGAGAGCTCAGTGTAAAAAGAGTGCATGTTTACAGTAACTTTACATTTATTGAAAGAATGGTTTTAGACAGCTATATTACCAAGTGTATATATTTGTTTATAATATTTTATCTGAAGTAAACTTACATCACCGCATGCCTGCTGAATCAAACGAAGAGTGAACAAACGGAAGGTGTGGATCAGACTATTCAAACTTTTAGCCCCTTTCATCAAATATATTTATTTGTTGTGGTTTTATTATTATTATAAAAGGATTTTTTTTTGGAAAGCATGTTTTTAATCATGTGCTAGAGAAAGCAGACAAGCTGTTTTGCTGCATTTAAAAAAAAAAAAAAAAGACAAAGTAGAGTTCCCAGATGGCGTTTTGCACCATTCCAACAGCCGTTCATGATTTACCGATGGCTCAAGGGGCCACAGCAACATGATCGCCCACGCACAGCCGTGTCACAACCCCTGTCTATTCTTGTCCTTTGAATCAATCAATTGTCTTAACAAATAAATGGAGCGTGCTCACAGCTTTGCACAGAGAAGATGGAGATAGGTGACATATACAGTATATTGGAATAGCAATCAATAGAAAGGGTGTGATTATTTGTAGCAAAGTGTCTAATACCATGTCACCCTAAAATAAAAAATAATGACCAAAAAAAAAGGGATTTGCTTTAGCAAGGCCTGCAGCACAGAGACAAAGAGGAGACGATTTTATCAATACTTTGCACTGGTGTTTTATTGTGTCATCCCAGCGTTCGGTCGGTTTCCATCGTGGTGCAGGACTGATGTGATTAGCCTTCATTGAGTTGACCATTAGCAAACAAGGGAGGTGATATATGTGTTCATCTTGGTGCGTGCGTGTGTGTGTGTGTTTCCTGAAGCAAGTTATCTGTAAAGATAAGGCAACATATCCCGTTTAAAAAAGGAAAAAGATGACAACCAACAACATGTTCTCTCATTCTCTCAGTATGTTTCATCTGTGGCTGCGGCTCTGTCTGTAAAGCTCATTCTGTTTCTACTGAATATGTACATCTTTAAAAAACAACAGGTCACATGTTGAAATAATAATAATAGTAATAAAAAAATGAAAAGCTGAATTCTCCAGAAGACCTGGGCACAGTAGGTTTTACCCAAACAGAAGAAAGCAGTAAATCTGTTGGGGACTATTTTTCGTAGTGGATTAATACACATTTGGTGCTGTGCTGAGTATCTCTGGCTGCAGGACAGTATATGTGAAAGATTTACCCAAAATAACCACGTAAACTACAGCGCCCATGGTGATCGTAAGGAAGGAGCGTGTCAAGCAGCGCAACAATGTGGCTCATTGATGTGTTTTGATAATTTTGGACGACAATGAAGGCCTATGTCACAGAGGCATAAGCTGCTTTGGACACACAGGCAGCGCTTGTTTGGTCGGATAAATTCATTGTTTGTCTTGGTCTTTTCATGGGATTTGTTGACGGTAATAAAAACACAGAATATCTTTTGTATCCCTCGAATCGGTTTCTGCTACTTTTTAAATAATTTTTGAATTTTTAAATAACTTTTAAAATATTTTGGAGAAACTCTTGATCACGTTACCTTAACCTCAACCTGCCTGGTTTACTTATACTTGCAGACAGTTTTGGAGCTTTTTGTTTCTGAGAGAATAATGTGTGCCAGCGCTCAGTAGCCTGAAGTGAAGCTGTGGGGTGGGTTTCTAGATGCTTTTCTCTCCAATCTACTCAAGCCGATGCTGTAGTAAAAGCTGGTAACTCAGCTTCCTTCATTTCTCCTTGTGTAATTTTAAAACATTATTATAAGAGAGACGTATAAAATGTATATTTCAGTCACACTGGAAATTTATTTATTGGGCATCATATTGTAGTTTTCTAAAAAGAAAGAAATACACCCTCAAACTTTTAACTGGCTTTCAGACTGGTCTGATCGGTTTCAGGTGGATTTTTGCTTTTTAGGAATCGTTCGACAAGGTGGAGATTAGCTCCGAGTGAAGAGTGAAAGCGGTTTGGCAACACTTCGTCTCGCTCTGTCCAAAGGTTGAACGCTCACCTGCCAACTCCTCAAAAGCCCTTTATTTATCTAAACATAAACTAAAAAAAAAAAAACGATAATTTGTGGTTGTAGATAAAATGCTGAATCTATTTAAAGTAGCCATCAACAGTTTTTCACCGAGAAACAGCAGAAACTTAAACCATAAATTGTTCTGTTTGTGCACATGATAAAAAACAACAACTTCATGGAGTTGGTGAGAATATTCTTGATCTAAATGAGCTGAAAACATTGTAACATGAAAACATTATTGATCTTCTCTTATAACCCTTTAAAAAGAAATCGACACATAACTGTGCAGTATTCAACCTCACCACATTAACCACATGTTCTCAAATAGCAGAATCACTTTTACTAATCAGCAGATTCGCAGTCATCCGTTTCCATCTGCTCCTCCATGTGGAACCATCTCAACACCCAGGCCTGCCCCCCCCCCACCCCCCATCCCAGGCAGAGGTGTCTCTATGCTCCTGATCCTCGTCCTCGGATGGATTAGCGGCGTAGAGTGACATCAGAGGCACAGATGCAGCGGAGCCCCCCCCGGCGTCCGTGGAAAAGACGGCCCGTTCATCACGGGATTAGGACGTAGTCTGACAAAAAAAAAAACAACGAGAAAACGGTTAATCAAATTATCTGATTTGTATGCTGTGGGTCTGTGGTGTGGACTCTCTGCTCCCCCCTCGGGGTCGGTCCATGATGGGGGACTCAGCCCCATAGAGGGTCAAGGGCAGGCCGACCCCCCGTGTGGTCCAGGATGTGATTGGATGAAAGAAGTGGACGAATCAATAGCGCCCGCCTCCCTGCTATGTGTCTCTACACGTCACCCTCGCTGTTTGTCGGCTCCTGGCAGTTTGATGGATGAAACATTTTACCAAATAAACAGACGTTGAATATGCATTCTGTCCCCTTTTTCTTTATTTTTTCTGTTCTTTAATCACACAGATTCCTGCAGCGTCAGCACCACCACGCCAAACTTCTCCTTGAGCCGTTGAACGGCATATATTTACGTATGATACGATCAGAATGTGTTTCATGACTTCTGTTAGCGGAGCCTGATAAAGACAGAAGCCTGTTTTTTTTTTTTTTTTTTTTGTAATCTCTGTGATCAGCAGCAGAAGCAGAAGACAAATGCACTTGTGAGTCACTGATGACATTAAACAGGCAGATTCAGAATGAGGAAATCTGTGAGGAGAACAATGAGACAATGGTTTGAGGAGCTGCATCAATCAGGGAGGGGGGAGGAGGGGGGGGGCAAAATAACAGGAACACTTAACAATATTACCAACATAAAGATGAGCCAACAACTTTTTAATGCAGCTTCAACAAAATTAACTTTTTAAGCTTCACAAGCACAAATGTATTATTTATTGCACTTGTGTATGTGTTCCCTTTTCTTTTACCACTTTTAACGAACACATTTATGTTTAATAATTTTAGTGGTGAAAAGTAACATTTCCTAAATTAAATGTTACTTTTAAGTAAAATGTTTGTTATATTTTATATTATACTTACCTCTCCACTACATTTCAAAAGGAAATTGTACTTTCTCCTCTACTACATTATTAATGATGAAACCAGCGCTTTACAAGTTTTTTATTTTTTTATTTTTTTTTACGTGTTACTAAAAGCAGTGGTAGTCAGTCACATTTTGGATCTCTCTGTTGTTAAAAGCACCGTCAAATAGAGATTTTTTCCTTCTAAACTTCCCATATGGTTTTATATTTGCTGCTCACACACTGATGTTTCCACGCTGACATTTTTTTATTTTACTCCAAACACCACCCTGCAGTATATTTATAGAGTCTTGTTATGATAGCGTTTTAAACGTGAAAAAATGACAGACGCAGGGAAACAGTTGGTGAAAACTCTCGCTGATTGCAGTATAACAAGGATGCGTGTGGCTTCGTTTTTCAGCCGTTTCGGCCCTAATCTGTGGCCCAGTAGCTTCCTGCAGAGGTAGCGAGAGGAAGACAAAGATGAGGAATCTGGAAGATAAGAGACAATGTCAAAGGAGGAGGAGGCATTGAATTAGGAACGGGAGAGGGACCAGAGAGAGATAGTAAAAGAAAGCATGGTTATAAAACTGCGAGGCTCAGAAGAGTCTGCCTTTGGCAAGGCTTCTTGAGTACGGCTGCTAAGATAACAAGGCAGGAATTATCTTCCAGTGCTATTAATAGCAGGCAAGTCACATCTTGTCCCTCACTGAGAGAGCATCCTGCGCCCAAAGGCACTACTTTCCTATTTCAACCCCTTTTTTTTTTTTAAATGTGCATTTTGACAGGCGTTTGCGAGCTCGGACAGACTGCCAGGACGCTCAATTATAATGGTCTCACTTACCTATTAGTTCAGTTCAGTTCAATTTATTCGTCACTTATTGACATACACGGCCACATTTCCACAGAGAAATGTTATCCCTTGTGGCTCAATGTGCTAAAACATAATACTACATAGTCACAAAAAATATACCACACAGGATAACATAGCACTACAACTACGAAGGTGATTCTGTAGCATGAAGTGAACAGTGTAGCTATGATTGACAGGATAAATAATGAAGCATAATAACACAGTAATAATATGCATTATTGCAGTATGCTTCCTCACAGTGGTTTTATTAAACTGTGGTGCTGCAATGAGGACTAAGAATTATCAATATTTTGAGTTCAACGAGAAAAACCATCTCACCACCAGCTCCTTTTAGAAGCAGTTTTGAGACTTTTGATCATATTGTATGAACTTCACCAGTCAATAGAGTTTACCCGGTTATCCCTGTTGTGTCAGAAGCTGAGGTTCAATGTTCATTCTTGTCTTTGGAGGGAAAAAAACAACCTGTTTAGTATCAGTTCTGGAGGTTTTAATCATATCAACAGTGAAATTTGAACCTCTGCATTCAATCCAATGTCTTTTGGAAATGTCCTATATTGAGATTTTAAACTTTTTAATTATAAAGATTGTTGTTATATAGAGCCCATGTTTAAAAATCCACATAGAGGTATAAAACTATATCGAGATGATTTTTTTTGTACTCCAAATATATCTTGTTAGGAATATCATCTTTTAAAAAAAAGAGAAAAAAAAATGAAAAATTGTAGACTACGGGACCTTTAGATTCCATGACAACTGGGCAAAATCCATTTGCTGATAAGATAAAGTGTCCGAAGTTATGAAAAGGACCTTGGGGGGGGGGACTGCTTTTTCTATTGCTGTTTCAGAAGTCAGAAATAATCTTTGACCCTCAAAACAGTGGCAGAATTAGATTGGTGTCAGAGCAGCGAGGCGGCTCGACATGTACATGTAGGATCATGCTTCAGAGGTTCCAGGAGTAGTTTTCTATTTTTTTGTAGCCTCCCCTACCATCCTAGGAAAGATCAGGATTGAACCACACTGAACCACATTGAACCCAGGCAGCGCTGAAGTGTCTGTTGTGTCAGTGTCACACTAACCTACAGTAGTGGTCTTCGAGGAAACAGGAATTTGCTTTAAATGTTTTCCTGTCTTCACAGCGCCCATTCTCACGTTCACAGTCATCCAGGGAGAGAGAGAGAGAGAGAGAGAGAGAGGGGTATGTACACAAGCAGCCTGTCACCCTTTGCATATGGCACATTTATTTAAGGAAAGAGTAAGAACAGCAACACAATGTGCTCACTCTCCGCACGCCTCCAAGTGACCACCCACCACATCCGCCCCAACGAAGAGGCGCACCATGCAGCGGACCTGCCGGCTGCCGGCTTCTGAAATAGTCTCACTGAGATATGTCCTCTGCTATTTAATGCTTCACACGCGTACAATTGAACTTGTCAGATAGTATATTTAAACCTTCTCACCTACACGTTTTTCGGCTCCATGTCTCCATACGCTGAAAGACAAGATTTACGCCTTTGGCCTTAGATCTCTGGGACGAGCCACAAAGATAGTGCTGCATCTTATGTGATAACTCTACATGTGTTTGTCTGTTCTTGCTATTATTGCCTGTGCAGCAGGTCACATAATCTCTGCATCGTGGCTGCAGGGATTTGTCTGGGTTTTATAGCTTTCATACCAGCTGCTGGAATTCTTTTTAAACTTGGACTGAGGTTTGCAGCAAGATAGAGTTCATGGGGGGTAGGGGGTAGGTGGATAATGTTAGAGGTTATTTGTTAATGACCAATAACCACCTTTGGGTACAAGCAGCTGCTGATTTACACACATGTATTTGTGAGAAAACACATCAACATCTTTATCTGATCAAAATTGTCTTGGGATTGGGGGCTTACGATGGAGGAAAATTTTATTCATGATCAGACGTTCTTGGCTATGGCCCTGGATACTATAATACGATGAAGTTAATTACAAGTACAGAGAAAGGATGAAAACAAATTAATACAATTTACTCTTAAAACAGTATGTACAGTCAAGAGAAATGATAAGGAAAAAAATTTTGAACTGTAGGAAAGGGTTATCACAATGCAATGCAACAGTAGCAACAGGAACAGAAAAGAGTGGTGAAAGGTGAAAGGTCAGCTGGTCACCAAAGTTAATTACCACCCTCTCGAGTCAACATGTCTGTGCACATTTTATGCCGCCACAAGCGAGAGGACTTTAGGGGGGCCTGTAAACATACAAATCTAAAAAGTAAAACATTTTAGCAAAGCCCGTAGTGACAGCTGACGCATGTATGCATGGATATGAGGCATGCATGTGTTGCTGCTGTCATGTGTATGAGACGGGAAGAGAAGGGGGGGGGGGTTCAAGACACTGAAAGACAACTGTGCAGAATCGTCCGAACAGAATCACCTGAGGCCGAACATCAACAAGACAAGAGAGATGGTGATAGACTTCACCAGGTAGAAGACGCCTGAGCAGCCACTACGGATCAGAGGGGAGGTGGTGGAGGACTACAAATCCCTAGAAGTGGTGATTGACACCAGACCGGACTGGAAATCTAACACCAAAGTTGTGTACAAGAAGGGGATGAGCAGACTCTACTTCCTGAGGAAGAGGAGATCCTTCAACGAGTGCAGCAAGATGTTGAATTTTTGGTTGTGTGTTGGGGCAGAAGCAGCAGCAGAGCCAGCGACTCTAACACACTTGATAAGATCATCAAGGAGGCTGGGTCTGTCCTGGGTGTCAGGCTGGAGCCTTTTGAAAACTTAGTGGAGAGGGGAACATTAAATAAACAGTTCTACATCATGATCAATGAGGAGCACCCTCTCCATCTTCTCCAAGAAAACCTTCCTCCTACTGTATAATGACATAATGACGGCTTAAAAGCTCGGTCATGACTTACAGTTACTGTGCACTTTGCTTACTACACTGAGTTACACACATTGCACAACTTGTTTTAACTTGTTTTGTACATTACATGTTATTTGCTATTGATATTTTGCTATTTTATTATGTACAGTTATTTCTTTCTCTTCTTATTCTATATGTTGTTATCTTTACTTCACTTATCTATCCATCTATCTATGGTTTGAGCTGATGAAATAAACTTGAAATTAGATTTGTATGTTCAATGTTGTGTTGCATAATTATTTATATAGTCTATGGTTGCATATTCAATTGGGCCTTTAATAATATGTGATGTTGTCTATAGTGCGAGGTACTATAAAAACACCTTGTTATCATGCATATAATAAATGCATTAACTAATGCATTAAAGTTTTTTTTTCATTTTACAATTTAAATTTAATAACTGTTACTGTTTGGTTTTCTATATATTTGTATCTTTAAAAAATACAAACTTTAAAAAAAATAATGATAATTCACTATTTTTTTGTTCTTTATTTAAATGAATACTCAGAATAGTTTTTAAATGTAGATTGCTATTGTATGTTCATATATATGTTTAATAAGATATAGTGTTTCAAAGGCAATGGCACGGTTACAACCAAGTATAGAGTCATGATCTATCATTAGACTCGAGGGGAAATGAGCGTTACACTGACGTTGCCGTACAGCAGTCTCTGTAAGGGCTCGTCGCGGCTCTTTAGTACATTTCCACTGCAGCTGGCCCTTTAACAAGCGCGTCTTGGCATTGATGGTTGAAAAAAAGGTGAATGAAATCCAGCCATTCATAAAAATAGGCCCCTGCTGCGCCGCGATTGGCCAAACACGACCTAATGCATAATTCATTAGCTCCGAAAACGTCATTGGCTAGTCACGTAACGGACAGGGACGGTCCACCAATCAGCGCGCGTCTCTTCGCGCAGCTCGAGCCCAGGGGAAAACCAACCGGGCCATTAACGAAAAGCTCAGTCAAGTTTTGTGAGTCGAAGGAGGCACATCGTTATATCAGTGCGCAGACGACTAAGCGACTATCGACACGTTTTTTTTTTTAATTTGTGGACATTTCTCACGCATTCTTTCTGGATAGAGGGCGTATATTTACACAGACAAGGTAAGCTGCAAAATTAATTCCTGCGAGAAGTTACGGAGCTGCGATATATTTCTCCAACGCGCTTGTACAAACGAGCTCAACGCCATCTTATGTAAAGAGCTTTACTTTAAGCCAACCATTGTTCTATCTGCTAATAATTATTTTAAAAGAAAAAAAAATAGGTCGTATTCAAGCACAGTGTTTGTGTTGTGTTTATCTGCGTTGATATTGGCTTTTGCTTATCAGCGGGGTCAGGCGACTGTTTGTGATTTTTTTTTTTTTATGAATGGACGGGACATTTTTTTTCCTCCCTCTTGTTTCCACACGGATCGAGTTTCACTTCATTGAGAAAAACAAGAGAGAGAAGGGAGGGATTGGGTGGGGGAAGGGCGGGGAGGAGGAGTAGAGGAGGGGGTGTCTGGCCCCCAGCCTCGGCTGAAACGAGGAAGAAAAAGTCACTGAAATGTATACTTGTTGACGCAGCGATAAAAGTTAGTTCTGAAGTACACAGTGCCAAAGTTTGCCTTTTTTTTTAATTCCGCAGTGGACGTGAACATGACACGCTATTAAATCGTGGGGGTAAACTTCACGCTGCATTTAGGGACCCCGTCAACATCATATTTATTTTTTTTCCATAAATATTCTTTAATGTTTCTATAGTTTTCCTATTAAAGTAATTTTTGCCTCATATTGAAATACACTGTTTGTTAATTTTTTTTCAAACTTAGCAGATAATTTCTTCTCACTGTTTGCTTTATATTTTTTTTTACATTGAGAATAAGGTCAGAACCTCTGAAACTGTTAAAGGTTAACTCCCAACTCTTGATTGACATGTGTGAACATGGCGCCACATGAACACACTCACTATGATGTTGTATGTGTAATGTGTGCTCGGCGCCTGTAATAATTGCCCAGCAGCGATCCTTTATTCATCACCCAGTAACAAGAGATAGAGGAGTGAGTCACTTCACCCTGCGGACTGAGATGTGCGAACAGAGGGCGGTGTTGGTGTAATGTTGTTGTTGTTTTATAGGCAATTTTTTTCCTCCAAGTGTGTGCAGGAGCAGGGAGTTCTAGATCCTGCCAATTAAAACCACAGGATTTTCTCTCACAATAAAGTTCAACCTTCTGCAAGACACCAATTTACACTCTTTTTTTTCTTCTTTCTTTTTCTTCCCCTGTCAAGTGATAGAGGCTTTGCTTTGTAGTGCACATCACAGGACCATCAAACCCTAGTCTTTCACTCTCGATCTCTATAGTAAAATAAAGTAGTGCCCTCGGCTGGCCAGTGAGCGTGGCTTATATAACATGTATGACGTGTATTCCGTAATGAATCTGTTTACATTATTCTACTTCCTCTAACTCGGTATGGCTCAGATCAAAGAGATGTTTGTTGGATAAATAAAGGGATGACAGAAGATGGTGGCCAGTGTGACCTCAGAGATGACAATAGAGGTTAAATCCGTATAGCAAAAAAAACTCTTATTGCAATATTTTTGCTATGGGGGTATTGTAAATCATTTTGCAACCATGTGACACCTGCTGTTTCCTCTCCCGATTCTGTGTTCTCCAGTGACCCTGCAACGTGACCCAGGCGCTGTCGCTTTAAAGCGAACACCCCCCCTCCCCCCCAATATCGGAGCCCCTAATCACCAACATAACATGGACGGATTCTATGACCAGCAAGTCCCATTTATGGTCCCACCCAGTGTAAGTGGACATGTGCCAGCTTTCATCACCTCCGCACATTTAAAACATGGGCTCCTCGTTCTGGTCGGACCTCCTTGTGGTCACTGTAGATCACTGTACATTTATTTGTATGGCAAACCTATTTGTGGACATTTACCATCTGCACTGACCAATGCAAGGGGGGGGGGTGACAAGTGAAACCTGACATTTCTTCTTCATCTTCTGCCTCCCAACAGCACAAGTCTCATGTAGAGGAACCATCTCACAACAGGCCTCTGAACGACAGAAAAAGGAAATTTGTCGACACACACGAACTCGCCCAGGACACAGAAGGTATGTTGATGATGTGACATGCAATCACTTAGTTTTAACTTGTAATTAAGATGTACAATAGTCAGGAACCTGTACTCATTAGCTTTCGCATCTTGATTTTTTTTTTTTTGCAGAACTCTTTCAAGACCTCAGTCAGCTGCAAGAGATCTGGATTGCAGAAGGTAAGTTCAACAACTATTTCATGACAAACTCCTGTGTCTCCTGTCTGTCCACCTCTTGACATAAGAAGGCAGAGTCCTCCATCTATTAGAAAATGCAGTGGATTTGTTCTGTTTTGTGAAAGTTTTACCTCTGAGAAACCTTCTTAACTTAACTAATCTCTGGTCCTGTGTTTCTAAATGGCAGACAAGATTAGGCCAGTAAGAAATTGGGCAAGTTTCGAGATTGAAGATTAACTTGATGAGAATGTGAAACATTCCTATTTTTGTGTTAGCAATTAGAACAAGAAGAGCAAAGTCCTGTGCATGACAGCTGCTGACCAAGATAATATTTGTGTTGCCTAATATCAGCTTTTATCAGTCCCCCACCTCCTCCTTTTCTTAGTTGGATTAGATTTTTCTCTCCTTCTTTAACCGTATTGATTGTTTTAAAGTCGTTTCATCTTTTTGTCCATGTTTAGTTGGCACAGGTTGATAGCTATACAGAGCTCTAAATTGGGCCATGGTTGCTTTTTCTCATATGACGCTCTTTATCTTCACAGCCCAGGTGCCTGATGACGAGCAGTTTGTCCCAGATTTCCAGTCGGATAGCTGTGAGTACTTCTGTGTTTCATCTCTAAATATTATCACTATATTTCTCCCTATGTGTGTGTTTATAATTTAAAAAAACAGTCAACACCCATCATGATTAGGGTGTTTTATCCTTGTCTGGCTCTTGAATACTGCATCGCTGCCCACATATATGGTCTTTTTTTCCAAATAGCAGTAGCAGCTCAGGCGAAATATCAGGGTATGTGTTGCAGCAGTGCATCCAAAGTATTAGTTACTGTCTCTCCTGTACATCCAGGTCACCCCTCTTTTATTAAGATTTCTTCATCCTGCCAAGGACAAACACCATTCTTTGTCTTCAGTACACAGCACTGGAAAAGAGCTCTCCCTCCCCTCTGTGCTCTCTCTCTCTCTCTCTCTCTCTCTCTCTGTCTCTCTCTCTCTCCACCATTTTGAGTTTAATCAGCCGATTGGCATGGGGCATCACATGAGCCAAGCTCCTAATCTGATTTCACACTTTCCCGCACTCGGGCCCTGCTGCTGGAGTGGGCTAGATTCCAGTGAACAGGGCAGCTTCAGAGTTGCCTGTCTGCCCATTTCACCCCCCACCCCCCCTGTAAACTCACATCCCCAACATGCTCCTGTGTGTCTCTGTATATCATCTTGAAGTTGCAGCAGAGGGATATATTTGAATTATGCCCAATGGAGCGTTTTACGACCCTCCCCCCACACCTCCCCTTCAACTCTGTCTTTCAGTTCTTTATGTTTTTGTCTGATGCGTAGGACGTGGAGACAGGGTGTGGTGGCTGCCTGCCTTTTTGGCTTTTAAATCTTTGGTGAATGTGGAACAGTGAGTTGCAGACTGACCACCAGCCTGCAGCCCTGCAACATATTATTGAGGTCAATCCATTGCAATGTTCACGTATGCAGGGGCCTTTCAGAGGTTGTGTGCATATGTAGTTTTATGCACAGTCAGCTCATTGTAAAGAGTGTTTGTGGTATATTGTTTGACCTTGTGCTGTCAGTGTGATGTGTGTGTGTGTGTGGTACAGGGTGCTCTCAGTTTTCAGGATCAGTTTATGTATGTGGTGGGTATGAGTTTGCACATACAAAGCAGGTCTGTTAATAATAATGAGAGAAAGATGCCTAATCTTCCTCATTATTTACTCTTCTCTGTGTGAGGAATCTCACTTTAGCCATTAAGTTTCACAGGGGCGCTCACGTGCCCATTGTTAGCCCCGCTAGGGTCCATCAGCACCCTTGGTGATTTATTTGGCTCCCGCTCCTTTATGCCCAGGGATCTAGTTTCTGCCCAGCTATTATGTGGCGCCCCGGAAACTGCAGCCGATACACAGAAAGCTGCAGCCAGTGTCTAATGGTTACAGCGCGAGAGGAGGAAATCATTCACCACCATTAGATTACAGCCACACTGATTCATGGGTATTGGTATTGGCCTGCGCTAATGGGAATCAGACGAGAAGTTTGATAGCTTTTTGTGTGTGTAGCACAGTTAGTATCATGCTACCTACAGTAGCAGTGCTGGATGGATTTTTCAGAGCGGAGTCGACCGTCATTAGTGCGGATGATAAATGGCGGCTAAGTGACTCTGTCAGTCGGGGGAATACGCAGACATTGTCCAACCATCCATTTATCCATCAGTTCTAAATGTGGTTAAGATAACTGCTGTGCTTCTGTTTATGGCCTCAATTATGTAGGTGATATCTGCAGTTTATCTAATGCACTCGGTCGTGTTGTCTCCTTCTGTTTAGTGATGTTTCATGATCCGCCACCAGCCAAGATCAAACGAGAGCTGCCTCCCTCCAAAGAGCTTTCTCCCTGTCACCAGGAGAGGAGTCCCATGCCCTACGGAGAGAAGTGCCTTTACAGCTACAGGTACATTATGGCCAATTATATATTTAGTAGTCTGCTCATAACAAAATACCCACAGGACAGTGTATTGATTATATCTCTGTGATCTTCATCCACAGTGCCTGTGACAGGAAGCCCACTCCTGGGTTCAAGCCATTAACTCCTCCCTCCACGCCGGTCTCTCCCTGCGGCCCCACCAGCACAGCAGGAACGCACCCGCTGGGCGAGCAGACCCCACCCCCCCACCCCCGCGTAGCCAACCCGACTCCGGGGCCGCGTCCGCTGCATGTACAACAGCCCATCACGACGGGCGCGGGCCCCCCCAGCCAGCAGGTGCTGCCGAGCCACAGCCACAGCCCGCCCTTCGCCGTGCCCTGTGCGCTAATCAGCCAGGATGCCAACAACTTCACACCTGAGCACAGGTGAGCGGCAGCAAAAAAAAGTGATGCCAGTGGTTCATTGAGTGTCAATAATACTTAATCACTCTCTTAACCCGCCTCTTTCCATTTCTAGGTTCCAGAGGCAGATGTCAGAGCCATGTCTACCTTTCCCCCCGTCAGAGAACCAAGGGCGCCCGCCCTTCTTGCCGCAGCCCCCCAGCGGCGGCAACAACAACAGTCTGCCACGTGAGGGCCGGCCCCCGTACCACCGGCAGATGTCAGAGCCCCTGGTGGCCGTGCCTCCGCAGGACTTCAAGCAAGAGCTCATCGACCCGCGCTACAGCGAGCAGGGCGTGCCCACAATGGGCCCCCCGCGCCAGGCCGCTTTCCACCCGATGGCCATCAAGCAGGAGCCGCGCGACTTCTGCTTTGATTCTGGTGAGTGCTAACGCCGTTTGAAGACCTCTTTGTAAGACGAGTAGTCACCTAGATGTCTCTGCAGGATTTTCTGCATGTCCAACCGCCAACTTTCTCACTCGCTAGCTGAGTGAGGGTAATTGTCCAGGGCCGTGTGTAAGTGGAACGGGCAGAGGGTGAGGAATGTGTCCGGCCATGTTTGTTCTGGCGACTGACATATGACTGTGAGTTTTAGCACACTGCAGAGGCCTCTTGGACGCACAGGTGCTCCTTTCTCTCTCACTCTCCCTCTCTCACACTCACACGTATGAAGTGGGTCTTTTTAGCTCAGCCTAAGCCTCTAAGGGCAAAAAGTAAATGGGTCGTCCAGCCAGGTGCAGGAGACCTTTCACTGAGCCTACCTGGAATAGATCTAGGTCAGTGCCCCAGAGGACTTAATGTCCTGCAGCGCGGCAAGCTGGTCGTAAGGCAAAAGCCTGGAAATGACTTCTATTGTGAGGGAGGCATGAGGGTTCGAACAGTGTCCGTCATCTCCGCAAAGTCCTGGTGTATATACAGCAACCGCAGAATCGCTGTTTACGCACATGGGATAAATCAAACAAGCGGGTACGGCTGTTGGTGCATTGTTTGATCCTGACACCCACACACCCAGCTGTTGTCCTCGCTCCGCTCTGTTAACATCCTCTTTTCCTGAAAGGCTGCAGCTTTTTTTTCTGCACCACCCTCTCATATACTCTTATTCCTTTTCTGCATAGTGGATGACCGGCTGTCCAGGCAGTGATGTAATGACAAATCCTCTTAGCTTCTTATGGCCTTTAAATACCTACGTCACAGAGGCCTAGCGTCTCTAGATGGACGGAGGATGTGCATGTTCGGCATACTGACATAGAACATATTGTTCCATGTCGGTTGGTGGTCTACATGCTGTGCCAAAGCCATTGATGTAGATCTAAAGCCCCAATTTGAATCCATGCACGTGCTTCTTTGATTCCCTCTTTCTTTCCTCTTTTCTGCTTGCATGGTAAGACTCTTTCTTGAAGTGAGGACAAGAGGAGGCAGAGATGTGAGAAAACACTTGCTTTATCAGTGGACAGGAAACCAAAATAATAGCTGGGGGGGGGGGTCTTTAACCCTCAGGGAAGGACTGCTATAACATCATTGTCATTGAGATTTTATATAGAAGCCCTGGCACTAATCCTGTTTAAAGGCTTGGTGGACGTGTGCTGTGCAGGGTATTTGTGTCTGTCTGTGTGTGATAGAAAAGTAACATTTCTTCCTGTTCTGTATATTCATCAACGTGACTTCAAACACTAATATAGCCTTTCCCTACCGACCATACAAAAAGATGAAGATACTATATCAAAGCTATTTATCTTCATACACAGTGGTACTGGTCCAAATATATCTGTCAGCTGCGAGGTGGATTTTGATGTATTGCACATTTGATACGACGGTGAGGTTGGGATGTCTCTGGTCTAAATTTACACGCGCATCTTCTTTGTTTACAGAAGTGCCTAACTGTCAGTCATCTTTTGGGAGAGCGGGGAGCTTCTACCAAAATAACCATGAAAGTAAGTTCGGATAATTTTTGTTGTTTTTGTCTCTTTCATCTCTCCGGGTGTTCGAATAATTGCATTAGCGAAGAAGTCTTTGTGACCCTGAGCCGTGTGACTTATCGAGCTGCTGAAAGCTGCTGTGTGAGAGAAGAGCGGTCAGCAGCATTCGACTGACCGCTCAAGGGGAAGTGGATCTATCAATGAATCCTGTGTAGCCGCTCCACACATACAGTACATTTCTCACATCAGCAGCTCGCAGGAGTTCGACACACCCCGCGCTTCCACTCTTGGGAAGCTGCCTGGCCATTTAGCTCTGCGTGCGGTTTGGATTACTGGGTAGAGCGTGGCCACTGGCCTTCATCTCGGAGCTGAAACTTGTTTCCCACGCTCTATTTACTGATACACTCTGTGATAACTCTGCTTTTCTGTCCTTTCCTTCCCCATTTCAGGCTTTTCTTTCGACAGAGATCCTCACCTGTACTTTGATGATACCTGTGTGGTCCCTGAAAGATTAGAAGGTGAGACTGGAGGTGGGGGGGGACACTCAATATAATGTAGTAGATATTGTATCCTCAAAAAGTGGACTACTGTGGTCCATAATGAACAGCAAGTCCACTTCAGTTACCATCTGGCAGGAATGTCTCACCACACTGTGGCCGCTGTGGACTACAGAGCTTGCTAACACGTTTTTTTTTTCCTCTCTCTTTCCATCTTCTGCCTCTTTGTATCTTTCTATATTCTATCTCCTTTCACTCATAGGCAAAGTAAAACAGGAGCCCTCTGTCTATCGGGACGGCCCCCCCTACCAGCGCCGCGGCTCCCTGCAGCTCTGGCAGTTCCTGGTCACTCTGCTCGACGACCCCGCCAACGGCCACTTCATCGCCTGGACAGGTCGCGGCATGGAGTTCAAACTCATCGAGCCCGAGGAGGTCAGCCCCCACTGCCCCCTACTGAACTCAGCGACTCTCATCCACAGGAATATTGTTGTTTATAATCTTTCTCTGTGCGTCTCTTGGCCTCAGGTGGCGCGTCGCTGGGGCATCCAGAAGAACAGACCCGCCATGAACTACGACAAGCTGAGCCGCTCGCTGCGCTACTACTACGAGAAGGGCATCATGCAGAAGGTAAAGGCACGTTCACGCTTTTCTTTTCTTCCTCCCCACCCCACCTCCTTCCCCAAGAGACTGTGTGCTGAATAGGACTAAATTAGTGATATTTGAACACAACCAAAAGCGTGTAGAGTACAGACAATGGCTCAAAGGAGCCAGTGAATGTCAACCCACAGGCTTCGTGCCATCTTCTAATAAAGATTAATCTATTTATGTCAAGCTATGATATTGTAAGCCTCAGATTCAGTCAGAATCTGTGTGAGGTCAAGCACATGGTTCACAAATATGCATGCAATCAAAATCCACAAGAATTACCCAGAGAGATTTCGTTTGAGTTAAACATGTTTGTCTGACCGCTACTCAGGTGGCCGGTGAGAGGTACGTGTACAAGTTCGTGTGCGATCCCGAGGCTCTCTTCTCCATGGCCTTCCCCGACAACCAGAGGCCCAACCTGAAGGCCGACCCGGACAGCCTGCCGGGGCTGGACGACGACACGGTGCCTCTCACCCACTACGACGACGCCGCTCCCTACCTGCTGGACGCCGGGGAGCAGTGTGTGGCGGGCCTGCCCTTCCCGGACGGCTACGGCTACTAACGCGCAACGGGATCCCGACGCACAAACACACATGTACACGCAAAAAAAACACTCCCAAAGTCTCTCGAGGCCCACTTTTAAAATCCAGTGCTGGAACTGCCGAGTAGCTCGGAGGGAAAACGTCACACTCTCCTCCTCCCTGGAAAACAGTCTCACCGACTAAATCTCTGAAAGCTCCCTAGCTAAGAATGAATGAGGGGAAAAAACCTGTGACAGCTTTGTTGCTGAGAGAAAGGGAGAGAAGGGGAGAGGGTTGTGAAGCCAGTGGCAGCGTACTGGGCTCGGTAGCTCTGCCCACCTTACAAGCTTTGTAAACGTAAGGTGATGAGGCTGCTGCTCATGTGGAGACCAAACGAAGCAAGAAGGCCTCCGGCCCGCCAACTTTAAATGAACCGACAGGACCCCCCCTCCCTCCCTTTGTACAAGACTGCAGGAGTTGTTGCATCTTTGATTTTGTGACAATCTGCTTTTCTTAAAAACAATCAAATAGTCACCCTAGAGAAATCGTAGAAGTCTAATGAAACATTCTAAATGCAGCACTATTCTATAGTTGCCTTTTTGAGTCCCCCATTTCCATGTCACCACATTTGAACAACGATATCCGTGAAAGGGCTTTAATTTGCAAAAACGGATTGACAAAAACACTCAAAACACACACGCATGCACACACACACAACATATTTGGAATCCACAAAGCTTGTTTTTTGTAGATATGGCAACAGTTTCTTTCTTTTTTTTTTTTTTTTTTTTTTTTTAATATGCCAGCTGTTCCAAGTTGTTTTTTCAACATTTATTTTCTTTGAGAATTTAGAGACCCAGAGCTCTCAGGATCCTGGGACGTTGCTGTTTTTCAGGCTAGTTGGGCTGCTCTCTTGTGTAAATGTTGTTGTTGTTTTTTTTTTTAATCGTTCTGCCCGTGTAAGACATTGGTTCTGCTTCTCTCTAGAGACTGCACCCTATGGTGGGAGCCCACAGTTTATACAGTATGTCTGTTCATCGCTGCTGGGTCCTTTTTATTATTGGTCAAGTTTAGGGATGATCAGCACTCCATCTCCATTTCAAAAGGGATGCATATGCAAGTACATATTTTCCCAGAAGTGTTGATAATTCACGAGAGCCAAGGAGGTTATTCTGTATGATAAATAGTCACATTGCTCCTTTTTTTGTATTTCTGTCTGGATGCTAAATGTTTCCTCGGCAGTGTACTAGTACCTCTGATGCACCAGTATGGCAGGAGCATCAGGACGTTGCATGCAAAAAAAAAAAAGAAAAGAAAAAAGAGCGGTGTGAATTTTGACACCTTCTTCTGGACACTTCTCTGCCAATCACAAGTTGTCAACAGGAGACGTCTGCTTCTCTTTGCATGGTGTAATCAGTCAAGACTGTGTGTCCACTAACATATCGCTTTACTGTCTTTGGACAAAGAAGATATTTGTGATATTCTCTGCATTTTTTGTGTTCATTATCTGTGTTTCTGACTGGGGGCAAAGACAAACTTATATAAAGTATATATTTTTGCTATAAGGCTGCATTTGTTTTGATTTTAATGTATAAGCTGTATAGTTCTGGCTCTAATAGACAAGTACCTTTTTAAAAAAGAAAAACTAAACAAAAAAAACCAATCCTCAGTCCTTATGATGCTACTACTACAGACTGCTTCTGTAAGAGGCCTCTGTATTGGGTGGGAGAAGCGACGAGAAGATGTTTTTATCTCAGTTGCAAACTACGGCGCCATTTCCAATTGCATTCTTCTACTTGCTAATTTCAGTGCGTACTGCAGCTGCCCTTACAAAGTTCAGTGTTGCATGCAGTACACATTCAAATGAGACATATTCATTCTGTCGTTGCACTGGCTTCCATCAATGCGCCATCACCGGTCGGTGCTCTCCTGGCAGCTCGTCCGGTTGTGGTGCATCTTCCACTGTGCAGAGGATTGTGGGTCAGCATAGCCAGAAAAAAAGCATGCTGTCTCTCATACTGCAAAATGCAACCAGATGCAGTATGACATCCTGGTACTTGGCATTACTGCATTTGACATACTATGTATTGGGACATACTAAATATTTTTCTGGCATACTAAATAGTACAGAAGAATGGGAACGGAACACACATAGGGTGTGTAAAGGCCAGAGTTCCAGCAAAGGCTGCACTGAAGACACACGTTATATCATGGGATCCACCCCAGGCACAGGGATTGTCTGCACTTGTATAAGCTTCAGTCCCCTCCCCTTACAATGTGTTTCTTACACTGCTGAGTTTATGATAATCTGTACTGGGTACAATAAACAGTCCTCTATGCTTCACTGCCTGCAGTCATGGTGTGTTTCATCATTTTCTCTTCCACTTCTCCCCCTCTAGCTCGCGGCCAGTCAGCTGACTGGCTGCTGTGGTCTGGCAGTCACTGTGCTTGACCTGACTGATTCCTGAGTCACATGCTTCTCCTGACTCTTTCTGACACTTTTTTAGGTAAATGATTGCTCTCCTTTAACCCCGGGAAATTGTGCTCTAGGCACGCCTGGGTAACGGTGTACCCAAAAAAAAAAAACTTCAATTAGTGTTTAAGATCATTGAAGTAAGCATTTTTTAATTAAACTACGTAGTGGGAACGTTTGATTTACATTGGGGTGTTTTTGAGGCACAAAGTTGAGGCTAGATGGGTTAGCTGAATTTTTGGAATCACTAAACAGAATAATTCTGGGCAATGCTTTTGTCTGCTGTCAACACATTCTGCACAGTAAGTGAATATAAGAAAAAGATTTGACTATTTTAATAATAATGAGTTCTCATGGGCAAGTGATTCATTAGTAAATAAATAACTACAGTGACTTCTAAAAATATATTGTGCAAGGAAACATTTGGTGTGCAATTATGGCATGAAAGATAATTAAAATCATAATTATGCATTAAAAAAGGAAAACATCCTTTATTCAGTTGTATATTGCTAATTTGTGTTTGTAGAATTATTCATGAATTCTAGAATTAGATCTGACTGAGCACAGAGTAAGCCATGAATATTAAAATATCTAATCCACGGTCTCTTGTACAATGGCTGAGGTTGTGTGAATCTGCAGACTGAGATAAGTCAGAGATGAATGAATTAAAGTGTAAGAATGTCCGTCCAGCAGATGAAATGTTTACTGCACAATCCCTCATAGATCCATGCTCAATTCACCTCAATTCAAGTTTAGCATGGTAGCCTTTTCTAAATTGCACTAAACCAGAAGTAGCAGGTAAAGCTGAAAGGAAGGTCCTTGATCCATGTAATTGTTGTGGAGATATTTCAGTTACAACAAAAATGTGAATTTGCTGGTTGTAAAAGCATACATATTATGATTGATAAACAGGAATGTGTGTAGCCCTCACAATTTTTTTGCAAAACCATCTACTAGATGTTGGGCTATTTCATTAAATTAGTGAAAAGCTTTCACTTGATTTGGTGGAATAGGTGTCATGGACTCACAAGAGTAGATAAAACTCACATATGTCACAAAATTTCATAGCAATCCCTCTAATAGGCTTTTTTTACAGCAGCCATTATGATCTGTAAGAGCAGGTAGACACAGATTGATTAATACTAAGTAGAGTTTCTTTTAACATAGCAAGCACAACAGCAGCAGCCTGACGCTGTTTGACCTGAACAGAAACTATTTAGTATCCCTGATACCACCCGTGTTTACCTACTATTTCATGTCAATATGGCTGCCTTGAAAAAGTCCTCTTGTGGAGATATTACAGCTCAGATTAAAGTGGGGGCCAACTCCCTGACATGAGCATCCCTTGAGGCCACGCTGCGAGCATGGTTAAAAATAGTTGTTATAGTAGGTGTTCATGAAAGGCAGCTATTCAACATTCTCACATTTACCAATTTGGGGATTTAATGGGGCACAGAGGAGGGGAATTATCCAAGATCTGATTGTTTTAGTGCATGTGAACACTATGAGACTTCATTTTAACAAGTCATTTCCCAATTGAAGATTTACTAATATCCCAAAATACATCCCTGAGGCTTGTATAGTCGCTTTAATTATGTGTTTTGATCTAAAACATGTAGCATGACAGTATCTGGTGCAGTGGCTGATAAAAGTGTGAAGCGTCAGGCACTCTTTTGATGGCCAGCAGCACTTTGCCTGCTGTTGAGCCTCCAAACAAAGCCAAGCTCTGGTCTCCAGTAACACAGCCTGGCAGGCAACTTTCTATTGATCCAGAGGGCAAGAGCAGAGTGCCTTTGAATGCTATGAAAGGCCTTTTATTGCGCTCGTGGGAGGTGTCCTGTCCATGAGTGTAAGTATCTGTTGCAGAAATAAAGGCATTTTATGCTCCTTCACCAACTCTTTACAATGCTTTAGAAAAACACTCTCCACTCCTCTCTTGGTTATTTATTGAGCAGTGTCTGATGAATGCACATTAATAGTGGATAATAATGTTAGAACAAAATCAGATATGAGCGTTCACGCCTTAGCAGGGAAGCTTCAAAAGACACTTCATGTCAGATGTGAAGTGGCCCCATTTAACCGTTTCACCAGTTTCTTAAATTTCATGGTCTATTCACTTTATTTTATGGTTCAAAAGAAGTGCAGCAGCAAGTCTGCTTTCTCACACTCACTCCCTCTGTAAAATCCCTGTCTGTCCCCCCTCCACCCTGCTGAAACGTCCATTCTCTGATTGGCCCAGCGCTGCGAGAAACGTCGTGCCCCTCAGAGAGCCGGGGTCGGCCGGAGGGACAGAAGTCAAGTACCAGGGACTCTGGAACATCACAACAGTAGCCTTTTTGACAGGCTTGTATTCCACACCAACACACTACACACACACATTTGTCTTATGGGTCATTCAAATATGCACAGCACTATTCTTGTTAACTATTTTCTAATTGACACTTTACTTTTCAGCTTCCAGATAAAATCTCTTACAGGGACAACAGATGGAAGTTAGCCTTTGGCTATATTCTGCTTGTGCAAAGACAACACCCCCTGCCCTTAGACCCTCGATTCTGATAAGAAAAATGGATGTTCTGCAGGAATCTAGGCAACAGCAACAAACAAGTTTATTGCTGGGCTTTGAAACAGTAGTTCGATGGTAGATCAACCCTTGTTTGTGAAAGTGGAGTTTATACCGGCATTAGCTGCAGCTAAAAATTAAAAAAAAAATTTTGATATGAACATGGCTTTCTGTGGTCAGGATGAACCAAAGTGGCAAACTGACCGACAGATAGATAAACACTTGCACAGCTTCCCTTCTGCCTATCTTGCTCTGTATACCTTTACTTCCCCGCTCAACAGATGTGCTATCCTCAAAGATTAAGCCATGAGCCCAGTGTAATGGTCCTGATCCACTTAACGGAAGCAAGTGAGGCTTTGGAAACATCAGGTTGCCTTGGAAACTGCGACACCTACGTATGCAGAGGCCTCCGTGTTGACCTGCCAAAGGTTAACAATAAGGTATGGACAGAGTGTATACAGGTTAGTGGGATGATTTAAGGCTACGAATGTATGAAATAAAGAGCGCTGCGTCATCACACTAAATCAATGCGTACGCTATTACAGAGGAGGCTTGATACGCGGCACCGGGCTTGTGCAGGGAGAAAAGTGGACAAGCCAAATGGGTAGTCCATCAACATACATTTATACCACATGACCACGAGCTGCTTCCAAGTAAATTATTGATCCAGATAGAAGACAGGGCAGCTGAACATAATGTGGTTCCAGTGTTGAATCTTCAGAGCATGGCAGGCACTCAGTGTGTCAATACACACACACACACATGCACAAAGCCTCCCACTATTGTTAAAGAGCGTGAACTATTCTGTTCTGCCTACAACTACTGTGAAATGTGGGTCATGCAGCGAGGAAAGGAGCAGCACAAATCTTTCACATTATTTGGCCAACACGTCGTGTTTGCACAGTCCTAATTACCACGGTGAGATGTTTGTGCTAAAACTCTGTTACATAACTGATTTCTCACAAACATGTAGGCTAACCAAACACACACACATGTGCGCACACACACACACACACACACACACCACCCACAAGCTCTCGCTCATATATATTTAACATGAACCATTGCTACCCTCTAGTGGATGGGTACCTTTCCTACTAGAACAGGAAAACTCAGAGTAAACTCTGAGTATGTGTGCAAACCAAAATTTCAGATTTTAATGCTAAAAGCACCAAATGTCTCCAAATGTTTCCACTTACCTCTATAATTATTTAGATTTTTTTCTTGGACATTACAGAATTATTAAAACCTGTGCAGTATCACTGGGGCACAGGCACCTATCATACATTGGTATCATACTTTCTACATTATTTGATCGACTATCTTGTGTTTCCAACCTGATATTCACTCTGAAAAGCTTTTCTCAGACACAGTATCATACATTTAGATCATAGACTACTCACTGGTGTAAGGTTTCTTTTCATAACATGAGTCATAATGTATGATTATGGAGATATTCCACATTTATTGTGACCTTAAAATGTCACCATAAAATCTATATGTATCTATATATGTATCTATATCTACATCGATATATATAGATAGATAGATAGATAGATAGATAGATAGATAGATAGATAGATAGATAGATAGATAGATAGATAGATAGATTACAAAGTAAAATCGCAAAAAACTGAAAGAACGGACATTTTGTTTTGTTTTGTTGTTTTTCCTGAATATGTTCCAGGTAACGCGGTGTTCTTCATGCTATGCGTTGTGTAGCACAAGGTTAGCATAGTTAGCTAACGTTGTGCTAATATTGGCTAATTTGGTGGTTAAAGTTCATTGTTGGGGATTTAACTTAGTCAATATTGCTGATTTCTACGACGGTGTGCCGGTTTGTCAATTTATTTTTATTATTATTTATTTAAAACACGTTCACTTCAGACAGCTTTCCGGTCATGTTAACGTTACCATACCCGTTAGCAGCCGCCGACTCACTATTAACACCCGACTGAAAGGTCAAGTACAGGTAAGTTCCTAAAATATCCTGTAATTATTAAAATAAGACGCATGTTGACAATACAAGTCTGTAACTTTATGCAAACTTTACTTTACTTTTTTGCAATAGTGTTATATTTTTGCACGTTAACTGTGAAGGAAACAGTATTGAGATGTTACTGCAAGCTAAAATGTGCTAAAGATGCTATCTAAGAATAACCCGAACGGTCGCAAACATTTATTCCATCTAACTTTGATTTATTGACTAACATAAAACAATTAAAGATATAGTATCGCAAAAAAACAATAAATCTGGGTTTCCAAAATATAGTAATTAGAAGTGAAGTGGAATTCCAGTACTTGTTCATCCACGTGTGCAAAGCATCGCGTTTAATGTTAAATAAACCATACAATAAGGTATATGCATGATACTAAATTTAAGGGGATAACCTGTAAATACTCAAAGTACACAAATTTCAAAATTATATTTAGTTAAATGTGCTTTGTTACTTTTACTTGTACTACTTACTCAAGTTTTGGCCGGTGTTTTGTCTCATTTATTCATTCATTCATTCATTCATTCATTCATCTGACTGTGGTTTCTTCATGAACAGAAGAATCCATAAATTTCTCTCTACAAAGGTATGCAGCTATATCTATTTGTAAGAATATCTTTGGCCATCAACACTGATTTGCTAACCTGTTTAATTGTAACTCATATACAACAAGTCTCCATCTTCAGTTTTGTTGTATGCAGGATTTATATTTTTATGTCACTGGTAGCATTGAAAAAAAGATTAATTGATGAACCTATATTT
Source organism: Eupleurogrammus muticus (assembly GCA_036785175.1). Taxonomy (NCBI): domain Eukaryota; kingdom Metazoa; phylum Chordata; class Actinopteri; order Scombriformes; family Trichiuridae; genus Eupleurogrammus; species Eupleurogrammus muticus. The sequence continues at coordinate 2,408,432 of JAYKQN010000001.1, forward strand.
TTTAGTTGCAGCCATAAATTGGAGCAATTGACGTGTAGAAGTTATTATTAAAGATAAGTGGAAAGTTGTTTCATTGAGATCCAAGTTGCATAATAGGAAAGCTTCAACTTAAGAGTTCTATTTGTTCGCTCCTCTTGCAAGCAATGAATCCCGTGAATCTGGAGCCAGAGATGCTTTCCAACAAATTGAGGAAGCACCCAGAAGCCATGTCGAGCTTCTGCCTGGATTTAGAACTGGAGACACAGGAAAAGCCTGAGCTCAGGAACCAGATTCCAGAAACAGGAGGACAGAGTCCTAAGATGACATGTACTGAAACCCGTCTGTTACAGTGAGTATGCATCTAATGCCTGACACAATATAAATTGTTTTTATTTTTCCTATTTAATCTTTACTATGCCCATTTTAATTGTAATTTATATTTTTTACATATGCATATAGTTCCAGCAAGTGAGTCCCAACACTTGACTGGTACTGTATCTAAAAATCAAACTGTCATTATATTTAATCACTTTAAAAACCAGTTTGTGGAAGAAAATTTCATATTGATATGAGTAACGTTGGCGACATGGTGGAGCAGTGAGTAGCACTGTTGCCTAATGGCAAAAAGGTGACATGTTTGCATTTTCGTAGGTGGGTTTTCTCTGGGTTCTTCAGCTTCCTCCCACAGTCCAAAAATGTGCTTGGGTTTAGTGGAGACTAAAATGCTCTTGGGTGTAAGTGTGTTAGTGAATAGTGTGTGTGCCCCACAAAAAGCTGGTGACCTGTCTGGTGTATCCCTGCTTCTCTCCTATAAACTGTAATGTGTAACACCTACAACCATAGTGGGTATAGAAAATGAACGAATAATCAACATTGTTTCATGTTGCAGGTCCGATGCTTCATCAACAAGTAAAGATGAGTCTGAGTTCTACAGCTTGGACAGTATTCAAATGGATGACGCAAGGTACTACGATGCAAGCATTATACAGTGTGGGAAGCCAGAAATAGGCAACTCTCTTTTGGCATTTAATGGAAGCTCCTCTACTAGGAATATTCCATCAGATCCACTGGAGGAAAATGGTGGACACACAAGGTGTCAGAATGACATGGTCAATGATTGTGAGAATGATGTGGACAATAATCAAGCTGGTCCGAGCTTCGGAGATCAGAGGGACAGCGCCCATCGCATTATGAAGGAAGATAAGAGCATCCCCGTCTGTATGTCCAGAAATGGTGACAAAAAACCTGCCAGTGTGGTTAATTCAGGTCTAGTCACCACTATGTATGAACCACCTATCGGTAACAGTAAGACCGGAAAGGCTGCTCAGGCTCTAATGAAGAAGAGCACTGCAGAAAAGGATACCTCCCCAATGCCCCCTGCTCCTACCCGTGACATTATGGTTGGCACCGAGCTACCGGAGTGTGTGTTAGCTTTTACCCAAACCGAGGATCAAGCAACAGCTGACAAGCATGTCATCACTGAAGTCCACATGTCTGATCTGGACTACCTCTCTGAGGTAAGGTTGAAACCAAAGAACCGATGTTAATAGATGCTTCTAGCAAAAAGTTACCTGACCTTCTTTGAACGCTTTCAGGAATTTAAAAAGCTCTATAAAGCTGCTGAGCAACTGAAGAAGCAAAAAGCGAGAAAAAACGGGTAGTGTATCAAATCGGGACATTTGAGATTAGTTTTGTTCCCAAACAGCTTGTGAAGTAATGTTTTTTTTTTTTTTTTTTTATTTCGTCCAGGTGCGACTGTATCCAACGTGCTCAACAAGCAGAGCTTTCCCTCCTGGCCCTGCAGTACAGCATGTGCAGGCAGCACTGCTGGAGACTCTACTATACCTCTGCTGAGGGAGCACAGCTTTCCACAGTGCATGGCGACCTGAACCTTCACTGGTACAATTTACCCTGTTTTTTCTTTTCACTATAGGAGTTGTTCTTTTACCAAGACAGTAAATCAGTCAAACTCAAATTAAATACATTTATCCAGATTGTTTTGCAATGCAATAAAAAAAAACATCTTTTTACTTGTATTAATCCCCTCTGAATATAGGCCTATGGACCCTCCTGCAAATGTCCTAAGTGTTCTGCAAAAACTGGAATATGACTATAACCGGATGAGGGAGAAGATCCTTGCAGGGGTTCCTCTGGAACAACTTAAGCCGCTTTCTATTGAGTCTGACAAGATAATCACAGGTGCAAGTTACATCCCTACACAGGTGAGACTAAAATAACGCAGTAATGTCAAAATATTTATAACTGGTAATGATACCAAACATTTAAACCACAGACTTGGTGACTGTCAAAATATGTTGTTGTTCCTGTTTAGATCATTGGTAATATGTTGGAAAATACATCATCTAGGTATGTTAGTGCACTCACATGCATGCATATGAAATGTTAAATAATTTAAATAGTTAAAAGAATTTAGTTTTGACTTTTTGGATGGTGAAATGTTGCTTTTTTCTTGTCTAAAGGAGCTCTCAGCAGGCACAGAAACATACAAAACTAAGTGAACTAGCTGGGTATTCTGATGCTCAAGAAGGAAGCTGCTGCCACGTATGTGGAAAGACTGAGACATCAAAGAGAACTATCAAAACTCAATCCTTGAGCTACTTATTTCTTCATTGCTGATTAATTGTACCCAGTTTGAATTTTTTGGTTGAGGTTAATTTCTTTGTAGAATGATCAGAGAAAGAAAAACCCACCTAACCAGCTAACGAAGGACAGCTGTACACCAGAGAGAGACGTCAGTCCTGTCCCCCAAACAAGAGATTTTATTGATAAAGCACACAAGCCAGAAGAAAAACAGACCAGTAAGCAAAGTGATCTTTTTTCATTAATCACTCTGGAAGTGGTTGGTTAAATCAGTTTCATGCTATTCTTTGTAAGTAGCAGTGTGCAAAGAGCTGAACCTGAACGAGGCGTGGTATGATGCTGAAGAAGACCTGGAGTCTGCAGTCTCTGCTGAGGTGGGACTGGAGTCAAAAGATGAGAGAGCTGGTATGCCCTCAGTGGATGTAGCTCAGGCTTTACAATGATACACAAGCACAATTTCAATTTTACATTTAATTAAATTATTTTCCAGTTGTAGGCACGAAACCAGCCAGTAAGGAGACAAAGAGCTCAGTACTCTGTGTTTCCAACCTACCCAGTATTGTGACTGAGGTGAGTATACGCTTTTCAGCTGGAGTGCTAAAAGAGTAAATTAAGTTATAACTAAGTATGTGAAAAATGGGGAAACTGGAAATATAAATTCTCCCTTTGTAATGTGGATTGCTGGACTTCTACTATTCTATGTTCCACTCTAGCCAGCAGGGGGCAGTACAGACTTAAAATAAAATTTTCTTTTTCAGAGTGATGTGATGCTGTGGTTTGAAAAATACCATGTCTCGGAGGTCAGCATCTCTACTTTAAAGAATGATTTGAGGTAAGTCTCTGCTACCTGAGAGCAGACGATGGAATGAAATTACCACACAATGGTTCTTCTGGGTTGTTACAGTTAAGTGGTGACATAAATATTTCACCTTTGACTTTATGTGAGTTTTTCTTATCAACACGACAAATCTATTTCCAAATCAGGAAATTCCTAAGTAACAACTCTGTGTTGTTGGCTGTGTTCTTTAGATTTGCTTTTGTGGTGGTAAGTGACCACCGATCTGCAGAGAGTGCAGTGACGGATCTGAATGGCTGTATCAGGCAGGGCCACACTTTAAATGTGGAACACATCGACAGAGCTGCGGCAGGAAGCCACAGCCAGGCGTCAACCTCCACGCGTTGGACTGAGTCCTCACAGAACGCGTCCAACACTGACTCCAGCAGCACTGTAAGAATATGATGGACGTCAATCCTTAATATTATTCTCTCCACATAGAGAAGCTGATGAACAAGTCTTTTTCTTTTACCCATCTTTTTGTTTTGTGAAAATAGAGGGCTCATACTACTTATACCAGCATTCCATATGAAGGCAGTCTTGAGTCCATGCAACATTTTTTAGAATTGCAAAGATAGAAATTATTAGTTTAATTACGCATACTGCTTATGATTTTTTTTTTATTTGAGTTCTGGTTTATGGTCGTTCACCCTGCCTCACACTAGCTGGAGAGAAGCACCACTTTGCAGCATTTAATAAATTCGATACACTCTTGGTTTAACATTTGGACATTTTTCATTGATGCATTATAAACAAAATGATTCTTTGAGGAAAATATCAGGCATATGTATTGCCTTGAAGATTAGGTTTTATTTTACACAATCCTGAAAAACTACATGGATTGAATGATTCTGCTCTTACCTTTTTAAACCAAGAAAAAAAAACTGTTCTTCCTCTCCCCAGTTAACTCGACCTCTGCTTGGCTCCAGTATAAAGAACAGGAAGGTGGTTTGCACCTCCCCCACAGCAAAGGAGACCTTTGTGCCCGACCACTATGGCACCATGGGCAGCTTCGATACCCTGATGGCAGAACTGACCCGGCACCACCCGGACATCCAGAGGCAGAGAATCGTGGATGCTCTGATTGAGCTGAGGACCCAGCACCAGGGCGTCCTCAGCGGCCTTCCCCTCAGTACCATCAGGATGATGACATCTGAGCTGCTGACCAGACCAGGAGGTGCCACGCAGTTGTAAGGAAGCAGGGTTTTATGCACAAGATTTTTTTTGTTTTTGTTGGAAGTTATTTGTTAAAATAGCATCAGGAGCCCCTCATGTTTTTATTTTTTTAAAGGGCACTGTTTGTTCCAGGGTGCATCCGATTTTGATTTAGTTCTTTTTTATGTCAAGAAAAGTGGATATTTAAAGTTCAAACAATCCTTACTCTGCCAGTTTTTCGGCTGTTAAATATTTTATATTTCGTTATCAGGAATGCATACAGTTGAAAATGCAGCAGCTTTGTTTGTGTTATGTGCTCTAAATAAAAAAAACGTACTGTAAAATGTCTTACCTCTAGCTTTGTTTTGCTTAATGTGAACCTTAAAAAATTCTAAACCAGTTCATTTGAGCCACCACTAGGTGTCTGCATCAACAGGATGCAGGTTTGAGTTGGGTCAAGTTTATTTAATTCAGGACAGGCATTGTCAATATGCTTCAAGGGGAAAAAAGCGAAATATATAATATATAAAAATGTACAAGATTATTTTTTAAGTGAAGTCTAAACAGTCTAAAAGCCATTCATTAATCTAAAAATCAAGATTTGCCACAGAAAAAGCAAATGGCTGTTGATCATGTCCACTGCATTGACATGTCAACTTGTGGATTTCTGGATGTGGCTTTGTCCTGTTTTGTTCTGCAGTCTGCAGACGTCTGTGCTGTTTGGCTTTGTGAGGCTACAGTTGTGCCTGGATGCCCTGACCCTAATCCAGTTGTATCAGTTTTAGTGTTCTCAGCTGCTGACTGATCTTGTCAAATACTTCAAGATGTTCAGCTATGTTCCTGTATCCTGCCCCATCTGTGCCACATGCTGAAATAATATGGACATTTCAGTATCTCAGCGTCTCATCTGCTGGCCTGACAGAACACATTTGTTCCGGTCTGTAGTCATGGACTGTGTGTGATGTTCCAGGCTTGTTAGGGTTCACCACTTTGAATAGTTTGGCCTTCAATGCAATATGCTATAGCTACAGCACCATCAACTGAAACCATCAGGAAAGCATAATATGTATGCATAAAATATACCAGTAAGTAGAACATTGATTTAACATATTGGAAAATATTCATAATTATGTTTGAGATATGCTATTACATTTCTTATTTGTTCTATTTCATTATTATTTATTTCCCTGATTGCAAATACATGTAGTTGCTAGCATGTTGTAAATAGTATCACCGCATTCTTCATCTTTTAACATTTATGATGAGGCTTTAAAAACTGAGTTTACCCATTGTTATAGGGCAAATATAAAAACAAAAATTCTTCTCAGAATAAAAAAACAAATGTAAATGAAGCATTCAGCTGTTTACAGAGGATGTGGTTGATGACCTACCGCACACTATATGTAAATTTAGATTATGGTTCTACACAGTTTGCAATCAAGTCTCTTAATTGCATCCATTCTACTGGCACGTGTTCATCTTAATCATAAATTATTTGTGTCTTATTTATGGTCATTGTGGTTGTGAATTGGTTGCAGTAGTTAAGTTAATAAACCAGAATGGGATCAGGTGGTCTTTTGAACACAGGAAATGGATTATTAGGCTGAATGTTTCAGGGATATAAAACGACAAAATACCACTCTCAGGAATTTTCAGCCTCGCGTGACTGAATTAAATTAAAATGATGTAAACCCCCCCTCCAAAGTGTTTAAAATATGTTTTCTGGCTGACAGACAGACTCTCGATAATTTTATCCATAATATCAATGCAAAAGTATAGTTTTTTATTAAAATAAAAAGATGTTAAATAAAACAGTGACACACCTGAGTTTCTTCTTGGTATGAAACTGATTAACTAAACGTGAGACTAACCCTTAGCTTCTATAAGGTAATTGTTTTTTTTCGATTTCTTTCCAAAAATAAACAAGCAGGTTAGTTGACGTTCAAAAAAGGGGCGTGTTTACGTTTGCTCGCGTTTTGCGCGTCATGACGTCACAAGGCGCGCTGTTCTCAGTTGCGGCGAAAAATACACAGGAAGTGCGTAACATCACACACGCGTTTTCCTTCACTTTCAACTAAATTATTGGTAAGGTGAGTTGTATTGTGATTGATTCTTGCTGAACTAGCATACTAAGCTTTAGCAAGTCCAATTAGACAGCTAGCCTACATTAATTACTATAATTGAATTTATGTTGCAGATGTTTCCAGCAAAGAAATGCAAAAAAATCTTTAAAAAGAAATAAACCAATAAAATTAAAACATAATGATACACAACACTAGTGTACTGTTAGATAGTCTTATTTTACCATCTGCTATTTTAATATGATCCTATCTTATACCTGAGTTAGTCATTTAAACACCAAGTAGTAATAACTGTTTGAAATTAGGTTTGCAATTATATTACATTTTTTTTTATTTATCTTTCAGAATACTGCAGAGTGAAACAACTCAACGTGGTCGTAGAAAAAAGAGAATAACAGAGAGTGGGGAAGAAGATTTACCGAAAAAGCACAAATGGAAGAAATGTTCATAAACAGACAAGAGTGGAAGGGAAAAGAACAAAGGGAGAGGATGGAGAAGAGGAGGAGAAAAAGGAAGGAGAAAGGGGAGCAAGAGGAAAAAGAGAGACGAAAGCGGGAAGAGCCAAAGGCAAAAGAGAGGGAGGAAAGTGAGTGGCGGGAAAGGAAGAAGGAGAAAGCAGAGAGAAGGATCGAAAATGAGGAAATTGAACGACAGAGGAGGATTGAGAAACTGATAAAGGAGGAATTTGAATATCAGGAGAAGGCGGCAGAGAGGCAAGCCAGACAGGAAGCAGAAAAAGAGAAAATGAAACGAGAAGAACAAGAGAGACGGGGGCAGGAAGAGCGAGAGGCTGAAGAGAGGGAGGAGGAGAAGAAGGAGAGACAGGACAGAGAACTGGGAGAGGAAATAGAAAGAGACCTAAAAGAGTGGGAGGAATCTGAACGACGGGAACGAGAAGAGAGGGAGAGACTAGAACAAGAAGTGAGGGAGGAAATTGAACGACAGGAGAGGATTGAAAGGGAGGAGATGGAGAGACTGGACAGAGAACTGAGAGAGGAAATAGAAAGAGACCTAAAAGAGTGGGAGGAATCTGAACGACAGGAACAAGAAGAGAGGAAGGAGAGGGGGGAAATTGACAGCGAGAAAAGGATTGAAAGGAGAAAAGGGAAGATGCAGGAAAGACTTGAGCAAGAAGAGGAAATGAGACAAAAACAGAAAGAGAGGGAGGAGAAGGAGAGACAGGAAAGGACTGAAAAGGAAAAAAAGACAGAGGAGAAACTGAGGCCGGAGAGAGAGGAAGGAAAAATACAAGCGAGTATAGAATTTAGACCAGAGAAACCAAAACTAATGAGCTACCTCTCAATGACGATAGTAACGTTCCCTAAACACAAGAAGACCCAAGTCACAAAGGTCATTAGCAAAACCTCTGATAAGGAGAAGGCTGCTGATGTTGATGGTAGGAAGATGAACTTTCATCCTTAGGCAATGTATCCCCCACATGCTTTTAGTTTTCTAATTGTACTTGAATAATAACTGTGATGTTCTGTGTTTTTTTTTAAGTTAAAAAAATGAAACAGAAGGCTCTGCTCCAGAAAGAAGAAAACTTGAAGACAAACCAAGATGCATGTTTGTTAAAAAAAGAGAGACGAGGATATGGTGTCCTGCGTCCTCATGTCTGGAATCTATTACGGTCTACCTTCAAAACAGAATAAAAAAGAACAAATCTTTTATCTCAGTAAAAGTGAATAACTAGTAGGTTATACATCCCAACTGCATTTAAAGTGTTTGTGAAGTGTGATGTTTTGTTATTAGCTACAGCCTCAGTGCCATGGTGCCATTTTTTTTTAATTTAATTTTATTTTATTTTGGGATTATGTAGGTGAGGCCTTTGTTGTAAATGCAGGAGCCTCGACATCGCTGGGGACACCCTCATAGTAGATAAGATGCTAGCGGAGTAATATTTATTACAATATATCTCAAAATCCAGCAGAGTAGAACTATCATGTAGCATAAAATTGTACGTATGAATATTGCTTTATTGAACATTCCCCTACTGTCAATTAGATGGAGTGGAGTAGCCTATAACATCAAAAGTAACATACACGTATCTTAAGATAATACTCACCAAGAGTACTGGACTGAATGTACTTTATCCTATTTCACTAAGTATAAATACTGCCCAATGTCACAAAAACACTCCTTCCACAGAGAAATACACACACACACACACACACACACACACACAGCCTGTATCCAGAAACTTGTGCCTTTAAAAGGAGCCGTCAGCCGTCAAGTCACAAAGGTCACATGTGTCTCACATCCTTTCAAAATAAAGCATGTCCCTGTTCGTTTTAAGTAAAATAAAGGCAACATAACAATTTATAACACAAACATTATACACATGAATCACACCTTATTGGGATCATTTATGCTAAATCTTGATAATTGACTTGATGCTTTGTGATACATTTCAATCTTAAAGAAATTGGCATACTTGTAATATTATACAAAAAATATAATAAAAAATAAATACCTTAAATCTTAACTCACACACTTATAACAGAACCTTATTGTCTGCACCCAAAAATAATGTCATGTATATTAAATCTGTTTAATGCTTTTCTTATGTGAACAGCCTGTCTTTTTGTGCATTCACAAACAAATTGAGGGTTTTCAAACCTAAACATGGAAGTGCTTTATTTTGAAAAGATGCTAAGTAGGTTCATCATTGTTGGCTTTGTTGCAGTTGATAAATTAACTCATTATCATGAGAAAAGAGTCTTTGTTATCCCGGGAAAACCGAAGAATAGCTCTGAGATCTCCAGATAACAGCATTCTGTTTAGAGTTCCTGACAGAAGCCTGAGAGAGGAGATGTAAAACTAAATTGAAAATATGTTTGTCTTATCCCAATAATATCCACAGTGGAATTTCCAAAAGGACAAGCTGAGTTAAAAACAAAAACCATTGACATTTTTCTGATCTGTTAAAATAAGGCTACAGCAGAGATTTTGTCAACATTTTCTCATACATTCTACCTAAAATGCATTAGAAAATACTGATAATAAATTCTTACTTGAGTCTATTTGGCCATTGAGTGTATAAAGTTTTTTGGACATGTGACCATAGTAAACTGTATGTCCACCAGTTTGTTGTTTTAAATTAGCATCATTTAAAAAATATGAGTTAGTAATTAGTAAAAAAAAAAATAATATGGTAACATAAATCACTGCATCTTAAGAATAACATCATCATCTACCTGGCACGAGTGGTTTCAGTACAACTTCAGGATCAATACTATGTGTTTATAGTAATGTCAAGTTAAGGATGATTCTTTTATTGTATTTCAGTAATAGCATCATCAATATGTGCAATCCAACTTTTTGATTTTGTCATGTGTTGCTACATCCTGTTGGGCTTTTTCCTTGGGTTAAGACTACAACTCTATTTTAATGGTGATATCATAACTTAATGTAAATCCCAGGAAAATATAACATTTTGTGACCCTATTAAAATAATAGCTGAAGTAATTTTTGCAAAAGATTTTGGGTTAGCACAAAAAAAAATGTTTTAAATGCAAAAAATACATTTATTATTGATTATATGTTAATGTCTGTGGACATTGTTGAAGAATAAAGTGACTCAGGCCAATTTCTGAACATTCTAGTGTGACTTTAGGCAACTTTAAACATTGTTTAAACCGTCTTTTTATTCCATAGTGCAAACTCTAAAATGTACATTAGCTGGAGTTAAATTAAAGTAATGTCAGGTCCCTTTTTCCTCACTTTCCCAGATTTTCCTAAACTGTTTTTTATTGAACGTAACCCATTTCCAACCTTTTGAAACCTGAGATGTGGACGTGATGACTCTCAACAGGCATCTACATGTTTAATGCACAAGATCCTGGACCCTCCTTTCTTTCTTTATATGTGTCTCCATATCTATTGAATTTATTAATATTCCTATCTGATAATAAATCTTATCACTCACTAGCAGACTCATGTTTGAACTTCTTGTTTCTTGAAATCTTGTCAAATTACACAAGTCAAAGCATTTTATCTGACTTGGGCAAAATATTTTGACTTAAACATAAAAATAATATAGTGGCCTTTGTCCTATAGGGCATAAATATCATGTGAACAGCAGATGATTTAGGTGGAAACAAATACTTAGGCCATTATTATTTATTATTATTAACATGTTGACGGTATAGGACCTTTTCCTTATGGGGCATATCCATGCGCTAAATGGAAAAGGAGCTGAGCAGGTGTCGAACCCTGCGCCTGCGGACGCAGCACCGAGCGGGTTAACATAATCTCAGCCTGGTGAACGGGGCGGAGATTCCAGCCGGGCTCAGACCGGACAGACCGAACGAGCCGACTCTGCAGCCCTCAGGAGAGAAAAATCGGCGTTTTCCAGCCGTGTGTGTGTATGTGTGTGTGTGTGTGTGCGCACGCGCGCGTGTTTATTTAACCACAGGGGCACCGCCGCGTTCCGCTTTTTCCACGTCACCGCCGCGCGCATTTGGACCCGATCGGAGCCGGGGACGCGACGCGCAGAGAGAGAAAAGAAGAAAACACGATGAGAGCGGCGGAGAAGTTGCGGGGTCGCTGGCAGCTATGGGTGAAGTAGTGGAGAGGTGGAAGGCTGTGGGGCACAAGAGGCGTTCGAACACTGAAACGCAGCCGAGTTGAGTTCGACGGGACCGGACGGGCCGGGACGGGTGCGGAACAATGGCAGGCTGCCCCTGATCTCACGCGGATCCCGCAGAAAAGAGCCGAGAACACGCGCGTCAAGCGGAGCCGCGATGGTCTGAGCTGCGCTTCTTCTCCTGCTGCTGCTCGTTGGTTTTACGCGGATCACCTGGATTAAATCCGGAAAGGTCCGATGGTAACGCGAGAGCGTCGGTGTCGAACCGTGGATTAAGAGAGACAGAAAAAAACAACAACAACAAGGGGAAGCAGGTTTTTCACGCTCGACAAACACGCCATGCGGAGCCCGGCGACGTGGATGTGGCGAGCGGCGGTTTGCTGCGTGCTTCTGGAAGCGTTTCTGCACGGTGCCAGAGGTAGGACAAAGCTGGAAATAACCATGATAATGACGAGAAGAGAAAAACACAGATTCCAAATGCCTGCTGTCAGCCTGTTTTCGCAGCCAGTGTTTGGAGTAGACACACGAGTGTGTGCAGCTCCTGTCAACATGGTGCCACATGGAGGCGAAGGAACGGGACGTTGGCTCGTTTGTTTACTGGCTGTTCACAGCATAAGTGTAGATTTCAATAAATAGAACACATGCACTTGCTCCCCTCCACCCCCCACACCCTTTACAATAAAGCAGAAAAACAGAAAAAGTAGATTTACAGGAGAATAGAAATGAGAAGGCAATGCAAGACTGCATTATATTCCAATATATTTTAAATTGTTGTGTTTCCTACAGACTAATAAAGGTATTTCCACCATAAATTGATGCAGAAAGTCCAGACCCTGCACACAAATGAATTTATACTGCATGAAGCTGCACATATACATTCCTTAATATCCAGGGACAGTGGTGATGAAATGCAACTGTGATTCATATTAATAGTATCTCCGTCAATGTATTAGAACTGAATTATGTTTTCAAAGCAATGGTCGTTTCATTCCAAGCTGTGGCTCTGGTGGTGTTTTATTAAGGTGTGTTTATATTAGAAGATGTCTTTTGACATTGTGTCTAAATCAATATAATACACTCTCTAATACAACATCATTAACTATGACTTTATCTGCACCCAAGGGTGCAGGAGTTGTTTAAACATTGGGGGAAACATTAAGCAGCTGGCCAACAATTTCATTTCTTCCACTCTGGTAAATATTTCTGCATCAATTATTGATGTAGTTGTCTTTATGTTGCAGGCAAGAATATTGATGCACTGATTATTTACAGATTTTGTAAAAATCCACCGCTTGTTTTGCTTCACATTGTCCATGTTGCATCTGCAGAGTTCTCAGACTCTGACTCAGAACTTTCCTTTTCAGTAGCACTTGCAGACACGAAACTTTCCAGATTTACTCTTTATGATAATCTGGAGGTTTTTAACTGAGTGATTTGCAGATAGCCCCCTTATAGTTTGATTTATAGAACATTTTATTTCTCGCAACAGGGTGAAAATAGATTTTCTTTGAACTGTTGACAGTACTTTCAGATTTTTGAAGTGAGGGGGAAAATTCCCCCTGTAAAAACCCTTGGCTCCAATATGACAACAAAAAGAAGCAATGGGTTTGAACCTGGCTTATCCATTCTGGAAATGTATGAAAATGAGTGTTTATTGGTTATTCACTTGTTTTGTCTCATTGTATGATTTTTTTTTTTATTTCTCTACCCTTCCTAATTGTCAGGTCTAAATGTGTGTATGAGTGGCAGCGCTACGTCATGTGAAGAATGCCTCCTAATTCACCCCAGCTGCGCCTGGTGCGCACAAGAGGTATCACTTATGTTAAATTATTAATATTGTATTATTATATGTGTATATGAACGTAAAAAGGATAAAAAAAAAAACTTAAAAGGGATAGTTTCAAATTTGAATTTTCAAAAATTTTAAGCGATCCCTTTTAAGTTCTTTATAATTTTTTTTATGAGTTGCAACAATCTTCAGTGTAAGTTTTGTGTCTCTCTTTGCTTCCAGGATTTCGTGACGGGTCGGACTCTGACGTCGCGCTGCGACTTCAGCCAAAACCTGCGGAAGAGAGGCTGCGAGCCGCGCTTCATCGAGTTCCCCACCAGCAGCATCTCCGTCCTGCTGAACCGGCCGCTGAGCTCCAAAGGGTCCGGGCCGGCCCAGTACGACGTGGTCCAGATTATGCCCCAGAAGATCTCCCTCAGCCTGAGACCAGGTGTGCGGTAATTGCAGATTCTAGGATGGTTGCGACGATTCTTATTTGTTCAGAGAGCTGACGGATTGTTTCCACAGGGGACCAGACGTGGTTTGGGGTGCAGGTGCGGCAGGTGGAGGACTACCCAGTGGATCTGTACTACCTGATGGACCTGTCCCTGTCCATGAAGGACGACCTGCACACCATCCGTAACCTGGGCACCAAGCTGGCCCTGGAGATGGGCAAGCTCACCAGCAACTTCAGGCTGGGCTTCGGTTCCTTTGTGGACAAAAACATGTCCCCCTTCTCCTACACGGCACCGAAATATATGGAGAATCCGTGCAGTGGGTGGGTAGTGGCAGCATGATCTACAGTTGTTTAAAAAGGGATTGTGCTTTCATCAGTGTTAGACTAAATTACTGATAAATAAGTGGATATTATGAGTGTATCAGCTCAGTTTAAACAAAGCTTAACAAACCATGAGGTATGAGGTGAACCTGAAATAATCCTCCATGCATGAGCCCACATGTTCTATTTCTGCACGTTCATGTTTTATGTGTCATTAGATATTCTGCAGTTGCATGATGATGATGTTGATATACTAAGAAATAATGTGGCAAAGAAAAAAATCTATATACCAAGATAAGTAAATAAACTTTAATTACATGAAAGAATAAAAACAGTAGGTCAGGAGTAATTTAAAAAAAAAATCGGAGCCCACATGTTCTATTTCTGCACACTCATGTATTATGTATCGTTGGATATTCCTGCAGTTGGAGGATTTTTTCATATTTGATAAAGCAGATTGAATAAGAATAACTCCTCCCACGCTCCTCTGGGGTTGTTGATGTGGGGAAAGTGAAAGGGAGCAGAATAGATAGGAGGCAAAAAAGCTGTGCGCGCCCCGGAGGTGAATCCGCTCTGCACTCACTCGCCAGCCGTCATTGCGCATCACTTCCCATCTAGGTTACAGGCCGGGTTGTGTGCATGCATGTGTGTGTGCGTGCGTGCGTGTGTGTGTCAGTCGCACAAAGTGATGCACGGCAGGAATATGCTAAATGGATGGATGCAAACGTTTTGATCCCTCATATCCTGCGATTGCTCACTCCTTTAATAAAAGACGAGAAAAAGGCTTCTAGAGCAGCAGGATCTTTAAAAAAAATGGATTTTGCATTTTTAGCTGCAGCCAAAGATTGGTTGAAATACATCAATCAGACTTTATTTCTATAGGACTTGTCATACAAACAATACATAACACACATAAACACATAGAACAGTAGATGACTTTGTAACTAATAAAGCAAACAGGAAACGTAGGAAACCCCATCATAAATCCAGGGGCTAAAATGTAATTGTATATGTAATGAAAACATGCTAAACAACAGGTAAAAACTAACAGATAAATGGTGTACCAAAAATATTTAATATTGTCCTGATGTGACTTTCCTGTGGAAATCTCTCTTCCTGTCTGTCACCCTGCTCAGATACAAACTCTTCCCCAACTGCGTCCCCACCTTCGGCTTCCGCCACATCCTCTCGCTGACGGACAAAGTGGACCGCTTCAACGAGGAGGTGCAGAAGCAGATGGTGTCCCGCAACCGGGACGCGCCGGAGGGCGGGTTCGACGCCATCCTGCAGGCGGCGGTTTGTAAGGTGACAAGTGGCTGATTAATCCCTTTTCTTACACTGGCTTTTTATCCTGTCGCCTCGTGGACTCGTCTTCGTCGGCGCCCCTTTTCAGATTCTCGAATCCGCCCTTCAGATGAGCGTGTGGCCTATTTGCTTGTTAATTAAAAGCACCAGGGGGGATAGACAGGAAGTGCAGTCTGGTGCAGCTGGTTAAACATGTGGATGAGTCAGGCCCAGTCCTATCCCTGCTCTCCTCTGCCAATATAATTGTTTTCAACAGGAAGAGAATCACTCCCCCCGAAGTAGCTCCTGCCTTGTAATTAACCCGAGCGGCAGTGTTTCAAACACAAGTCAGGGTGCCGGTGCTGGCCGAGAGCCTGATTGATTTTATATTAGAAGTCAGGTTAGCCATTCTAGTGCAGGCTTTCAACATGAACAGCACTTAAGGTGGTTGGCTTTGTTAAAGCAGGAGGGGAGTTAATAGTTTGCTTCACTGCAACATGAAATCTTAACAGGTAAAAAATTATTGTTTTTGGCACAATAGGTCCATTATTTAGTAGAATTATCTTATTTCACTGGCAGATAATTATTATTTCATGTTTTTTACTCATTTGGGTTAATTTGGTCTAGTTTTAAAAAAACAACACTAAAATTTTCTTTGAAACGACGGTTAAATTGACTAAAATCAAGAAAAACATGAAATAGGATGTAAGATAATTCTACTCAATATTGGACATATTGTACCAAAAAATGTGATGCACATAGATATGTGTTTTCACCTGTTAAGATTTTAGTTTTTGCACAGTGTTTTTATCAAAATCTATCA
The DNA here is from genome assembly GCA_036785175.1 of Eupleurogrammus muticus. NCBI lineage: Eukaryota > Metazoa > Chordata > Actinopteri > Scombriformes > Trichiuridae > Eupleurogrammus > Eupleurogrammus muticus. The sequence goes on from JAYKQN010000001.1 coordinate 2,424,324, forward strand.
GTTGTGCTAACACATTAAAGCCAGAAGGAACAAAATAAAGTTGCATCATTCAAATCATTTTTCCAGTTTGCTACTGTATCTTTGGGGGGAAATGTGAGCGAAATCCTTGCGCTGTAGAGGTCCTGGTCCTGGTTAGGCGGTCGCTTCTTTTTTGGCATTGCTGAACTTTGTTGTTTGTCCTGGCTTCTTGCTGGGATGAGGGATGATGGGGTGAGCTCTATCTAACTTAATGAGTATTGTTAACAATCACCACACTTCTTCTTCTTCTTGTGTGGTGTCTTATAAACTAACACCAGACCCCTGAACAGTGTTTTTGGTAAAGCCCGGAGGCCGTGCAAGTCCAGACATACAGACAGGCCGCCGATTATAATACTAGCATAGTGTGGATCTTCAAATGCGTACGGAGAGGAGAGCTTAAAGCGAACGTTCTGTTTTATTATCACCACAAAGTGAGAACTCGGCTCTTCTCCCTGCAACAAAATTACATCCTGTTACAGTATACGCTCAACAACAGGAAATGGTTGCCAGTCTGTGACAAACCGGAGATGCAAACCAAGATTATCCTTCTCCCAGGATTGTTTAGTTTTAAGCTGAACAGTGATAGCTCCTCTTCAGAGAGTCAGAGAGGCCTCTGGTGGGGACGTCTCTCTCTCTCACAGCTCTTTTGTACACTGTACAGGTCGAATAATGGCCGGTGGGGATTTTAAAAACCCTCTCCTCTCTGGTTGAAACGCTGTTTCTTTAGCGTCCTGCATTTGTCAGCACTCCTGTCAAACGCTCACTCTGCCGCTGCCTGTTGTTTCCTATTGATAAAGCTCAGGCCTGCTGCAAAAAGCTGTGGCTAACACTCACTGTGTTAGCGTGTGTTTGGATGTGTGGTGAAGTGTCCAGAATTTGCAAGTAGTTAATTCAAAAAGTCGCTTTACAAATGTGCAGATATATTGTTTCTGACATTTATTCTTGGAATGCCTTCAAATATATTGGCCCTAATCACATTTCCAGCTCATCCTTCAGTGTAATCCCGCTAACCAAACCAAAGTAATGGAATAAAATTGATCCCAAATAATACGTCTGCTGTTCGCAGGAGAAGATCGGCTGGAGGAAGGGGGCCTACCACCTGCTGGTGTTCGCCACGGACGACATGCCCCACCTGGCTCTGGACGGCCGGCTGGGCGGCCTGGTCCAGCCCCACGATGGAGAGTGTCACCTCAACGACAAGAACGAGTACAGCGCCTCAACCAAGATGGTGAGTGGAGCTCCTCAAGAAACCTTAGTTTGACCTGCCTTTATCTGGAAGTTCCATCGCAAGAGGACACGACACAGCCAATCACTGATAAATGGTTATTAGTATTAGTCATAGTCAGTAGTCGTTTTTTAGTCTTTGATAGCAGGTTGATAATTAAAATTAATCTACACAGGTATCTCTAGCAACAAGAATTATTCTAAGAGACAAGTTTTTATTTAATTAAGTAGAAGCAAGATGTCATAGTCCGTGTTTAAGGACATTGATTTTTGTCTTGTTTTCATCACACACTCACACACAGGGGGAAAAGGAGACAAATAAGTGTTACGTCAATTAAAAAAACAAATATGTCCAGTAAAGTATCACTGATGAGAACCCGAATAGGGGGGAGATAAGGGGGTGTGGAGGTCAGGGGCTAAACCAAACTGCTCGGGGGGAATTCCTCCTTAAAAGTAATCCAGGAATAGCTGCCTTGTCTTGATGAATTTCTGAGCAGAGCCAAGCGCGGTAAACCTACAGTAAGCTTCTCCATTCTAAGGTGAGACGTATCACTCTTAACCCAATGTGTGAGGGACGGGAACAGACTCCTTAATGACCAAAAACCATCTCTGGAGTTTATCTATTGTTTTACTTCTCTATCTCTTGTTTGTCTCGTTTATATATAGATGGGGTTGTAGTTCGGGGGGAGTTGACCCCACTAACCCACCACCCTGATAGAGAGGGCCTGTGAAAATTCAGATTAGGGTTTTTAGATGAATGAATGTGTTGGTTGATGGTATTGAAATTTGAACGATTCCTGGCCTTGTTTGACCCTTATCCAGTGTATTTTATGGGACTGGTAGACTTCATTCCAAGTATCTTAGCGCAAAGAGCTCCAAGAAAGGCTCGTATAATTCATCTTAAGTACTGTAAAATGAGACATTATTGGAATTCCTGTATAACCAGGCAACTTTAATAACACATGCTTATTGATAGCAACAGCGTTTGGTGGTATTTGTGGAGGGAGGAACCAGCGCACCCTTCCACACCTGGAGGCGGCTTAATAAAACCACAGAGTGCATACCTCACCTCCACGTCGAATCACACTCCTCCAGTTGTCATTGAAAGAAAAGCTCTGATATGAGTCTTTCCCCTGTGATTAGTTCATGCAGGGCCTGAAGAAGGTGGAGCACAAAAGCTATAAAAGTGGATAAATAACATGTGAATTACAATGTGCAATGTGTTTTTTTTTTTTATTTCCAAAAGCAGAATTTCAAAAGACTTGTATGTGAATTGTGAGAAGGGAACACTTCGTGAATACATGTTTATGTTGGACTTCTGCCCTATAATTCACTCTGACTGGATTCCCTTTATCTCTCCCTGGGGGACGCACTGCTCTCCCGTTCTGTTTGTTCAGGGTCAGCTCAAACTTTTTTTTAGTATTGACTAAAATTGCACCCCCCCCGGGTCAAAATAACCACATCTCGCACTGTAAACGTGGACCTGCAGCAGAATCTTTATTTGTGACGCTGAAACGTGATCTTGTCTAAAAGCAGAAACCACAGCGGCTCGAACCCCGGTGTCAAAAGGTCGGCAGACAGGCCGATGCTAACGCAGCCCTGCAGGCGGAAGAGCATCCGCATCCGACTTCCTGACGGGGAACTCTGTATACTGTACATGTAGACACAAGTTCCCATAATGCCTTGCACTTTCTCTCTCTCTTTCTCTACAGGACTATCCCTCTCTGGCTCTGCTGGGGGAGAAACTGGCAGAAAATAATATCTTCCTCATCTTTGCAGTGACAAAACGGCTATATGTTCTTTATAAGGTACTTATTTTTTCCATCGCAACTTCACTTTTCTCATTCCTGTACATCAGAAATGACAAAATCTCTTTTAATCTCACGTCGTTAAAAGAATTTCACTGCACTCATACCTGGAACTATGGTGGAAATCCTGGACCAGGACTCCAAGAACGTCATCCAGCTGATCATCAACGCCTACAATGTGAGTGAAGACAGTGTGTTTATGTGTGTGTGTGTGTGTGTGTGTGAGAACACAGAGGAAAAAAAGAGATAAGGAGAGGGGGAGGAAACCACGGGCAAATTCTTTAAAGTCTTCCCACTGCTGTGACAGTAAACGAGCCTCCAGCCGACACACGGCCTGGAGTTCTCATTCTGGTGGAGCAGCTCGGATGTGGCTTTACCAGCTGACTTTGCTGCAACTCAGGAGTTTACTCACAAATATTCCTCATAAGCATAGTGCTAAAAAAACAAGAAGATTCAAATAATTGATTAGTCAATGCTTTGATTTGTTTTATGTCATTTTAAATTCTGGTTTGGACTATTGAAGACATCAAATCTAGGAAAAGAGTTAAACCAAATGATTGGTCAGTCATTTAATAAATATCAATTATACTGTTATACACCCAAAAATCCAACTTTTGTATAATTTGTTTTGTGTTGCAGAGAGTTGACTGTTATTTTCTTCCTTCCTGTTTGACTTCAGGCTTAATGCTGCACCATCTTAATGGTGAGGATGTGGCATCAGTAGCGCTGATTCCTGGTCTCCTTAGGACCTACACAGTACCAGAGGTTTGGACACCCCTCCCCATTCACTTAAATGAGAAAGTGTGTCCAAACATTTGACTGGGGCTATCAAAGGAATTCAATTGACTTCATTAAAATCCCGTCTGGCCCCAATCTGACCTCCGCTGCTCGTCTTCAAACCAACTTGTGTTCCCGTGCTTTTTTTTTTTTTTTTTAACCAAAGATCACTCAGTCAACCTTTCCATAAATGTTTTCCTGTGTGGGTGTTCACATTTTTCCTTGCCCCGCTCGGCGAGGCGCTGCGTCTCGTTTTTTGGCCCGTGGCGGCGTTTTCTCTGTGACAGAAACCTGCGTCAAACGACAGACTCGAACGCGCTCAGCGTGTGGGAGTGAGCTTGAATGAAGCGCTTTGACTCACGGCCTTATTAACATTCCAGCTGCCACATTATATCCACCACGCCGGGGTTGTTAGCGAGATCGGCTTTTGCCAAACACTGTGAGGTTACGTTTTCTTTTTTTTTTTTTTCGACCGTGGCACAAAGCTGCCGTTTGTTGTGATTGTGTCCAGGGTCGAATAAGTGTGACTGTGTTTGAGAGAGCCAGTGAGGGCGTGTTTATCCTTCTGCACCGACTGCGATCCTGATTTATCCTTGGCACGGGTATATTGCAGTAAATGTGCATGAATGAGTGCATACCGTGTGTTGCACTGGGCCGCATGCAGCCGGCGTTTGTGACCTGCATCCGTGCACGGTGCCTGTGGCTTTGGTGAGAGTGAATAAAAATATGTGCCAGTGCATTCCCCACGTTTCGCTCTTTTTCCACTCTCGTTACACAACCGGCTACATGAAAAGACGCACTGATTGGTGTATTCAATATAAACTCCCACAACTGCCAGAACAGAGCCGGGGAGGATTTCTCTTCCCGTGCAATAAAGGTAATCTTGTTTTTAAAAAGCCTGATTCGTGTACCAACAAACCGTGGCATCCCTCGTGTGTTCTCCTCAGAACATCCGCTCTAAAGTGGAGCTGACGGTGTGGGACCACCCAGAGGACATCAGCCTTTCCTTCACCGCCACATGCCAGGACGGACAGCCTCTGCCGGGCCTCAGGAAGTGTGCTGACCTGAAGATAGGAGAGACGGTGAGTCCCCGTTCTGCATGTTTTACCCATCCTCTTGGCTCAGGAGAATGTGGAGTGTTTTAGCAGCCCGGTTCTCTCCTCCTGCACCATTTAAGTGCTGGTTTCCAGTTTCCCTCAAATGTTTGTATGTTTAGCAGCCTTTTAAAAGATAAAAAAAAAATCACATTTCCTATGAAGACATTTTGCTAAATGAGCTTCTGGCATGTTCAACTTTCCGTTTAGATCCATAAGCTGCTGGCTGTACGGGTTATGTCTTTATGGAAAACATGCACTTACTCCTTTTTGGGAATTATTATGCTCATACACTGCATGTGTATAATTAGGTTTGCATGGGGATTAAAATTGCTGAACATTATGTAGCCTCCCTTCTATGATTCTATTTTTGCAACAAGCTTGAAACATCAATCAAATTAAAATTAAAAAAGGAATGGAAGGGGGCTTTCACAGTTACTGTTAGTATTGTAAGAATAAATTCTCCAGGGTTTCTACTCTTACTGCATCCATACACGATGAGTTTCCTGCCAGCAGACGTAACATAAATGTGTTGGTGCAGTTCAGGACGATGTGATGAGGATGTAGTGATGGACTTCAGGAAGTGTGTCTTAGAAAGCTTTTTGTTCTGGGCTGGGCAGCTAAGCCGCCAGAGCCCTCCTGTTTTCCCTGCATATTATTATTATTATTATTATTATTACTACTTTCCCCAGGAAGCCCTACTTCCCATGGGCGATAAATCTCCAAGCTTTGCACAAAGGGCCAGTCCCATGCCAGATTTGCTCAGCTGCAAACATGAGCCAAATAATGTGATGGTGGTGTTATAAAAAAAATGGTTAAAGTTCCAAACTTTCAACATTCATAACTAACCAATCACACATGCTACAGTTTATTTATCACAAAGTATGACATCCATCTCTCTTGTTTTTTTATTTCCTCCTAGAAACTGTAAAATGATGATTTTTAACCGATTGACTGAACTCTGTCTTTAAAAATTCACTCAAAGTCCAGTTAATATTTAAAAAGCAATGTTTTTGCATTGCCAGTTATCCACAAACAACTCAGGACACAGTAGGAAAACCACGTGTCCCACTGCTATCCTGGACTTTTTCTACTCGAGTAAATGAACTCACTTGGCAGCTGCCTCTTAATTAAAGATACAGTAACACCAGCATTAACTTCAATTTTAAGAGTAACAAATAACCATATACAATTAATATTACTCATAAATAGCTATTAAACCAGTATATAAACATCAGTTCCAAAAGTTATAGTATAAAAAAATGTAAAATAACAGGAAAAAAAGAGAAAATCAGCAAGCTCGTTCTTGCTTCATACACTTAACTTGTCTGTATATTCTTGCTGAGTAAATAATCATATTCATATAAATATTGTATCAACCAATGCAAACATTTGATCTTTTTTTTTTTTCTTATTTTAATAACTGGAGCAAATCAATCATTCTTAAAACTAATTGAATACATCACCATAGTGTCTAGATACCATATCAGTTGTTCTTTCTCCACACTTTTAATCTGCCTTTCCATGCATGAACACGCTGACCTGCCCCCTGGAGTCTATCTCCGTTAGTTTGTGAAGCCACATATGATGTGTCACATGTTGATGAGTAGAGATAGCGATGGTGATCCATGTCACAGGGTGTGGGGTCACCCCTCAGCTGAGGCAGAAATGCACATTGTAATATAAACTTTCAACTTTTCTGCTCAAAATTGCCTCAATTTGCCTAAAATAGCTCTGATGCTGCTTTATTTGACCTTTATATCGGCCCAACTTCATATATCACAGCCACCCAAAAAAAATGCAAGAAAGGAAAGATGTTGCACTGATGTATTTAAGAATAGTTATTTTACATTAATTGTTACCAGGGTTAAAGTAAAGCCTTATTCTGCTGTGCTCAGGGTGATATTCAATCCTCACAGCTAATGACTACAGAAATAAAGTTGAAACTTGGCAGTCAGCTGCAGTGTGACCTCTGAATGTTCCTGGAATGAGTTCCTGTCTGATGAAATTAAATTGAGACGAGGGGGGGGGGGGTTATATTGCTGCTCCTCATGGTTAACAAAGAGACAGTATTGGCACATGTGAAGCCGCAGTAATAAAAGTCTGATTGTGATAGTCAGTGCTTTCCCTGTTGTTCCTGTAGGTGTGGATTTGTTCATCTTAACAATTGTTTTGACTGGTTTGTACAGTGTGTTTATTTTTCCAGATAATCTGCTATATCTCAAAAGAAAGTCGGAACAGAGTCTCTATCACTCAATGCTGTTGGCAGAGGTCGCTCCTGAGGGAATATTTAGTCTCTTCCTGGTTCCAGTCAAAAGTGTCTGTGGGAAAAATCTTTAATTCTGTCCTCCAGGCGTCCGGACCGACAACAAGATTGCGTCAGAAAACACGCAGCGTCGTCCAGTAAAAACATTAAACCTGGCTGAACTTTACGTCACGGTCGACAAGAGCGGACAAAACAATAGATCTGTGCTGACTTTCCCGAGTTGTGAAAACCAGTTTAATAGTTATTTAAACTGCTGGAGATATGTCTGACAAGGGGACTTTCCAGGTAATGGATCTTCCCACCTCTCACCTTTTACCTGTAGCAACGTGCAGCATTTTTTACCACTATATTATTTTCAGTCTGAACTTGTACTTAAAGGTGTCACAGGGTTTTTTTTCCTGTAGGTTTTCAAACTGTAGTTTGAAACAGTTTAATATTATTTCAGGAGTCAGTCCCCTATGGTGCACTATTGCTGTGTTTTATTTGAAGTTTTGATTCCCCTTCCCATATATATTTGTGGTTATATGGTATGATTTGACATCCACAACAGGTCGTTTTGTGTCCATCTCGACCGTCATCCTCGTCATGTGAACATGCCGTTGGCGCGACTGGAAACCCCCAAGCTAGTTAACAACCGGATTGCGATGACATTCATTCAAGGTCAACCCAAATCAGGTTTAGTGAGACAAAAAAAAAAAAGAGAGAGCCAGACTACAAGATGAATTTTATTGGTGACCCAAGCTCACCCCCTCCAATATTTATCAGCTCTTTTCTCTCTTTATAGAGATTTCACTTCCCAACTCAGTGCTGCATCCCTATAAGTCGTTAAAAGTATTCAATTTAATCCTTTACTTTATAGACTCTTAGTTTAAATAGGAAGCATAGCCATTCATTTTCATCTTTTTCTCCCTGTTGCATCCTGTCCTTCTCCAGATATACTGAGAGAAATGTTCAGATCAGCCACTTGATGCGTTTTCCCTTCTGATCGGTTGATAACGAATTAATTCAGAAAAGTTGGTTAAACTGGAGCTGTGCATTTACCACAGTCGGAAGGCTTCCTCTCCTGTTGTCTCTCCGAACAAAAGCAACAGTTGGTTGTTTTGCGGCCTGACGGCATGTTCTAATTGCTAATTTTGCACGGGCCTTCGTCTGGTGGTCACTTTATATTCTATACAGGCCTCGGTTACGGTTTGTATTGAGCCCAGAATGTATAGAGAATGCGAGTTAGGGGCAGCTTCATACATGGAGGCACACAGGGAGGTTTAGGGGGAAAGAATCCGAGCGCCATGCTCCCCTTCTCAGCCGCTTTGTTTTGTGGGGAACAGCTCTGGGGATGGGAACAGGCGGTGGAGGAGCTGAGGGGCGATTGAGACAGAATTACAGCCGTGAATGGGAAGGGGGGAAGACCTCGCTCATGTCCTTTTTATCCTGCGCTGTGAATGGAGGGCAGAGGCCCAGTGCTTTCGAGGTGCCAAGCCTCCCAGTCTTTACCCGGGGGATACGGCCCGGCCCGAGGCCTCGGTGTCAGTCACTGCCGCCGGGCCTGACGCTGCATGTCAACGACCTCGCACAAAAAGTAGGCGGGAGGAGGCCTGTGAAGCTGCAGGCCGTGAAAGGACCGAACTGGCAGGAGGAGGAATGCCCGCTGGAGTGTGTGCAGTTAAGCCAGCATCCCTTTCACTGTAGGACGACTGAATGCACTCATGCATATGAATGAAGCCAAGTCTGCGCTAACACACCACACAGGTCCTTCTTTTTTTGTCCAAGTAAACCAGAGGCATTCGAATTGGATTATGCAATGTCTTGTTTGACCTTTTTTTTGTGGGTTTTGGTTGCATCTTTGCTAATTTAATTTCAAGCAGGTTCATTTTTTTTTTTTTACTACCATGAAGGTACTCTGTCTGGCATCCTTCAGTGTTTGTGTTCGAGTTAACGCAGCGGTTAATTTTCCACCTCTGACATCATCTATAAGTCGACTTAACAAATGCCCGCTCCTTGTTCATCCCTTATCTGATTCCCTAAATCTCTCCTCGAATCACATTACACATTTTCTCAATGAGTTTAGTTTCCATGTATTTCCCCACTCTATCCTCCCCCATCCCCCCCATGTCCTCTACTACTACTTCCTCCTACTTGTGCGCCCTCCGTTACTCCACAACCTCATAGTTGTCTTTACAAGCCACATGATTGTGTGAACTGGCCTCCTCGCGACTCACATTTACAGTAAATTCAATTTTGTTCCTCGTTAGCTCGTTAAGCTTCCCGCGCGGAAGTGGAGGGGGCGAGCGCGGCAAACAGGAAAGGATAGGCCCTCTATTGGCAACATGTGACGGTGGCTCTTCCTGTATCCTGAATCGGCTTGTGTTGTACGTTAAATCAAGTATGCGGACGTGGAAAAAACTCCACTCGAGCGCACACTCGTACTGAAGTTTGTCTTCGCGGGGAGGAGAATGATCCGTTCTGTTAACCAGCGAGTGAACTCTGCCCAGAAGGAGTGATGATAAGGGCCTGAGCCGCTGTAGCCAGGGCGTTGTGGCCTCGGTAATCTGTGCACCGCTCTGAACTTTGGTGGAAGTGAGGCGGACGAGTTGTTGATAATGTGCAGGAGTTCAGCGGGGCTGTATCTCTACTGGCCTAGTTACACTGGTCCCTGTCTGTGCTTTCACACCGAAGCAGCAAATGGTCCTTTCAAACCAAAAGGTGCTTAGATTAGTGTGAAAGCATCAGTCGCACTTGGGTGCAGGAAATCAAGCAGACCTGAGACCTCCAAGGAGAGCTCAGTTCTCTGGTGAGAACACAAACGTAGATCAAAACAAGGGGGGACACCAATTATTTCATAGCCTAACTATGCATCTATAGCGACTCATTTTGGAATGTATTGTTATTTTTCCAAAATATAGCCAATACAGACGATGTAATGCATGAAGATAAGAGCAAGAAGCAATGTGCCAACAGACTGATTTTGATTTATTTGCATGTGTGAAAGCGAACCACGCTGGAGCCTGCTGTGTATGATCATTAGCAATCGTCATATTGCCTGGTGTGGGCCAAGTAATTGAACTAGTGGTGTGAAAGCACTCTTAGTCATGTTAAGCAGAGTCTGCAGCACATCGTTATGAATATGTGTTTTCAGTAGATGAGTGGATGTTATTTTAAGGATTTTAAAGTGATTACATTTTCTTTGGAAAAAATCACATCACACATTATTATTCTAAGTGAAGTATCCAGTATCCAGTATAGTCTGGAGTGGATGTTTAACCCATTAGAACGTATGGATGCATGTGGGTTATACCATTGACCACATAGAACAGTAAAAAATGCTTTTTATTCTCAAATATCTGTATTTTGACATATATGTAACATTGGGCATTGGTGGTAAATGGTATGATGCTCAGTAAATGTCACTTTAGGACTTAATGAGTTAAGTTCAGACATAAAGCCTCATAATGAAGAGTCTGGGGGAACCTAAGTTCATGTTACACCGGTGTCACTGTGGGTCCTTATGGGTTAAATTAAACAATAAGTTGTTATTTTCCACACCTGTACATGGAGGAGTGACCGACAGTGAAAATATGTCCTTATCATTTCTATCAGAATTCTATCTAAAGGATCAGAGCCATTTATTTTTACTCCAACAATGGAGTTTCTGTCTGTCTCGTGTCATTTGTACCTTGCGGTGGCATAGACGGCAGTGTTACATTATACATTTAGAACAGGTCAGCCCATGCCCGGGGTATGACATATTAGGTCTTGAATTGCAGGCAGGGGAGGCATGGAGGGAAATTCTTTGCTCTGGGACATCCAGATCTAAACACACTGACTTTTCCTGCCAAGAACAACAGGTCTGACGGTGGCTGTGAGAGTGGGAGATTTGCTTTTCCTGGAAGATTTCAGTTTGTCTCCTCGGGGTCAAAGAGCTTCTATTTGCAGCTTCACAGCAGAGAGCACGGACTTGTATCGACTCTTCCTGCTGCCGAGCGCACTGTATAACCCACATCTGTCTCTATATCTGTCTTCATCTAAAAGTCTGCAGGCTGTTTATAAAAACGGCTTCAATTACCGCATAGTTGATCTGGCTGGATTGTAAACTCCTGCCAATTAAAATCTGGCTCTTTAACCTCATTATTCTAGTTTTGATCCAATGAGCTGCAGCGCGGCCCAGCCTGTAAAACGTGACGCTTTTCTCTATGGCATGTGGCACTAATGTGTGGGCTCCGTCTTCAGCCACATTCCATAATGTGGACGTGTCGTAGCGCAAGGCGACATTAAAGGGGAAAAAAAGCCTGAAAGTTTGTGTCTGACAGACTTGGTAAACATGTGAAATACCAGCAGAAGTGGCTCATGTTGGAACACAGCGACCAGTGCTGGGCTCCAACCTTCCTTCCTCAGAGCAATCAAAGCAGGGGTGTGGGCCTGACGTCGTGTCCCACTTTCACGAGCAGGCGAAGCCGCATCAGCTGCACATGTTCGCTGCTCTCTGGGGGGGAATAAGACGGCTGGTATTAACTCCACGGCACGGGGTCACGTGTAGTTCACATCCACAGGCGAGCCATGTATTGGGTCTCTTAGAAATATGGAAGGAAAAGATGGTCAGATATTGCAGCTCTGAGGCTCTTGGATCTCTGGAATTATCTGAATTTGACCTGAACCTCCTTCCACAAACAGGAAGTCACTTATCCGTTTCCCCCATCAGTGCCAGCGCATTTGTTTGTACATTCTCCTTCTAAACCCACTTTTTTTTTTTTAATTTCTCTTCTTCATTTTGCTTCCTGCTAGGTATCCTTCAACGTGAGCGTGGAGGCCAGGAGTTGTCCCCCCCGTGGCACCGACCAGAGCTTCACCATCAAACCCGTGGGCTTCAAAGACCGTCTGGAGGTGGCCGTGGACTACCAGTGTGACTGCGGCTGCAGCCGCACGGCGCAGGCCAACAGCAGCATCTGCAGCTCCATCGGTAGTTCAACTCGCGTTTTACTGCATTTTACTGCACGTTTTACTGCATTTGCACAGTGCAGGGGCTGTGTTATACAAGTTTTGACATCTGCGATGAGCTATATGTGTGGTTTTAACAAGCAAAAATTATCTTATTACAGTCCTAAACCTCTTAAATCAAGCTTCGCTCTGTAGCGTGAAATAGAAAAGGTTGTCTGTCTTATTAATATTAATGCTCTTCCTCTCTGATTGGATGATTTGAATGGGTGGAGGGTGGCCATTGACTATAAAGTTGTGACATCACAACTCCAGGGAGGTCCAGATGGTTCATATAGTATATTATTAGAATCAAAAGACAATTAAATTCTTCCTTATACAATATTAATTAGTATAAAAATACAAGTCTCTTATTAATCAGTCAATTTTAAACTCTTTAAAAAGAAAGTGAAAAGGTTAAATCAGCTCTGCATAACTTTTAATTTGCACATTATATTTAATTTCTCCCTCAATAAATCTAAGAACTTTAGCATAAAGAGGTAGTAAGTAGTAAAACACCACTTACAGAAAGCGAGAAACACAACTTTTCAACAGATGTTGGCGTAAAGCTCATGTGAACATGAGTAGTGAGTGTACGTCGCTTAATGTGGCCTGAAACTTTCTAGGAAGTTGAACACCTCATTTAGTCGCGTCAGACCTGACATTTACTCTGAATAATGGAGAACACGTTCTACTTTTACCCGTGTAATTGGCTACTTTCCTTGGCGTGATTATGGAGAGGTCTGTAGTTATTGTTCAGGTAATGATGGTCATAGGCAGGAAAATGATAGCATGACATGATAATCTTTTTACATTTCAAATATATAGGTATTTAACACAGTAGATTCAGTATTGAGTTGTGTCTGTTACCACCACCGCTCTCTTTACCAGGAATAAATTAGTCTTCTATACACAGTAAGCAGTGCCGCAGAGTAGTTAAGTACATTTACTAATGTCCTGTACTCCAATCAATCGGATTTTAATTATGAAGCACTTTTTATTCAGACAAAACGTAGCACAAAGTGCTTTTACATGTTAAAACCACGTCCAACCGCAGCCCAATAATCCCCACCCTGTGACACACTTTCTCACACTCGCGCACACACACACACAAACACACACACACACACACACACACACACACACACACACACACACACACACACACACACACACACACACACACACACACACTTGTGCAGTGTTGAGGTACTTTCCTTTATTTAAGTATTTCCATCTGATGCTGCTTAATACTTCCACTAAATATCAGAGGGAAATGTTGTGATTTCTACTCTACTACAATTATTTGACAGCTTTAGTTACTGTTCAGATGACGGGAAATATGCTTGATATTCAAGCTTAATTGCCTTTTTTTATTTTCTTTTATTATTAAATTTTATTATTAAATTCTTAAATTATTAAATTAAATTTCTCACAAAGTGCATTATAAATTGCACTTTGTGAGAAATAAATTTATTAAACTTGTCTTTATTATATAATAATAATAAACAGTACTTTTACGCTTAATCCGACCAGAGTATCTAGATTTTACACCAAATAAATATTACATTAATGACAGATAAATGATATATAATGATATACTATCATACAGTCTGTATAATGAGTACTTTTACTTTTGACCCTTCACATACATTTCAGTACTTTATACCTCAGCAGCCTTTTGCATCCAGGACTTTAACTTGTAATCAAGTATTTTTAAATTACATTATTTCTACTTTTACTATGTCCACCATAACGAGTATGAGATGAAGGTTTCAGGGATATAAGGGTGAGTTCCAGCTTCTAAACGACCTTTGACCCTTGCAGGCACCTACAACTGCGGGACCTGCTACTGCGAGCCGGGCTACCTGGGCGCCCACTGCGAGTGCCAGGAGGGCGAGTCCAGCAGCATGTACCACAGCGCCTGCCGCGAGGCCGAGGGCAAGCAGATGTGCAGCGGGCGCGGCGAGTGCAGCTGCAACCAGTGCCTGTGCTACGAGTCCGAGTTCGGGAAGATCTACGGCCGCTTCTGCGAGTGCGACGACTTCTCCTGCGCCCGGCACAAAGGCATCCTCTGCTCGGGTAAAGGAAAAAAACATCATCTGGATAGTTTTATAGTTTCGGTGTAGCTGGTTTAGAGTCGTGCACCTGTTGACATGCTTACTTTGTGGCTTGTGTTTTTTTTTTTTTTAAGTTGCGGTGCTTGTATTGAGGTGGAGGTTTGGGCTACAGCTGTGGGGAGGCCGCACCTCCCTGTGCATTGAAGTTAATGAGAATACAAGCTGACATCAAACGCGCTCTCAGATCCGCTGCTGGTTGTTAAATTAAAAATGACGTGCGATAATTCCCGGTGTTGACTGGCGTCCCCATACCTGCCCTGGGTGTGTCCAGGCGGTTTAACCCTCTCCTGACTCTGCTATAGCCAAGTAAAACCCTTATTTTCTGGGTGAGCCGAGGCCTGCCGGCGACCTGCAGGGCTGCTGGCGGAGCTCCCAAAAGAAGCTCAGAGACGCAGCTGCAATAGTAGTTGTTCAGATGTTCGGCTCATGTGGAGTTCCGCGTCGGCCCCGGAGGGTTTGTTTTTTTGTGTGATACTTGTCTTGGAAGGATCTAGGAGCAGAGGGAGGCGGAAAGGCGTCTACGTCAGACGATGGGACATGAATGGCACAACAGATGTGTGCGGGATTTGCAGATTTATAGTCCAGCAACACAGAGATTATATGATAACTGTCAAAGCTATGAGCTGACTCACGTTGGCTTTCAGTTATCATCATATGTCCACCCTGTTTATCTGCAATATGCTAGTTGTAGGGGTGGGACGGTTCAAAGTCCAAGGTTGGGTTCATGAAAATGAATCATATGTGCAGTTTAAAACAGATTTTTTTATAGTCTGGGGTTGCAAGAGAGGAGACATTGATGGTCCCAACATGTGTTTCAGCACTAGACTTGGTTCCCTATGTCTGAGATGTCTCTTCATGCAGTGCAGGTTGTTGAAGTGTTTGCAGGAGGAGATTTTATATCGTGGTTCCAGTGTTTTAATCATAGAGAGCTGCACCCTGTCGCACTTTTCCTCAACAACACTCTTTACCGCCACCATCGTAGGTCGCTAAATGCAGCCACACTGCAGACCTATAAAGTGCTGCTGCTACATCTTCACACTCTGGCTCTTTCTCCCTCACCATGAACACACTTAGAACTTACTATGGGCCACCTGCTCCTGTAAATGCTTTGCATATAAGGAATAGGAGCATCTCATGATTAGACAATTTTTATTAGACCCTCCCATGTTGAAACCCTCTCGCTGGGCCACGCTGAAACGCCGGCCTCGGCTGCACCAAACGGGGCGACCGCTGCCCCGAGTTTCCCAGAACGCCGCGCTCCAACACTGTCCAGGCTGGAGGGGCGCCCACTGGCTCGTCCCCAAGCATCCCGACTGTTCCCCTTCGCTTACAGAGAGCGCTTTGTGACGGTGGGGCCAGCCTTGGCGCGATCCCCCCCCCTCACACAATGCCCGCCTCTATTTATCAGCAGGAACAGAAGTCTCTCGTTTAGCAACGTACAGATGCAGAATGGCTGCTTGTTTGGGCCGATCGTCGTCATTAAATGTTAACAGTCCACTACACCTTGTGCCGCTCCTCTCTCCTGCTTTTTCCTGGTTAGGCAACACGGAGCAATAATGAGCTCCTAATGATAATAAACAATTCCCCTCGCTCCTCTGAATCTGTCGGTTAATTATTGCGGAGAGAGAGTCCCCCCCATGCAAGTTGTATAGAAACTGTTCTGTGCCCGCGTGTTTCTTCAAACAAAAAAAAAAGGAAGAAAGAAAGAAAACGCAGGAAATACTATTAGTGGTTTGTTTCGGGCGCCAAGCAAAGCAAAAGCGTCCTGTAAACAGCATTGTGCTCTCCACCTGCATTGGTCACAGTCCACTGAGAGCAGCTCATTGTGGCCTCATGTCTGGAAATCTGCAGCGTTCAGACTGACACAGTGCCCGAAGGCACAGCAGGTTTTATTAAAGAGGGAATCGGCTGGCACAGCATCCTTTCTTCTGTTTTTTTTCTCTTCCTCTGAATCTCTTTGAAAATCTCACATGGCGCTCACTGAGTTGTTGCCATCAGCCTTTAACTCTGAATTCTGGTTGTGATCAGTTGTTGAACTTGTGATATTTCTTGTTTTTTTTTTCTGGCTTGGCAACGAGAGCTAATAGTAATGGATATCATGATATATCGCGACGTGGCCGCTTGTGATTTCACATCGGTTCCTTTTTATTGCTGCTTGAGTTCATATGTTTAGTGTCTTAAAATCATATTATCCTTGTAGAGAAAAGAAACTGAAATTCTTTGCTTGTTTGAAGACATTTCTGAGCCTAGTACAAGAAAACCGATGTGTTTACACCCAGAGACAGTGATGTAGGTCTCAGATATTGTAGACTGAGTTTAAAGCTCATATCAGGCACATGTGACCACCACCCAGTTTTGGAGGTTTTCCACCTGAAACCAAACATAGGACCAAACCCTCTGAGCTTAAACACCTGGGTTTTCATGCATTAGTTTCTAGAACTGAAAAAGACGCAAAACGTCCCAGTTGCTTTATTTATTGAATGCAATTCCCCCCAAGAATTTGCGTCTTAAAAATTCTTCAGTTAACATCTCATCTGTTCTGGTACGATGTTGATTTTCATCACAAGCCAGCCGAATTAAAGTGTGTTGCACAAAAGCTGCTTCGCCTCATGCCTCACTTTCTTTTAATTGGTTAAAGAATAATTTAACAAAACGGTTTCTGACTCTAGTCCGTGTTTCGAGCATTTTTTTCCCCCCCCCCGGAGCTCTTCGCTGTATCACACGGTCTCTTTTAGTACCAGAGGAGTAATTCTGTAAGAAAAGGAAGAGTTGAACGTGAGGACACACAGGAGCAGGCAGCTCCACGCCCAGCTGTGGCTCACACCTGCTGCTCAGCCTGTGTGTGTGTGTGTGTGTGTGTGTGTGTGTGTGTGTGTGTGTGTGTGTGTGTGTGTGTGTGTGTGTGTGTGTGTGTGTGTGTGTGTGTGTGTGTGTGTGTGTGTGTGTGTGTGTGTGTGTGCACGCCGCGGTGACACAAGCCTATTAGCGGACGACGGCAACCTCTCATATCCACCGGCTTTCATTTTTTTTTCCGCTAACACGTAAAATGTGACTCGCTATAGTCGCCGCATACCATGAGAGACTCGTGTTTTTGTGATGTTCAGCTGTGACAAGCTATCTCTGGCAGCCCATGCAAAACCTTTTGGGACTGACGAACTGATTAGATTAGCGCCGGTGTTCATCAGAATAGACTAGAAGGAGGTTGCCGAGGTCATGCTTCTCGGTCATCTTCACGGATTGATAGTCAATCAAGGTAAAGTGGGCCAGAAACAAGCCTCTGTTCGCATGACATGAACTCGTCTCATGCATTTAAAAGAGAGAAGAGGTATTAAGCATGTAGGCTACATTCATAAACTTCTTGGCGGAAAATATTTGGTATTTCATTGCATTGTTTACCAATCTGGTGCAGTTTTTATTGGCTGACGTGAGCAGTGAAAATGTCCTTTGGCATTGTGTGTGTGTGCGTGCGTGCGTGCGTGCGTGCGTGCGTGCGTGCGTGCGTGCGTGCGTGCGTGCGTGCAGTATCAGTAGCCAGGTGTTGGACCTCATGTGTCATCGTATCCAGAGGTGTCAACATCTGTAACGTGGCAAATTCCAGATTTGTATTTTTGTTTTCTTGTTCTTCAGAATGTGATTATTGACTGTATTGGCAGGGTGGGGGGGGGGGGGGGGGGGGGAAGCCTGATTCTTCTTAAAATCCCTGCCTGCCATTCTCATCCTCATCAAACCCAATTTTCTAGTCTTTCAAGTGAAAATCAACCAATCGATAGAGTAGCTGATGAATATTTATGAGACAAAAAAACAACCTCTGCTTTCTTGAGAGTTGAATTTCTCTACATTAAATTGCAAATATATTATAGTAAACACCTGAATTTATATAGCTGTATATAAAAAAATGTTTTATGTGTGTTTTTGCCTTTAAGTAGATGGTAAATAATGTTGAGATTATTCATTTCACTTTTGCACAAACATTCTGTATGTTGCAAAACAGACATAATGGTCAATAATAAGATAACAATAAAACAGTAATTTAACAGTGAAAAAACAATGTTTTATTTATTCATCTTTTTATACTTATTTATATAAATCTGCAACAGCAGGTTTTCTGTAGCAGCAACAGCAGCATTGAGGGGATGATTGATTGAGTCGAGCGGTTTGTTGCATATTTGCAACAGCAGGCGTTAAGGGGTTAAAACGTTGAATAAAACGTAGAAAAGTTCATGATATGGAACCTTTAAGGTACATAACATTTGACTTATTTTGTTAGATTAGACACATTATATATATTTCAATGTTGTGTTATTACCTTTTTCTATCTTCTATTCTATAAACACTCTAAACGCTCTATAATATAAAATACTTAGCTTACGGAGTGTGTGTCTGGACTCGGCTGACCTGTGTTGGACAACTCTCTGTCTGAGATTCTCTGTAACCTTATCCCCAGTTTCTACACGAACATCTGTCTTTGTGTTTGTATCTGTCTGTGGAGCCTCCAGCTGAAGGGTGTGCAGACGGTTTCCTGCTGTATGGACACAGTCCGGGTTTGTTTAATCTGCCTTCACTGGCTTGTATATATATTCAAATGTGTCCACATCGGGTGTCCTCTGACTGATCATTCATCATTCATCAATCTGCTCACTCCCAGCTCTTCTCTCCTGTCTGATGGGGGCTTCCTGCTCCTCCTGCCCCCCTGACCCACATCTCCACCGCTGACTCCGCAGCTGCTTCTAAATAATGATCTAAGCGCTCAGCAGTCTCCAGTTGCCAGAAATAGCGTGGCTTTATTTTCCAGACTTGCTCAAACCCTCTTCTACCCCATAAATGTAGCTGCTGTCCCAAAGCCTCCCATGAGTGATGTGTGTGTGTGTGTGTGTGGCTGCACACCATATGTAAGCATGCGTGTGCGTGTTTCTCCTTATGGGGTAAACGGGAACATGTGTGTTTATCCATGTTCATGCCGAGCATTTTCCGACCCGTGGAGGCAGTCTTCTTCGTGCCTTTTTTTCGCTAAAGGGGCCTGATTGCGGCGTCAGTGTGTGACGTGTGTGTTCTGGTTGTTATCTGCAGCGATGTCACTTTGATGTCACTTTGAAACGTACGTAACACACACACACACACACACACACACACACACACACACACACACACACACACACACACACACACACACACACACACACACACACACTCTCTCACCCTCATGAGAAATGTGCAGGATCTGCCTCTGTACTACTTCTGTTGCTATGGCAACGCAGGACCACCGCCATTAAAACTCATGTTTGAAACGAGGCTCCCATAAACATTAGTGTTTGAAGCGTGAAGCTTCTCCGTTATCCTGGTCGTCTAAATCGTCGTCTAAACTAAATCTGAGAACCGAAGAAGCCTCTTAAAATGAGAGACATTTAAAGATTAATGTCATCACTAGAGAAATAGGAATATTTTGCTTATTGCAACAAGCAAAATAGTTTTTACATCACACCCTATGGTTAGAGTGAGGATTGTTTTTTGTATTATTATTAATATTTTTACTGTGCAGCTTGTATATTAACATAATCTCTGTAATTGTTGTGTGTTTAGAACGGCATATTTCACATTTGGTGTTGATTTAGTTACCCCCCCCCAAAAAATGCAGGAGTAGAGGTCCTCCCTCATGCAACATGGAGTGTGTTAAGTGTGTCTGGTGCACATTACTGTTTTATTGCGTTGTTACCCCAAGATGCAGCAATTAGTGAGTCTGTTCTCAGTTAACGTTTGGCTTGCAGCCACCCAGGCAGTCCAAGGACCATTAGCAAGGTGAGATTTGCTAATCGGCAGGCTAACCGCTGAAAAAAAAATATGCATTAGGTGGCTAATGTTGTTGATTTTTTTTAACACATAGACTGCATATTTCAGCCTGTGCAGAGTTCACCACAATTAAAACGCCTCAAAAAAAGGGAAACGATTTATTTTCGATCATATTGCAGTAAAAGGTCAAGTAAGGACCTTGCTCTTTTTCCATTTTATACCGTATCATGCTGCTACTTAAATTTCCTATTTTGCTAACACATGCATCTGTTAATTCTATATAAATATTCGTTCCCTCATCTGCTGTAAGTGTGCGTAGAATGCAGCTATTCATACCTGTAACCTGTAACGTAATGGGACAGCAGTGGAAAAGTACTGAACACAATTTATGTTTCAGTCTGCAGGAGTTTCACTTCTCAGCAAAGACTCAGCAGCACAGAGTGTTTGTTTCATTCGTCGCAGGACACAAAATGTTTTGTTGAATCGGTAGTTTCATTTCAACCAGGATGGTTTTCACATCCCTTGCCTTTTTATTGATGCCACTGGTGCAACAATTGCACAATGACTGATTAGTTACTATCTAAAATAAATGCTCTTAAATTTGGTGATTTTATAATAATGGTGGTTTTTTCCCTATTCTGCACAGTATTTCACATATTGATGAAATCTTGCACACACCCCTAATTATTCTACCTACAAAAATGTCACTAGGTGTAGTTGTATGGGAAATCACATTGTGTGACTAACAAAGCGACGCCCGACACTCAGCCCCTGAGGTGGAACGCGGAACTCTTCCTCCGTTTTCTGCTCTTTGATACATGACTGAACCTGACCACAAAAGACGAACGCTGGGCTCTCCGTGGTAAAATCCTGCAGATGCAAGGCCGCGCCCTGATCCTGTTGTTGTGCACTGACTAATGAAGCGGCAGCTGGAAGCTTCTTTTAAACTGGCGAGGTGGTGTTTTTCCACTGGAGCCGCACAACAAAGCCATGTCGGCCCTGACCGTAACTCACAGTGACGTCACGAGAAGCTGAGAAAAGCACATTTACACGATCAAGCCGTGCTGACAGCGTTTCATTCTGTGGGCTCAGCACCTGTTTTCAGGACTCGCTGAGTCCAGTAGACGCAGCAGCGTCCAAGCCCGGTCTCCTGGGTAATTCTTCGGCATTAAGGGCACTCGGAGGTTAATGTCTCAGACCCTGGATTTAGATCTTGTAAAGCTAAACAGCTGTTTCACTGGGAGCAGAAGAGGGGGAAAGAAAGAAAGAAAGAAACAATCCTAGCTGCGGGAACGCGAGATGCCAGCTGTGTTGTCCCCAGCGTGTTGAGCCGAGGTGCCGCTCGGAAAATAAATAAAGGAGAGCTCCTGAATTTCACTTTGTTTAGAGTTGGCTTCAGGGAGTGGAAAGATTTCTGCCTTCATAGAGACAGCAGAACCATTCTGCTGCCACCTGTGTGCGTGTGTGTGTGTGCGTGTGTGTGTGTGTGTGTATGTGTGTGTGTGTGTGTGTGTGTGTGTGTGTGTGTGTGTGTGTGTGTGTGTGTGTGTGTGTGTGTGTGTGTGTGTGTGTGTGTGTGTGTGTGTGTGTGTGTGTGTGTGTGTGTGTGTGTGTGTGTGACACTTCTTTCTTCATGTATTTCACTACGATATCATACTTTCTGCTTCTCTGCGTTTATCTGACATCCTCTACAATCCTTTACTCTTTACTTTTTTGTACTAATACTCATGTACTTTTCATTAAGTAGGATGTTATGTTGATTTGTTTTTACTATTATCCAAACCCATCAGGGTTTTACGGCTCTAGCCAGGAGGAGAGGGGGCGGGGCTTTGTCTCTGATTGGCTGCTTTGATTGACATTTGACATTTTCTGCAGTTCTACTCACCCAACACCAAAGCAGTATGTATTTGTAATTCCGTGTGCATCTTGGTAAACTGTCCACCTCGGTGTGGGTTATATTGACTAAACATGACAGCAATAATTATCAAAAGCTGGAGCACGCAGGGTGTCAACAGATGATTTGAAGTCGCTGCAAATATCAGCGTTGAGCAAATAGCGGGTTCTTGTCAGCGAGGTAATCACCGTGTTGTCGCCCTGCTGGGATTCTTTTTATAGGCTTTTTGTCTTTTGCTGACAGTGAGTAACGTCGGCGGCGTGGACGCGTCCTGTGACCTGGAGAATCTGGAAGTAAACAATATTTTCACGGCTGTTAATGACTGTTTGTCTGTCAGAACATGTGATGGGTCCTGCGTCACGGCCCCAGTCCTCGGACCCGCTGGTGCCGGCTGGCTGCAGCCGATCAGCATCCCGTCACATGTCCTTTCTGGTTTTTACTGAGCTCCTCGAGCCTGTCTGTGTTGGAAGTGACACAGTTCCGCTTTTTACGGGAAGTCGTGGCTCCTCTTTGAAGGTTTCGCCCCCCACGGCTCGTGCAGACATGACATGAACCGTCCGTATTTATCGTTTGTGATGACGAACAGCTTGGCTCAGCATACAGCGCGGGGCTTGTCCCGGCCTGCAGAGTTTTAATGGCCAACATTTTTTAGCTGTTTCACCCTGACAGAGAGAAACACACACTGGGGGGAGGAATATTCTCTTAACAGCCCTTCAGAGCTACAAAATCTGCTTAAAAGTTGTGTTGTAGACACTAAAAACTAAACAGGCCCAGGGTTCTAGTAGAATGGTGCATTGAGTTGGGTTCAGTAGACGTCTATAAAGTTTGAGTTTAGGTTTATTTCTGTGCTCGTGCACAAACTCGAGGACCCGTAAATTCACAAAAACTAGACCACAGACCCTATCTGATAGGATTTTTGCATTAGATGCTTTATAACAGAAAGTGTAGGAGACACATGGCCAAGATAAAACTGCCTGAACAAAAATAATTAAATGAATATGACCAAAAATGTCCTATTTATTACATTTATTTATTTGTATGTTTTCCTTTTGCACATAAATGCATTTCTTAGTTTTTTTTTCCATTGCACTGTATTTAATTATTTACCTACTTACTTATGGGACAGTGACAAAACTGTCATGCGGTGTGATTCTAAAACCTTGTTACCAGATAGATAGTTAAACAAATATGTTTTTTTTAACTAGTTTCTATCAGCTTTTGCTAATAACTAGTTTTATATCCTAGATGGATTAAATATTTAAAATTTGCTAACTTTTTCGGTCACACCGTTTTACGTTTTGTGTCAAAAAAATTGTGATTTTTGTCCAAACAAGTGATGCAAATGGACTTTTAAATGACAAGAAACCAACACAAAATGTACATTTCTTTAGAGACCTCATCTTGCCAAAAGGAAAATGGAAAAAAACGATTGGAAATCAAATGAATTGTCCTTCAAATAATCTACAAATAATAGGAAATTGACATATTAATGGGATATTGTCAAAGGATTTTATTTATTTATATATAATCAGTATAATAAGATGCTATAACTCTAAAGCTAAGTCAAAGACTTTTGAAGAAACGGTGTTAATATAACACCTACACCTTCTCACAATTAAAAAGATTTTAAACTCTAATTTTCTGCCATATGGGACCCTTTAAACTCACTCACACATTTACAGCAGTGCTGTAAACTATACTATACGCTGCTGTAAGAGTTGCTGCTGGCCGTGCAGGATGTTATTGATGTACACGCCGGGCCTGTAAATCTGCATTTTCTAGATAAATCACAGCCCGCTTTAATCTTGCAACATATAACCCGGCTCCTCGCGGCCCGTCGGCCGTCTGTCTGATGTTTATGTAGTTGTTGAAACACTCGTAATCTCAAGAGGTATTTCCCTCAGACTGGATGACATTTAACGCGCTCGGCCTGCACAGCGGCTGCTTGTGTTTCCTAGTGTGTGTGTGTGTGTGCGTGTGTGTGTTGTGTCTCCGTCTCCTCTCTTCAGAACAGTATGTTTTCCATCCTTCAGCCCCTGAGGAGGATTAGTAATCATTCCTGGTGAATGACAGCCCTGACGGCATCCTCTGGTGAACCATACGGCGTGATGCAGGGTTTGGGGTTTGTTTTTTATTTTGCGAGGGTTTCAGCGTTATAACTCACGCTGCCCTATCTCGTAAAATATCCGTGTGTGTGCAGGGGGGGGGTGAGAAAACGTGAGAAAACGCCTGGTCAGCAGCTCGCGGCGTGCTGACTGCTCCGTGTTTACAGAAGCCGCCGTCACTCGGGAGGTTTTTACAGACTCGTACTTAGAGGATTTCTATTTGTGGTTCCTTTTTCCGTCAAGAAAGGATCACTTCTGTTTCCATCCCTATTCTGGCATCTTTTTTTTTTGTTGTCGAAGATCTGCTCCCGTCCCCAGAAGTTCCAACTAAGTGTTATTTCTTCGACCCGTTGGACATTTACAGATATTTCCCCTCAGCACCAAAGGGAGCAGTTTTTGTTTAATTTACACTACACATCAAAAAAAAAAAGAAAAAGTCTAGCAGGCCTGTCTGAGCCTACGACCAAACCGTAATCTTATCCCAAAGCTTCCCTTATAATTAAAGCTGAGTGGCTTTGGTGATATTGTTTCGCTGTCATTTAAAGATATATTTAACGTCCTGTTGTGCTTCCCAGGGTCAGGGTGGAGCTGGTGGAGATCCGCCGTCTCTGAAGCGAAGGCACCGAGCGCTCAATGACTCATCTGCCACTCGTCATGTTTTCCTTCAGAACAACACCACACGTATATTATGTGATGGTATTGATTAAAATGTGTGTAAAGGCGTAGAGTACTTTTCTTTTTTATTTTGGAACAGGCTGTGGTTTAATTATACCAGACGCTGGATTCCAGAGGAGACAAATTTTAATAGCAGACATGAAGCATCAACATTTTACCACAGTGTAATGTATTCCTCTGCAGTCCATCTATATTACACTACTTATTTTAATCATTTAACACATGTGGTAGTATTACAATATTTTAATTTATTAATGTGAAACTACTCTAAGACCCTTTAGATTAATTGTAATAGTACTACATTATAATGTGCATGATATGCATCTTTCTTACAACGTGCATATTAACAATTTGGCAAATTATATAATAAAATATTAACTTTTCTGTAAATTATTCGTATCTTAATCTGAAAAGCAAATAAGTATAAAGTGAGTATTTCCTTTAACTGGAGTGGAAGTATGAAGTAGCATGAAATGGATATTCAAGTAATGTACAAGTACCTTAAAGTGCAGTACTTGTTTTCCACCTCTGCTGATTGTATCCCTCAAAAAGTAGAAGAAGGGTAGGTGCACAACAATAGTGTTTGTCATATGTAATTACTATAAAAAATCTGTCATATACAAAAATTAATTCTTTACACAATTAAAACTACAAATGCAAAACTACCAATTCCTTCCAGAAGCACATTATTCTTAAAATTATAGACTGGTGTGCCGAAACTGAACTGATTTCCAACAGGAAATGCCAAACACAGGAAATACAGATTGTATGTTTTTTTTTTTTACTCCTCCCTAGAAATAGACTTGTTGCCTCTTTACTTTTTAAATTCTTTTTTTTTTCTCAAATGCATGAATTCTCCAACCGGGGTGCACCACAAGTATTTGAAGCGTTCACTGAAGCATTTCATCAGCTCAGAAATTCAGGCGACGATTGGAAATGCAAGATTAAGGAAGGTCAGGAGGTCATGTTTTCCTGTCGCGCACACACACACACACACACACACACACACACACACACACACACACACACACACACACATAAACACACCCCGGCCTCTGGGACGCAGGCAGCTCTGTGACTGCAGGAAGTGGCTCGTTCCCTCCGTATCAACACCGAGGAGGACCTGCCCCCCCCACCCCCCACCCCCCCACGGGCCGTCCCTCCACATGCTACTGCAGCATATCAGACGCTGCATTCCTAATGAGGGTGACCGGGTTCGCAACCACGACCTCTGCAGCTCCGCAGTAGAGGACGATTTCTCCAGGCCAGACCAAGAATGCTGGCTGTAAATAAAACATGCCGCGACGCTTCTCAGGCCTGTTCCAAGAAGAAAAGAAGCCCATTGCGTAGCTTCAAAGGAGAATAAATCCATATTATAGGTTTAAAATTGGTGCACCGCTCCTCCAAAGCAAAAACAAGATTCTCAACATGACAGATTGCACATCTGATTTGAGTCTGCGCTGCTCCTTCTTTTTTTACCTCCCATCATAAAACATGTAGAAGTTGATACGTTGAGTTCTCTTTGTGCACTATCGCTGCAGACAGGAAATATTTGGACATGCAGCTGATACCAGATGTCAGAAATAAGCCGCACAGGGAACATTTTGTTTACTTTTGAGTGATTTTATGAAAAGGGCAGCATTAGTTTAGTGCCTGTTTGCTTTTAGAGCCCTCGCTGTTTTTTTGTTTTTTTTTCTGGCGCATCTGCATGATGTGGTGGTGCAACGTCGATTCCTTCTAAAAATAACACAACAGCTCATTTCCTCCTCATATAATCCGCAAATATTTACTCAAGCCTGATTTTTTTTTTTGAACGTGGCTCGTGTGATCTTTTAATTCAGCTCCCGTCCTTCTGAAGGTTTTCTCTGCCACGTCCATTCTTCTCTTTTGACAATCAACAGACTAACGTTGTTTACTCATAATAAAAGTCATTTTCCATTCTTAATTTGCACACATAAGTTTATTCCTAGCCACTCATGTCAAGGACCATTTCCAATCCGTTTCCAGAGCTTTCAATTATATCAGGGGATCTTCAACAAATATTTTTGCAGACGCTTTCATTTTCCCGTAAGTAGATCTGAACTGGGTTTATTTATTTGCGTGTGATCCGTTGTCAGGGGTGAATCACGAAGGACTGAAAAAGCAATGAAGGAGCTAGACGCTCTCTGTTTTCCTCTCTTTGTTTGGGCCTGTTCAGATGAATTAGCACCAGGCCGGGGCGCTTCCACAGCCGCTCTGACAGAGAAGCAAGGGTTGATCTGCGAAGATGTTTGGTTGTATGAGAAAACAGACGAACATATGAGGTCACGAGCTCTTCAGACGTGTCTCCTCCTCCTGCGTTTTAACGCCTCGACTTGGCTGCTTCAGCCAGGCTGACTGAACGTCTACGAACGTCATGGAAAAGTTGTGAGTGGGGGGGGGGGATAAGGACGGTCAGAGCTCTGAAAGAGTCTGAGCACACTCTGCATCTCCTGCTCTGCCACAGCTGTGTGTTTTTTCATGAGCAGCTTTTTAATCCCGCTGCGAGCAGCGAGTCGAAGTGACCCGACATCGGTTTAGTAGCTCAATAACAGAGAGGCAACGGGAGGACAGGGAGCGTGTGCACTTGCTCCAGACATCTGTTTCAGGGCATGGTGATAGTTATTACATCAGATGAGATAAAACCTGAGTTGGCACAACAGAGCTGTTCTTTTATGGCTTAGTTTTAAAGTGATATACTCTCCTGTTTCAGCATTTATTCTGCTATAGATGGCTCCTGCAGACTATAGGGTGCTGGGATTAGAGCTGGTACAATCCTCAATGAATGGACTGAAACTTGCTTTACTGTTTTAGATGTTTGTTTCCCTTACCAACGTATTATCACCTTTTTATAAAGTTTCCTGTTGAGATTTCAGCAGCGGTTGCCCAGTTAAAACATCCGGCAGGCAAAAGAGAAGCATTTGCATTCATTTGGAATCGTGACAATTTATGAATCAGAGGCCAATATTCAGTCTACGTTCAGCTCAGGAACCACTGAGGCTCTTTAGCTGCTTTATCCTCCACCAGCATGTCACTCATTTTATCCTTTATTAGAACAGAGGTAGGAAACAGTGAGAACAGAGCCAAAATATAAAAGATGCAGCCAAAAAAACCCAAACAATGAGCCGAAAGACGCTGAAGTGCTGAATAGAGCTGAGGGGAAAGTGTAGCTTTAAAGGTACAATGTGTAGTTTCCTGCAGACTGCAGATTTCAATCATGTGTGTAGGAGAGTATATAAAGGCAAAAATAGGACACCCCGAGGGCTAGTGTAGAAACATGGCAGACTTACTCTAAGGTAATAAGAACACATCCACACATTTTCTCTGCACTGATTTCATATTGCTATATTTTATAAGTTGCAGACAACAGCACAGGAGAAAACCAGGCAACTTCTCCTCAATTCTTTTTCATGGCTGCGGAGCGATATGCACGGGCACGCATAATCCCCCCGCACAAACACTGGGAGCGGGACGGGCGTCTGCGGCCAGCAGATGCGGCGGCGGCCCGTCACGACTTGTTGAACAGCGAGCTCGTGACAAAGCTGCTCCACCTGCGCTTCTTTTATAGTCAGGAGGAGGAAAAACAAAAGATAATAAAACATAAAAAAGCTGAATGCCGCAGCAGCGGTGTCGTTTAAGGACGCGTTCCCGGGGCTGGTGCCGTGACTCAGGGAGATGCCGCTCGCCATGGCAGACGCCGCTGACCCAGGCCTGGGAGTGGTGCTCCAGACTCAGGGGGAAAAAAAGGATTAATATAATCAGTCTCTGTTTTTTTCCACTTAAAAAAATGCACAGATCTGCAGCTTGCTGTGAATAATTAGGAGCTGCCTAATACAAAAGTAGAAGGAATTTACTGCGTGTTAGCCCGTCCAGACAAGCCTTATTAAACGCTTCCTGTGCACTTGGGGACGTTTCTGTGACCTCTGTGAGGATCTGTGTCTAATCACAGGCTCTGTTTTGTTTTTGTTTTTGTTTGTTTTTTAGGTTGAGTGGCAGCGTAATCAGGTTGTTCTTTATCCCACGCTTTCATTAATACATGTTGGGTGGAGGGAGTCGCAGCTCCTACACGGAGAAGAGTGATTTCACCCGTTTTCTCCCCGTTCCTCGCGGTTTTCCAGGCTTTTCTAGAATAATTTCCCTCATGCCAGAGACTAACAAATTCCTAACATACACGACTGGCCCGGCTGATTTTAGCCTCTTGGAACACCTCCAGGAAAGTACTCATTACAGCGTGTGGTTTTCACACAGGTCTGAATGTTCTCTCCGGCTCTATACAGCGAAAGCCAGATGCTTCTTTTTTTTTTTACAGCAGATATCCAAATCCCGTCGGGAATTCTGTCGGAGCACTTTGCCACTTTCACCAGCTCTTTCCTCTGGCGGGTCTGCGGTTTCAGCAGCTGTTCCTGCACGTCTGACACGTTACAGAGGGTTTTTGTTTGCATACTTGGTTTAATACCGATGATAGGCTCCCTCGTCCGTCTCTGATAGCGGCCTAATGAATCTGCTCTTTGTGGAGGGTCTCTGACAACTAGTCCTGTTGGACTCATCCCAGAGCAGATAACGTGTTAAAGAGCGCGGTGCATGAGAAGATGTTTGCTGGGTGGCGATATAGTGGATGTGCGTCAGGCCGCTCCAGCCAGCTGTTCCAGTTGTTCGCTGCTGCAAAAGAAAAGTGAACGTGTCAGAAATGTGGAGTTTTATATTATGATTATGACTTTTTAAAACTGTGGCGTTTAAAAAGAAAAAAAAAAGTAGTATCTCCAGGGCCCAGTTTTTAAAACGTTTAATCTGGGTAAGAATTTTCTTGAGCACAAAGAACGACTGGATTGGATCAGATCACCATATCTGATCCAGACAATTAAATACACACAATAGAAAACATCGCCTGTGTCAAGCAGGACAAACACACATACACACACACATTGAGGGACATAACACACACATTAGTATGGATAACAACATGCACATAAACAGATAAAGATGAGACGTGAGAATCATGACAATGGATGAATGATCAAAAATGGTGAACTATAAACTACCTTTAAGTGTTTATTCTATGAAGAGACAGAAAAAAACAAGTTATGAGTATAAACATCCCCTTTCAATTTCAATGTCCTTTGAACAACCAGACACTTATTCTAACCCACAACTAATACATTCAGATACTATGAAGATGTTTTAAAACTATGAAGATGTTTTACAATCTTATGACTCAGTGATAAATATATATTTATTTATAGTTTTTTTATCTTCTTCAACTTTATTTTTCTTTTTCTTTATCTGTAACGCTGCAGTAACACACAAATTTCCCCGTTGTGGGATCAATAAAGTTTATCTATTCTATTCTATTCTAAATTCTTAACATGAACATTTTGTTCTTCTGAAAATCTTTTACTTTAATTATTTTTTACTTTCCTGTACTGGAAGGATTACTATGTAACCTGATATCTACTTTATCACTGCAACACTGAGACAAGTGGAAATATATAAATAAATGTTTATATACTTTATATGATCTGATGTTAAAGGTCAGATCAAATGAAAATGTTGGACAGCTGTGTACTTTCTTCTTTTTTCCCCACATGTTTAGACATGGGCCTTTTGTTAATCCTGCAGCACGCAATGACAACTTATACTTCCCAATTTGTGACATAACAGTTTTCCTGTTTCAACCTGACAATAACCCCATTCACACAGCAAGGCCCCTTAAAGAACTGGTTCCAGAGTGTGCAGGAACTCATCTGGCCCGCACAGACCTCAACCCTCCAGCGCGAGTTTCAGCGATGAACTGGAACGCCGAACGCCAGCCAGGTCTTTGCGTCTGACATCATTAATGTTCTTGCGGCTGAATGGGAGCAAATCCTCGCGGCGGAAAGGCTCCAAAATGCTGTGGAAAAACCTTCTCCTGGAGGAGTGGAAGCATTTTTTAGCAGCGTTATTAATGCCCATGGTTTGGGTAATGGTGTGTGTGGGCGTGTGCGTAATGTCAGGGTGTACACATGCCTCTGGGCATGCAGGCTTTTCCTTTACACAGATATTCTGCAAGAGATTTTTATCAATTATCATGCCATTTGATTTCATATTCAACTTTTTTTTGGTGCAAATGCATTGATTCCATCCTGCACACATCATCTATTGTATGCCTGTCTGTCCAGGAAGAGGGATCCCTCCTCTGTTCCTCTTCCTGAGGGTTCTTCTGTTTTTTTCCCCATTAAAGGGTTTTATAGGGACTTTTACCTTGTATAATGTGAGTGTCTAATAACAGGGGATGTAAAGCTCATTGGGGCAAATCCGTGATTTGACAACACATTTAAAGCCAGTTGTTTTCCCTCCTCTCCTCTTGTGTGTTCAGGTCATGGAGAATGTCACTGTGGCGAGTGTAAGTGCCACGCCAGCTTCGTGGGCGACAACTGCAACTGCTCCACCGAGACGGCGTCCTGCATCTCCAACGACGGGCGGATGTGCAGCGGGCGCGGCGCCTGTGTGTGCGGCCGCTGCCAGTGCACGGAGCCCGGGGCGTTCGGGGACACCTGCGAAAAATGCCCCACCTGCCCCGACGCCTGCGGAACCAAAAGGTGGGGAAAGACCCTGCTCTGGAATGAGAATTCACACCACAGGAAACCGTTCAAACAGAGCAGATTTTTATCGTAGTGTGTTCCTGAGATGCTCACATCACGTTAAGGAAGGAAGGAAGATTGATAGCGTTTTACGTTTTATAAAACTGTCATAACACTGTTATAACGACGCCAACACACCTGTCATGAACATTTGTCGTTTAAGTGTTTTTCAGTAAATTATTGTGACTTCTGATGCAAAGTTGACATTGTTTGGCTGTATTTGTCATAAACCAAACTAAAATAACCTGTAAAAACATCGAAAATGTCAACTATTGACAAGAAACTGGCATAATATATGGTTCGTTTTGACATTAGCTTGTCATGTTCATGGCAGGTTCCACGTCAAAAAACGTCAACTTTGCATCAGAAGTGACATAACTCACAGAATGACACTCAACAACAAGTGTGATAACAACTCATCACCATTGACAGTGTTATGAACTCCTCATTTCAAGTTGAAGCCTCACTGGAAGATGGATGCGTTCATGGCGTGAGATTCAAGGTCGGGTGGTAAAAACACTAAAAACAAAAAAAATAAAACAAGACGCAGGAATCTGACCTCAGCGATCGGCATCGGAGATGAGACGCGGCGAAGGGAAAGGTCACGCAAAAGGTCAAACTACCGCATCGACTCCAAGACCAAAGTCAAGACTCCCGCATAACTCACGCGCTGATGCTGCTTTGATGACGAAGTCGCTCAGATAAGCTCCCAGGCCATTTGTGACCCGAGAAATGAGACAGTTGCCCCCCCCCCCCCTCTGCGAGAAACTGCAGCGCTTTGAGGTTACAGTTAAATCTCCATTAGTCGTCTGGTGAGGAGCGTGCTCTTCTGTGTGGGCAGAGCCACCGCCTCATACATGCACATGGCTCTGGTTTTCCGAGGCGGCCGTGAGCTTACGGAGCAGCCTTTGACCCTTCACCCAGTTCTGAGTTTGGAAACGGGTCATTAAAGCCTCGTCCAAGTTAGACGTCATATCTGCAACCGCGCTGAGCAGGAGCCAAAATTCAACTGATAGGAACTTGTTTGTTTGCACGTACGAGCCTCTGCATTTTTGTTTTTAACCAATTGTTACCTCAACTATGGGAAGAAGAGACAGAAATGTTTTATGCATTTTTATTCAATGGTTTTCTGCTCAGTTTGTGATTCTGACATAATATCTGTTCTGACAAGCTCTGCAGTTTTTAACCAGTCTGTAGAAAAAATGTTGCTGAAACCCAAATAGATGCGCACGAAATCCTTGGTTGTTAAAATCACTGGCTGCAGCTTATTTGTTTTATGTGCTGCATGATTCCCTGGCTCAGCAGCTTCCAGTCCAAGGCTTTTATATATCATACCTGTCCTACATTCTTTGGAGTTGAGCTACCCGTCAGAAATACAAAAAACTAATTTAAATAAAGACAAATACTACATTTGTACATAGCTTTGTGAATCATTCTTTTGAAAACCATGCTATTGATCTTATTCCAAACCCCAACCGCAGAAATACATCTACTTTTAATCAGATTTATTTTTAAGCTCTTTGTTGAGTAAACTCACAAACGTTGCTGTTCTTTTCTGTTCCAGAGAATGCATCGAGTGCCGGCTTTTCAACTCGGGCCGACTTGCAGCAGACAACCAAACCTGCCAGCTCCTTTGCAAGGATGAAATCATCACTGTGGAGACCCTCAGTAAGCCCACACACACACACACACACACACACACACACACACACATACTGGACCTTTCATTGTTGCTGAGGTACAGAACCGTGTGTCGAGCCAAAGTTTCACATTTATCACCTCGAACCACAAAGCTCCAGCTATTATCCTCAATCCGACGTTTCTTTTATGTTCAAATGCTCAAATCTTTTAACTCAACCGCATTCAACATATGTTGTAAACAAGCTTTTAGAACGTACGCACTGACAGTATCAGAAGTGGCCTGTGACAATTAAAAAGGAGTTTTTTTTTTCAAGCTATTTTTTAAATAAGTTGTAGTCAACTTTAATGTTGTTGTACATGTAAAACACATAGGATAGTGAGAAACGCAATTTCGATTCCTTTGTATGTCAAGTACATGTGAAGAAATGAGCAATAAAATTGACTTTGACTTAGACTCATAAAATCACTTTTGATGGGCAGCACATTTTAATAGAGAATTGCTATTTAGTGGCACACACACACACACACACACACACACACACACGCCCAGCGCCCAGCGGTCGGTCTGATGTTTATGGAGTTACGTGGCAGGTGTTGGTCTGAAGACGCCTTCAGTCCACAGCGTGGGCAGCGGCGGCCCAGACGTCAGCGCCTCATTGGGTTGTGGGGGTGCAGCCGTTCAGGTCCTGCACACACGGCTTCTGTCCCTCTCTGCAGGAAGCGCGTTCCACCCTCTGAACAAACTCTCTCTCTCCTGTGTCATTTTCAATTCAGATCAGTGGTTCTATCTTTTTTTTTTTTTTAATGGGAAGCAGCCAACGGACGTCTGAAAACGTCTCAATAATCTCGCGGTGATTTACGGCCGTCCCGACTGAAGGGACTGACGGGTGCGAGTGTGTGTGCTTCTACGGACTATTATAAGACGGCTTCATATTGGCCCAGCGTGGCCCTGGCCCAGATCTGACGTGTTTCGCAGCATTCCCCGCTAGCCCGGCCATCTGACTGGCCTTAATGGACTCCACATGTACATTCCAGATACTTTGTGCATGAAATAGAGGAGGGGATGGTTTGTGGGGGGATGAGCGCATGGGAGGGCGGGGTGGACCAGGGCAGCCTGACCTCGCCCTCCCTCCTGAGCTTTGGAGTCTCATTGGGTGCTGAAAAAAGTGACCGAAAAGCACGGAGTAGCACCCAGAATATCAGTGTCCCGCTCGGGGAATGTGTTTTCTCTCCTCGCCAAGATGTGATTTCACAGCGAAGAATTTCAATTATGTGACGAGCGTTCACACGTGTTTTCTGTTTTTTACCCTTCGGCATGAGATTCCCCTCCGACCTTATGTCACCCACCACCACCAGCACCACCACCTCTCTTTGTTCCTCTGAAGCCAAACTTTGACGGATAAAAGTATTGATAATGAGATTGAACAGATTCTGACACACAGCTAGAAGGCAGCTCATCTCAGAAGAAACAAATGAAATGTAGAAATGTAAAATTAAATCATGCGCTATTAAAATAATTGTTTCTATAAATGAACATCATGAGAGGTGACACTCCTCTTTATTACTTCTAATCTACCTTTGTTTCATCCAGGCATTTTGTTGTAATACGCTGTGTAAAGGACTTAATCTTAAAATGATCATGAATATAAGGTTCTATTGTAGAAAAGATCCTATCAGCCTTCTTTTTTTTCTCTTTTCTAACTCTGTTGGTTTCTCTGTGGCTGTTTTCCTTCCAGAAACCGAGGACCCGGGCGCTGTGCTTTGTCTGTATAAGACAGACAACGATTGTGTGATGAAGTTCACATATTCTGAGCACGCCAGCGGACAATCCGTCCTCACAGCTCTTAAAGAGCCAGGTCAGTTTTTTTTTTTTTTTCCCACACTAAATTAAACAACAACTAATTGGGGATTCTTCCATGATTGATGCCTCTTTTATTTACCACACCGTCAGGAGCTGACACCTAACAGAACCAAGGTGCCGTCTGTTTGTGTTTGTTCAGTTGTTTTTTGGTTCTCAGCTTTTCTTTTTTTTATTCATGCCAGACGCCAACTTTTCAATTCATGACACAAACTATTTTAAAAGGAAATTTTGAGGAGAATTACATTTTAAAATTTGAATAAAAATTCAGATGTTTCTGCCTGTTTTTGAAAATTAACCCACAACTTTATGTAAAAAACAATATCATACATTTTTTTTTTTTTTACCTGTGATATCCCTGTGGTTTTAAGTAGAAAACATAATCTCAATATAGTTTTACATTCCTCCTTGAAACTTCTTTCTGGAGCTCTAGAAAGAAAGAGCAGGGTTGTTTTGTGTCCTTTTCATTAATATAAATGAGCTTTTTTGACATCACAACTTCACAGAAGTCCTGATGACTCAATTTGAGGCGGTTTCTGA
The DNA here is from genome assembly GCA_036785175.1 of Eupleurogrammus muticus. Taxonomy (NCBI): domain Eukaryota; kingdom Metazoa; phylum Chordata; class Actinopteri; order Scombriformes; family Trichiuridae; genus Eupleurogrammus; species Eupleurogrammus muticus. Next base: position 2,459,728 of record JAYKQN010000001.1, read on the forward strand.
ACTACAGGCAGCCATTCTTATAAGCAAAAAAGCCAATTCAAATCCTGTCTTTTTAGAATATAGCCCCTTTATAGGACGATTCCACTTCGTAGGGGACGCTATGTGACTACTAGATATTCTGGCCTATATCAAAAAGGCATTTAAGGGCATCTCCCCTTATGTAACTAGCCTCCTACTGCCCTTTACGTCACAGCTGGGGGTTATAAACTCTTTATTCCAGCCGAGCTCTTATTTCTCTTCCTGAATTTCTCTTAAATTAGCCATTCAAAGCAGATATGAAACTGGTTGTGGTGAAAATCCCCAAAAGAGGAGAAGAATCACCAACTCCTTGTATGTCTGATATATATTTACCAGCGTGCGCTTTGTCTCCCTGCGTCAGAGTGCGGTGGCGGGCCGAACGCCATGATGGTGCTGCTGGCCGTGGTGGGCAGCATCCTGCTGGTGGGGGTGGTGCTGCTGGCCGTCTGGAAGCTGGTCATCACCATCCACGACCGGAGGGAGTTCGCCCGCTTCCAGAGCGAACGCTCGCGCGCCCGATACGAGATGGTGAGGAACGTTGACGTAACATTTACCCTGCCCAAAAACCCCAACCCCAGCACATGTGAACACACACACAAATAACCTTTATCTTAAAAACATGTGGCTGGACTAATAGGGCCATTTCTTGGCATTTTCCTAATCATTTATTGAGTCATTCATTTTTTTTGGATTAGAGCTGTTGAAGCTGGTACTGATAGAGATCCTGGAGACTTTAATACATCAAAACATGACAACAAGCCTTACTTGTTCTTCTGTTAAGGTGCAACATGTCTCACTTGTTTTTTTTCATGTTTAAATTCCACTTTTTGCAAAAATGAACCCTATAAAGTACAAATAAAATGCCTCCATTGAGTGAACAGTGTTACCCATGTTCACACTGACAATAAAATGTAGTATGCTATGAATAGAAGGACTTAGAAGTATTATGAGTATTCTAATAGCATACTCTATCATTGTTGTAGTAGGCAGTATGCACTGTATACTGCTTTGGTATGAGCAGTGTGAAATATCACTTCAGCTCCTCTGGTTAGCAGCGAGTGGTCTGTGTTTCAGGATTATATGGTGTCATATGTGGCACAGGCGATACGACATCTGTGCATGCACAGATTTCTCTTTACACGTAAATTGTGCCGTGTCACACGTGCAGATTTGACCTGCCACGCACACACTTGTTTGGCCATCGTGCATCAGCAGCCGAAGCAGAGACGGGTCTGAACTGCTGCTCGTGTGAAGCAAGGACGACTGACAGTTTGGGGTCAGAGACTATGCCTGCAGTGGGGACAGTGTAAGTGGATGTAAAACATCAAAATAGGCCATTGCGAAAAATTTGTATTTTTTTTGTTTGCATATATAAGTACAAAAAGTAGAGCTGCACCTGTAAAATATGCAAACAGAATAAAAACATTTTTTGCAGAGTCCTACTGTGTTGATGATGTTTCACATCCTCTTACATTATCACCGCTGCTTCTGGTGCAAATGTGACCCAATTAAATGAAATGCTGATATTATTAATGTCATAAGCTGAAATCCCTGGGTACCATGAGCAGGGTTGTGTTTTATCCCTCGTCTCTACCACAGTGTAACTCTGCATCGTTCTCCTTGCCCCCCCCCCCCCCCCCCCCCCCCCCCGCAGGCCTCCAACCCGCTGTACAAGCAGCCCGTCACCACGCATTTCACGGAAACGGATTTCGACATGTACGGGAAGTCATACAACGGCGGGGTCCACTGATCCCTCAGCACGGGGCGCGGCAGGACCGGTCCGACAAAACCAGATCCCCCACCCCCCCCTGAGGCCCACGTGGACGCAAGGAACTGAACACACTCGTCCCCCCCGCACGGTCCACACCGGATTAACAGACCTGAAATGAACTCGACCGTGTCTGAGGGAGGATTCTGTGGCCTTTTTTTTTTTTTTTTTTTTTTTTATCTTCAAGGAGGACGTTCAAGCCTTTCGCAGAGAAGTGACTTGTTTTTCTTCGTGTGCGTGTTGCGGAGGGGCAGCGAAGCATGAACTCCTGCGTCTTAGAGAGAGAAAGTAGAGTTAGGAGCGAGTTTGTCTGCAGTTAAACAGGATGAAGAAAATACAGAAAAAACATAACTGCACCACCGTTCATTCTGTGTACAGAGCAGGCAAGTCATTGGCTTATATTTGTATATTTTTATAAACACTAAAAATGCCTTTCTTTCTAGCCTCAACTATGCATCCGGCAGGACTCCCCTCTGCTCTGAATAAAATGGATTTCTCTCCACCTTTCGCTCCACCTATTTTCAAAATCATGAGATTATTAAAAAAAAAAAAAAAAGCACATTTCCGAAGGTGGCTCTGATCATGTTGTGGTACTACTAACATTTACTAAGCAATAGACTTTTTACCTTATCATTTTGCACAGAAAATATTAAGTCGAGTCTCGTAAAGATTTAGATTTTCTCTTGTTTGTGTGTGCGCGTGTGTTGTTGTTTGCACTACCTTCTCCTAAGCTGCACCTATTGACCCCAGCCTCTGAACCCTTAACAAGATATTCTATTTTTTTATTTTTTCATTGTCAACTCGTTCAGTGAGAAGAACAAATCAAATGATGTATATTTCCTATCCTGATAATCAAACAAGACTTTTCCAGTTCATTCATTTATTCATTCAAATTGGGAACATGGGCAGTGACCAGGTGGTGACTTCTCTTCTGAAGCCAGAGCTCTTTCTTTTCTACTGAACACATTAGTTTGTGATAATAATTAAAAAGAAAACCGCTTCAGTAGCGGGCCCTAAATATTTATCAGACTTTACTCAGGTCTATTGTGCATTTGAGATAATTTTCAGATAAAAGTGGAGCTAAAACGATTACATTAATTTGCTTGCTTGAATTTATTTGGACAGTGGTCTGAAAAAACAAGCGATATGTAAAGGTGTCAGAAATTCTGACCAACATTTTGTGTTATTTTTTCGAATGATTCATAATAATTGATTATGAAAAGTCAAAACAGCAGCTCACTGCTGTGTTCTATGGCTCTATGGCACAGAAGAATAAGCTACTTTATACAAATAAAAGACAATACTTTTTTAGTGGGATCAAGTCATCGCTGGTTTTGGTCTTTTCAATGCATTTGTTGACAATAAGAAAAACATGAAACACTGCCAGCCTCTTACAGGAACTGCATCCTCACATGTGAAATAGTCTTAAAGCCTTCTCTTGTGCTAAGGTAAATTTGTTAAATTCACGAGGATGTACACTAGAAAGCCTTTAATTTAGAATATAGGTACAGGCCGTAGTTTTAGTGTGTACAGGACTTAATATTAAACTGGCTGCTACATTATGAGGTCTGTTGGACGTCGTGTCCTCCGCCGTTCTGGGGGTTTGTGGGAAAGTGGTGATAAATAGTGAATCTACTGTCACTGTTCCCGCAGGAGTCTGATCTGTCACAGGGAAATCTGACAGCAGGTGGAGGGAGAAGGGTGCTCTGTGGCCTTTTATTTTTCCTTTTCCTCTTTTTTTTTTTTTAAAGTGATGGTCTTACAGTGAAAGTGTCAGGGACTTGTAGTTTGTGTGTGTACGAGTGTGTTTGAGTGGGGGGAAAAAGCGTGTATGTAAATAATATTCCACGAGTACGTGTGTACATACAGTGCCAAAATGAAATTAAAATGTTTTCACTTGTGAAGTTTTTGACTTTGCCCGGCACACTGTAAAACGCAACTCACCCACACTCCTTTCTGCTGCGACGTGAAAGCGTCAGCGTGCCGTTCCTTCTGTACAGTCTTAAAACGTTTCCACATGGATGATCACACCGCGACATGTTTATGTAATGCTGCACACAGAGCAGAAAAATAAAAAAATAAATTTGCTTATGTCAAAAAGCCAGCGAGTCTGTTGTGTTTGGCGCCAACGGAGCGGCGTAAATCTGAGGTTTAAATTTGACGTCACACATGAATTTGTCTCTGCGTATGCGCAGACTTCAAAGTTCAGCTGCACATCTGCTTGCAGCACCAACCCCGTTCTTCCATGTTTGATGCGTGACCACACACGGGGGAAGGCCGGTCTGATGTGTCTGCTCATGCTGTGAAACACACCGCTCTGGTGAGATGGAACCTGCATCGATGTGATGATGAACATGATGATGCTGAGGCTTAAATGCATTATTGAGGTCACTGTTGTAGCTACATCATTTGCAAACATGATGGAGGAATGATGTGCAGGAATCTGTAAGCAGACCAGAGTACATAGGTAAAGATTGTGATGCACATTCACAAGTATCCATGTATCTGAACAAGCAAAAATATCTTGTTTTATGGAAGAATTAGTCTAATATTGAGTAGAATTATCTTGTTGCACTGGCAGATATGTTTTTTTTCAGATGTTGATTAATTTGGTCTTGTTTTGAGAACATTTTTTTAAAAATCTAATTAACAATTACATTAAAATCAAGAACAAAATGAAATAAGCAAAATGATCTGCCAGAGGTTAATTCTAGGATAATTCTACTCAACTAACCAAAAACAAGATATTTTCACTTGTTAGGATTTCAGTTTTTGCATCATATAAAATAGTACAATACAATGCCACAAACCTTGGAATGAATGTAAACACTGCAATTGTAACATAATTTCAATATCTTAATTATAATTATGTACTCTATAAGATATATACTCACACAGGATAAAAACATAATCTTTAATCTTACTTTTTAGTATTTAAAAGAACATATTTTTACATTCAATGTCAAATATTCTTCAAATGTTCAGTACTAAAGTTTCACAGTGATGGAAAATCTGAATGTGTATAAAAGTGTGTGTGTGTGTGTGGTGTGTGTGTGTGTGTGTGTGTGTGTGTGTGTTCTTTTTCCTGAGGTCATATTTTCTCCTCCCGCTTTGCTCACACTCCACACATGTCTGAGAAGAGCTTTTCCACTGGATAAAGCTAAGTTCCAGTTTTCAGTTCCTGTATTTGATTTCTTCACTGTGTAAAAAAGGAAAATCCATTTTCCCTCATTCTGCTTTATTTCCTTCCTTCTTTCCAGTCACAGTGTACTTGACATTGTTTCTGTTCTCAGTCTGACAAATTGAAACTGAGACCACACCTTATGTTAAGTAATATGTGAATGTTCTAATTTTCTAACTATTTGCAAAGAAAATTCAATAAGCAGCAGTCACTGACAGCTCTGAAGGGCAAATCACGAAAGTCAAATTTTCCAGGCATTAATCCTGCATCCTGTCCTCAGACCTTCAAGTTATATACACAGGAGGCAAGAACAATTCAGCTGTGTTAGACCCACCTGGATCAATCGCATCACATGCCCAGAATATGTCATCAATTAAAACCAACGAGCTAATACACCACGGCCTGGCATCCTGGTGGTATTTCCGAGAATTCCAGGCTGTAATGTATCAGTTCATTGATTTTAATTGATGATTAATTCATCACAGCCTGGCATGACTGGCATAACTGCTAGAAGAATGGCAGGCTGTGATGTATGAGTTCATTGATACTAATTGATGACATATTCTCGGCATGTGATCGGATTGATGCACGTGGATCTACAAACACGTTTAAATTGTTCTCTCCTTCCTCCCAGTAAACATGAATGAAGGTCCGAGGACTGAAATGTCATTAGAATACAGGTTTTCTACTATTTTCTTGTGAATGACACTGTGTGGGAGTGTTTTCCCTATTTTTGTAATAAGTGGCAGAGTTGTATTTAATGGAATTAAAATGTACTTTTTTTTAATTAAATGCAAGTCTGAAACCTTCGAAGATACTCATGTCAAGTACAAGCAGTTTTCTACTTTAATCAGCTTCACCAGAATTTTCGTAACAGAAAATTCTACTTGACACATTACCATTTGTGATGTACATGTTGTGTGTGTGACAGCAGCTCCTATGTCACTAATCCTCTCTGTTGATGTTCATGTGTCAATGAACACAACACTGAAGCATGTAAATCAGCATTGTCAGAAAGTCACAATGTTTTGACCTTTGACCCCATCCTTTTATAAATGCAGGTATTGTCCATTGTCCACACCAACCCTGCAGTACACGTTCCATCTTGCACCTGTCACATCTAGTCGGATGCTCTAACTTTATTTGAAGTCTTGAGCCATAGTAGTAGTAGCTTTTGATCTAAAATAAATGAATAGTAACAAGGTGAATTACACAAAATGTCATGCAGTTAATCCAAAATGTTTTCCCCTGACATTGCTTGTTTTTCTTAACAAATATGCATAGTTTTACAAAGATACAATGTTTTTTTTCTTTTAGTCAAATTTATACATTTTTTGTATAAAACGTAAAGAGTATTGATGGCAGTACTACTTCACAATGTGAAATGTGTTCACTGGAAGCCTAATTGTTCCTCAGTTTCCTGCCTTTTGCTGCCATCTAGTGGAATGAAGATCTCAAATGCACATTATCAAGCGCTTGCAATCTTGTGAAATATTTCCCGCAGTTTAACTTTAGAAATAAATGAATATAGACATACAGACAGTCACAGCCATGACAAAGGGGGAGATACACTGTTAGGAATAACAAAAATAGTTGATTTAACATACTAAAACTATGCTGAACACGAGTTCACCCAAGTATAAGGTGCAGATATCAGTCAAATAAGCATGAGGTATATGTGTGTTGTAAGATGCACAGACAAATCAGGAGGTAATAAAATTAAACATCAGAGAGAGAGAGAGAGAGAGAGATTAATTGCTGGCCAATATTTTATAACCCTGGTGTCACCTGAAGGCACAGATTTAATGCTGCTGGTATGGAAAGATTAAAGCAGTGCTAAACAACAACAACAGGGGACGCCACAGTATTTTCATATTCATAGACTCAATGAGGGAGATGAATCATAGCGTCCCTTGCAACATCCCACTATGGGATGCTGCTCCTTAGCGTTCTTCAGAAGCGTTTATCTCATTACTCCAATCCTGTGTCCAGTATCATCTGCCTTTAAATGCATGGTATAGACAATAAAATAGAACCTTACACAAAACAAATCCCTCTCAATCCTCACTTATGACACACTCTTCCCATCCACATCTGTCAATCAACCAGCCTAATCCCTCATCGATCCAATTGTTTACTAATTGCAAGACTTGGTTTGTGGCAGAATGTCAGTCCAACAATTTTTTTTCAGTAAGATAGTTAAAATGATAAAAACAAAGACAGTGTTGAATTGATCAGGACCTTTGTACAAAATTTATTTAAAGCTTGCTTTACTTTTTTCACTGTGAGAATGTCATTTCATTATTGAAAGCTGGAGAATGTGTGCTATTGGATACTATAGTATTTTTGTCAGAAAAGGTCATAGTATAGTATTTTGTCCAAAAAAGGTCATAGTATAGTATTTTGTCTAAAAAAGGACATAGTATAGTATGTCGTCCAAAAGTAGTCATACTATAAAATTTTGTCCAAAAAGGTCATAGTATAGTATGTGATCCAAAAAAAAGGTCATACTATAGTATTTCGTCCAAAAGAAGTCATAGTATAGCATTTTGTTCAAAAAAGGTCATATTATAGTATGTTGCCAAAAAAAGGTCATAGTATAGTATGTCATCAAAAGATGGTCATAGAATAGCATGTCATCCAAAAAAAGCCATATTATAGTATGTTGTCCAAAAAAGGTAATAGTATAGCATGTCGTCCAAAAGAAGTCATACTATAGCATTTTGTCCAAAAAAGGTCATACTATAGCATTTTGTCCAAAAAAGGTCATAGTATAGCATTTTGTCCAAAAAAGGTCATAGTATGGTATGTCGTCCAAAAGAAGTCATTCTATAGCATTTTGTCCAAAAAGGTCATTCTCTAGCATTTTGTCCAAAAAAGGTCAAAGTATAATATGTCATCCAAAAAGGCTCATACTATAGTGTGTCATCCAAAAGAAGTCATAGTATAGCATGTCGTCCAAAAAAGGTCATAATCTAGTATGTCGTCCAAAAGAATTCATACTATAGCATTTGCCCAAAAAGGGTCATAGTATAGTATGTCGTCCAAAAGAAGTCATAGTATAGCATTTTGTCCAAAAAAGGTCATACTATAGCATTTTGTCCAAAAAAGGTCATTGTATAGCATTTTGTCTAAAAAAGGTCATAGTATAGCATTTTTTTCAAAAAAGGTCATAGTATAGTATGTCGTCCAAAAAAGGTCATAGTATAGCATTTTGTCCAAAAGAAGTCATAGTATAGCATTTTTTCCAAAAAAGGTCATAGTATAGTATGTCGTCCAAAAAAGGTCATAGTATAGCATGTCGTCCAAAAGAAGTCATACTATAGCATTTTGTCCAAAAAAGGTCATACTATAGCATTTTGTCCAAAAAAGGTCATACTATAGCATTTTGTCCGAAAAAGGTCATAGTATAGCATTTTGTCCAAAAACGTCATAGTATGGTATGTCGTCCAAAAGAAGTCATTCTATAGCATTTTGTCCAAAAAAGGTCATACTATAGCATTTTGTCCGAAAAAGGTCATAGTATAGCATTTTGTCCAAAAAGGTCATTCTATAGCATTTTGTCCAAAAAAGGTCAAAGTATAATATGTCATCCAAAAAGGCTCATACTATAGTGTGTCATCCAAAAGAAGTCATAGTATAGCATGTCGTCCAAAAAAGATCATAATCTAGTATGTCGTCCAAAAGAATTTATACTATAGCATTTTGTCCAAAAAGGGTCATAGTATAGTATGTCGTCCAAAAAAGGTCATATTATAGTATGTCATCCAAAAAAGGTCATACTATAATATGTCATCCAAAAGAAGTCATACTATAGTATGCCGTCCAAAAAGGGTCATATTATAATATGTCGTTGAAAGATGGTCATAGAATGGCATTTTGTCCAAAAAAGGTCATATTATAGTATGTTGTCCAAAAAAGGTAATAGTATAGCATGTCGTCCAAAAGAAGTCATACTATAGCATTTTGTCCAAAAAAGGTCATACTATAGCATTTTGTCTAAAAAAGGTCATAGCATAGCATTTTGTCCAAAAAAGGTCATAGTATGGTATGTAGTCCAAAAAAGGCATTCTATAGCATTTTGTCCAAAAAGGTCATTCTCTAGCATTTTGTCCAAAAAAGGTCAAAGTATAATATGTCATCCAAAAAGGCTCATACTATAGTGTGTCATCCAAAAGAAGTCATAGTATAGCATGTCGTCCAAAAAAGGTCATAATCTAGTATGTCGTCCAAAAGAATTCATACTATAGCATTTGCCCAAAAAGGGTCATAGTATAGTATGTCGTCCAAAAGAAGTCATAGTATAGCATTTTGTCCAAAAAAGGTCATACTATAGCATTTTGTCCAAAAAAGGTCATTGCATAGCATTTTGTCTAAAAAAGGTCATAGTATAGCATTTTTTTCAAAAAAGGTCATAGTATAGTATGTCGTCCAAAAAAGGTCATAGTATAGCATGTCGTCCAAAAGAAGTCATACTATAGCATTTTGTCCAAAAAAGGTCATACTATAGCATTTTGTCCAAAAAAGGTCATAGTATAGCATTTTGTCCAAAAGAAGTCATACTATAGCATTTTGTCCAAAAAAGGTCATAGTATAATATGTCATCCAAAAGAAGTCATAGTATAGCATGTCGTCCAAAAGAAGTCATACTATAGCATTTTGTCCAAAAAAGGTCATACTATAGCATTTTGTCCGAAAAAGGTCATAGTATAGCATTTTGTCCAAAAACGTCATAGTATGGTATGTCGTCCAAAAGAAGTCATTCTATAGCATTTTGTCCAAAAAAGGTCATTCTATAGCATTTTGTCCAAAAAAGGTCAAAGTATAATATGTCATCCAAAAAGGCTCATACTATAGTGTGTCATCCAAAAGAAGTCATAGTATAGCATGTCGTCCAAAAAAGATCATAATCTAGTATGTCGTCCAAAAGAATTTATACTATAGCATTTTGTCCAAAAAGGGTCATAGTATAGTATGTCGTCCAAAAAAGGTCATATTATAGTATGTCATCCAAAAAAGGTCATACTATAATATGTCATCCAAAAGAAGTCATACTATAGTATGCCGTCCAAAAAGGGTCATATTATAGTTTGTCGTTGAAAGATGGTCATAGAATGGCATTTTGTCCAAAAAAGGTCATAGTATAGTATGTCATCCAAAAAACATCATACTATAGCATTTTGTCCAAAAAAGGTCATAGTATAGCATTTTTTCCTAAAAAGGTCATAGTATGGTATGTCGTCCAAAAGAAGTCATTCTATAGCATTTTGTCCAAAAAAGTTCATAGTATAATATGTCATCCAAAAAGGGTCATACTATAGCATTTTGTCCAAAAAAGGTCATATTATAGTATGTCATCCAAAAAAGGTCATACTATAGTATGTCATCCAAAAGAAGTCATACTATAGTATGTCGTCCAAAAGAAGACATAGTATAGTATGTCGCCCAAAAAGTTTATAGTGTAGTATTTGGTTGAAAGATGGTCATAGAATAGCATTTTGTCCAAAAAAGGTCATAGTATAGTATGTTGTCCAAAAAACATCATAGTATAGCATGACGTCTAAAAGGTTTACACTGACCGCCTAAGAAGGGTTTCGATCTAGCCATCTTCAGGTCACCAACTTCCAATCTCTATACCTCCCTACCTCACCAGGAGACCTGTGACGGTCTATGTTTGTTTTCCTGGCGCATTTAGCATCTCCACTTTATATGTTGGACTTTTAAATTCAATGCATAAGAACAACTTGAGATGGTTTTGAACCAGCATCAGTGGGCTTCAGAGTGAAGACTTCTGCTCTCAAGCCTACCCACGCTGCCAGGACTCCGAGCATGTTCAAATGTACATCCAAAAAGGGTCATACTATAGTATGTCGTCCAAAAGAAGTCATAGTATAGTATGTCGCCCAAAAAGTTTATAGTGTAGTATTTGGTTGAAAGATGGTCATAGAATAGCATTTTGTCCAAAAAAGGTCATAGTATAGCATGTCGTCCAAAAGAAGTCATACTATAGCATTTTGTCCAAAAAAGGTCATACTATAGCATTTTGTTCAAAAAAGGTCATAGTATAGCATTTTTTCCTAAAAAGGTCATAGTATGGTATGTCGTCCAAAAGAAGTCATTCTATAGCATTTTGTCCAAAAAAGTTCATAGTATAATATGACCACAAGGTTCTGTGCTTGGACCAATACTTTTCACCATCTATATGCTCCCATTGGGTAAAATCATTAGAAAACACTGTATTAATTTCCACTGTTATGCTGACGACACACAACTCTATCTATCAATTAAGCCAAATGAAACCAATCAGCTAGCTAAACTTCAAGCCTGTCTTAAGGATATAAAATCCTGGATGACCTGCAATTTCCTTCTACTGAATTCAGAAAAAACTGAAATTATTGTACTCGGGTCTGAAATCCTGAGGAACTCAATATCCAGTGATATAGGTATCCTGGATGACATCTCCCTGGCCTCTAGCTCCACGGTGAAAAACCTGGGAGTCATCTTGGACCAAGACTTGTCGTTCTCTGCCCACATTAAACATATCTCTAGGACTGCTTTTATCCACCTACGCAACATAGCAAAGGTCAGACACTTCCTGTCTCTGAAAGATGCAGAAAAACTTATCCATGCATTTATTACTTCCAGGCTGGACTACTGCAACTCTTTACTGTCGGGTTGCACCAAAAAGTCTCTAAGGACTCTCCAGCTGATCCAGAATGCAGCTGCTCGTTTATTAACCGGCACTAGAAGAAGAGAGCATATCTCACCTGTATTAGCCGCTCTACACTGGCTTCCTGTAAAATCTCGTATAGAATTTAAAATCCTGCTCCTCACCTATAAAGCACTCAACGGTCAGGCTCCATCCTACCTTAGGGATCTCTTAGTCCCATATCGCCCATCAAGAACATTACGCTCCCAATATGCAGGCTTATTGGAGGTTCCCAGAATTTCTAAAATTAAAACAGGAGGCAGAGCCTTCAACTTCCAGGCTCCCCTCCTGTGGAACCGTCTTCCAGTCTCAGTCCGGGGGGCAGACACCCTTCCTATATTTAAGAATAGGTTAAAAACTTTCCTGTTCGATGAAGCATATAGTTAGGGCCGGCCCTGGCTGGCCTAGTTATAGTTATGCTGCGATAGGATAGTCTGCCGGGTCCTCATGAGATGCCCTGGGCTTCTTTTTCTTCTTCTATCTGTGATACTGTTGTACCACTACTGTACTTTTAAATCTGCTGTGGTTCCGGAGTCCTGCCCTGTGTTTTCTCTTTCACAGAGCATGCTGCAGTACAGCCACTGAGGGATCTACGGATGTTGGAGGGTCTGAGGCTGCCTTGGTGAAACCTGAAAGCTATGATGGATCCTGCTCCTCATCCTCCACTTCTACCAACATTCATTACATTTCTGTTTGTTTGTAATATTCAAATTTCTCTGTAATGTTCTCCACCTGCACACATCATCTACTGCACGCCTGTCCGTCCTGGAAGAGGGATTCCTCCTCTGTTACTCTTCCTGAGGGTTCTTCCGTTTTTTCTCCCTGTTAAAGGGTTTTTTTTAGGGAGTTTTACCTTGTACGATGTGAGGGTCTAAGGACAGGGGATGTTGTGTTGCTTTTGTACACAATGTAAAGTCCTTTGGGGCAAATCTGATTTGTGATTCTGGGCTATACAAATAAAATTTAATTGAATTGAATTGAATAATATGTCATCCAAAAAGGGTCATACTATAGTATGTCGTCCAAAAGAATTCATACTATAGCATTTTGTCCAAAAAGGGTCATACTATAGCATTTTGTCCAAAAAAGGTCATATTATAGTATGTCATCCAAAAAAGGTCATACTATAGTATGTCATCCAAAAGAAGTCATACTATAGTATGTCGTCCAAAAGAAGTCATAGTATAGTATGTCGCCCAAAAGGTTTATAGTGTAGTATTTGGTTGAAAGATGGTCATAGAATAGCATTTTGTCCAAAAAAGGTCATAGTATAGTATGTTGTCCAAAAAACATCATAGTATAGCATGACGTCTAAAAGGTTTACACTGACCGCCTAAGAAGGGTTTCGATCTAGCCATCTTCAGGTCACCAACTTCCAATCTCTATACCTCCCTACCTCACCAGGAGACCTGTGACGGTCTATGTTTGTTTTCCTGGCGCATTTAGCATCTCCACTTTATATGTTGGACTTTTAAATTCAATGCATAAGAACAACTTGAGATGGTTTTGAACCAGCATCAGTGGGCTTCAAAGTGAAGACTTCTGCTCTCAAGCCTACCCACGCCGCCAGGACTCCGAGCATGTTCAAACGTACATCCAAAAAGGGTCATACTATAGTATGTCGTCCAAAAGAAGTCATAAATAGTATGTTGTCCAAAAAAAGGTCATACTATAGCATTTTGTCCAAAAAAGGTCATACTATAGCATTTTGTCCAAAAAAGGTCATACTATAGCATTTTGTCCAAAAAAGGTCATACTATAGTATGTCGTCCAAAAAAGGTCATAGTATAGCATGTCGTCCAAAAGAAGTCATACTATAGCATTTTGTCCAAAAAAGGTCATACTATAGCATTTTGTCCAAAAAAGGTCATAGTATAGCATTTTTTCCTAAAAAGGTCATAGTATGGTATGTCGTCCAAAAGAAGTCATTCTATAGCATTTTGTCCAAAAAAGTTCATAGTATAATATGTCATCCAAAAAGGGTCATACTATAGTATGTCATCCAAAAGAAGTCATACTATAGTATGTCGTCCAAAAGAAGTCATAGTATAGTATGTCGCCCAAAAAGTTTATAGTGTAGTATTTGGTTGAAAGATGGTCATAGAATAGCATTTTGTCCAAAAAAGGTCATAGTATAGCATGTCGTCCAAAAGAAGTCATACTATAGCATTTTGTCCAAAAAAGGTCATACTATAGCATTTTGTCCAAAAAAGGTCATAGTATAGCATTTTTTCCTAAAAAGGTCATAGTATGGTATGTCGTCCAAAAGAAGTCATTCTATAGCATTTTGTCCAAAAAAGTTCATAGTATAATATGTCATCCAAAAAGGGTCATACTATAGTATGTCGTCCAAAAGAATTCATACTATAGCATTTTGTCCAAAAAGGGTCATACTATAGCATTTTGTCCAAAAAAGGTCATATTATAGTATGTCATCCAAAAAAGGTCATACTATAGTATGTCATCCAAAAGAAGTCATACTATAGTATGTCGTCCAAAAGAAGTCATAGTATAGTATGTCGCCCAAAAAGTTTATAGTGTAGTATTTGGTTGAAAGATGGTCATAGAATAGCATTTTGTCCAAAAAAGGTCATAGTATAGTATGTTGTCCAAAAAACATCATAGTATAGCATGACGTCTAAAAGGTTTACACTGACCCCCTAAGAAGGGTTTCGATCTAGCCATCTTCAGGTCACCAACTTCCAATCTCTATACCTCCCTACCTCACCAGGAGACCTGTGACGGTCTATGTTTGTTTTCCTGGCGCATTTAGCATCTCCACTTTATATGTTGGACTTTTAAATTCAATGCATAAGAACAACTTGAGATGGTTTTGAACCAGCATCAGTGGGCTTCAGAGTGAAGACTTCTGCTCTCAAGCCTACCCACGCCGCCAGGACTCCGAGCATGTTCAAACGTACATCCAAAAAGGGTCATACTATAGTATGTCGTCCAAAAGAAGTCATAAATAGTATGTTGTCCAAAAAAAGGTCATACTATAGCATTTTGTCCAAAAAAGGTCATACTATAGCATTTTGTCCAAAAAAGGTCATACTATAGCATTTTGTCCAAAAAAGGTCATACTATAGTATGTCGTCCAAAAAAGGTCATAGTATAGCATGTCGTCCAAAAGAAGTCATACTATAGCATTTTGTCCAAAAAAGGTCATACTATAGCATTTTGTCCAAAAAAGGTCATAGTATAGCATTTTTTCCTAAAAAGGTCATAGTATGGTATGTCGTCCAAAAGAAGTCATTCTATAGCATTTTGTCCAAAAAAGTTCATAGTATAATATGTCATCCAAAAAGGGTCATACTATAGTATGTCATCCAAAAGAAGTCATACTATAGTATGTCGTCCAAAAGAAGTCATAGTATAGTATGTCGCCCAAAAAGTTTATAGTGTAGTATTTGGTTGAAAGATGGTCATAGAATAGCATTTTGTCCAAAAAAGGTCATAGTATAGCATGTCGTCCAAAAGAAGTCATACTATAGCATTTTGTCCAAAAAAGGTCATACTATAGCATTTTGTCCAAAAAAGGTCATAGTATAGCATTTTTTCCTAAAAAGGTCATAGTATGGTATGTCGTCCAAAAGAAGTCATTCTATAGCATTTTGTCCAAAAAAGTTCATAGTATAATATGTCATCCAAAAAGGGTCATACTATAGTATGTCGTCCAAAAGAATTCATACTATAGCATTTTGTCCAAAAAGGGTCATACTATAGCATTTTGTCCAAAAAAGGTCATATTATAGTATGTCATCCAAAAAAGGTCATACTATAGTATGTCATCCAAAAGAAGTCATACTATAGTATGTCGTCCAAAAGAAGTCATAGTATAGTATGTCGCCCAAAAAGTTTATAGTGTAGTATTTGGTTGAAAGATGGTCATAGAATAGCATTTTGTCCAAAAAAGGTCATAGTATAGTATGTTGTCCAAAAAACATCATAGTATAGCATGACGTCTAAAAGGTTTACACTGACCGCCTAAGAAGGGTTTCGATCTAGCCATCTTCAGGTCACCAACTTCCAATCTCTATACCTCCCTACCTCACCAGGAGACCTGTGACGGTCTATGTTTGTTTTCCTGGCGCATTTAGCATCTCCACTTTATATGTTGGACTTTTAAATTCAATGCATAAGAACAACTTGAGATGGTTTTGAACCAGCATCAGTGGGCTTCAGAGTGAAGACTTCTGCTCTCAAGCCTACCCACGCCACCAGGACTCCGAGCATGTTCAAATGTACATCCAAAAAGGGTCATACTATAGTATGTCGTCCAAAAGAAGTCATAAATAGTATGTCGTCCAAAAAAAGGTCATACTATAGCATTTTGTCCAAAAAAGGTCATACTATAGCATTTTGTCCAAAAAAGGTCATAGTATAGCATGTCGTCCAAAAGAAGTCATACTATAGCATTTTGTCCAAAAAAGGTCATACTATAGCATTTTGTCCAAAAAAGGTCATAGTATAGTATGTCATCCAAAAAAGGTCATACTATAGTATGTCGTCCAAAAGAAGTCATAGTATAGTATGTCGCCCAAAAAGTTTATAGTGTAGTATTTGGTTGAAAGATGGTCATAGAATAGCATTTTGTCCAAAAAAGGTCATAGTATAGTATGTTGTCCAAAAAACATCATAGTATAGCATGACGTCTAAAAGTTTTACACTGACCGCCTAAGAAGGGTTTCGATTTAGGCATTTTCAGGTCACCAACTTCCAATCTCTATACCTCCCTACCTCACCAGGAGTCCTGTGAGGTTCTATGTTTGTTTTCCTGGCGCATTTAGCATCTCCACTTTATATGTTGTACTTTTAAATTCAATGCATAAGAACAACATGGGATGGTTTTGAACCAGGATCAGTGGGCTTCAGGGTGAAGACGTCTGCTCTCAAACCTACCCACTCCGCCAGGACTCCCAGCATGTTCAAATGTACATCCAAAAAGGGTCATACTATAGTATGTCGTCCAAAAGAAGTCATAATATAGTATGTCGTCCAAAAAAGGTCATAGTATAGTATGTCATCCAAAAAATGGGAAACTATATCACTTTTTCCAAAAAAACATCATAGTATAGTCCGCATCCAAAAAATCTGAAACTATATCACTTTTTCCAAAAAACATCATAGTAAAGCATGACGTCCAAAAGGTTTAAACTGACCGCCTGAGAAGGGTTTCGATCCAGCCATCTTCAGGTCACCAACTTCCAATCTCTATACCTCCCTACTTCGCCAGGAGTCTTGTCACATTTAAGGTATGTCTTCCTGGCATATTTATCAGGGTGAAGACTTCTGGTCTCAAACCTACACACTCCACCAGAACTCCTAGCATGTTCAAGGAATGGTCAAATCTTCATCAAAAAAAAAGAAAAAGGTCATACTATAGTATGTCGTCCAAAAAAGGTCATAGTATAGTATGTCATCCAAAAAAGGTCATAGTATAGTATGTCATCCAAAAAAGGTCATAGTATAGTATGTCGTCCAAAACTGAAAGCCTTTTATATTCAAAGCATAAGAACATCATGAGCTGGTTTCGAAGCAGCACCAGTGGTCTTCAGGGTAAAGCCTTGTGCTCTCAAACCTCCCCACTCCACCAGGAGTCCCAACATGCTTCAAGGGTGTTCTCCTGGCTCATTTAACATAATCACTTTAGATGTTACCCTTTTAAATTCAAAGCTGAGAAAATGTTTTATGCATGTTGTCTACTGGATTTGCACATTTAGTCAAGAACCTCAGATACAGATTGGAACCAGATGATGAGACATTAATGATGCTGCTAGCCTGTGCTAAAAGTAAAAGAAAGGTTACTTGAAATGTTCAGTTTAAAAAATTAAAAAAAGTTAAAAAAAACACTTTAAGTTTAAGTTTTTTAAAAGAGAAGTGAAAGAAATGAGGGAGGGAGGAGAGCAACATTGACATGTTCAGTTGTTACAAAAAAAGCCCCAAAAGGATTTTTTTTTAATAATCTATAGCCTATCTGTTGTGTTTTATGAATTAACTTTTTATTATTGTCAATATTATTATTATTAATAAGGCTACTTCAATTTGTAAATAATTCTAGTGTTTGAAGTCTTAGGTTAAAATTAGCTTTCCCTCCAGGTAAGATAAATGTTAGAATGTTGATTGATGAATTCTGAATTATATTTTATTTCAGTTATTTAATTTTTCAGTAAAGGAGGTAGAGAACTATATATGACTATAAAGACCAGTTATGCCGCCTGGGGAATCAAACCCCAGGACGTACCAACAAGGAAGTAGATATAACCAAATAACTTTGAGTTCACATGAGGAAGACTCATTCACTGCTGGGAACTGAATGTTATTCAAAAAAAGGTATTTTTTAATAAATAAATGTAGAAAACTGTCAACTGTGGCTGAAAAGACAGAAATTATCATTTTTACAAACAATCTAGATTTAAGATGAAATGGAAAAGTTCATATAGAATTGTGTTTCCAGTATTTAAAACAAATAGAAGGAGAAAAATGAGGATAAAAGCAGATTAAGGCTGGTAAAGTCTGGTCTTAGTGCTGCTATATATTCCCCACAAAAGTCACAGCAAGCTAAACACACTCACACTGCAGACAGGGGAACCTGCTTTATGGCCTGTAACCACATCGTAAACAAAGGGATCTCACCCACAGTGACTAATCACCCGAGTAGACGACACTCTGCTCCACTGATTCATAGAAATAAAAAGGAACTACAACAAGGAAACCAAACAAAACAAAGACACCAGTCGCTTCCACAACAACCGTAAAAAAAAAAAAAAAAATCTAGCGACCACACAAAACAGAATTAAACTCTGGAAAAACAGTAGCAAGCGTACAAAGCCACTGATCTAGTCCTCCTTCTGCTTACATTGTAAAATCAACTCAAAGACCTTATCATCACTAACATCAACAGATGAGTAAATTACGGTTAATATCAGACAGATGGATAAAGGGTTGGGAAGGAAAGAATGTGGGATGAAGGTGAGGGTATTCAAACAATAGAGAGTAAAGATGAATTGGAAAATAAATGATTATTACAGTAGATTGCTGTATATTTTACAATAAATCAAAGTAATTGAGGTGTTACTATAGAAAATGGAAGGAGTTGGACATATATAGTTAATCACCTACTACTGTATATCCAACTGAAATCACAATACTTAATTGATTTTTATTTTACAGCAAATACATTACTAAATAGAAGTACACTTCTTCTGCTGAAAATTATTTATCATAAATATAAGTTAGTATTAGTTTTACAGTGTATGCCACAATACTCTTCATGTTGAAACAGGCTGTGCAGCCGTGGTCTTCTTTCCCGGATTTAGTTTCGTAAAACTTAATCTGTGGTATGAAAAGTAGTAGCAAGGAAGCTACAACAAATAATCACGCTCAGCCATCTAAAACAAAGTAGTTTTTTTGTTCTAAAATGCAAATATCTACATATCTGGAAGCAGCAGCGAGAGGAAGGAGTCGTATATACCTCCGACCCTGATAGAGAGGAAGGAAGGGGCGAGGAAACAGACAAAGGCTGCTTTTACACACAGTTAGGAGAAGTGTTTCCTAGTGCCTATCATCACATTAGCTCGTAGCCAGCAACGATATGAAGCCATAATATGCCAACTTGGCCAAATGGACAGATTAGACGTCTAGCCGGATCATGTGCTTTATGTTGTGAAATTTTGTACATTTGCGTCTCGCAAGTTATAAAAGGAGAATCGAAAAAAGCTCCTTTCGTTCATTCAGTACATGACGCACGGTGACCCCGGATATAAAGAGGAATTGTTGTAGAAGGGGAAGTGAGCAAAGGTCACACAAATACAGTATATGGGCTACAGATCATGTATTTGTTCTTTGAAGCTCGCATTGATGTGTCGATTCCCAAGTGCATGTCTTGATCGTGTGCTCATGTGCATGCTGGTCTTGAGACTTCTGGTTAATCGAAGATTTCCAACAAATCATCTCATTCTGTTATAAAATATAATGCCTTTTTTTATAGTTTACAACATAGTACCCAGGAAGTGTAACTGGACAACTTCTCCTATATGATTCTGACTGTTCATAGTGACGCAAAAACGAGTGAGACAGAGAAAGGCACAGTCATCTTTTCCTTTTCCGTAATGCTGCAATTACTGTACTATTTTTTGTGACCCGGCAGCACCGCTTTCACCGCAAAACGTCCTCTATCGGTGAGGATGAGCGGATGTAAAGGTCCGGCTCTTTGGCTGTTATTGATGGCAGCAGTCCTCCAGTAATCGTGGCTCCTTGTACGCATTACCCAACACATACATCAAGAGGAGCAACACGCCGAGGCCGAAAACAGAAGCGTAAATCCTGTTTTCAACCATCGGTCACGGTCACAAAAAGTTGCTTCTGAATTGTAATTCATGTCGTGTATTCACTGGAACATACATGCACTTGTTTCTGACCTTTTTTGTGCATTTACACCCATCGTGACAGATATGATGTCACTTGTATAAAAATTGTAATTGTTGTTGAACCATGTTGCTCACATCAAGCGTGACCATGTTTGGCCTTCCTCAGGCGATAGCTGCCCAACTCATGGAAATGATGATGAGTCTCCTATTAAAAAAAAAAAAATCACCACAATACGTAGTATGTCCCAATTACTATGTCTGAGACGGACTTTCCATGTGGGAGAGGCGCGCTGAGAATTTAGAGGGTACAGATCGTTTCCCTTCCCCGATCTGGAACCAATTCTAAATAATTTTACCTGGGAGCCAGTGGTGTGTGTGTGTGTGTGTGTGTGTGCCCTCTCACAATAACCTATGCAGATATCATGTTGCAGACAGGTTTTACATTACCAAGGTTTTGCTCTTGACAACCAATTGCTGTGGGATGGATTTCAGTCGTTAAATGTGTTAAAATACACACTGTATACACAACACAGCCTCTGGGTGCCTGCAGCTCTTTGCTTTTTTTGTAATACTATTACCTACATTAATTGATTTTTCGGGGCACTGGCAGGGGCTGAAACAAGCTATGTACACCTGATAAAGATGTAGTGACAGCACCAGCACATTCAGTACATGCAAAAAAGGTATACACTTGTTTGGAGTTTTTTTTTAAACCAATATTAGCTCTCTTTTTAGCTCTGAGAAAGAAAGGTTTTATTAAACGCTCCACTATTTTCATCATTTAGGTGCTAACTAACAGCTGAATTTGCAGGCTGTAAAACCCAACCAATGAGCTGAAGGATGCTGCATAAAGCGGTGGGGAACTGTTGGGTGACAATTCTCTGTGGGACCAAGTCCAATAAGAGGGAGAAACACGACAGATAGATGTTATTGTCTCAGTTATTTCAGCTGTTGCTGGCTAGATATTTGTGTATTCATATGTTTTATATTACTAATTTAAAAAATTAAATGTTATTAGCTGAAGAAATATGGTAATGTATCAACATTTTAGTCAAATCCTGAATAAATTCGGCTTAAGGCTTCCTGGTCTAAGGGTTGCTGTTAGGGCACAGCAAAATTATACTGTACATTCTATTCCCAAACTGCTGGGAAAACACAGTCCTCGTTTCGACACAGAAAGTGTTCTTGTAAGTGTACCCAATCACTGAACTCTCAGGAGACACCTAACATCTGGAGAAACCTCAAGCGTGGGGGTTTTCTTTGTTTAGAAATGCCAGTCCCCTCCTGGCCCGTGTTGTTGAGCAACGGCATTGACAAAGCTCTGCTGGTTGGAGATCCATTCACTTTCTTATTGTCAAGCGAAACATTAAACTACAAAAAAGGTCATGTATTTATAAAAATAAATAAATGAATAAGATGCATCATTCACTATTTTGTCCAGTCTGACTGCTGCCATCATGTGTCCAGCAGCAGCAGCAACAAACAAGCTGTGACAAACAAGAAGTCAGTGATCTGCTTCATACTAATGTCAGCAGACAAAGTTATATATATATATATATATAAAACATTTGGATAAGTTTCTAATCAAGAATTTAGCCTGCATAAAGCATTTTTTATTAGAACCACGTTGAGCAATTGACAAAAATATCTAATGATATACCCACTTATATTCAGTATGGTAATTACATTTTCTCTAATTTCTTATGATCTTGTATGTCTATTTAATTTCATCATGATGTCATAGATATGCTAACTAGCATGCATATTTTCTCTGTAACTTTTAGATTCCTTGTAATGTCCTTGTTTAATTAATTTCTGTGATATAATATACCTAAACAAGCTGGCTGGAGGATAGAATCTGGTTTTCATGACTGAAGCTGGTTTTACAGTGTGAATAGTGATTTTCTGATAGTTAAACTGGTCGTGACATTAGTGGAGTGGTTCTTTAATACAGTATTATCATAATAATATATGTTGAGTTGTATGCCTTTTAATTAGATGTGGAGGACTTCTGTCCCCTAGTGGCCAAAAGTAGATTAATTTATATTTAGGTCAAAATAACCAAATTTATAAAAGATATATAATATAACAAGTAATGTCATTTTACTAAAATCCAGTATAGTTTGAAGTTACTCTGGAACTAATTTGTATATTAATTGTAATATTCTAATTACATTGGTGTAATAAAACAAAGTACTCATGTATTTCGGGATTATGTGTGCATTACTTAGGTTCTTATATTTCTATATATTTTCACATACACTACATTTCCACAAAGCATCTTTGGCGCTGGCTGTAACATAAAACTTAGTGGAAACAGACAGCCAGCAGCTCACTATGAGCATGACTTGTGACATCACAAATAGTTCAGGAGCCAACATCTGGTTCAATATTCAGTTTACGCAAGAGTGATGTGGAAACACTGACAGTAAACTTCATCACTGTCAAATTTCTGACTTTTTACTTTTAAGCGACTAACAGCATTTATACAATTAACATGTAAGTAGATTTTACGTCAGGAAATTATTTTTAATAAATGGGACAACGCCAAAACTGTCATGTGGTGGAAGCCCTAAAAACTATGAGTTTAATTTTCTCAAAAATGTTTTAAAAAAATGAAAAACACATGCTAGTTTTATATTATAGGTGGATTATATATGTTATCATTCTTATGCCATTTGACATTTTTGTGTCAAAAACAGCACAAAATCATGATTTTTGTAAAAAAGAGAAAAAGGAAAAAAATACACAAAGTGACTTTTAAATGACCAACATCAATACAAATATACATTTTGAGAGATCTGATAAATGCTTCTTTAAACTCTATTTTAACAAGTTTGGGGTTTTAGAGAGATTTAAATATTTAAATAGGAGACTTCAACTACTTTTTACTCAAATGACTCACAAACTGCTGCTAAAATACAACTTAATGACATTTATCTTTAAGTAGTAATAGTAGTAATACGGTTAAACCATACAGTGACTACACTTATAGGACACATATACTTCTCCTACTAATTCTATTTTCGCTTGGGTGACTAATGTTTGCAGGGAGGAGGGGGAAAAGTGTGAATTTCTCCTTTAACAAGAAAACATTTAGTTTGCAGTGTAAATCACTGAAATCCCGTTATCCTGAGTGAGTGTGTGGAGTGTGTGGAGTGGTGGAGGGGTGGAGGGGTGGAGGGGTGGAGGGGGGGCGCAGCAACGTGACCGGGCTCTTCCTGCAGCAGGCGCTATATAAAGCGGAGCAGCCGCTGCAAACATCTGGAGCAGCTGCGCGATGGACGCGTTCGCTTTCCTCTGGACGCTGGCGTTCCTGCTGCAGGAGGCGCAGGCGTGGGGCTTCAAGAACGGGATATTTCACAACTCCATATGGCTGGGTAGCTATGCTTTCTTTTTTTATTTGTTTTGCTGTTGTAGTCAAAGTGACAAATAGCGATTTTTTTTCCTCATTTTATCTCATCTATCCGCCTCTTTAAGTTAATCTTTAAATAACCAGACTCCAGTTATCAAACCAGCATCATGTTGCGTTTGCATTTCCTGCTGTTTCCTTACTTTCTACCTGCAGCATATGAAAGCCTTTTTTTTTTTTTTTTTTTGCATGCGTCTGTTTTTGCAAACTCAGCCAAAGTTTGCCATCACATAGAGGGCACATTGTGGTGAATAAGGTGGATTAATAGGCCATAGAGCAGAAAGTCCCCTCTGTGCCAGCCTGCATGTTTATGACCTGGCTACACACTGGGGAAAATGACTTCATCCACCGGCTTCTTCACTAAACAACATCAGACCAAACAGCAAACAGACTGGAGTCAAACGAAAGGAAAAAAAAGAAAAAGTTCATGACTTCGGGAACATAAAAACTTCTGTGAACTTTCCCTCTTCGTTTTATCCTGAATTATATGAATCTGACAAGCTGTGGATTCCCGAACTAACACCTCTCACTGCCACATTATGAACCACATTCTATACATTTTTATGAGGTGAGAGGAAACGCCTGCTGTAGCACTGGAGCAGTGTTTCATGTTATCTGCTTCACATGTACGACATTTTCTAATATTATTTTATTTTTTTTTTCTATTTTAAGACTTGAGTGCTCAGGTAAGGAAAATAGAAATGCTCCAATTCCACAGTCGAATGGTTGGACAGTATCAGAGATAATTCTTGGTATGAATAGTAATATAAAACATATGGCATTCAGAGCTGATGAGTGTGTAATATGAGGTATCACTTTGAGGCTAATTTAGAGTGCTTTCTGCTCAGTCTTGCAGTCATGCGTGCGTAAAGACAAAACAGGATCAGCAGAGGAATCCCCATTGTGAAGGCCAGGGAGCAAGTGACCTCTTCTTGGTGAATGTCCAAAACGGAGAAAAAATGCCACACGCTCACCTTCCCCTTTCCCTGATTTACGCTTGGCTCGGGTTTAACCTTTGCTTGCTTGCTAAACACATTCACCAAACATGCCTGCTTGTGGTCTCCTGGATGTGTGTGTGTGTTTTATTCTGAACCAGACAAAGTCGACTAATTCACTGCGGTTGCTACAGAAGCGCAAACTGTCGTTCCCGCCTTGTTAGCAGCTTTTTTTTTTTTTTAATTTGTGGTCTCTCTTTGACAGAACAAGCAGCTGGAGTTTACCACCGGGAATCACGCAAAGGGAGATACCAGCTGACGTACAAAGAGGCCAAGGCTGTCTGCAAATACGAGGGAGGGAAACTCGCCACATATGAACAAATGGAGGCGGCTCAACAAATAGGTCTGCAGCATCCTGCACACAAACATATGTACGATGCACACACACACACACACACACACACACACACACACACAGCTCCTGTCTAAGGAGATTTACAGTGGGAAAACTGGGTAGAGCATGCTCCATCATAACTCACGGACACAGGCTCTTTTTGCCCCTGTCAACACTGATTCACATTAGTCATGGAGTGCTGTTTCATCCATTGACTCTTGCTGGCGTATGACTTAGGTAAGCAGAAGTATATATTACGACTTCATTGCCTCATAGGGCTGCATTTACCTTGCCTTTCACCCATGAAATACATTCAAAACCCTGTCTGAAGGCGTGCCTCAGATGTCTCGGAGGAATGCTTTTAACATTTAGCGAAAAGAGGTTCACATGTTCACGGGGTAAAGGTCAGTGAGGGCAGTGAGTGACACACTTCTTTCCGCCATTACATGACTCAATGCTAACATTTAAAGGGTCTCTTGAGCAATGCGAAGGCCTGTTAACACCTACTTGGGTGGGTAATATCACTGTTCCCATGGTACGGAGATTGAATCCAGCCACTGGCTCTGGCATTACATCCCACTTCCCTGTCAGCGGTTGCAGCTGATTTTTCCCACGGCAGCCTACCCAGGAGGTCCCCCTTTTATCTGGGCTGCTCTGGATGGGATCTGCTGATTGTCGCTCTGAGCTAAACTCTGAAGCCCGACCGTGTCTCCACATATAAGAAGAACAGCAAAACAACAAACCAAAGAGGTCCCGCAGTGTTTACCGGGAGGCCGTTGTTCAATCTTTTCCATCTGAGGCTCTCCTGGGGGGTGCAGTTGAAAAGGAAAAAGGCCTTTCTGTGGCCCGGCAGGACACGGTAGTTTAACAGTGAAAAGCTTTAACGGTGCTTCTGCTGCTTATCGTTCGCTCTTGTAGGTTTCCACGTGTGCTCCGCTGGCTGGTTCGACAAAGGACGGGTTGGTTACCCCATTGTCAAATCCGGGGCCAACTGCGGTTTCGGGAAGGTCGGCATCGTCGACTACGGATACAGACTGAACAAAAGCGAGAGGTGGGACGTCTACTGCTACAACCCGAACGGTGAGTCATAAACCATGACTTCACTTAATCTATTAAGACACAAAGTGTACACTGGAGTGGTAGGGGGTCATTTACAGCAATACTACACCAGTCGTTGGTTTCTATGTGCAAATAATGCAAAAAATGATCTTAAAGTTCTTTTGCATCGAATGACATCATGCATGAGCCAATTGAAGCATGGGGTTAGGAGATCTGACTCTGACTCTGAAAGTTTGACCACCTTTGGTTTGATGGATGGCAGTGTGACCCAATGGAAACGTCCATATCCAAATCTGATGGGCTTTCAAACAGCATGTGACATGTAGGAACTGTGCCATTTTCCAACCATTTTCGCAAATAAGACTGAAAAAGCGGGTGCGACTCAAGAGGTTAATAAGGGTCTTTGAAACCAAAATGATACATTAAAAGAGGCCAAAAACTTCCAAAAGAGTTGGTTTGTTTGGTTCTGTGGTAATTCTCAGTTTTTTTTTTTGAGTAAATCCTTCCGACTGACAATGAGGCATTAAATTCACTTGTTTGGTGATTCTCTTCCAAGTTTCCCTGCAATAAAATATCTGAATAAGACAGTAAGTGATGACCAGGGTGCTGTGATTAACTGTCCCAGTCATGGCAGCGTCGGGCCCACGGGTTGAGAAGAGTCATCGTGTCTGAGGCTCCACAGACTCACTCAGGACGTTGTCGTCACCGCTGGTTGATACAGAGAGTTTATCTGTGCAGGATGGGACCACAGGGGAAGACGGGACCTTTTAAAAATGTCAGTCCCACCCTGTGAGTTATCGTGGTCAGACCAAGAATAAACTTATAGGAGCATCAGTGTAGTTAAGACGTCGGTGAGTAAATGCACCGTTGGGAAACTGATAACGTGGACGTTTTAACAGACGTTTTAACAGCCACTGTGCCTGAATTATTCACCAGAATGAAAGATGAAGTGACACGTAAACACCCATAAGATTTCACAATTTTAGTGATTCATTTAAAGCTAATGAATATTTAAACTTTTGTCCATTTTAATATATCTGAAAAAAACTATTAAAAGCGATATTTTGGAACTGACACTGCTAATCTAGAAACAGATTCCTAAATCCAGATAAACTGAAGCAACATTTGTTTTGAATAATGTTTCTGGCCACCTGATAAATATATAGGTCTAATATTCCCTCTCCTTTATTTCTATGCTGGTTTCCAACAACTCCTAAGGGAAGAATCAACTCTAGCGGCCAAATGCACAACTATGTTCAGCTGCTAATTTTGTCTGTGTTGTTTGGTGCTGGGCAAGTAGCACACAGTGGCTTTTTTTTTTTAATTTTGCTGAGAACAGCTGCCTGTCTGCATCTGGAAATAATGTTGATGAGCCCAGTGACAGTGAACCGAAACAGTTTTTCAAAGATGCTAAAACCCTCCAAAGGGGAACTGGAGATTATAATTCTCTGTGAAACTTTTACTACGACCGTCCTCTTTCAAACTGTGTAACGGAAACGCTGCCTCTGGTATTTATTTCTTAACACTTCTTGGTTTACATACATGCAGATCTGCGTTCTGCTATTACACTGCTGCTCAAAAGTTTAGGGCCACATAGAAATGTCCTTGTTTATGAAAGAAAAGCACAAGCAACTTTAACTAATCAGACATGCACTCTATACATTATTGAATGCATTTATTCTTGCTGCAAATGTCTGGTTTTTAATGTAATATTCACATAAATGTTCCACTCCAGCTTGTAATGGTTTATTCATTTTGCAACTCATTTTATAAAAAAAATGTGACTTACCAACACGCCAGCGACAATGCCATTCCTTTGGTGCCCTAGAGAGATATATAAATGTTTTTAAATAGGAGCTTATTGCTTTAAATGGATCTAAAGAATTTCATCAAATGTCTTTATTTTATTTTACTGGTTGTTTCTTTCCTAATTCATCAAATACAATCATATTTAGGTTGGTGTGTGAATATTAGAATGTCTTTTAGTTATATTATTTTGGTTTAGGGATTTTCTGCATACATGCATATAAAATGTTTCATGACTATTTAATTTTTTAAACTAATAAAAAGCGCCATTTAAATCATCTAAGTGCATATCACCAGACCTCAATTGAACCCTGTGTTGATGAAACTCAGCATTAAAACACACAGAGAAGACTAACCAGCAGGTTTGCGTCTCGTAGCCAAGGAGTGTGGCGGCGTGCTGACGGACCAGCAGAGGATCATCCAGTCCCCCGGCTTCCCAGAGGAGTATCAGGACGAGCAGATCTGCTACTGGCACATCCGCGTGCGCCTGGGTCAGAGGATCCGCCTGCACTTCCTGGAGTTCGACGTGGAGGAGGACACGTCGTGTCTCGCAGATTATCTGGAGGTCTACGACAGCTACGACGACGTCTCAGGCTTCACTGGCAGGTGAGGATCAGATAAAAATAATAAATTAGGAATAAAAGACTTCAATAAATCTATCATCACTAAATCATACAATTGACTTAAGCACAAACATAGAACTGCATCTATGGTTTGTAATGTTATAGCCATAGAAAAAAAAAAAAGATGGGCCTTTTCTGATTCTGATGTTTCAACCAATCGTTTCACTACCAATCTCAGTCATTGTAGTAAATGCCAGTGTCTAAGCATGACCCTCCCTGTTGGCTTTAGTTAGAGCCAGTCGGCCTCCTTCCCAAATATTACCTCATTTCCTTTCAGACAATTCAGGAGGCATGGAGCAGGGATGAGAGTGACACCAGCTCCCAGGATATCACTCTTTTCCATGACCCCTGCCAGAAAGTGGCTAGGATTGGATAATTAACCAACATCAGAATACTTTATTAATCCCCGAGGGGAAATTTCTACAAGGAAATATAAATCAAATATACAGTATATAAAAATATTATATACATAGCACAAATGTGGACAAGCTTTATTGCACTATACTAAATAAATATGGCATTGAATGTGGCTTATTGCACATATGGCAATAGATATGTGTTATAGCACAGAAGGAGTTTAGGGGCCAGCCCATTGACTCATGGTGCATTACACACAGTTTGATGGCCACAGGCAGGAATAATTTCCAGAATAATTTCGCAGCTCTGTGGTGCATCATGGTGAAATCAGTCTGTTGCTAAGTGATCTCTCATGTCAGACCAGCGCGTCATGGACGTGAACACGTGGACGATGTCGCCTTGTTCTGTTTCCCATCACAGGCCTGCCCTATGTCTATTGTTCACATTAATTCCACAAGTTTACACCGGGCTTCTCTTGTTGGTTCTTACATCTCCTTCACTAGTTTATACCATTCCTCATCTCCATACATTTTTAGGGAAGAGAATACAACACAAAAGACGTGAACCTGAATAACGCCTTCTAATCTGTTCGTTTACAGGTTCTGTGGCGATCATTTACCTGAAGATATCATCAGTACAGGTGGGTGATACTTATATTTTCATAGAAGAAATACAGATTATTTCTCCTGTATGTTGTTACTGTGAGGAAATCAATTTTTTTTTTTTTACAGGGAACGTGATGACACTAAAGTTCCTCTCTGATGCTTCAGTTATAGCAGGGGGCTTCCAGCTACATTATACTGCAATCGATGCGTCTCAGTTTTTATGCAATTACACACAGTGTTTACACTGACCAATGTTTTTTATACACTGACGTGAAATGTATTACTAATAGTAGTCTTTATTGCTGATTAAAGAAATAATTATGCTGAATAAAGAAGGTCATAAAATTGTGCTGCAGTTTCCGACATTGTTTTGCTTTTCTGATCTGATCTTTGTATTCATATTGTGAATAGGTATTTGGGTTTACACTGTTCCAATTTTAATACCTCATCTGTGCATCTTTTATGATCCACCTCTGTTCTGTTCAGTTAAATCATATACCTATTTATAAAGACTTTATAATGTAGCCTACCTCTGGATTGAAAAAGCTTAATAATGAAAATTTTAATTTGTGACATTAAATTCAGTATAGCAAACCTAATTGAGTTTTTAATTCACATTTCCCACTGCACTGTAGCTTTTATTGTCCTGTTTTATTCTAGCTTATTTTTATTTTCTATTTAACTCTTTTGTAAACTGTATCAAAATGTCTTTTTTATATAAAATATTGTGTTTCTTTTACATTTTCTCATGCCGTTTATGTTTCATGTAAAGCACTTTGAATTGCCTTGATGTTGAAATGTGCTATGCAAATGAACTTGGCTTATTAAAGGGATTCTCAGAGGAAAGTGTTATTAATATACTGCTTTTTTAAAAACATACTTATGCATTTTCACACAACTTTGTGAGACATTTCACATGATAAGATCTTTTTATGTAGTTCAGTCTCTTTTTGTTGCTCTACTTCATTATAGGATTCAAAGTAAACTTAAAGAGTGATCACTTTGCTGCATTTATGAAGAGATAACATGTCAAAGAGGTATGGATGTATGAATGGTGCTTAATGTATTATTAGATTGTAATAATTTCATCCTCAGCCCAATTACATACTCTGGACCTTACACATGCATTGGTTGTATTTTAATAGTTTGTGCAAAACATGACACAGCAGCCTTTAGACATGACTCTCCATTTGACTTATACTTGTCCATTTAATATTGAATTGTAGACTTGAAGAGTAAGTTTACATGCAATTTGTATATAAGGAATTAGTAATATTTTGGCATATGTTGAATATTAGTTTGAATGTATAAATGAATCTTGTAACAAACTAAAAAGCATTTCAGTAAGAAACATTTATTTAGTTTACTTGGTAAAGCTGTCCTTTATTTTTTTAGCCATTTATTTTGAATCACATTTGCAGGAGTACAGAAGATTATAACCAGGGTATTTGGGATATTTTTGATAAGCGTGTATTTCTTTGTATATAAAAATTAATAATGAAATATAAACTAAAAAATTGCCCCAAGTCACTTTACAGCAAGTTTACCCAAAAAGGGGGCGTGGCGGTTCGAACAGCGCGGAAGTGACGTATTACCTGCGCTCTCCCGAGCTCCCTTTGCACGTATGCGTGGTGGTTTGGCGCCAGCGATTTCGCGGGGTAACGGCGCAGCTCATCACAAGGCGCAGCGAGAAGAAAGCGAGCAAAAAAAAAATAACACATAAAGTATAAAAGTTACCGTCCGTGTAACACGCCGCAGCACGGGCTCACGCACCTCAAGGCGGACAGATCGAGCTTCTTCCTGGGGGTTGATGGTGAGCGCCGGAGCAGGCTGTGTGTGTATAAAGAGCGATTGTAAATATTTGATCGCTAGCTTTGTTTGTTTGCCCTGTCGGGGGTCTGAATAAAAAACACCTTGCCGCGGACAGGTGAGGCAGTGTCCCCGCGGTGGCAGCACGAGTGTTTGCATCAAACTTTACCCGGATCCGGGCTGGACATGCTGTAGTCTGCTAGCTGCTAACTTGTTAGGGCTAGTTGATGTTAGCAGGCTTCTTGCTATTTCCCTGCCCGCTCCCCCGTGGCTCCAGCATGGGTACACTGTGTTTATGCGTCTTTAAATAAGGCCAGAAGGGCGGTTGTTGCATTGTTTCTGAACTGGTATTTACAGGAAGACACTCGTCGACTTGTTTTGGTTCCTTGTTGAGGCTGCTAAATGGCCTTGGGTAGCATTCAACAATACACACACACACACAGACTTTGCACATCTGCAGTTAAACCATCTGCTTTATGTCCACAGCTCTTGATACTGTGGAGGCTGAACACAACTCGTTGCAGAACAAGGTGAGAAATGTCCACTAATCCTTTTAAAATCCTCCTGTATTTGTGCTGAATATGGAAGTGTGAGAATAAGAATAATTTTTATTGCATATTCCATGCAAAAATACATCTTAAAGTGCTTTACAACAGGTGAAACAAGCCCTAAAAACATGCTGAGAAACAGCATTAGACAGGCAAGATCCATTTACGATGAAGAAGGAAAGACATGTAGGTAGAATTATTGGGTATCAGTTACTTCTTGAATCATTGCTTTAGAAAGACATTATTACTGAATGTTACAAGTAAAGTTAACTGCTTTACATAAGATATATAAAGCTATTAAAACAAGAGGAACAGACAAATGCCAAACTGCAATTGCACAGATAATCAATCCTAGTTATCAATATCATTACAGTTTCTGTAGTTTTGTCCAAAGTGATTAATAATCACTAATGTTATTCACGGTAAATGTATAGTGTGTCTTGATTTCTTCATGTGAGAAACAGTCATTTTAAATTCTCATCATGTTGTATAGTGCAACTGTGAACAAAACCAAATTTTGCCTGTAAATCAAGGACTATTTGCACTTTTGGTATCTGCATCAAGGACACTTCTACTTGCGGACAGAAGAAGCAAGGAATCAATCCACTAACCCTCTTAGTCACTTGTTTCCCAAAATAGCTAATCTCTATTTTCCTGACTCTTGTTTTTCTCTGCCTTTTTTTTTAATAAGGCTTTGGGGAGGTGAGTAATAATGATGGCGACGGCGGCGCCTCCTGGCACCCCCAGCTTCCTCCCTCTGCTGGAGACTCTGGAGGACAGCGCTGCAGGACTTTCTGAACAGACCGACGCTTACCTCACCATCACCAAGTAGGTCACTTCTTCTTGGTCCTTTGCCGTCCCCTTGATATTTCAAGAGTCATAATTAATGAGTGGTGAAAATGATTCCTTTTTTTTTTTTGCAGCCGCCTCAGTGGAATGGAGGGAGGTCATTTTCTCCCTACAGTCGAAAAGCACTTTACTCGTTTGGGTAAAACCATCTTGGTAAGACTTTTGCTTGTCATAAATGCATATGGAATTGTCAAATGTCCAGTTTTTATGTTGACGTATTACGCCTAAAACTATTGTCTCATTTTGTTTCCAGGCTCACATAAGCAGCCCCAACGCAGAGCTGAGCCAAGCTGCCTTGCAAGCTTTAGGGTTTTGTTTGTATCATTCGCACATAGCTGCTGGAGAGCCTGGTAGACAACTTTACACATATTACAATTCATTATTTCAGGGAAGAGACAGTGGGATTACAAGATATGCTGATGGGAGTGATGCTCTTCTGTTTGTTTTCCAGAAAGCTTCGCAGCAGAAATACTATCAGCACTTTGCTCCTTGGTGGTGAAATCGACAGACAAGAACACGTGCATCAGAGCGTTATGGGTTATCTCTAAACAAAGTTTTCCTCCAGATGTCGTCACAAAAAAGGTGAGTGTCCCTGATGTTTAAATCCCGAGAAAGTAGTTATAACAGGAGTTGGCTGCTGTTGTGTTTAATTGTGTTTACGTTACTCAGGTGCCGTGTATTCTGGGTGCCCTGGAGAGCGTGTGGAGCAGAGAGGACATCCAGTCTGTTGTAATGGAGCATGAGGCCTTGAATGTTGTCTACAGGTAAATATAAACATTTTGGCAGTGGGAAAAATATTTAATATAAAGAAGAAAAAAATATGTTTTAATGTCTTTAGTCTCTAAACTATAGAAAAAGATATTGTGAAAAAGTTGGAAATAGCATAAATACTTAAATCTTCTCACCTTTTTTTTTTTTTTTTTTACTATGTTGTAATGCCAATGCAGATTAAACATATTCATCATTGGTCTGGGTTCTTTACAGCCTGCTGGAGCGTGTACCGATCCCGATGGGTGAAGGAGCGCTACAATGGGCGAAGCTGGTCATCCCGCTGGTGGTGCACTCCGCCTCCAAAGTACGTCTCCGAGCCGCCGCCACCATGGAGCTGGGCATGCCTCTGCTCCTGGAGAAACAGATGGAAGTGGTTGCTGTCATTGAGCCGATGATGTCCTCAGTAAGTCACTTGTGTTTCCAAGTATATTTAAGTAACAACAGTTTTGTAAAGTTGCAGCGATTAGTCAATTAATAAATTAGATCTCAACTATTGCATTTATCACAGACCATTTTAATAGTTGTTTAATCTATTTGAGTTTTTAGAAAGACAAAAATACATTTTAGGTTGTCTTCCTGCTTTGAGGAAACGGTAATTGACATTTTACAGAGTTTGTGAACCACAAAAACCAATAGAGTAAGTAATTATGAGACTAGTCGTTAGTTGCAGATCTACATGGTGGTACTTTATTCCATAAGGAAGTCTTGATTATATGCTGTTTGTCTTCACAGAAACTGATCCCAGAACTGCAAAAGCTTTTCATGTCCAAGAATGAAACAAACGTCCTGAGGCTCTGGCCGTTATTCGTGAAACTTCTAGGGAAGGTAAAGAATATCTGCTGTCATGTTCTGCCTAGAGTATAAATGCGTGAATCTGTGACCTCTCTACAAATCAATATTTTCCACAAAGAAAGGGGAATCTGTATAAAAGCAGATTAGACACAAACTTAAAGCACATCGGACACATTCTTAGCTTGGATTTAGTTCTGCTACTTATTTTAACTTATGCAGACTTCAGACCAAGAAATATAACTGGACCTGACTGTGATTCATTGTTAAAGTTATGGGGCAATGAAAACTTGATCATCATCCCTATTTGAAACAGCTTAAGATGAGTGTTAGTGTGGATTGCAATGTGTCTCTCTTCAAGTTTTCCCAAGGTTGAGGGCACATACTTCCGAAATGCAAAAAGGTCTAACATCTGTCTTTTTAAACAAAGTAAAACTCCAGATGTCTGAAGGTGCAATTGGTATTAATTCAGCTGAAATTTTATTCCAACTTTTATTGGGAAAAAATTATCTTATTGTATATTCCTTTTTGTGATTTGTACACAGCTGCTGCACAGAGGAGGTCCTTTCATCAACTCCATGCTGCGTCTGGAGGAGCTTGGGTTCCGGAGCCCCTCCCCTAACATCAAGAAAATCGCTTTCCTCGCCTGGAAGAGCCTGATAGACAACTTTGCCCTCAATCCAGGTGAGCAGCTTTTTGTTTTTAACTCTTTGGTTTGGTTTCCTACTGTCATCAGGGCAGAGATTTACCTTCTCGTGTCACTCCTGTCCTCCTCTGTGAAGAAATCCTGTGCAGCAGCAAACGTATGAAGCTGCTGATGCAGCCCCTCATGTCCATCAACGTCAGGACGGAGGCCCTGATGCTCACCAAGGTGGAGGTCTGGTGGTACCTGGTGGTCCAGCTCGGGCCCAACCTGTTGCCCAACTTTGATCAGGTTTGAGACTCTCCTCCTTCCCTTAATGCCATAAATCTGTGTGTTTAAATTATCTATGTAAAGATGTACTGTTGTATCTCTTCAACGGTTATACATCTTTAGTTGCCAATAAATACAAGTTTACTTTAGTGTTATTTTGATCAAGATATTTTTTACGTAGACAGTTTAAAGAACGTTAGGCAGTGGTATGTGAATAATAACCAAGGAATATAAGCATTTAAAGCATTATATCTACCTTTAGCTGACACAGCGGCCCTGCCCTTAGAGAAATGGAAATTATAGAAAAGGAAAGTAAATACCATAAATAAGAGGATAACGGCTTTTTATTATCTGCTCTGAGCTTCATTTGACTGCTTTGCTTACTCTGTACCTATAGAGTACCTATATAATATTTTATATGGAATATTTAATATCTGAAAATATTTAATAAAAAAATGTTAGTCAGGTCTGTGAAATAAATCGTATTAAGGTTTATATAAATGGTATAAAAAAGATACTTGAATTCATCTTGAATGAACCTGAAGGAAACCTATAAAAAATAGAGCACAACAATATAATTGTCTTATAATTTTGTATATTGGGCTGGATGATATTGTAAACTTTACCTTTTTGTTATCACAAGCCTATTGCAGGCCAAACATTGTGGTCCAAGTGAACAATTCTTGTGTCTCTCCAGGTTTCTGTCCCTCTACTCCAGAGCACCATCGTTTCGGACGCGTCTTCCATCTCAGGCACCCCCTCTCGTGCTGTCACTCAAAACGGCACAACACCAGCTGGTACGTGTCTGCACATCCACTCTGACACATCAGTCACCTGTGTGATGCACTAGACCAAAAAGCATAGGCATGGTCGTAAATGTTTCTTCATCTTCTATTCACTCCAGGCATCAACTCTTCAGCCAACTCTACTCGGTTAAGCCTGAACTCCAGCACCACAGCGCCCTACACCTTCCCCTCCATCCAGATCCTTGGCCTGGAAATGTTGCTCCACTATTTTCTGGGACCGGAAGTTGTCGCCATCGCTGCAAAGAACAAGGTCGTTCTGAGTCTCGGTGAGAGTCAGAGCCACATAAACTACCTTGTTTCACATGAAACTACAGTTCATGCATGTCCGTTCAGATACATGTTTACCTGCAAGCTGATCATGCAGCTGTCACCTTTTTTCTATTTCCAGAACCTTTGCAGCACCCGCTCCTCTCCGGTGCCCCCTCCTTCACTAAACATGCTGCTTTATTCATCTCAACTATCAAAGATGGGGTCACCAGTGTCGGCAAAGAAGCCCCAGGTAAACCTCACTGCTTCA
The DNA here is from genome assembly GCA_036785175.1 of Eupleurogrammus muticus. Lineage (NCBI taxonomy): Eukaryota > Metazoa > Chordata > Actinopteri > Scombriformes > Trichiuridae > Eupleurogrammus > Eupleurogrammus muticus. The sequence continues at coordinate 2,495,966 of JAYKQN010000001.1, forward strand.
CTTAGTTGTGTAGTTTAGAAGTAGGAATTAAGTCAGGTTGATATCTGGTATGTATGTGTAAATGTATTAATGAGGCTCAGGCCACTTTGATGTGACACCTTTGATAATGTTTATTGTTAGTGCTAGAATTATTTGATGCAACTAAATGTATTAACTACGAAGTATTAACATTAAGAACATATTATTTTAACTTGAAACTGATAAACATGGATTTGTTACTCAGGATAAGGGATTAGACTTTTAAAGTGGTGTATCCAAACTAATCAAAGTATATCTTTAAAAAAACGAAACTATAAAATCTCCTTTCCTTAATGACTTTCACAAGGTGTATTTAATCATTTCCTTTCTTTTCTTCCTACAGAGTCCCTTTTGGCTCTCTTATGGACCAATCTTGTTCGTTATGTCAACTTAACTATTGAGTCTGGTGAGTAACTGAACGTTCAGCCATCTTAATTAGTCGTCATTTTATATAATTGTATGATTCAAGAACGTGTCTTTTAATTGTGACTGTGGCAGCTGCTCAGCAGGGTGGGCTCTTAAAGTCGTGGGTCTTGCCCAGTAGCTCCACATAGAGCACCCTGAATGGGTCTGGGTCTTGTCTCTGTCAGTCAGGAGACGGACCAGCGAGACCTCGTCCTCGTCTCCTGCCCGGCCCACTCTCACTGTCGTCAGTTTAAGTCAGAGCGAACAGAACCTTTTGGTCTGGGTTTGCTGTGAAGAGAAAATAATACTGAGGGGTGTGTCCCCAATGATGACTAACAAAGCCTTTCAAACCCAAACCTCCCTGCAAGTTCTTTACTTTGAGCCTGTAAGAATTTATATGCATTTGGAGTTATGTGAATTATTTTTTTTTTCTTCTTCTTTCGTTTGAAAATAATTTGTCTACCCATCCCTGGCTGTCAGCAGGCAGTAAGAAGGACCGTCAGGGCTGTGAAGTTCTGACACTGATGCTTCAGGCTCTGCAGAGCATCATCACCTCAGAAGTTCTTCCTGCAGACAGAGTCCTGGTAAGACGGGCCTATAACATCTGCTTCAGCTTTTCATGTCCAATACTTTGCATAATATCCCTCAGAATCTATTTCTAATTATTTTGTAGAGAACAAAATGTCCAATTTCTCTGGTCCAGCTTTTCAAATCTGGTTATTTTCTTATTTAGTCTTCTATAATAATAGTGATGATCTTTGGGTTGTGAAGTGCTGGTCTCAACAAAAAGACATTTTAGGTTTTATCTTCAGCTTTGGGAAACAGTAATTAACATTTATACCATTTTTATAAACCAAACGACAAATTGATTAATCGTTTTGATAATCAATTAATTAATCGGCTCTCAAACTAGTTCCTAAATTTGATGTTGAGTTTGCTTTATGACTTTGGGGAAATACACCAAAAAATGTTTTAAACATTCACAAGCACAGCAACTCTTCTCACTTGCCTAAGTTGACTGATGTTATTGTGTGTGAAATGTCTGTCTGTGCCTCAGGTTCTGTTTGAAGCCACAGTCAAAGGCATTCCCCACAAAGTCCTTGGCTCTGCCTCCTACCAAGTGGGCAAGATGGATGTACTCAATGTGAGGGCTTTTGGATCTACAAGTAATCGCATATTCATAAACATGCAAATGTTCTCAGAAAATCAACAAAGCTTTTTGTTTTTTTTTCCTCCAGGGAACACCAGCTCTGTTTCTCATTCTTCTTCTCTACAACAGCAGCATGCTTTCAGCATATATAGAGGATGAGAGGTGGGTCTGACTATTGATTATTGCTATTCTGTTGTGCTTACAAAACCCCAAAAAACATTATGCTACCATATTTTCTGTAACATTAGGTGCACCAGAATTTAATGTGGACCAACTAAATTCAGAAAGGACTAATGTGTACATCTACAGGCTGCATGTGACTATAAGCTGCAGTTGTCTATGTTGCAATGAGATACATTTTTTTTTAATTACTGTATGTAAGGGTTCATGCTACCACAGAGGGGATTTTTAGGACAGAGATGACGGTTTGGGGGAAACTTACTTTTTCTATTCAGTCCTGCCACCAGCGTTTCAATGGCTGTCACTGCCCAGGGGACAGGGAATTGGAACGTGACCATAACTTAATCAAATCCACAAACTATCCTGTATTATGGCATCTGCCTCTTATTGTGACTAAACCACACGCTTGTCTCCCATACCGTTAATATGGTAAATGCTGCAACACAACAGTGACAAACACACTAACATGACTGCTTAAAAAAATAATCAGCCTACCTGGAAAGCCATTTATCCATCTTCATCTTTTTCCAACGCACTAAAATCACCAAAGTCGTCTTCCTTGGCATGAACCCTCCCTCAGTCTTGCACTTCCTGCTAGAGCGTCCCAGGGAGCCATCAGCTGTAAACATCTCTAGATTAGTCACATCGTTGTATAGGCAGCAGGATTCAAACCATGTGGGGGGGGAAAAGTTGCAGCATATAGTCCAGAAATTACATTGTATAAATGCTTGAGTTGTATGAATTATTATTATATGCTTCTTCTATCTTGTAACGTTTACTACACATATTTGTGTCTGCAGGTTTTTTCAGTGCCTTCAAACACTGGTGGGCTGTGGCCTGTCAGGCCCCACCTCCCCTCTGGCCTTCGGGGAAGCGGTGCTAGGTGCCATCAACCACAGCGCGGCGTCACTGCAGAACAAGGAGCAGCTCTGGAGGATGTGGAGCGTGATGGTCGGCCCGCTCACAGACACCATCACACAGGTACACACAGATGCAAAAAAAAAAACTCAGCCAAACAGAACTGATAGTCAGTCAGTACATTTACATGATACTCAAGAAAATAGAATTACTGTGTGAATCTGACTATAATGGGATTTTTGAAATGCATCTAGACACCTTTAGTAATGTTAAAATCAGACTAAGTTGAGACTTTTCATAGTTTACCTTATCTGAACTGAAGCTGGACTTTGCATGAGATGGGTTGAAGTGGAGCAGAGAATCCTCCAGAACTATCCAAGTAAAGAGAAAAAAAATAGTATTATCACAGATTTAATGTAATTTAACAAAGTGCAATTAGAAATTTTTAACAAGGTGACTGTGAAGTCAGCTGATATACACATTTATATTTCTGTTCTTATTATCTCAATGCAACAACAGGTGACACCACATGGAGGGACCCATCAGTTATTAGATTTTCCTCAGTTGTATGTAAACTAGATGCAAAAGATTTAAGACACAAGATTTAAAGAGTTGGTAACACTGTCTTGATAAGGGCAAAGTCAATCTTTTAAAAGAAAGTAGGGATACTTGTCTTGTCAGTAAACTCAAATTCTTTATTTACACTTTTTTTTTTAATGCAGTCTAATGAAGTTAACCAAGGGGATGCACTGGAGCACAACTTTAACGCCATTTACTCTGCACTGTTGCTGCCAATCTCTCACCTGCTCCGTGGCACGCCTCTACAGCAGGTCTGTGTGTTTTAAGCTACTCCTCCACCATCATCCTGTTCAGCCATCAGGAGTAGTCAGTCTGATTTCTCTCTCGATTTCCCTTTTTCAGGCGACCCAGAAGTCAATGCTGTCCACGTGGACCAAGCTGTACAAGGTGTTTGCCCGCTGCTCAGCACTGGTGGTCACAGCCGAGGAAAATGTCTGCTGCGAGGAGTTTTGTGCAAAGATGGCCAACACAGTGGATAAAGATGCCCTGAAGGTGAGTAGAACTGGCATCATGTTAAAATCTGTCCGATCAAATCGACCATTAATACATTATGATTTGGAATATTTTCAAACCTAAAATGATTCGCCAACGAGTTCAAGTTGCTATTTTGCCATCGCCACAGATATTGTTCAAACATTACTAAGGTAACATAAGATATATTTTAAGTATAATTAAAAAGGAAAGGCCAAATGGAAACCCCAATGTTGTTCTCCATAGACCACGTAGCATTGTTTGGTGCAAAGGGCTGTAAAAGCCTCTGAAAAGAGGCAGAATCAATTTGTGGCGCTGTTTGTTCTGTGTGGGGAAACACTGAAATATTTGTAAGAATCTGCCTCAATTAATGCACATAATGGTTACAAGTAGTACACCTTTGTTTTATTCTTCCTCCCTCCAGGTTCCCTCAACATTAAACGCCGTTGCCAGTATTCTCCAAGTCATGGTGGAGTGTGTGGACTTTTCTCCATACACACCTCAGTTTCAGCAAAAGCTAAAGTGTAAGGAAACTTCAGCTAATCTTTGTGCAAATTCACACACCTGACTTTAAATCAAGCACTCTGTGTGAATTTGTTTTTTCCTTTTTCTGTATTCCAGCTCCTCACACTCCAGTAAACTGGACAAGAAAGAGAAACAAAGCTCTGGGGAACTTGTTCACCTTCCAGTCCCTGCTGGTTCAATGTCTAGATGTGTATCTAGAGGGCCCTGAGGCTTCCCCTGAGACCACAGGACTGGCCCTGGTCTCAGTCCTGTCTGCTCTCCTCACAAACCTGGTCCTGGCCAACGCTGTCCAGGAGGTGCTGACTTCTCTCATCCCACCTCTGTCTGTCTTCTACAAGCAGGCAGCCAGTGAGCCGCCGAAATTCACATCGCAGACTCTGACAAAGGTTGGTTCAGTTTTCACAAAAACCTTGGAATTTCTATAATATATATATATATTCTTAACTGAGGGTAAACACGTGACAGGATTGGTGTCTTTGACAAAGCATGAATTTACCCTCTTTAAACAAAGAGTCACTGTGTACAGTAGAGATATTTTTTTGGCTGATTTCATCTTCCCTGATTTGATTTAATTTGTTCCTGCAGTTGGAGAAGCTTCTGGGTGAGGTTTTCTCCTGCCAGCTGAGCTGCTCCACTTTGGCCTACAATGACGAACTCCTGGCTCTGCTGTCGCCTCTGCTTCTCGTTGTGTTTCCGCACAAAAACAAGCAGCTGCGCCTGTTGGTCACCAACTTCTGGAACTCCACCTTTGGCAAATCAGTGAGCCTCAATTATCCAGATGAGCTCAGGTGAAAGTCTCCAGGTCATATTTAATGTTGCATTCACATATTGTCCAGAAGGATAAAGAAGAGATTATAACAATCAACATTTGCCTTTTTCTTTATACAGACCAATTCTGAGCCAAGTGAAGCAAAAGACTCCGATCATTCTTCCTGGCTTCGAAGTTATTGGTGTTCGTGATGAGCTCAGTGAAACGTACTCCGTGAGTTTCCCTGAACAACGTATAACCTTCTCCACTGCTCTGTGTTGTCATTTTCTTACATGTAGCTCATCTCCTTTTTGTCTTTTCAGAGTGAGAGTTCCCAGTTGGAGACCAAGATCAGCGGGATACCGGTTTCTTCTGTGGGGAAGAGGGACTCTCTGTTGGAAAAGGCTGTGGAACAGAATGACAGGAGGTCCACGAAGAACTTCAAGCCAGTTTCTGTAAGTCCACTATCTGTTTCTAAACAACAGAACAGTTTAAGAGAAACAAGATTTCTCTTAAACTTGAATATAACCTTCCACACTATGTCTGAGGATGATCGATGCTTTCGGCGCTCAATTTTCTAGAAAAACATGTGTAGTGTTTTGTAGGAAACCATGGGTTTATGTGTTTTAAAATAAAGCATTTAAACAATGTTAAAATAAGTTCGGAGACTGTTCAAAATGGTATTGCAGTGCTGCCCTCCTCTACTACAGTCTACAATTCTGTATTTAACCCATGAGAGTAAAACTTTGTGTGACTGTATGAAAACACATACATTTCCACCCTTGGTGTCTGTAATCAGGAATCTCCACTCAAATGTTTGTTAGATTAGCGTTAATCTATTTTATATCTATAGATGATTGTGTCATGACAGTTTCATGAGTCACTCCTGTTTATACTTTAATATATATAGTGGTTCGATATTGTTTGAACAGCAGATCCCAAATACGATCACAATCATAATTCTTTCCCAAAGAAACCTACAAAAATGTGTTTTTGATTTCATAGGAAAAAGAAAGAACAAGAAGTGTATTTTTCCCAAACAAATAACTTTTTTGTTCCACCATTGCACAACGTTTTGATTTTTTTGTGTTTCTGTCTTTCCTCAGCAGACAAAGCTGGACTTCGGCTCCCCCAAGCCTCCCCGCAGAGAGGTTTTGGAGGAAGAGGCCTCGATTGACTTTGTCTTCATTCCTCCTGAGACAAAGGAGAGAGTTTTGACAGAACACCAGAAGGAGATGAAGAGGACTAAAAGGTCAACTTTGTCTTTGTCCATCAGCAATGGTTTCACATTTGTTGTGTATGAAGTTGAGAGTTCTTTTGCGGAGCTAATATTTATTTATTTTGCTTCCTTTTTAGGGTTGACATCCCTGCCATGTACAACAACCTCGATGCATCTCTGGACACCACAGTGTTCAGCCAGTATACACAAAGCCAAGAAGATTCAATGTAAGTTTGTAAGCATCTGCTCCCAAAATCAAAACAAATCCCCACTCTCTCATAAAGCAGCATTCATAGAATAAACCATTTTTTCCCACAGGAGCAAATTGCCCACTGAACAAGCAGACATGGTTGCCAAGGAGGCTGAAGGCAAGGTAATGAAACACACATGCTATCATAAGGAAAAAAAAAAAATAAAAATCTGACCCGGGGCCCCTGATGAGTTCTGTTGTTCTCATCCTGCCAGAAGAATATGAATTAAACAAGTTTCACTTCACTCTATAGCCAATAAGAGATTAACCACAGAAATCTGAGCATTAACTAATACAGAAACAGGCGATGTCTCTACGACTACAGCAGTTTCAGATGAAGTTGAGCCTGTATTGATTATCAAAATATACATTTTAACTTAAGTCTATAAAATACTTTATTTTGTCCCTGTGACAAAAGTGATTTAATATAAAATATGATCCGGTCCACAGTACACTGGAGTAAAAGCCTGAATACAGTCCCATTTCCAGCCCTCTTTCCATGTCTTTCCTCATTTAAAGACTTTCTCCCCATCTACACCCTCCGGTCATTCCTGGGGCATACTGAGCCGTTCCCAGGCCGGATTTGTAATTTTTCCAACATGCTCTGGGTCTGCTCCAGGGTCTCCTCCCAGCTGAGCGTCCCTACACGGTGTCCAGGAGGTATACTCGTCAAACGGAGGGAGAAAATAACACAATTTCCTGTAATCCATTTCAGTAGCTCCCATCCATTTTCGCGCAATACTTGGAAAACGCCAAATTATCAGGCATAACATGCTTTTATGATGCTTCACTAGAGGCATTAAATATGAATCCCAAAGCAAAACAATATGTTTAAATATTTATGTTAAGCATTTCCAAAACTCTACATGGTCGCTAACTTTTTTTTTTTTTTTTAAACCAATAAACTATGTTTGGAGTATTGAATGTTGAAGATTTTAATGGTATATGGTGATACAAAATATAAATCATCACTATAACCTCACATTCTATTTTTTTCCCCACATATCTCAGGAATCTGAGGCACACGAGGAAGATGCTGAAGTTCAGACAAGCGAGACTCAAGACTATGCAAGCCCCCCAGTAGTGGAGAATAAGACTGAGGAGACGGTACCAGAATCAGCAGACGTTTTCGAGGAGGACAATGCAAAGCACGATGTCGGAGCGGAAGACACGGACACGAATGCTAAAGAATGCACCAGTCCCAACATCTCTGGCTCTTCAGATCTGGTCTCGGGAACTCCTCAGAAATCCAGTAGCCGTCGTCAGTCTTTTATAACGTTGGAGAAGTACGCTGAGGGAAAGGCTGCCAGCCCCCAAACAGGATCCATGTTCACAGGTCCCCTCATAAAGATGCACATCGACGGCACCAAGACGCCTTCCCCTCAGGCTTCCCAGACAGCCACTGGCCCGAATTCCCAGAGCGGCTGCCCCTCACAGACGGAGCAAATTAACGCTCAGTGTCCTGTTAGCAACATCCAAGAGTCCCCCAGGAGGCCCAAACCCGACTCTGAGAAGAAAAGTGAGCCCGTGAGGCTGACTGAGAGAATGCCAAGTGATGTGACGGAGGATGAAGACGTTATACCAGACACCCAGGCTGAAGCCGATGTCAAGGAGAGTACAGAAAAGGCTTCTACATTAGAGGCAACGGAACCATCAAGCCACAAAAGTGAATCTCCTCAGAGTCTGGATGATTCCCAATCCTCTGATAACCCGATGTCTCCGGGTGAACCTCGAGGGCCCAGACGCTCCAGGGTCAGACCTCCGCTGACTGGGGAGGATCCCAAAGAACGGGAAGAGAAACCTTCTAAAAGGAGACGTTCCGGTGAGGATCTTGACAGCAATTCCCAGGGTTCAAATACACCGCAAAGCAGACCAAATACGAGAAGTAAACAAACCGAGGAGGAGATTAGCAGGTTACGAACAAGGGCTCAGAAGGACGCGAGAGAGTCAGGTCAGCTCAGGTCGAACAGGAAGATCAAACTGTACAGCAATTCACAGGATTTACTTGCTAAACCCAAACAAAAAAGGAGAAAAGCCAAAGATCTAGAGTCCAGTCAAACTGACCTACAGTCAGACACACAGTCTGATTATGAAAGTCAGCCACAAGTAACTGACAGCGGCCTATGCAAATCACCGTTGGACTCTGAGGAGAAAAAAGTTGTTCCTGTGGAGGAGTCTAGCCAAACTGCCACACCTGAGCTGGAGCTTGTTGAACAAACTAAGAAGGATGAAAACGAGTCAAAGGAAGATTCTCAAATTGTCAGTCCTGCTAAAGTTGATAGCCAATCACAAGAGTTTGAGGTTGTAGAACAGATAAAAAATGCAAAAATAGATTCTCTGATAATTTCCCCTTCCCCGACTAATCAAGAGTCCCCAGATAGCCAGTTAGTGGTTAATTTGGAGGAGGTTGTCAAAGACAAACAAAAGACAATGGAAACCACAGATGAGAACTGCAGCCAGGATGACTCTCAAGCGATCACACCTTCATCTTCCGATAGCCAGTCTCTACGTAGATCGAGAAGAAGTAAAACATCGTCGGAGGCAGCGCCATCAGAAGACAAAAGCGTCTCATCCAAAAGGCGGAGTTTATCTAATTCTCAGACAATAATGCCAGCTATCAATCAGACAGAGGCCAGAAAAGCAGGAAGGCCCAGAAGGAGCAAAGCTCATGAAGAGCAGTCCAAGTCGAGTCCTAGCTCGACTCCAGACAGCTCGCAGTCGTTGGATTCCACATCGAGAGAGGCCAGATATTTAAGACGAAAGTCTTCTCAAGGATTGGAAGCCAATATGGAGTCTTCAGAGTCTGAGTCCTTGGAGGCCAAAGAAACCCCACCTGTGCCAAAAAAGCAAAGAAGGAAAACCAAGTCTCTGGCAGGTCCTCTCAGTATTGAACCCAAAGACACAACTGATGCAGATATTACGAAGGACGTTTCTGTTAGTGAAAAGGCGGAATCAAACGGCATAGAAACGATTAATGTAACAGATGTGCAGGACGCATCAAAAAACCAAGATTCTGAAACACTCCAGGTTAAAGTTAATGTTGAGGAGCAGAGAAATGAAGGATCACAAATGGAGGTGGAGGCTGGTTCTGCTGCAGTGTTGGAGCCAGTCGTTTTGGAGAAGACTGAGAGTGACAATACACAGAAGCTCAGCCTGTCCCCTCTCACGGAGAACAAAATGGATATGGATGATCATACTTCTTCACAAGAAAGCGACGCAGGGGAGCCTCACTCGGCTGAAATGTTTGAGTTAGTCGGGGTCAGCAATGAACGTGTTCCCGAAGACGATCCCTGTGCCCCGCCTGATTCTCCTGCTTTGGACACGCCTGCACCCTCTGAGACAACGGGGGAACTTCAGGTCCCAGAATCTTCACAGGAAAAAGTGGATGAAGCGGCCGAGCCGGGTGATGCGGTTACAGAAACCCAGAAGGATTCCGATTCAGACCACCAAGAATGCGCGTCTGTTCCAGTGGAGGATACTCATGATTCTTTGTCTGGACAAAACCAGGAGGACTGTCCAAACGCCATTGACGAGCCTTCAAAGGAGGAAGCACAGTTGGCCTCTATTGAGGAAGACTCAACAAATCAGCTCACAGAGACCTCTGCTAGCGAAGATGTTAAACTTCTGCAGGACAGCAATGATGACAGCAAAACCCACATCGTTGACTGTCAGGACGAAGAGAAGCTCCACACTTCCAACACCGAGACTGATCCAGTCGCAGATACAGAAGCTGTTCTAAATAACGTTCACGAAGGTTTAGTCACTTCAGAAACAACGACAACAGACAACGGTATACAGGAATCTCCGGCCAAGCAGAAGGATCTGGAGGCATTGATGGGGGCAGATGTTGGCCAGAGCCCCATTAGTGGCAGGACCAGAGGAACCTGGTCTCCCTCGGCTTCACCCTCAACTAGTATTCTTAAAAAAAGCCAGAAAAGACAGCTGGAAGAGGAGACTCCCTCACCTCTTATCAAGGTGTGTGAAGCATAAAATACCCCATGGATGTAATTTTTTAAAAAATAAATTGCGTTGTACAAACCTAAACTTCTAACTTCACTTTCTCCCAATTGTGCAGTCCCGGCGTGTGTCTTTTGCTAATCCGATCCAACAGCAGGAAACTGCGGATGACATTGACCGTCGCAGCCCGGCGATCAGAACCAGCTCCCCCAAAAGATGCAAAATTACCAACATCCCACAGCCCAAGGTATGAATGAGGCAATCTATGTTAATCACTATATTTCAGATCCACATGTACCAAAGTTGTTTTTTTTTGTTTTGGCAGATAAAGATTTGTTGCCGTTCTGACATAATAACCGTGTGTTCTGTATTCTAGTATATCACAACTCCAACAAAGGGTGTGCTGATGCTGAGTCCCAGAAATCTGCACAGTCCAGGTTACAAGAGCTCCAAGAAGTGCCTGGTATGTACAGTACATGCAATAAGAAATTAACATTCAGTATTTTTCATAGTTCATGTAATTTTTCCTCTGACTTTATCTGAGGGAAGTACAGACTCTTTAGCCACTAAGAACTTTTTATTAACACCCTTTTTTTCCTTTTTCTACCAGATTTCTGAAATGAGCCAGGAGCACCGGCCAGTCTCCAAAGACTGTATCTACCCTGCTCTGGTTGGCTGCTCTGCACCTGTAGAAGCTGTGCTGCCTCAGATATCCTCCAACATGTGGTGAGTACAAGAAAATGCATCATTATTTATAATTACGTTACTCATTTACTAACTATTGTTGATTTCCACCCTAGGTCTCGTGGTTTTGGGCAACTTGTGCGAGCAAGAAACATCAAAACAGTCGGTGACCTCAGTTCTCTGACTCCTAGTGAAATCAAGACTTTGCCAATTCGCTCCCCAAAGATTTCCAATGTCAAGAAGGCACTAAAAAGCTATGAACAACAGGTATTTCATATGGTCTTTTTACAGAGAAAAAAAGATACAAGACAGATAGATATAATTTTATTTGTATTGACATGTGATGATTGTCTTCTAGCGTAAAGGTCGAGGTGGTGACGATTTGAAGAGTTTTGATGAAATGGAGATGATGACGTCTGAACTAGAGGAGACGAGTGGGCCTCAAAACCAGGATGAAGAGGATAAGATTTTAGGCGAGACACTAGGTGTGTGTTTGTGTGTGTGCATGAAAACTTTCTATTAAGATGCTTCCTCACTTTTGTTTCTAAAGGTTAAATTAGGCTTTGTGTTGGTCAGAACTAGTGGTTATATATCAAAAAATACACCTGCACCCAGCTATTTAATTAGACCCAGTGGTTTATTAAAACTCAGCTATTATTTGGTAATTTACAGCATATGCTGGACTAAGATTTTGACTGGGAGCTGTACATTTCTGAAACCTTCACTATTGACAACTTCTTCTGGAAGTGCCTGTCAAATCTGGCACATAAACTACAGTAATTTGGTGGGGTTTTTTTTGTACAGATAAATACATTTATATTGCATGTTGGAGAATGAGTAAGCAGATTTGCTTATGTTTTTTGTTAAACTTCTGCAATCTACTTCAAATTTCCACAATGTCAAACTATTCCGTCTTGACTTAAACAATGGCATATTTCTTTCCCCAGCCAAAAAGCTGGTGGATGAGCCCCTTCCTGCCGAGGAGAGGAGGCTGGAGGAGAGCTCCGCGAACCCGACCGTCGACTCTCCGGCCGGGGAGCAGATTCCTGAAGTGCTGCTGTCGGAGGTGGAGGCTCTGAGCTGCAGGATGTCGCCGCTGAAACTCGGTCGCTGCTCGGCACAGCAGCTTTTCTACCTGCACGACCAGCTGGGAGGCATGATGAGGCGCGTGGCTATGGAGATGACGCAGGTTTCCAGACACGCGGCAAACCCTGAAGAGACTTCCGCCGAAAGGCTGCAGCACACGAGTATTTTAAAATGAATGCTATAATTTTTATTTTTTGTCATTTCTAGCTTGAGCTGTAATGCAACATATTTTAGAAACACTCAAAGGGAAACACAGTCACACTTTTTAGGCTGTGTTGGAAGATTTTTAAGTAGTGATAGGCGGGCCGAGATGGTATTTTTCCACTGTCCTGTATAGACTTTGTATTAATGGACTAATGAGATGAATGTATGTAGAAGAAAAATAATTTTCTTTCAACATGCAGTTGGTAAATTACAGATTTGTGTACATACATGTTCTCTCTCATGCCATTTCATTCCTCCATGTGCCTGTTTTTAGGCTGTTTACAATTCAATTCTTCAGATTTTGTATATTTTGTAGCATTTCTTAGGTTAGTGTGTCATTAAACGGATGATAATAGATGGTCTGCACTTGCACTGCACTGCAGTCTTTATTTGTGGTTTTAAATACAATAAAGGATACAACTACTATTTTAAAACTTTGGTTTTTATTTTATATGAACATTGCTTTTATTTTTGTATTCCTCTACATCCCTAATTTTAGATATTATAGACATTTGTTACTGGTAGCTTATTAGTGCTCATCCCCTAATGAAGTCATCCACCATTGACTATCCATTTCATAAAATAAATAAATAATTTTAAAGCCTATTGATTAATCTTTGACAAAAACAGCTCAAACCTTGAATTTTATTATAGAAACTTAGTATTGAGGAACATCGGGGGGACAGAATCTGGAAAACTCACTCCTATGATTTAGAAAATGTATAATATACCCTTACTATTTCACTCTTAGAATGACATGGGCAGAAATATCACATTTACTTTTAATTAAAGTTTGTCTTTTTGACTTAACTGCTTTAGTAAATGGGAGCTGTGTGAGCTCTTGGATCATTGTGATTGACATTGAATTATAAAAAGGTTCCGATTGAATATGCGTTGAGTTCCAGCACCAAGAGGAAAGATTCTTCTTATTCCAGACAAGTAATAAAGGTGAAGTGTTGGTTCAGAGTGTGAAGGATCCTGAGAAGTAATTTTTTAGAAGTTTATCAGTCAGGGATTTGAGTTTTTGGTTTGAATTCTATTTCAGGTACAACTTCTTTACTGTTCTCAGAAGAAACACAAATCAACATTATAACTGCCCCCTGCAGGATACACGGAGTATCAATTAAAGCAATTAAAATCTGACTAGTAGAACTGCTTATATTATCAATCAATTTAATATAACACACATTAGCGTGTCTAAACTGACAGTATGTACAGTTTTTTGAATATGTGTGTGTGTGTTTATAACAAATATTGTATGTTAAGATGGTCCCTCTTTCCAGTTGAATATCTTTTTTTTTTTAATTTGATGGCTTTTTTTTTATTTGTGACTATGTTTTGCTTATCAAAAGCTGAACTTCATGAGTTTTTATGTCATGCAATCAAACAAAACCAAATCTTTTTGTGTATGGTTGGGTGCCAAAAAAAGCCCCTCTGGGCAGCAAGGTCATTTCAGTTTAGGGCAAAGTTAGGAAAAGAAAACAAACTCCATAGGGGATCTCATAGGGCTTAGGGTTAGAAAAATTTAAGTAATCTGGTGCAAGCAAAATGAAGAAGCTTTATGCAAAAATCACTGTTAATGCATAGTTTCTACTTCCTGCCTCCCTTGAATGTGGACGCATTTCTGTCTTCTCCGCTCTTCTCGCTTGCTTTTTGCTCCTCTCTGTGGTGTCTTGTCTCTTTTTGAAACTCCTTTTGAAACCCCTCTGCCTTTGGAACTCTAGATCTCACCATGGAATTGATCAACTGGTCTCTCAGCGCAATTGACATGATATTTTCCCAAAGAAGCAGAGGCATCGGGGAGCCTGCGTGCCCAGACGGGACATTCCACGCTGGGTACACACAGGTTGCTTGGAACAAGTGGAAAGTGATGTGCCTGACGGTCCTGTCTGTGGAGGATTCTGACGATATTTATGTATTTGGAACACTGATAGCCGGGATCCTCCTGATCGGCGCGGGGATCGCTTTGGTCTATCGCAAAAATACCAAGCAGGGTGCGGTCAACATTGGGCTCGGACAGCGCCTGCAGAAATTGGAGACTCGCGTGGACGATATTGCGAGCAATGTGATGGAGTTACATCAGAAAGTGACACTGATTGAGGAACTTTTGACCTAATCAGTGGAAAAGGAGAAAAAGCTGGATCACATCTGGGGGCAGACCGGAGAGTTGTGTCGTTGCTTTTCGGAACTGTCTACAAAGACTAATGAACTATATGTGCTCTTTGACCGCCTCGTGAGCAGAGTTTGAGAACCAGGGACATTATGGAATTGGAGGAGAAATTACCTTCTTTTTCAGTTTAAAATTATGCTGCCACGCTATCATCCCCGTCTCGGAATCGGAATCTCAAGGGCAGACATCTGGGTCGCTTATCACTGGTTGGCCTTCACCGAACGTCAACAACTTCCACACTCAGAGCTTTTCCTTCCTCCCTAATGCAAACCTCGTTAAAGTTACCGTGCACATCCCGGGCACAAATGTTTCTATTGTTTCTACTGTGGTGTCAAATTGTTGTTGTTTTTTGTACTGCTCTGCTTGTTTTAATCTTTGTTTCCAAGAAATGGCGCCACGGTAGGCAGCCTGTTACACAGCTGTGTAAGCTGCAGTAACAAACAAATTTACCCGTTGTGGGATCAATAAAGTACTATAAAGTACTATCCTAGTATAAGCCTTCACGTTTAACTCCATTCCATCCGGATCTGTTCTAAATGTACCTAAAAAGGATATTTAAACTCAATATGTAAGCTGACTAATATATTTTGACCTGTTAAATTTAACATTTACTAAAGTAATATGAGTCCAACTCAAACAAAGTACAGTCCAACTTGTAAAGGACTTGGGACAGATCTGTGATGTTCTCCTTCTGGGTCCATGTGTTAGTGGCGTTAAAATTAACTCAACTTTAAAAACCCTAATTATAATGTAGTGCCTTAGCTCAGATAAGTGATGCTGCAACTGCACCACTAACACCTTAAATGTACTATTGCAATGTACAACTGGACGGTGATGCAAGACATAAGTGAATTAAATGAAAACTGTTTCACAATGTGTGTGTGCTGCTTATCTGTCTGACCTTAAAGTAATAGCATATATTGCATTCATACACGTCCTTACTATATTATTATTATTAAGCCAACCTATAGGGACACATTATATACTATATAATATAGGGGTTGTATTAAATGAATAAGAAAAAGATGCAGAATAGAATTTAGAAATGAAATGGAAAATGTAGTATACAGTTTTAAGTCCTTCCCAGTTAAGGAAAGTGTGAGGTAATAGTATTCAATATATTAGATTAGATTAGATTAGGTTAGATTAGATAGCTCCTTTATTGTCCCACAGTGGGGAAATTCACAGTGCTACAGCAGCATTGAAAGAAGTTACAAAAAATAAAAAATTAAAAAATTAAAAACAATATACAGATATATACAGATATATATAAATATAAATGTATTGCACCGTTTGGTTGTATACACAATGGCTATATATTACACAGTAATCCTTTAAAATGTCTTTTAAAACCTCTTCGAATATCCCCTCACAAATAGCAAATGGGATTATCAACACAAGATAAAACCAAAAGATAAAACCCTTTTTTTCAATTGAGCCCTTAATTCTAGATCTCAACGTTATGTACCCTGTTATGTTTGTCCCCTGCAGCCTGCTTTTACTAAAATTAATTAAAAAAAACTGAAATACCCGAAACTTATTAGGGCTACAGTACCATAATCAATAAATTAAACCACGTATGTTTTGGTCTGCATCACTTTACCTATAAAAAGCCTTTTCATGATATCTTCAGACCACACATCTTCAGCAGATCTCCAAATGCGAAACACCTTGGGTGAGTAGAACATAACGTGATGTAGAATTAAGGGCCCAATTGAAAAAAAACTTCTTATCCTTTTAATTAATACCACAATATAATAATAATAATAATAATAATAATAATAATAATAATAATAAGTTCTCAAACAAAAATAGTTGTTAGAACGTAGTGGTTCAGAAACTTTAAAGTGAACTCTTCACGCTAATCGCGCGGCAAACAAAATCTCTACTTACTCAGACGGCGCAAACTCGGGTCCATTGAAGGTCGTGGCGCAGAATTTCACGAGCGGTACCGACGATTCGTGTCTCCACGCCACCCCTCGCAGCACCGTGGACAGTTCCCCAGAAGCACCGCGTTCCTCTCGCTGAATCCCGTTAAAACAGCGGGCTCACTCGAACGCAGCTAGCATTACCGAGCTAGCTAACTGCTAACGTCAACGACTTAGCTGTTTGACTTAGCTACCAAAGCTGTTGCGTTAAAAACGTCCCCTCAGCGGTGAAAATTAAACTCTATGCACTTAATTTGTCGTTCTGACTACTTGTAAGCAACTTAGAGTCCTTTAGAGAAAAAAAAACATTCATGTTTAATTCTAGAAAGACTTCTTCTTTCCTTCAGTCCCAGTTCCAAATGAGCGATTTTCCGCGTGACCTCTCCCCTCTTCATTGATTGGCCAACACATTAACATTCATTTATTTTTATAATTAACACTCCTTAACACATTTTACCATTAAGCAAACTGTTCAAAGTATCTTCTGACTCATGTTATATAAAATATTGTCATTCTGAAATTAAAAAGTTGTAGGAGTAAGAAAAACTTACTCTTACAAGGAAAAGGAAATGTAATATGTAAGTAGATTCTGCAGGGTTATAATATATTTTTTGTGTCTACTCTATATTACACTTGCTATGTATATTTTCTTATAATTTTTTTATGTTAAATCTCCTACTAATCACTTATTATTATAGGAACAGTCAGGTTTGATGTCCTTATGTTATTGGAGGTGTCTGCATTGGCACGTTTTTACCTATATTTTCTGAAACAACTCTTCACAAAGTCCCCCAGCAGAATAGCCTGCAATCACAGGATTGTGTGTTGTTTTCAGTTCCCCAGCTATCATGTATATTAGGAAGACCACTTTTCGCTTCTAAAAGAGTCTAAAAGTGACAGATCTTGTTTCTTTTGGTGTTTTTAAAAGTTTATTACTTATTTATTATCGGATAAAACAAAGCCTGCCACTGCTTTTTGTAAATTTGATGTGTGTATGTAGTTTATATGACTTTTTCTATGTACTACTGTGTCTTTTTTTTCCGGGGAACCACTGCTCCTACAGCATGGCCTGATGAGCAGTCGTCTCCTTGGCTCAGTGTGTAAGTAATTATCTGATTATTTCTGCATAGCGCTGCCAGGGGCTGCGTTGCATTTCCGCAGTTTATGGAGAGAGCGGCTGGACTCAGCATGCAAGCTTAGCAGATTGGGCTCCAGCTCCGCTTGGACCATGACCAGGAGGAGACGGCGCTCCGACAGCATCTCCACTGCAGGGCGAGAGCGTCCACACAACGCTGGGAGGAGAAAACAACACTGAGGTAAGCCACACGTTACAATGCCTTTAAACACGCTGAGACAGTTTGATGTGCTCTGAACAGGTTAGCAGTCATTACATTAATTAACTGATTAGGACCGTTCATCCTTTCATGGATCAGGTTAAACACATGTAGAGGTGCATGTTTGAGGAGGATGGCAGAATTCACAGAAAAATAACTATCGAATGCAAAAGACAGATGTTAATAATTTTCTTATGGTTCTATTATCAAAAATTCCTTTTCTAAATCAAGCGAATACATTTCTGTTGGTGTTACTTTATAAAAGTGAAGGGATCTATCTTTGTCTCCTTTATTTCAGGGAAAATGAATACCAAACAGTATTTACTGTAAACAAGTGAGAATGAAACTGAAAAATCTAAATATTTTACTTGTGAAATGGAAAAAAAAATCTGCTTGAAGTTTCAACAGGACCGTGATTTATGTCCAATTTGAGCCGAGGTAAAAGCTCCAAGTCGCTGATGCTGTTGTGTGTGTGTGTGTGTGTGTGTGTGTGTGTGGGGACAGCGCGGCGATGCTGACTCAGCTGGTTCTGGGATGGACTGCCTTGCTCAGCGGCCTCCAGCCAGCTGCTGCCTCTGTCACAACCAGTGAGTACCGACGCCAGACAGAAGTCACCGGATCAAACCACAGCTGCACAGCTGCATGGAGGCAGCCACTCGATGGAGTCTGAAGGCATTTTCCTCTATTTTTGTTTGGTGCAGAATGAGCTCCAATAATACATATGGAAATCGATTAGTATGGTTTGATCTATGGAGCTGGCCGTGCCTGATGGAAATGAAATCTAAATGCATATTTTCAGCTTTGATTGATTGGAGAGCACAGCCTTTTTTTCCTAAGAATTAATTAGGTATTCGTCAATAAGTCTTCTGGGGTTCAAACCAGTCCTGACTGGGAATAATGCTGCTGCAGCTTTTAGGTTATCACCCCCAAGAGAAGAGCAGATCCAACATATTTTCGAGCTTTTCTTATTATTTCTCTACTCTCTCATTCTAACCTCTTACTCTAAATTGTCAACTGGAATATGACAATTCCTTATGAGCATGGATATAGCTTTTTCCTGACAATCGGAGTAAAAGCTGTCATGTCAGGTCCTGCTCAGTAGTGACATTTTTCCACCTCTGTGTTTCTGTGCAGGGTTTTCGTATAGCAGAGAAAGCAGGTGGTCAGCTCGGAGATGTTTCATCCCTCCTCCGCTTCCGCCGCCTATGTTTCCCTCAATCAAACGGAAAGCAGAGCTCATGGTGAGTTCTCCCCTTCTCTCGTTCTTCATATATTATGTCTCTTTATATTTATCTATCAATTCAGTCCTATTTTATTTATGTAAAAGTAATTATTACAAATACAATTATTGTTGTGTATGTAAAACATATACATTGGTTAGAAGCAAAAATTTACAGTATATAATTATATAATTACAACTTTCACCACAGAAGAGAAAAGAGGAGAGTAAAGCACCAAATGTTTGTTTTTCG
The DNA here is from genome assembly GCA_036785175.1 of Eupleurogrammus muticus. Classification (NCBI taxonomy): domain Eukaryota; kingdom Metazoa; phylum Chordata; class Actinopteri; order Scombriformes; family Trichiuridae; genus Eupleurogrammus; species Eupleurogrammus muticus. The sequence goes on from JAYKQN010000001.1 coordinate 2,515,204, forward strand.
TGTCTCTTTTTATACAAACTTTTCATAGCCTACACATGAGGACTTTAGATATGAGATGTGTATGGATGTGTTAACAAACCTGCTCTACAGAGTCCGAATGCGTGAAATAATGACACGTGATGAGTGATCACCCAATCCTGCTTCCTCAGGTTGATATAACAGAACAAATCACAGGACCTAAAGGGGAGAAGGTACGATACCTACATTATGAGTTTTTGTTGTTTTTTGGAAACTCTAAACAAAGGCCCTGTTCATATTATATATACGCTACAATTTAATGTTGTTTATGATTTAAAGGGCTGCAGAGGATCCAGAGGACCGCAGGTGCAGATTAACAGACACACACACACACACACACGCACACACACACACGCACATACATAATATATATTAACATAAAGGCAATAAACCCCATTATATTTCTGCATATCTTAAACTGTGTTTTTTTTTTTTTTTTTTTTTTATAAATAATGAGTAATACATTGTTGGAAAAAAGCTGTGTTAATCTATTGTCTGTATGTCAGGGCCAGCCTGGCGTGAAGGGTCCAGACGGAGAAGCAGGGCGACCAGGTGCCATAGGGCCAAGTGGTGAAAAGGTCATCTGAAAAAAAGTTATTCATTCTGCAAAAGCAGTTAAAGCAAGTTTTGTGGTGTTGTGTTACTTCATTTAACATTTACTGTATATTAATAAGGTTTTATTAATTAAGATTTAAGCTCATGAGATTGTCTCCACAGGGAGAGAAGGGCAACAGAGGCTGGAGGGGCCTGTATGGAGACATAGGAACTCCTGGGATGATAAAGGTACATCAGAGCTTTGGGTTTCTGCTGCACTCACTCACACATCATTAAGATTTTAAAACAAAAAAAAAGAACCGAGTCGACCTGATTGACCCGAGTAAACTCTACATCACATGAGCTGGACTCACGCAGGCCATTGGTGTAAATAATGAAACGAGGGATGAACCACTGCTGCCTGTCATTCATCACGAGCAGCCGCTCTTATTGACACATTTTCACTGAGGAAGGGAAGTTCAATGGATTTATTTACCATTAACCTGATGAGCTGTTTGCCAGTTATCCATCCTATGTTATATACAGCATCAGCATCACCTGCTATATATATATATATATATATATATATGTAACAGGTCTTTGAGATATACAAATCATACATGTAGTATTACTACATTTCTGTATTGGTACTTACTTAAATGATCTGTATAATTTATGATGATGATAATTTGTGCGTTACAGGGCATTAAAGGTCAAAAAGGATTCCGGGTAAGAGATAGTTATGCTGCTGAGTTATGTCTCCTGACACCACTGACATTTTCGTATTTTCTCATTTGATTGTCACTTATTCCTCATTTTTATTTATGTTTTAGGGCTATAAAGGTGTAAAAGGAGACAGAGGACTCAGGGGAGAGATGGTGAGGGGCAACATTATTTACTTTTATTTGGAAAAATGTAACGCCAAACATTTCAACTGCATGTCCCAGTCAACCCGTGTGTTTCTGTAGGGTGAGCGTGGCAGCCCTGGGGCGTCGGGGGAGAAGGTAGGCTGACATCACGGATAATAAAAAATTCAAGGTGAACGCAGCTGGAAACATGGTGACATGACATCAAAGCTGTGAAAGCAGTGGATTGTGCGCTGTGCTGTTGCAGGGTGACCCGGGCCAGTGGGGTAAGGCAGGGCTGAAAGGGGAGCAGGGACCCAGAGGAGAGCCTGGAGCCAGAGGAGCCACGGTGGGTAGCAGTGGATGACATTAACTTAATTAAATATTCTTTGATAATTAAATCACTAATTGACCTAAGTGGTTTTGTGGTTAGATAATCTCACCTTTTCAGCAAGCTTAAAGGTCAGTAAACTTCAAACTTTTGGAAGAAAATCAACTGAGATAGTCTAGAGCTATAGCAGATTACATTAACAGCATTGCTTTTATAAATCCTAACTTCTAAAGGTTCCATATTTTTACTTTTGCTGTGTTTAATTTGAAGTTTTGATATCCAGAAGAAGATCGGTCATATTATTATTAATAAGCCTCTCCTCAGATTGGCTGAGTTTCTGAAGGCAGTGTGCATTCTCTGTGGATTTGAAACACAGGGAAATATTTATAGAACATAGACTTTCTTAGAATAAAAGTCATTAATTTCTCATTTCTACAACATGACCTTTAAATTATTTATATCTTTACTTTTTATGTGTACATAAAGCCTCAGAAAACCAGCTTTAATGGTCTTTCCACAAAAAGACATTTCTTCCCAACACCAAAAACCTTGATTTGTGCATCAATCTGTTCTTAGGGGTCGAAGGGATATACAGGGCCTACAGGAAAGGTAGGTCATCTTGGTCCAGCGGGACTGCCTGGTCTGACCGGAGAGCCTGGACGACCTGGACAAGGTGGGGGACTGCAGGACCATCACAGATTCACCATCGAGCTGTCACAGGGAGGATATATATATATATATATATAATAAATCAGAACATAGAAGACCACATTAATACACAAGACACGTCTATAGGTAAACGTTTTAACGTCTCCAGATGAAAGTATGGTTAAGCAACAGGCAACACTTAGTGCAGAAGTTCTGATTAATTGTTCTTTCACCTGCTTCCATTCATTCTCTATGAAAACCTTACACAGGTTTTCGTGGACTTGCTCCATTCAGAAAACTTTTATTTAACAGACAAAAGTATTAACACACAATTCCTGGTTAAGATGCACGTTTGGATGTATAATTTACGTGGGTCACCTCTGTGTGAAAATTCGTCCAGAAGTGAAAAATTTCACAGTATAACAATAGGACTTGGAGCCTTTATTTGGGGCTTGATTGTCCCAAATAATGCAAGAACATAGAAAGGTATCTTTTCCAGTGCATGCTGGGAAGTTTCCATATCAGTCATATGATCTGTGCACAGTCAGTCATATGACTACAAATCATGGTTTCATACACTCTACTGTTGCCTTTATTACTCATGATGACTTTATCTTGGATTAACAAATTAAATGGAAGATTTTATTTAAAGGTTCTTTAAGCCCGATAAGAACAGAAGACTGATGATTACTTGTGTTGTAGTGTACGTCCTACCAGGCCTCCAGGGAGACACAGGAGACCCGGGTCCTTCAGCCGCATGCAGCTGCTCTCAGGCACAAACCCCCCAGCCTCAGCAGGACCAGGTCCAGACGGTCAGTGTCTGACACACCACACATGGAGGACATTCATTTAATTAAGTAAATGTCCTGAATTAAAAATGTAAAGTATTATTGGCAAAATGTACTTAAGGTATGAAAAGTAAAAGTAGTCATGTAGACTTTGTTGTATTGGTAAACTACTTTAAACTGTAATCACTAAAAACAGTTCATCATTATTTCATAATTTTTTTAGATACTTTAGACCAGGGGTGTCCTGGAGGGCTGGTGTGGCTGCAGGTTTTTATTCCAACCAGGCAGTAACACCTGGTTCTACTAATCAATCACTAGAGTCCTCGCTAAGGACTTCAATGAGTAGGATCAGGTGTGTTACTGCTTGGTTAAAAAAAAATCTGCACCCACATCGGCCCTTCAGGACCAAATAGTGAATAGTGAAAACACAGCATTATAATATGTTACATTTAAAGAAGAATAAATCTATTTATATTTCTCTGAAAAGCAAAAACAGTATTAGAGCACCCAATAAAAAAGATTTTTTTTATGTCAAGTGAATTACATATATCGCAAAATTAGACCTAAATACAATACTTGCGTAATTGTACTGTGTCCTGTTCCAGATTTTTATTGCTGACGGAGAGAAACCGATGAGGAGGCTGCGGGGCCAGAACGTGATGGTGCTGCGTACGGACAGACAGACGCTGTACATCTATGCCGACTCCCAGTGGATCAACGTACTGGTAACTACTGCAGGAAAGAATGAAACACCTACTCAGCGTAGAGTCAATAGTAGATGATAAATAGAAAGCTCCACTGAATTTCCTATGCATGAATGATGCGTTATTTATCCTCATGACCTCCTTCTGTTTCTGTGCCCACATGCTGCTGCTGCTCACGTGGACCAGGGGGACCCCAGACACTGACCCCGCTCCATCCCACACACTGACTGGAAATAGGAACCCCTTTCTCTTCTTAGCACCACAGAGGGTCTTCACCCATACTCCTCAGAGAGATGCATGTTCCCTCTGATAATACAAGATCTGTGAAAATCACGTCATTCTCTTACTTTTGTATGAGATGGTCATGTTGATGAAGTTACTTTCCTCTTGCTGTGGCTGTCTTGCAGCAGGTTGCATGCAGTAGACAATCAGGTTCATATTTTCTGGATAAGGATCATGTAAGTAACATATGATGTGTAACATGTCAGCACTGTTTGAACTGTCAGTTCTCAAGGGGAAAGTTCTGTTTAGGTGATTTTTTTTTTTGAACTTGCAAAGGTGAAAAATCCTATCCTGTTCCTATTAGAACACGAATACATCAGGTGCAAATAATCATAATAATTGAGCTCCAGCTCCAATCCCCGTTAGTTTAATTCCTCACACCTGATTTTGACAAGTGCGCGTGTCCACTGTGGACCTACTATTTCCATCCAGTCATTTTCTCTTATTCATGTAGAAAACTATACAGCCTTAGGCCATAGGTGCACAACAGCTCATCCAGTGAAGGAAAGAGCCATTAGGCTAGAATATTTTGGGACACTTTTTTATGTAATTTCAGGGTTTAACAAGTTAGAACACTATTTTAATTTTATCTCTAAACATCATAGTAAATGTTTAGCTGTTCAGAGCTCCTTTTTAGTTAATTTAATCAGTTGCTTCTCTAGACGAATGGTAATGTTCACATTTTAAGACCATCATGTAAAAAGTTTTTTTTTCTGGCTCACTTTATAGCTCCATTGTTAATGCTTATGGTTTTTATTCTCTTTTTTCTATATCAAAAAACTTTTATTCAGCTTAATACCTTACTTTCCAGACATGTTAGGAAAGTGTTAAAAATAGATATTGTCCAAACCTAATTGTCTCATTTGCATATTTAATCACACAATGTTAGTAATCAACTAGAGAAGTTTAAAGGTGATATCTGGTAAAATACAAATAGTCTGTTAAATTAACCTGTAATGAGTGAGAAGTGTATTGGTAAACACCATCTTGAAAACTGAATTCAGGTTTTATTAGACCTAAGTTACTTAAGCATGACCAATGGTACAACAATTCCCTGAAAAACGTATTCTTTATTGCATTTTTTTGTCCACAAATTTACTTGTTTAATAAACATCTGCAGTTTTTGGTGCTTCACAAATGTCTTCACTGAGGGGTATAATAATGTTTGCCGAATCCAACTTAACATTAAATGTTTTCTCAAGTCATTCACCTGTAGAAAGGAACATATCTTTTTTTGTTCCATTGTTCCTAAATATACAATGAATTAAAATAAAATTATACATATTGAATATTTGCTTTCAGTCATTTTGATGTTTACAAAAGTTTCCCCACAGCTTTAACTACTTGAATCATTAGCCGAACTTAATTCATCACCTTCACAAATTTAATTTGATAGCAGTAATACTTGCATAATTTACTGACACCTGGAGGCTGCGTGACCTTTTCTGTTTAATATGTGTAATATGTCTACACCACTGTGTACATCACACAGTCCTCTGCACATTTCCAGGGCCTGTAATAATCACATCTGACCAGTGTAGAAACTCCAGAATCTGCACTTCGGTTTGAATCATTGTTCTTGTTTATTTTAAATGCGACAGCAGGTTTGATTCCCATGACAGCCTCGTGTTCTGCCGGGTATCTCAGAGCAAGACATTGATCCCTTTCAAACTGTATGTTGTTCTGGAGCGTCACAGACAGGAAACACAACGCGAGTCTAGTGACTACGTTTCCTGCGGGGCGGTTGGCATAGGAAGTTCTATCAGGTGATTCCTCCTCTCCAACAATATCACAAAAACAGACAAAATATGATGTTAAATCATCGGTTTTTAAGCACTTTTAAAAACGAAACAAAACGCACTGAGAGATGAAAACCAGGATATTACTTTTTTTTTTTTTGGCATCGGTGCTGTTACACTGGTGGCGACATGTCATGCAAATAATTTGAATCAGAGGAGATGAAAATGATGGAGAGAATCTCAGGTAGAAACAGACCCACGTTCAGCTGTATATTAAACAAATATATTAAAAAAAAAAATGACCAGGAAACGTATTAGCAACGTCTTTATCAGCTCTGATCTGGATGCTTTTACAATTTTTGTAATGCTTTAGTGGAGAGAAATGCAGCAGGTTTGTACCAGTTCGAAATGATGCACCGGTTTGCTCAGAGGTAATTTCATAAAGTGACTAAGGTTGTAGATTTCAACATTTTTCTCAGCTTTTAGTGCTCCTGGCAGCTGCTTCTTTGCACTTTAGGTTAATGTCAGCAAGGCTGCAACTAGTTAGAAATAACCATCATAATTCCCCAAAAGCCCATGATGAAATTACTCATTTCATCCCATTAATAGCCCAAAATAAAATAAAATAATTTAAAAAAATTGTTGATTTTTTCATCATGAGCTCTATGGTTTGCAGGGTCTGTTTTTTTATGTAAATACGAATTACAGGTGAAAACGCTGAAGTTACATCATTGTGGTTACTGACAACAGCAGAAAAGGAAAAGAAAAACACAGATGTTACTCTAGTAATGAAGAATGATTACTGGATACAGGAGCTGTCTGCACCCGTCGTGTTTTCCCTCTCCAGAGTCAGAAATGTTCGTATTCTCGCCGGTTACTCTCGCCCAGGAGAGGTTTCAGCTCCTATCAGGACAGAATGGCAGTATCAGAAACCTCACGGGAGACATCAGTGAAGAGACAGCCGATGGTTTCTGCAGGGCACGGCCTTCACCGCGCACCTGCGAGCAGTTCGAGCATTCCGTTTTTGTTTTTTTTCTACAGGCACTTGTTCCCAGGGCGTCCCTTGGGCTTTTCTGATCATTTAAAAAAAATGCTCAGCGGACACACACCCTTAATAACTAACTAGCAAAGTGATTGACCAGTTGTTAAGCTGACAAACAAGTGACTGATGCATTATTAACTAGCTGTAGCTGACTCAACCGATCAAACAATTACCCGACCGACTTAATGACAAATAAACTGACACAGGGCCGACAAGAGTCTGTTTAAACAGGGTCTTTCATATTTCTTGTTGCCACTCCACATGCTGAGGCTGAGCACAGATTACAGATGTCGGTGTGTAGACTGTCCGGATAAATCAAAACCTGATAGTTATCATTTAAGAAAAACTAAAACACAGATGGGTTCTTTGGACAGCTAAGATGACAGAAATAAAAAGGTGCTAATGTGCCAGAAATGACCTCTGAGACATCTGGAAGCTGCACAGAGGGAAGGGAAGACGTGTCGGGGAGAACTGTTGCATAGCTCCCTCTGGTGTGATGACGCTGAGACATATCGTGTGGGGAAATCTGATTTCAAATGTGGTTCTGCGATGTGGAAACACCTGTAATCTGACCACAGTCCGGCTGATTCTCCATCAATCAGGTCTTGGGAGTCATCGGCCGTGAAGCTGAAACATGATGAAATGATCCAAACATACCTTCAGTTGAACAAGCTGTTTGACATATATTGAGTATAGAGACCCATGTCTGGTCAAACTCGCACACACCTTTGACACTTCTTTTAAACATAAAATAATTATAATAATAACAATATTTTTCCAGTATTAAATAATCTTATATAAAAACACACACACACACGCACACACACAAAGTTTGAAATAAAAGACAATGCTCCCAATGCTAAGAGTGCCCCCCCTCCCCCTTACCCTCCCAGGTTCACAACATACATTTCTTTTTACATCATCCATTTCTTGTTTCCTTCCATGAATCCTTCTTTCCCTTCATCAGTAACTACTTCCATTGCCACGGCTCCATGCAGTACCAGTTATTTCGCAGCAAATCGTCTCTGTTGCTGTTGTTCAAGTCTTGCCTTTATAGTTTTTTTTTTTTTGATGCAAAGCTGCAGACATTGTGAAAAAAGCTCGATAGGTGATTTTTCTGGCTTGCTTGTATACAGATATATATACATATATATATATTTTTACTCATGTCATTAGATTAAACATGTATCGGTAATGATAGTAATAATGAGGATAATAGGAACAATCATAATCTGAGATTAAGAGTAGGAAAGACGTCTTGCTACTTGCTCGGAATCCATAGGGCGGATGGTTCAGGATGAGGAGAGACGGACAAGTCCAGACAGACATTGATTATTTCTTCTCTGTGGGAACAATGAGACCTAATCAGTCAGAACAGTTCTATAGGCTCCATCCAGGCCCCCCCACCCCCCCGACTACCAGTCACTGGACAGTTTGGTGCTTTGGTCCCGTTTTGGAGGCGCGGGAGGCGGGCCTCGCCGCAGCGTTGCATAGCCTGAGATGTTGGCGTGTTTGGTGGAGTGGGAGTGCGTGTGGTGGCGGGACAGCGTGTGGGAGTGGCCCCGCACGCCCTGCTGCTGCATGAGCTCCGGGGGCGGGGGCGGGAGCAGCGCCATGTCGTCCATGGTGGTCACCGGGTCCATCTTGGAGGAGGGGATGAGGTTGGAGGAGGGCAGCGAGCCGTGGCGGGACACCGACTTCCTCTTGAGGGTGCGGTTCAGGTCTTCCAGGAAGTGGGGCTTCAGCGTCAGGGTGCTCGGCCCCGGCGACTTGGGGGACGTGGGCGGGATGGGGGACGGGGAGGAGGAGTAGGACAGGGAGGGGGGCGGGGTCTGAGACATAGGGGGAGGGGAGAGGGGCATGGGGGTGGTGCCGTCGAACTGGCTCGTGTTGCTGCTCCTCCGGTGCAGCATGGGAGGGGGGACCGCCCCTTTTTTCAGCGAGCCTTGTTTCCATGACGACGATGACAGTGCGGAGGCCGGCTGCGGCGGCGGCTGCATCTGGGGCTGCGGGTTCACCACAGCGACCTTCGGCGGGTGGTGGAACTCCGACGGGTGCGGGGGTGGGGGGAAAAGCTCGGAGTCGCTGGGGGGCGGCGGGAAGTAGTCCGGCGAGGAGTCCAGGTGGGGTGGCTGGGCGGGGGGAGGCGGCGGCGGCGGGGAAGGGAACTCGGGGGCCTGGTGGTGCTGGCCCGCCTGCAGGCCCTGCAGCGCCAGCGGGAGGTTGGCCAGGTTCAGCTTCCCCGGCTTGGGCAGCGGCGCGGGGACGGCGGAGGGATCCTTGGACGGGGACCCGGTCGCCGACGAGGAGCTGGAGGAGGTGGCGGTCTGGGGGGCCTGGCCGAACTTGTTGACCAGGCTTTCCACTTTCTTGGGCCTCTCGTCCTGGGCATCGCCGCAGCGGATGGAGGAGGCCCTCTGCGGGGCCGGCGGTGGGCCCCGCTTGGTGGAGCCCGTGGACGAGGAGGAGGGTGACTTCTTTATTGGGGAGCCCGTTTTGGAGGAGGACGAGGAGGAGGGAGGAGGGGGGAAATCCCCCAGGGAGCTGTCTGGAGGGGGCGGGGGGAACTCCGGGGACTGGGGGGCCACCACGCCGCCGGGCTGCCACCGGGGCTTGGCCTTGACCACTGGAGGAGACTGGGGGGCGCTGAACTTGGACCCTTCCATGGAGTTGGGGGAAGGCAGAGCGGAAGGGGCGGAGTTTCCCGGGAACTGATTGACGATCTGCTTGACCAATGAGGAGGTAGCGGCTGCGATGGAGACGGAGGTGGCGGAGGCGGGGGGGGACAGGGCCAGGTTTTTGGACGAGAGGCTGTGCTGCTTCGGCAGGGTGGGGGGCGGCTGATTGGGCGAGTGTCCTGTGGAGAAGCTTTGCTGCTTTTTTACTGGCCCGTGGGCGACGTGGGGCGGGGTGGGCGACACCGGGGAGAGGGCGATAGGGAGGGAGGAGGGACCCGAGGGTTTGGGGGCAGTCTGCGGGGGGAACCCGCCCATGAAGGTTTTTGGGGGCGCGGGAGGAGGCGCGTTGGGCGACAGGGGCCGCAGAACCTGCAGTGAACCAGGAGGAGACAGCTCAGCGGGGGGCGGCGGGGGAGGAGGGGGCGAGGTGTCGTCCGTTACGCCTTGGCTGAAATCGTACACCATGTTGGGGAATTTCTGCGACAGGAACTGCTGGAGGCCGGCGTTGGACAGCTGGGTGCAGAGGGTATGGCTGAGATCCACGGGGGGAGGGGGCAACCCGTTGGCCTCCAGGCTCTCAGGCGGCGGCGGGGGGAGGTACAGGGCGTCCTGCGGGTCCTCCTCCAGCGGGGGCGGCGGCAGACCGGATGGGCTGGGCGGGCCGTACTTCAGTGCCGCCATGGCCGAGCCGGGAGCCGGCGTCGCGGGAGGGGGCGGCGGGGGAGGGGAGGGGGGCAGAGGAGGGGAGGTGCTGTAGGCGGCGGGCAGCGTGTTGTAGTTGGGTTTGGGCGACTGGATGGACAGAGCGGCTGTGGCGCCGCCGACGCCCGCCGTCGGCGCCCCCCCGGTCCAGGACTGGCTCTGGGTCTGCAGGCGGGCCAGCGTGCTGTATTTGACGTAGGAGGAGGAGGCAGGGGCGGGCCCCTGCTGGTGGGCTAGGCTGGTGGCGGGTGGCGGGGGCGGGGGCGGAGGGGGCGAGGGCGGCGAGGGCGAGGAGTCCTCAGACTGGATGAGGCCGTCGGTGTAGCTGGTCCGGGAGGGAGGGGTCAGGGGCTGGGAGGAGAGGGTGGGGATCTGGAGCGGGATGGGTCTACTGATAGGGTCGATCTTCATCATCTGGGCAGAGACAGGACGGAGGGAGAGACGCAGTTACAAAATACGACCTTCAGCTTTACGGAAAAAAACAAACAATTTAAGACAAGATGCAGGGAATCAAACAGCAAACCAGTGCAAACCAGTCAGAGACCACACAGCTGCTGGAACTACAATCTTAACAGAAAATCCTCAGAAGAAATCCCCCATTGACCAAAATCTGTGCACTTGGATGATGTCAGCTGAGTGTGATCCACATTACTTTATTTCTTCACAAACGATCACAAAAAGCCCCAGAAATAATCTCCCACAAATGGTTGCTTGTTGAGCTGCTAAAGACCAGTTCAGCATTTCACAGGTGATAATTCTGTATTTAATATCAAATAAATCCTAAACAAGACAAAGGTCTTTGTGTCTGGTCTAAAACTAGTCATGTCAGTACTTTTGTTATGTTGTTATAAAGTGTTGGTTAGGACATTAATCACAGCACAAGGTTAGAACAAATAAAACGGGTTAGCTGCAGCCTTTAAAAAACACTGATAATTTAATAAACAAGGTCAGGTTTACCTCAAACTTGTCATAATGCCTTCACACACACACACACACACACACACACACACACACACACACACACACACACACACACACACACACAGAAAAATGATTTGATGATTGTTGCTTCTGATTAGGACCCAATCTTGGTTCACCCTGACTTTGTTTATCAGAAGCTGTAGATATTCACCAGGAGTAAACAGCAACAGAGATATTCAGTCATATCATTTAATTGATTTTAGTTTGACATGAGTAGAAATATATAACATAAAACCATATATAAAGTTAAAGCTGTTTAATGCCAGCCTGATGTCTGACTCACACTTGAAGCAGTTATCTGAAATATCGATGAGTCGGATCATCTTATACACAACAAATCTAGAATGTCTGTGACATTAAGCGTAATCTTCACTACCAAATGACCTTTAATACGGTACAGAGATTAAAAGACGCCATCAATAATCATCAGCTAAGGCTGTTTGTGCTCAGCTACTTAATGCATTGAGCATGTTTACTGTTCGTATCAAGTATTTGTTATTAATTGCTTTTTTTATTTAAAACAGCAAACTGTGAAACTTATGCAATAAAACCCAATATTAAAAAAAGAATGGTAACTAGAACTTAACAGATCTATTTATATAAACTTCATACTTTTGCCTTTGCATGGACTGTTGACCTCATCTGGTCTGTCTAAGCTGCTTTTGCATTTTATTGTATACGTTTGCACTTTGTGAATAATAAAACTACTTCTACTGCTACTCAATGCAGCCTGCATGTCTGCAGTTTTACTGTTAGAAAAATACAACTACAGAAATTCATCAACATCAAGGAATAGTAACTTATGTCCATGACATCGAGGTGTATATGGAACTCCCTGTGTTCCACCTCTGATGCTACACACACATTTCCACATTAACACCACAGACAGATGCAAACTGGCAAACACAGTTAGTCGGTGGTTCAGCCGTTCAGTCAACATGTCCGTTACATCACTTCCTGTCTAACCTCCGCTCCCTCCTCCTGCACAAAAAGGAACGGCCATACGTCCCTTCACCTTTGACCGCTGGCAGGAAAGCAGATGAGGAAATATGGGAAATGTAGTCCAAAGGGTAAACAGGGCAATGACAGTGAAGGAAAAGAACAGAGTGTATGTGTGTGTGTGTGTGTGTGTGTTCGCACCTCTCCTTGCGTTCCTTTCCTCCAGGCGTCAGAGAAGATGGAGCTGACGACGCTTTGGGAGCGGGTGTGGCCTGATGATGTCATCTCTGACACCCCACTGTCCGAGTGGCTGGAGTGGTTAGACTGTGATTCTGTGGTGTACAGGAAGCATTATTATTACCATTTCGTACTGTAGAATTGCTCCAACATTGAGCCTTTGAGATCGTCAGAGGAATCTCAACAAAGGCAGACAGACTGACCTGGAAGGCTGGACGAGCTGGATCCTGATTTGATGGAGGAGGAAGAGAGAGAGGACCAATCGTAGGCTGCCTCTGTCCTCCTCATTGCCTCCTGGAAGTTGATGTACAGCTGCTTCCCATACTGACAGAGGAGAGGTTATTACGAGTTTTTACATGTGTAAAAAAAATCTGCATGTTTTTATGTTACTGCAGGACAGGACAAGTTTTTTTTTGTTTTTTTTTTTACCTTTGCTATGCGAATACTGTTGATCCATTGTTGGAGGGTTCTGACATCATCACAGCAGAGGTACTTGATGTACTGGGACTTCTTCTGGATCTGTGGGTGCTACACACACACACACACACACACACACACACACACACACACATAGAAATAAATTAAATATATACAAAAATGAAAAAACACCAAAATCTTTTGTTTACTAAAAAGATGGAGTTACTGTCCAAACTCAAGCTTTTTTTTACTGATTTAAAAAAAAAAGAAAAAAGAAAACGGACGATCCCTGAATCATATCATATAGAAGCTAAGTTCAGAATTGGAATAGAAATATAAAACATTAAGTTTAAAAATTAATAATAATAAAATAGAGATGTCATAACTCTATCCCACCACTAGATGGCAGTGTGTGCTCATGTTGTAACAGACCAGGCAGTATTAATCGATCCCTGATCCCACTCCCGAGTGTGTTTCTGTGAGTGTGTGTACCTTCAGCACCATGCAGTAGTCTGTGGGAGCCTTGTACTTGCTCTTGTAGTCCTGGCCGTGGTAGACGTTAACGTGATCCAACTGGAGAAAACACACCAGGTCTCTGGATGCCTGCACGCACACACACACACACACACACACACACACACACACACACACACACACACACATACACATGTTGTAGGTCATGTGTTTGCAATGTTTTACAATTAACCAGCCATTACTCTTTACCGTTTCGACAGCACATATATCTGTTCGTGCTTCCTTTTTCTTCTCAAACACACCTTGGCTTTGCCCTTGGGAACATAGTAGATGCCAGAGGCCCTCAGCAGGAAGTAGCGTTTCTTCCATGACTTCTTCCCGTCCTCTTTCAGCCAAAGGACTCCTTCCATCTCTGGGACGGACACGGAGCTGCCGCCGAAACACTCCTAACACACGCACGCACGCACGCATGCACGCACACACACACACACACACACACACACACACACACGCACACATGCACACACAGACAACAGATGTTTGTTGGTGTGTTTTAAGGTTTTCACTTGATAAAATGAAAAACCTGACAGATTGTCTGGAGTGCAACAGCATGGAGAAGGATTATTTGGAGAGTTTACTTTCTGGATCCTTATTCTCTACATATACAGGTATATATTTTATCTTGTCTGACCAATTTTGTCATTGTGTTTTGAATATTTCTTTTTTTAATTGATTTTTTTCTATCATGCATATACACAGACACACAGTGTATGTACACACCCACATTTCAAGAATACCAATACCGTTTGCCAGTTGCAGGACTGTGAGAGGGGAACTTTCCAAGATTCATTTGCAGAAACAGCTGTGTGCAGGATGAGAGAGAAACAAACTAACCTCTAACAGAGCCTCTTTGTTCCTCTCTGCCATCTCACATGTCTCCTTTCGCCCCAACAAATAGTTCTGCATCAAGACGGCAAGAAGGGAAAGAGAAAAAGGTGGAAGGAGAGACAAAGCATTTATTAGCAGTTATTCAAAAATAAAACCTTTTAGTAAATCCTATTATGCTTGTATGTGTGTGTGTGTTTGCAGGTGTGTTACCTGGGGGTTTTTGAACAGAGCGTACTTCTCAATCCGTTCTGTGAACATCAGGCGGTTCTGGCTGTCTCTGGTCCAGTTCAGCAGGTTCTCCACCAGGTTCTCGTGGTCCTCAAAGATCCGTTCTGTACAATTTCACAACACAAAACCGTAAAGTGAGCAGGGCTGTTACTGCAGGAAGCATCGCCCCAATAACCCCGCTCTCCTCACGACTCAAGAACAGAAACATGGCTTGTGGCAATCCGCTGTCCTCATTCCCTCACACAGCTCCCTTTAAAGTGGCTTCCAGATGTTTTTGTCAGCTGTGACCCTTAGAATAATAAAAGCCTTTCTCTTTGAATACGAACTCTTCCCTTTTCATTGTGTCAGAATCTGTTATGCTTCTTTCACTGGGATAGATGTGGGAGAGTGGGTAAAGCTGACTTTTAAAAGACAGGAGAGGGGGGGTAGGTTAGGAGGACGACTGTGGTACGATTATTATTTTAGTCAGAAATTAAAAAGAGGACGTAAATACTCCTTTTACCTCCACATGTGACATGTAGTTTTCACAGGCTGAGTAGTAAAACCTAGGAGTGAAACTTTTTGTGAAAAATGTGTGCTGCACCCATTTAACACAGATTTGTTCATCTGAGACTACGGCAGCCTAAATAAAAATGAATAGGTTGAGAATCTTGATATTTGCAATCCTCCAGGAAAAGAAGGTCAATTATACTTTGTTTACAGATCACTCATATGGGCCGTTGCATCAGAACTTATTACTGTTGAGTTTAACACCTTACACAACTCAATTGTGAATGAAATAACAATCTGAGAACGCATTAATGATTTGTGTTCATTTTTTATTAATGATTTGTATTTATGGTATAGTGAAATAATTGATTATATCAGAAATGCAAAAGGCAGTACTATAGCCAGCTACTGATATGGCATAAAGATGTAGTCAATCACTAAAATACCTCCTGAAGTGATGTGATTAGCAACACTGATGCTAACAAAAACACCATTATTATTATTATTATTATTATTATTATTATTTTATTTATTCATATTATGTTCCACTAGGTGAAGCAATAAGGAGTCAAAGCTTATGATCTGATAGAAAGTCAGTCTCTTGCCAAAGGGCGCCCAGCAGGATACTGGTGGTGCTGGTGTGTGTGTGTGTGTGTGTGTGTGTGTGTGTGTATACGTTTTCAAAGGGTTGCCCCCCCCCCATCCCCCTTTTTCAGCTACTGATGCCACTTATTCTCTTAATTAACACAGCAACCAATTTAAATCTTCCTAAGGCTAAATTCTGGCCTTGAGCCCAGGTATTAGAAGTGCGCATGGATTTGTCTACATGAAGGAGGATTTAAATTTGTCCGAACCTGGCAGATCCAGCCACATATTACCTTCTCTCTCTTTCTTTCTCTCTCTCTTTCATAACCGTGCTGAATAGCCGCTCAGCTGAAGCCCTGAAGATGTAGGTTAGCTCGCACGCATGGTTGCACTGGACCTACATAAAGACTGTGCATGTGTGTGTGTGTGTTTGTCAGACAGTGTTATGTGGAGTGAAGCTCATAGTACAGTGTGTGCTGGCAAACGCACATCTCACCCCCCCCTTAAGGGAGGTGTGTGTGTGTGCGTCTGCTCACATCTTTGCAGTTGCATATCCGCACTGTCTGAGAGTCACTGTTGGGCACAATGGCGCTGTCTAGAGTACAAATTTACGTAATATTTGTTTCCCTCTCAAAGACGCACACTGAAAGACGCATGAATATCTGGAATATTTTGCAAAACTGCTAGATTGTGTCGAAATAGTTGCTAACTAAATTATGTAGGAAACCTCTGGGGCAAAGTCAAAAGATGAGTGAAAAATGGAAATCACTGCAGCATTTTGGGATCGGAGGTGTAAGATCACACTGTGCGTGTGTGTGTGTGTGTGTGTGTGTATGTGTGTGCGTGCATGAGACTGCATGTGTGTCTCATTGTAATTGCGCAAAACATTCTGCAGTACATTTTGTTGTATACAAAGTACAAGAACAAAACAAATAACCTGTACAAATCAAGCATGATCTGCCATTCTAAAAGTCAAGTATTTTAGTTTTGGCTTATTCATTCATGCATATATACACAGATGTAAGTGCAGAATGTGTGCAGTTTAGAATAGGAAGGATTTGCTTTGCTATGCTGCTGGTTTTACCACTTACCTGGGCCAATACACAAGTCTATGCATGAACTTGGTTGTAGGAAGTAATATGCTGTAATTTAACAATCACAGATTTCAACTTCACTACATATATTGAAATATTAAAGCTTCTGCTACTTCGGCAAAAAAAATGTATACATGCACAGTAGTAGTTCAGTAGTTTCAGTAGCTCTGTCTGTGTGTGTGTGTGTGTGTGTGTGTGTGTGTGTGTGTGTGTGTGTGTCTGCTCACCCATCTGCAGCTCATTGATGGTTTCCACCAGCGACCAGTCTGGACTGAAACCACAGTGAGATTTATCCAGCAAACTGTCCAGAACCTGAAGAACAGGAGACACTGTGAGCGCTGGCAGCATTAATACGGTACTACAGTACTACAGTACTACAGTACTACAGTACTACAATACTACAATACTACAGTACTACAGTACTACAGTACTACAGTACTACAGTACTACAGTACTACAGTACTACAGTACTACAGTACTACAGTCCTTACTTACTGCTAAGGAACTGCTATTTATAACAGAGCTAATGACAGTGCTACACAGCTACTACTAGTGGTATAACTCTTATTATTGCTATTTATTATGCCTTATATATATGATTACCACAAATAATGAATACAAATATCCTCATAATATATCTAATACTGCTACATT